>JAGIQG010000012.1:19475628-20075628 GCA_024679065.1 Sphyrna mokarran | reverse complement strand
ATATTTACAGGGAAGCAGAGAGGTGCAGGGAAACCTGGAAATGCCAGGGACATGGACTCATGTCAAATTTAATAATAAGACAAATAATTTTCTTCCACCTCCCACTTGACAGTCAACTAACAACTGGATAGGAAAGAAAGCCACAGCCATTGATATCAGGTAGGAGGGTTGGGGGGTATGCGTATATGCTTAGGGACAATGGCATTGTCATTGATTGCAGCGGGTTGGAATTGCAAAACTGATCAACTAGATCATCAGTTGTGAGCTACAAAATTTAACCTCGAGTGTGAGATACTTCAAGCTCAAATTTGAATTACTTTAACAGATTTGCCTAACATTTACTGGCCCAATTGAAGTCCACAAATAGACTTATAATGCATTTCACACTGAATGAGAATAATTTGCAGTAACTGAATGCTACCATTTTAATGTGGGAAAGAGCTAAAACTTCACCCCAAAGAAAAAACAACTTTCCTGAACCAACTAATCAAGAACAGAAATAACTGATGATAGAAGTCAACTGTAGAACCCAGAAGAGGAAACAAAAGTTGAACAAAACGTATTTGGAAAGAAGGAAAATTTAAATTACGTGCAGCTTTCATGGAAACAATACCATGCATTTTTATAAATATTATGAGCTGCAAGTATCTCCTTTCATTCTTTCCTTGGCGTGAAAAATGAGAAAGGATATATTGTAATAACCGAAGAATTACATTTGCAAAGATTGAAAGTGCAAAACCATTAGGTACTACATACATATATATATAAAAAACAGAGCTCAAGAAACTTTACAAAGAAAATGGAATGCTCACAGGGAGGTCCTTCTTCTCTTTCCTTGGAGGAAGGCCTGGTGGATAACTACTTCTGTTTTCATACAGTTGCTGAGAATTGCTGTCTTTCTCCCCATTCACCTGCATGGAGTTCACTCCATTCCCTGAACAGAAAAGTACATATTTTAAGTATGTTTATTTCCAATATATTCAGACGTATTAGTGAGAGGCAACATGGTTTTGTGAGGGGGAAGTCATGCCTCACACACTTGATCGCATTTTTCGAGGAAGTGGTGAAGATGATTGCTGAAAGTAGGGTAGCGGACGTTGTCTATATGGACTTCAGTAAGGCCTTTGACAAGATCCCTCATGGCAGACTAGTGCAAAAGGTGAAGTCACATGGGATCAAAGGTGAACACAAAGCTGGCTCGGTCAAAGAAGATAGGGAGTAGCAGTGGAAGGCTGTGTTTCTGAAAGGAGGGCCATGACAAGTGGTGATCCTCAGGGATCAGTGCCGGGAACTTTGCTGTTTGTAGTTCATATATAAATGATTCGGAAGAAAATATAACTGGATTGATTAGTAAGTTTGCAGATGACACAAAGATTGGTAGATTTGCAGATAGCGATGAGTACCATCAGAGGATACAGCAGGATATAGATCAGTTGGAGACTTGGGCGGAGAGATGACAGATGGAGTTTAATCCAGACAAATACATTTTGGAAGGTCTAATACAAATAGGAAATATACAGTAAATGTCAGAACCCTGAAAAGTATTGATAGGCAAAGGGATCTGGGTGTACTGGTGCACAGGTCACTGAAAGTGGCAATGCAAGTGGAGAAGGTAGTCAAGAAGGCATACGGCATGCTTGCCTTCATCAGCCAAGACATGGAATTTAAAAATTGGCAAGTCAATGTTGCAGCTTTATAAAACGTTAGTTAGGCCGCACTTTGAATATAATGTTCGATTCTGGTCACTACAACACCAGAATGATGTGGAGGCTTTGCAGATTTACCAGGATGTACCTGTTATGGAGGACATCAGATATTGGAGAAACTTGGCTTGTTTTCACTGGAGCGATGGAGGTTGAGGGGAGACCTGATAGAAATCTACAAAATTATGAGATACGTGGACAGAGTGGATAGTCAAAAGCTTTCTCCCAGCATGGAAGGGTCAATTACTAGGGGACATAGGTTTAAGGAACGAGGGCCAAGGTTTAAAGAAGATGTACAAGGCAAATTTTTTTTGTTTTACAGAGAGCAGTGGGTGCCTGGAACTCACTGCTGGGGAAGTAATGGAAGCAGATTCAATAGTAACTTTTAAGGAGTGTCTTGACAAATACATGAATAGGATGAGAATAGAGAGTTATGGTCCCCAGAAGGGTAAGGGTAGCATGGTCGGTGCAGGTTTGGAGGACTAACGGGTCTATTCTTGTGCTGTAATTTTCTTTATTCTTTGTTCTCTTTGTATATTGACAGAAGTAGTCCTGAAACCACTAACAAAAGCTACAATGCACAGACAGGTTTAACCCTCTAGGTCACTAGCAGCCTTTAAAGAAAGGCACCTTAAAAGGAGAAATGCCATTAACTCTATCTCCAAACATGTCACTGACAGACCCTTAAAATAAATCTTGTTGGAGCAATCTTCCAGCAACCAGCGTGATGATACTGTGCTTTTAAGAAATATATGTATATCCTGTTTCTTGTAAGAATTATGTTTAGAATTCAGATCTATTTTGTACGGTGTCGATCTGTCTAGTAAGACCTTACATTGGTTATTCATCTTCACAACTAGACATAAATGAAATATTTTCTTTTGAGTCTAGCATCCAAACTCCTCCTCCTCATATCAAGAATCTATCTTTTAATTGACAAAAATCACAGACACATAACTTGGTAATCTTGGATAAGGCAGTAATTGATTTCTCCATTCAATAATAGTAATGCTTGAAGTCACTTAATAAATGGAAGAATTTTAATATTGAGAGACCAGTCCTGTTTTTTCATTTTATTTAAATCAGAGCATTGTGGCTTCATTTTTCTGTATTCCACTTCCTTTCCTTGTCTCTGTATTGAAGCTGCTGACTTGCTGCACTCTGATTTTACAGATACCGATGATGCCCCATCGCACAAGGTAAATACTCATTTTAGATCTGGAATGTTTGTTTTAAGCAAAGCTAATGTATTTGTGTTTATTTGGGTCTCCTTGGGGGTTTCAGTGTAGAGTTTTAATAAGGTTGATTAACAGGGACAGAGCCATGTGCTTAAAAGGAGGAGCTAAGCTTGCAGGTGTTTCAGTTTCATTTTAAAAATACAAACAGTTTCTGCTTGGGTTGCCTCTGATCCTTTCTCTCTCTCCAAAGCTATTCTGGAAGTTCCAGGATTGTTAACTTAAGTCAAGTAAATATACCTGTGTTTTGCTAACTCATTTTAAAGAGGAGGTTAAGACTTGTGTCTTGTCATGTTTAAGTATTGTTCAGTTGTTAAAGGATAAGCTAATTAATTATAGTTAAGCTCTGTTGGTAAATAAAGTTTGTTTTGATAAAAGCTTCCTAGTTGGTCAGTAAACTCATTCCTGGATTGAAATATGTTTTATCTTCACATTAATGCCAAAATAGAGATGCAAATAGTTGTTTGCATCTCATCTAGCTTCATGATATACCTTAAGGTTTCTGATCTGGCGCCCTATCCACAGCCTCATTTATATTCCAGTGTAAATGGCAAAACTGAGGCAGTTACTCGCGGTTAAGATGAGCAGAACAGTCTAGTGTACTGCTTCTGTTCTCGTCTACTGAATACTTTGTTGTACCATTCCTGTCCCAATTAGAATGCAGTCAGACACACAAATACAAAAGTTTAAATACAACAAAGCAGAACATATTTGCCATTACCCGAAATGCCAAAGTATCTAAGAGAGTAAAGCACAAGGACTAGAAGCAGAAGTGGTAGTGCCTTTTTCTCAACATCAATATGTTCAATTCAGAATTGGACAAATCAGTGGCATCTACAGTTGCGGGCACAGGCAAGATTGACCAACAGCAAATAACATTGCAACAAAATTTTAAAAAATAAGAACATTTCAATATATCATAGGCATCTTTAAATGGACAACTCTTCTAAGAGGCAAATATAAACTTGTGAAGGCAAAGGAAGGGAAAATCACAATTTTAAATATCTTCTAGTTTTAGAAGTTAAGAAGTAATGCATATGTTTGAATTAATGTTTATGACAGTTTACTAACCCATAAAATTAGCTATATTTGTGCCTGGAAATGTTCTTTTCTTTTAGAAAGTTTATGTTTTCTTGCTAACTATAATTGGACGCATTACATTGCCACAGAACTCATACGAAGAATGATCACTTGGATCAGGTAATGGGGCATCATCGGTATCTGTAAAATCAGAGTGCAGCAAGTCAGCAGCTTCAATACAGAGACAAGGAAAAGAAGTGGAATACAGAAAAATGAAGCCACAATGCTCTGATTTAAATAAAATGAAAAAACAGGACTGGTCTCTCAATATTAAAATTCTTCCATTTATTAAGTGACTTCAAGCATTACTATTATTGAATGGAGAAATCAATTACTGCCTTATCCAAGATTACCAAGTTATGTGTCTGTGATTTTTGTCAATCAAAAGATAGATTCCTGATATGAGGAGGAGGAGTTTGGATGCTAGACTCAAAAGAAAATATTTCATTTATGTCTAGTTGTGAAAATGAATAACCAATTTACTTCTCACTACTTTGCAGGGAGCTTGTAATTTCAAATGTCTTATTCTCATCAGTCATGTATTTTGAGTCTTCCAGCCATCTCTTGCATTGTTTATATAGCTGCTGTATATTCTTCCATTTCACGTGAACTCTAGTTATCTTTGCAATTATTACCTAAGGCGCTGTTTCTGGTGTAACTGCTGCTAGGAGGTAACCGAGGAGGGGGAGGTCTTGGTGGCACTTGTGTGCTTGGTCGTGCAGGGCTGTCAGATGGACATCTCTTGATTGTGCCTTGATTCTCTTCTTCAGGATAATTGCTTTCTTGTGGTATGTAGATTGACTTTGGCTGATCAGAATAAAAGAAAAAAAATCACAGAAATTTTTGAATGTTTCAGATTTATCCACTTTTACAAGTCTGGCACTATCCTGTTGTGCTACTTTCATACATACTTACTATTTTTTTTCTTAGCTGATACAGCAGTCTTCAGAGGGGAATGTTAAGGTGCAAAAATCATAGCTCAAGCAATGCATGGATGCAAGGTTTCAAAATGATTCAGTTAATCAGTTACTGGTATGTCTCAACCTTTTTGGACAAGTGATCACATAGTTATTGAAGTGATTAGAACAGTGATTTATTGCCACTTTTATTGGCTATTATTATACATATAAAAGACACAGATGCCTCTGGGCTTGTATAGAAAGCAAAAGGTGTCTGCTTAACTCAGTTTGAGCCAATTAAATGAAAAATTATTTCATGGTATGTGAGCATCACTGGGAAAGCCTTCTCTAGCTACCCTGAGGTGGTGGAGGTGGTGGTCTGTGTGCGTGCAGAGTCCAAAACCTTTTGGGCTGCCAAAGGGGAGATCAAGTTATACACACACATGCACTGGTCCAACATCTCAAATACAGGAAAAACGGTGTTCTGGCCTCAAACAACCGAGGACAAGCAACAACCAACCCAACTGTGGGATAAGCTATAAAATTTGACACAGTTGATCACTTTTGCACAACCATTTTCCTTTGTGCAAGCTGGGACTCGCACCAGGGAAGTTTTCCCATTTACTTTAAATTTGCTCCTTTAAGCTACATTCAATCAAATTCTGCCTGAAGTCAGGGCAGTCACTCTCAACTCACCTCTTTTGTCCTTTAGAGGAGGCTGAGAGGAATCATCTACTCAACATTTCTAGCTCAAGTCATTACATGTGTTGCAGTCTTGTCTCTTGCACTGGTGTGATAGGCTCCCCCTCAGTGAAGATGAAAATATTTGTGGAGCCTCATTGTCTAGTTAGCTGTTTAATGGTATACCACCATTCTGTAAAGCTTTAATCTCATCTTTTGGTTGTGGGATCACTTAGTTCTACGACATGCTGATTTCACAGTTTAGCATGCAATTAGTCGTGTGTTATAGCTTCACTAGGTTGACAACACATATTTGAGTATGCCTGATGCTGTTCCTATGCACTCTTCATTGAACTAGGATCGATCCCTTGGCTTGAATTGGGCAGTGAGATTACAGATTGTGGTTGAATACAGTTCTGCTGCTGTTGATGGCTCACAGCATCTCAATTTTGAGTAGCTACACCTATTCTGAATCTATCCGATTTAGCACAGCTGCACACATCATATGTGTCACACATCATAAAATGACATTTTAATAATTTCTTTAAGTTTGTTTGTCAAATGAGAGCTAGTGTACTCTACAATGTTTCAAGGACTGAATTTAAGTATCTTGTATGTTTGAGGACAAAAAGGCTAGCGTCATATCCCAATGCAACAAGATCTGCATTCTGACGTGGATACAAAAGACCCCATGGCACTACTTCAAAGATGAGGAGTGGAGTCATTCCCAATGTCCAATATTTAGCCATCATACAGGATGATTAAAAAGAGATGATTGCAATATTTTTCTGTGGGATCTTGTTGTATACAAATTGTCTTTGTGTTTACTACATTACGACATTGGCTACACTTCAAACATATTTCATTAGCTATAGTGAAGCATTTTGAACTTCCCCCAAGACTGTAAAAAATACTGTATAAATGTAAGTTGTCTTTTTAAAATGCACTGCTAGTATTATGCCATCATTTAATAAAATCATCTATATTCATTAAATTTAATTTGAATATTGTGCTGTTAAATGAGTGAAGTAACCAAGACTATATAGTCTATATAGGAATTGTGAGCAACAAGGAATACGAGAATAGAAGGCAAAAATGGCAAGTGAAACTGAGAAAGCATTTGCAACTGCAAGAATGAGAGAGTGCAGCAATTGCTTTGGGTAAGGCCACACGAGAGTGCAAATGCAGAAAGTATGTGCAAGGCAACACAAAAAGACAAATAGCAAATAAGACTGCACATGGAGAAAGAAACAAAGCAGAATGTACACTTTGAAGAAGGTGAGCAAGCATGTAGAGAGACAGAACATGTGAGATCACAATTGCACATGCAGCAAAAACAAATCCCAGTGGACACAAAAACACATACACAGGAGCAACTTTGAGAGAATGGCACTGGGGCGGAGGGGGGAATCATAACTCAGGGTCTTCAGGGGAATAGCATGCAACAGGGGAGAGAACAATTTTCAAAGCAGAAAAGATTCACAGAAGTCAGTTTACGTACTTCACAATAAACAAAAATGAACATTTTCAGTTTCAGATGTCATCAATTAGTCAGAAGAGGCTTTTACAAGACTTGATTTTAGTTCTAATATAACATTAGGCAATAGCATCGCCCATTTAACTTTTCAGATTTTATCTCTTTGGTTAAACTGCTCTATAATTTTATGAACTGTACAATGACACAAATCAAAAAAGGGTTAAATTCTGGCAATACATAACGTGAGTACATTCTATACATGCAACACCAACCAAGTATAATAGCCATTGTACCATGTGAAATTATGCAAAATCTTAAATATGCAACCATTATACGGCAGTAGTCAGGAATGTTTTTTTTAATTGCTTCCCCTCCATTTTTAATCAGTACTTTTCCCATTCAGTTCTTGCTAAACACCTATCTCAGGTTCCAATTACTTTGGAATTTGAGCAACATACTTTCCTAACAAATTAGATTATAATTTTGATGTATTATCTGATACCCAATTTCTCAGACATCACATCAAACCTTTCTTAGGCTCATCACAAAGTAACTTTTTTTTTAACCAGCAATTATACAGTTCTAGCTCCAACTTGATCAATATCTGTTCCAGAAATTCAAGCTGATCAAAATTCACCACTTGTACAAAATCGTAAAGTTTAGAAGTATTGGCTTTGCTGAGTCCACTGTTTCCTTCATTGCCTAAGTATTGGTTTCAAAACTTTTCTTGCCAAAAAAAAGGCACATTCCAAATCATTTCAAACTAACTGTTACAGAAAGTGCAATAAAATTTAACTTTTCTCCATACAGCATGTTGAGATGCCTCAACACCTACAATACTCTAGATCTTTATTGTATATATTTCAAGTCAAGCATACAGCTCAAGGAGTTCTATTTAGTTTCCTGCCCCTTCGTACACTATGGCTGGGTTTCAATCCATAGATCTATAAACATAGACAGGAATCACGGGTAGAGGTGGGAATACCAGGTGGCGCGTGGGCTCGTTGGGCCGAAGGGCCTGTTTCCCATTCTGTTTTGTTCTTTGTTCTAGGGCTTAGTCTGTGACCTGGTTCCACAGCAACTTTATAGTGGCCGCCCAGAGCTTTAATGCATCCCATAGTAAGTTATTCTTGAACTGTGCGATGTACCAATCCATAACACTGCAGTTCGTCATTTTTAAATTAGTCTACAAGCTCCCACCATTTCATTTAACCAATGGTTTCCTTGTTATACACCCCAACCCACAGAGTTTTCACTTTTGCACTGAACTTTCAGTCTCCTTTCCCGAAACCACTACTGCCATTCCCAATTACTTCAGATGTCTCAAAACATCCTGCTTCTACCATCGTTCCAATCCCTTCAACCAAATTTTTCCAGCTCATCTTCAATCCAATCATTTCTATTCTCCCCATACAGAAAATCTGAAGACATGCTTTTACATCTGGGCTGCAACATAAATGCAATTATGACTTATTAACAGATAGAAATTATATTCACAAAGCATAGGAGCAGGAGTAAGCAATGCAATCCATTGAGCCTGTTTTACCACTCAATTACATCCCGACATAAAATCAAATCTTTTCATTCCTATGACAGATGATTATGGTAAGACCTGTTGAAAATGTAGATTTAGGCAAATTATATTAAAAAAACAAATAATTTAGTACACTAGTACCAATGATACAGTATTTATTATCTGGTTTTGTTTCCTAATTCCCTCACCAAACACTTAACGGTAAAATTGCAATTGATTGCATTGCCATTAGTGTGACTTTTTGCCACTTTAAAACTGCCACAAATTGTATATAAAATGGTGATTTTAAATATTTGGCATACAAGTATCTTGTCAACTTACCTTGGGAGGAAGCGGTGGTGGCATCCTGGGTTTCATTGTTGAGCTATTAATTCAAAATAAAAAAAATTAAGAAAATGATACTAAGTATTATATATGGATTATATCATCTATTTTAAACCCCAAATGGCTCCTACCATTTGAGGATTTCTGTACACAAGAATATGCCTCTAAACGCAACTCCTGATAGAATGAGATTTCACCATCTCGTTCAAACAAATAAATAACTGTACTAATTAAATCTACAGTAAGACAGCCCTCAGTGACTATCTGTCCTTTCTTGCAGTACAAAATTGATTACAAGCTGAAATTTTAATCAAGCTAGACTTTTCTAATCTAAAAAAATTGTCAATTTTCTCTCAAAATAACATTCTACAGTGATTTTCCTCATTTGTCTGTGTGTCAGCCAGTAACAAAATACATTTTGAGAATACTTGATTTTGAAAAAGTGCTTCCATTTCTTCCTTACAGAAGAAGTACTTTATTAAATTGGTTCCTCTATGATCCTAGGTTCTTGGGGCATAGTTCGAATGTTATTATTAATAAGTCGACAAAGCATTTTCTTCGTCCTTCCAGAGATGAGTAACAGATGAAGCATTTTTTAAAGCATACAATAGTCCTATCAATAACATCAGACACCATATAAGTAAGCTCCATTGCTACAGAGGAAACAGTCTCATTCCTTGCTGCATTCAAAACAGACACAGCTTATTAGATGCTGAATCCAGAATAAGTCACAGGACACCCAAGTGGCAGACTTCAATTGTTATAAATCACTTGGAACATGCAACAGCTAGAGGGTTCTGTATTCATAACATTGAACTTCAATTCAATTTGGATCGTTAGAACTGAATGGTAATTACGGGTTGTATTAATTTTTCCTCAAAGTTCACTTAAATTACAATACTCAATTTCACTTCACTCTGAAGATAATAGAGCAATGAGCAGAGCAGCTAATCTGGTCATTCTTACTGCTACCCGAGACCAAGAGCCTTTAACATTCTAGTATTTGTGTATCTGACTGAGCAATTTTATTTTCAAGATTGTTCATCATATTATTACAACTAGAATGGTTTACCTAATAGAAGACAGTTATAAACACTGAGATTTCAGATTATTAATGACATGCAAGATGATTTACAAGAGTGACCAATATTATTTTCATTAAAATGGACAATAGAATCTATTTAAGTATTACAGGATGGTTTCTGTAACCTCACATCCAAAATTATCTACAGGAATTCTCTAACCTATTAAAGTCTTGCAAATGATGGAATGATGATACTGGTAACTTGAGTCATATTTTATCAGGTTTTTGGTTCACTTGCTTTAATCTATGTAGTACATGCATTCTAGAAGTTTTGAAAACTGAATATCGAGATGCATTTTATATGTGAAATCTGCCAAGTTAATTCAGCTTTCAAGAATGAATAAAGGTAACAATAACTATATATATGAAATACAGCAAAAATAAATCATTCTTAAGTAATGCGTGCGTTTTGTTCAGCAACACAGCATATGTATCACAGAGCCCAAAGAAAAGAAAAGGGTAGGCAAGCAGGACGGCAATGAATCATAAAAGATTGCTTTGCTTTAGCGAAGTTGAATGTGAAAAGATTTTGGAATATCATGCAGAATTTAATGGTGATTATTCTGACTTAGATTCTTAATAGTATGCAAAGAAAGACCAAATTCTGCTAAACTAGTAAAAGAAAAGACTTACTGTTCAGATTCATCATCATCACCATCATCATCATCTAAATGTGCCACGTGTCCCCTAAGGAGATGAACAAGGTACTTATGGCTCAGTGGATTTCAGTGGAATAAATTCAGCTAAAGTAAAAGAACTCTGGCATGCAATACCTTTAGGGCTTGCTCTATATGGAGCTCATCAATGTATTCTACGTTTTTATTCATCTAAAGGTAACTGTCGTCTAAGAAAATTAGACTTATTCAAAATCTACGACAAGCACTCAAGCACATGGTTACCTTTAGGTCACTACATTTTTAAAAAAACTAAGGGGGAGTTTTTATTTTACAAAAGGCAACAAGAGAAAAATTACCGCTGATGCAGTTCCTCTTCTACTGATTTTAGAAGACTCCTTGGAATTTTAAAACAGGAAACAAGGGCTTATTTTAACTTCACACAGTATGTAGCATAAAATTATGCAGTTTTTGAATACATATGAACCGAAGTTAATAGCGCAATGATGATCTTCTACACAGTAATAGAAAGCTTCTTACACAATATTCACTAAAAAATGTATACATACAGAAATTCAAGTGAACACCATAATATGGTGTCAATTTCAAAAATTTGTATTTGCTTTTGTATTTCAGTAGCATAAAGCACAATGCAACTACATAATGTTATGTTTCAGCAGAATCATGTAGATATTCTTCTTTACTAGATAATTACTATAACTAATTTATCAAGTTGGTCATAAAAATACATTGTGCAGAGTAGTTTCTGATTCTCAACAGTACTAACTGACTCAATACATTTACTGTACAGCACATTTTAAAACAAACCAAACAAATCCTATGACAGTGGATTTTCAACTGATTTTGCTAAATATCATTAAGTAGATATATAGCACTTTATTACCTATTGTTACAGTAAACAAAGAACAATTTTCTTTTCAATAAAAATAAATTTAAAATGTTCACTTTTAAGATCAATTTAATGTTTTAAAATAACCTACGTGGCAAAATATTACCCTGTGGATTAAGTAATTCGGGAGAAAGTGACTTTGGATAGGAAATAAAATTATCTTTTTTGAAAAATCCAGCAGATGAATACATTTTTCCATTTTGGGGAAACCTAGTGCTGATTGCCCATTTGAAAATGCCACAAGTGTTATCAGATGATTTGAAGCAGGCCAGTTCAATTTGATCTGAAGAAAAACAAACATCCCAAAATAATTACATCCATGCATACCCTGTAGAGACAGACTAGACAAGACTTATTCAAAATCTATGACAAACACTCAAGTACATGGTTACCTTTAGGTCACTACATTTTAAAAAAACTAAGGGAGAATTTTTATTTTACAAAAGGCAAAAAGAGAAAAATTATAATATGGCATCCTATTCAAAGATGAGGGTCCTATTAGATTAAAAAGAATGATCTCCCTTCTTCATCAAAGGCTAAATAGCCTCCTTGACTCTCCACAGGAATGTTTCAAGATTCATAATTTTCAGAGTGAAGGGTTGGTTCACTGTTAAAACCACTCTGGAAATATGGTTGTATGATGCTTCAGTTAAATATACACAGAGTTCTATTTGAGGATTGTGCCATTGTATATATCTTCAACTGGAATTTTAAATGCCAAGTAGGCAATGATGTAGTAGGCAGAATGATCCATAACTTGCTTATTGTATAGTGGCAGCAGTATAGGATGCATTCAAGTGCTATGTTCTATTTAATTACTGGTTTGCCTTTCATCCTTTGGTCAAAGGAAATAAATAATTGTGGAGATTTTTGAAATTATTCTGTGCAAGACACATTTTAATGCGCACTGGAAATTAAGTTTTAGCTTTGGTTTTGCTGAGAGTAAAACAGTGGAATAATTCCTTGATTCAAAGAGAGAGGCAAGTGATCTCATACTAAAAATTCCAGATGAGCCACTCTGCCTTATCAAAGTTTATAATGCCTTATCAAAGTTCATAATCAACAGGCAGGCCTTCCAGTTTTCTTAACTCTGGTACACCAGAGATCTCCTTTCCCATGTAGGAACTTCAAGCTCACATAACTGAGATTTGAACAGAGTATAACTAATGGGAAGAACTAAATAAATGTCCAATAAGGAATTAGTTTGTTTAAAATTGGACAATCTGTTAACAGTACAAACACAACTGGGCCATCAGATTGAAGTTACCCTTCAACTAAACAGAATTAGATCACAAGCCAGTGCTGAATACATGCTGAAGATCTGCAAAAAAAAAAATCACTGAATCACAAAATAAAACCAGGTGAGTAGGTATCTATTTTAGTGCATCCATTGTGATGATACTGCATCTTTAAAAATATACCTATATCATGTTTCTTGTAAGCAGTACATTTAATATTCAGCTCTGTTTACACTGCTGATTTGTCTGCACCAATCAGCTCACATGCTGAAAGTCTTAGCTCATGGGGTGTTTGTTTTAATCTATGTAAATCCATTTCTGTTTATTTTGGGTTTCAGACTAGGGTTTTGATTAGGTTGATTGACAGAGACAGTCATGTGTTAATGGGCAGAGCTAAACCTACAGGAAAAAATCAAGAGCAGTTTTTGCCTGATGCTAAAAAAAGCAAGAGATGTCTTTGTCTCTCTCTCTCTCTTTCTCTCTGCCCTCCCCATCCCTTCGAGGCTACTATTTGAGTGTCAGAAGGCAGATACCTCTCTCTCCAGAGGTGTTCAATGGCTCCAGGACTATTAACAAATAAAAATAAGTCAGCCTCTGCTGTTTGCTAACTGACTTTGAAGGAGAGTTTCAGAGGAATACTACTTAATCTGGAACTAATAAAGATAAACAGTTAAGAACTGTATCTTGTCACGTTTAAGTATTTCAATTGGTAAAGTTAAGCTCATTCATTTGTTATAATTGTATTGTTAAATAAAGTTTGTTTTGATAAAAGCTTCCTCGTGTGCCAATGAAGTTGTATCTGTCATGAAATATCCTCACAGTAATGCCAAAATAAAAAAATTGTTTGGGTCTAGTCAGGCTTTGTAACATACTTTGGGGTTTCTGTTCAGATATCCTAACACCATCTAGAAAAACCCATTATCCCTCCCCTCTAAGATTTTACACAATAAAATTGTTTCAGAAATTATTCCAGATTTCTGCTTTCAAGACTCTATTCTACCAGTTCATTCCACATTCATCCATAGATTTACTTCTCACTTGTTTGATATGTCTTACTTTGACAGTTTACCCTGAAGTAATTTTCTGGATCTATCAATCCAACACTGTTAAGATCACCTCTTAATCGCTTCTATTCAAGGTTGGAAAAAAATCTAAGTTTCCCCTCATAACTGAAGGTAGAATCGACTTACAAGCTCTTCGCTGGACTGCTCCAATGCCCGAAAGATTACGTGGGTATTGGCAACCAAAACAACCCTAAAGTTATGGTCTGGCCAAAGCAATATATGGTTTTGAGGATGACTTCCTTTGACCTGAACTTCATTGTTTAAGCTATATAGTTCAGCATTCCATTTTCTTAACTTGCCGATCCATGGAAGTTGGATATGTCATGCGCAAAGTCTAAGTCACCTTAGGGGAAAATTTGATTTAGCCCATTAGCAGGCACAGGAATCTGCAATATGCATTTATTATGCTCCCTATTCAGTTGAGGCAAGCAGCACATAAACATCATGCAGCCTGCTCAACATGATTGAAGCATGTGGTCTAGAAGTCAGATACCTTCCAGATGAAATCTGGAATCAAGCAGGCTGTCCTCAAGACCTGTCCTGTTTGTGTGTTGCATAGAAACATTTGCCATCTCCATCAGGAAGGATTTGGGCGTAAGGACTGCAGCAGAGGCAGTCAGGTCAAAGCTTCCCTGTATAAGGGCAATGTTGTTGTCTTCTACTGTGATATCAAGTTGGTGCCCAGATTAATGAATGTTTAAGGCCAGTTTGAACAGGCCTTGGAATCAAGATAGGCCATGGCAAGAGCAAGGCCATGTTTTTTGGGAATTTTGCTGATCGATCTCTTGTCTCCTTCATTGTCAGATTACCCAAAAGATATGGCTTGAAGCAACTGTGGCATGCACCAAAAACTGAGAGGTGCGTATTGTGAAAATAAGGCAGAAACTGATCATGTGGGAGCAATGTTCCTTCTAAATTACATGTAAAAACTCAGTTATCAGGTTCTCTCACATTGCTGGCCCACATCCTTCCAATTCTATGCCGCAGCAGTCCCACTAGTCATCTTCAAGTCCATTTGGAGATCAAAGATGGATCATGTGCAAAGGGACACCATGTACAAATTTCTATATAAGGGAAGGAAAATTATACCCAACGTTACCCTCATCCTGATGACCAAGTTTGTGTATAGAACTTGGTTCTATATGGCTGCATTAAGCTGTGCATAGTTCCTCAATATGCAAAACACCAAGTAATGACACTATGTACTGTCCCTGGTGTTGCAAAGGATGGGTGTGGCCATGTTACTGTGGAACATTTCAAGTAGTTGGATCATTCCATATCACTTGTCTTTTGTGGAAAAGCTTGTTCAGAAAAATACCATTGACCACAAATCCTTCAAGCAGTGGTCTACAAATAATCTCCTCGCAGCCCTAAGGAAAAAAGAGATGATGGATCCTGTTGTTAGGTGGCTCTCTAAACAGACTGCCAGAGCCATTTGGCAGAATGCCTCATCATCAGAACTTTTAAACAAGCATAAAGAGCTAGCTTGGCTGGTAGAGAGAAGGGCACACCCTGTCAGGTCCTTCATGCACATCCGAAGTGTCTGGCACTATATGTTGCCTTGAAGAAGCTGTGAAGGGGGGGGGGAGAGGGGAGTATATAGTCACACATCTCCTCGTGGAATGTCTCTTTGTAAAGAAGGTCTGGAGAGAGTGGTATTTGTTAAGGTTAATCTCGAGCAGTTCTGTAACACAGCACTTTGTGCTCTATGAGTTGTTCCCAGGATGCACACCCAGACAAACATCAGGTGCTGCTGCAGGAATATCAACTTGGTGAGAGACGTTCTTGTGGGTTGGGTGGGGGTGGTGGTGGTGGTGCGGGGGAGAGACGGTGAGTGCATAGCTAGCATAACATACAGCTAGCTTGTACTTAACGTAGCCTGCTCCTCTTAATCAGGAGATATACTCTGGCTACAGTTGCTACTAGAACAATGTTGAAGTCTTGGAACGAAGCTAACTGGTAATGAATCAATAAGTCAAAGAGGTTCATAAAATCTGCGGCATGGAGACAGGCCCTTTGGCCCAAACTGGGCTATGCTAACCAAAAAAATCCATCTAAGCTAACACCATCTGCCTGCATTTGGCCCAGGGCAGCACACTGGTTAGCACTGTTGCCTCATAGCACCAGGGACCTGGTTTCAATTCTCGGCTTGGATCACTGTCTGTATGGATTTGCACGTTCTTCCCGAGTCTGTGTGGGTATCCTCTGGGTGGTCCGGTTTCCTCCCATAGTCGTACTGATTAGGTGCACTGACTTGAATAGGCACCGGAATGTGGCAACTAGGAGAAATTCACAGTAACTGCATTGCAGTGTTAGTGTAAGCCTTACTTGTGATTAATAAATAAAATAGCCCTCTAAACCTTTCCTATCTCTGCATCTGTCCAAATGCCTTTGACAGCATTTTAATGTCTCTGCCTCAATCACTTTCTCCAGCAGCTCATTCCACACATGTACCACTCTGTGTAAAAAAGTTGCTCTTCAAGTTCCCACTAGTTCTTTCCCCTCTTAAACTTCTGTTGTTTAATTTTCCCAGGGAAAAAAGCAATGTATTCCCCCAAGCCATGCCTCTCTTGATCTTATATACAGCTCTATAAAGTCACCCCTCAATCTCCTATGCTCTAAAGAAAAATGTCCTAGCCTGTTCAATCTCTTCCTATAATCCTCGAATCTTAACACTTGTAAATCTCTTCTGCACACTCTCCATTTTAATAACATCTTTCCTGTAGCAAGGCAACCAAAACTGAACACAATACCCCAGGTGCAGCCTCACTAATGTTCTGGACTACTGCAACGTAACTTTCCAACTTCTATACTTAATGCCCTGACTAATGAAGGCCAGCATGCCAAAAGTTTTCTTCACTGTCCTATCTGTGATTCCACCTTTAGAGATTCATAAACCTGAACTCCAATGTCCCTCTGCTCCACGATACTCCCCAAGTCCTACCATTCACCATGAATGACCTACTTTGATTTGACTTTCCAAAATGCAATGCCTGTATTAAGCTCCATTTGCCATTTCTCAGCCCACTTTCCCAACTGATCAAGATCTTGTTGCAATTTTTGGATAACCTTCCTCAATGTCTACAGTACCATTTATTTTAGTGTCATCCACAAACTTACTGATCATGCCTTGTACATTCTCATTCAATCGTTGATATTGATAACAAACAACAACGGCCCAGCATTGACCTCTGAGGCACCTTCACTATTATCTTTTGCATCCTACCATCAAGCCAATTGTATATCCAATTTGCCAGCACTCTCTGGATTCTACGTGATCTAAACTTCCAGAGAGACTATCATGTGGAACTTTATCAAAGGCCTTACTGAAGTTCATACAGACTGTGTCTACCATTCTGTCCTCATTAACCTTTCTCATCAAAAAACTCTAAATTTTGAAGGCATGATCTTCCTGTGCATAAAGCTATGCTGACTACTAATCAAGCTACATCTTTCCAAATGTCTGTATACCTTATCCCTCAGAATCCTCTCTAGTAACTTACCCACCACAGGTATTAAGCTTACCAGTCTACAATTCCCAGGTTTTTCTTTACACCCTTCTTAAATAAGGACACAACATTTGTTGCCCTCCAGTCTTCTGCTACCTTACCTCTGGTTAACGATGCAAATATCTCAGCCTGGGCTTCCGCAATTTCTTCTCTAGTCTCAATGTTCTTGGGGATGCCTCGTCAGGGGCAGGAGATTTATCCATCTTCATACATTTTAATGCATCCCTCCCGTCCTGTACTGTAATGTGAACTGTCCCCAGTACACTAATCTTCCTAGGTTCTCAAGTCTTCATGGATTTCTCCATAGTAAACACAGAAATATTCATCGAGAACCTCACCCATCTTCTGCAGTTTCACACGTGTCCACTTTGGCTCTTCAGGGATTCTCTCTCAAATTATTCTTTTTCCTTTAACATACTTAAATAATCCTTTTGGATTCACGTTAATCCTCTCAACCAAAGTTACCTCATGTCCCTTTTTGGCCTTCCTAATTTCCTTCTTGAGTATACTCCTGTATCACTTCCAGGGAATCTCTCGATTCTAGCTGCTTGAACCTGAGCCATGCCTTGTCCTTTTTCCTGGTCAAAACCTCAATATGTTTTTTCATGCAGGGTTCCCTACTGCTGCCAGCCTTGCCCTTCATCCTAAGAGGAACATATAGATCCTGAACACTAGCTATTTCCCTTTTAAAGGCCTGCCACTTGTCAGAGGTCCCTTTGCTCTCAAACAAGCTACTCCAATCAACCCTTGTAAACTCCTGCCTAATTCCATCAAAATTTACCTTGCCCCAAATTGGAGTTTGCACCTATGGACTGGTTTTGTCCCTTTCCATAACTATTTTAAAATTAACAAAATTATGATCACTGGTCCCAAAGTGGTCCCCCACCATCACCTCAGTCACTTGTCCTGACCTAGTCCCAAAAGTAGGTCAAGTTTTGTCCTTTCCCGAGTTGGACCCTTGACATATTGTCTGAGGAAATTTTCCATCCTACTTAAGCCCTTAACACTATGGCAGTCCCAGCCTATGTCAGGAAAACTAAAATTCCCTACCACGACAACACTATTACTCCTGTAAGTCTTTCCAATCTCCTTGCATATCTGTTCTTCTAATTCCCATTGACTATTTAGGGTCCTATAGTACAGCTGAATAAGATCACCATCCCCTTATTGTACCTTAGTTCCAGCCACAAAGTCTCGCTGGATGATTCCTCGGTTATTCCATTTTTGATTACTGCCTGGATGGTTTTCTGCTGCAGCATAAAAGGCCTTAATCCAAGAGGCTGAAAGGAAGAAAGAGGCTTTGATTCCAAAGAGACTCTCAAGACACATCCTGTGAAGGAATAGGAGCAAGTGGCCAGGGAGTTGATCTCAGACTTGACTGTAGTGCAGGAAGAAGTTCATGACTCACACATTGGATCAAAGCTACCAAATGTATCTTCAAATGACACCATCTACAAAAACAAACTTTCTTCCTGTTTAATGCACCATAGCCCTTTCTCTCACTCAAAAGCAATTTGGAATCATGTCTACATTCAAATGTTTATCCTCACACACATTTAATACTGCTGCTAACTTCATCTCTACCACTCACAACATTCATATACTTCCAGCTATTCAGCTTTGGCAGGTACAGCACCCAAATACATTACAACACACTTTCTGAAATTCTTCCCTCTCTCTTGCAGAACAAGATCAGATGAAATTGCAAGGAGGAGTAGACAGTTGTCAGAGATCAGAACGTCTACATTTCCTGATCATTCAGATAATGATGCCCCACATCATGGGGCTGGCATTAACCAAGACCAGTGCATCCAGTGCCACATAGAACATTCAGAATGACATCATGTTCCTGCAATACTCATCTTCTCAAATCCCATTTCACTGTCAATATAAAGCTGCAGGGTACAGCATATAATTCCAGATTCTTAGCAATATGGTTCACTTAACTATTCTCTGAAATAGCCTAGCAAGCCATTCAGTTGCACTGAAGGCAACAGCCTGCCTCCATCTATCCAAGTGCAGTTGAGGATGGGCAATAAATGCTATCCTCCTCACTGCTACCAGATAGAATCTCAGAATCACAGCGCTGTTACAACTTAGAATGCAGCCATTCAGCCCACAGCAAATCCAGTAAATCAATTTTTAAAGATGATGTGAACTTGGCCCCAGACCTCTTCCCATACCCTAACACCCTCCACTGCAATTTTACTTTCAGATATTCAAGGTTCAACAGCAATGTAATCTCAACTTGAAGAGTGCAATAGCAGATCTCTGATGAAACAATACCATTACTTGCAGCCATCAGCTCAGAAGTAGGCAATGTGAACACATTAGACAGTAGTAAAGATTTGTGATCTGTATGTGCTGAGTTACCAGGTACTGTGGACTCTAGCCAGACTAAAGTGTAATGCCTGTGCCAGCTTATTAGAGCTGTGGTCACAGAGCCGTTTGGTACAGGACAGGCCTGCCAACAGGACTGCTGCAATCAAAGAGCATGGAGAAGTCCAGTTTCAACTTGGCTCAAAGTTTTGTGCAACGCTTGGGCCGTTTCTTCCTCCCACCTGAGGGCAGTGGCACACAGACTTTGGGTATGCTTGAAGAATCTGATAGGGATTGCCCTTCTCACCATCACCCCACCACAGGGCTGAGTCAAAATGCAGTTAAATGGCTGGTGTCTCTGCTTCCACTATAGAACAGGCAGAATCCACCCAATCTTTGAGTTTTGCAGTGGAAACTTGGATTGAGATCTTGAGAATTATGTTTGTTGCCATGCAGGTTCAGATTGCTACCATGCTGGTTGCAGATCCACATGTTCAAAGGGATTGATGACCTTCATTGCAGACTAGCATTTTGTGCTTTAACTGTACTAGGAAGACTGCAGAGGCACACCAAAGGAGTGGTTGTGGCACTGTGAAGCATGAACTTGCTGCTCCCTATCAGAATGACTAATGTTGCACCAGTGCCCATGCTGTTGCCTTTCAACCAGTCAGCCTAGATTGCTGCTACTCATGCCCTGCTTGGGCAATCTGAAGCCAAGGCCTAAAGGCGTACTACAAGTTCACCTAAAGTCTCCCTCACTGCAAGTTAGCAATCTTCTGACAGCCATTCTGCAGCTTAGTTCAGGCAAAAGCCAGGCATTAATGGAATGCAAAGAGTGAATAATTCAACTGTGCACACAAAATATTGCTGTATAAAGTAGTAACAATTTTTTTAAAATGGTGTCCTATTTCAGGATTTTGACCAAACAAATCTTGTGATATCCCACAACAGAGGTTTGGAAAGGTGGAGAATTGTGAAGTTGAGATTTCAGGGGAACTGGAGTTTTGAACTGCTGGCCCCCAGAAGGTTCATCTAGAATCAAGTAGTCTCAACTGCCTCTTCTTCTAAGGTGTTGTCCGAAGGTCTGGTGATAAGGATTGTGCTCTAATGTGAAAGAGTTGCAGCAGCTCACCACAAAATTGGAGATGCTCACCAGGGCACCTTCAAATGGTTTAGGTAGCAAATCATTGTTTCAGAATGCTGGTGGCATGGTCTACCATGTTTCTGGTGATAGCAAGGAACTCACTGTAGGCATGTAATCCAGATTGGTAATGAAGGGAGTCATAAGCCAGGTATAGGACAGATAGCCCTAGTCACTAAGTGGCCAACCTCTGGTTTGTCAGTGGTCCAAAGATGACAGGTGCAACTGACCAGTACATGATATAAGTGCTATCAGAATTGGTGGCAGTGTTATTATTCTGAGCATGATTGCACACCAACTGCATGCCTGTGAAGTGGTAGCTTTTGCAGTACATCTCTCAATTAGTATGTTCAGCCTGCCTAGTCATGTGTGAGTAATCAATAAAACTATGCACCAATAGAAATTCTGCTGGCCTGGCAAAATCACTTGCTTTCTCCTCACACTTCTCTCTAGCAAGTTGTGGCAATCCTGTAGCAATGCCATCTTCTCTCTAATGGCATAGAAATTAAGGAAAACAACATTCTTGCCCTGCTATGATCATAGGTTTGAATGGAGGAAGTGGCATAGTTCAGCAATTACCTCCTTTGTGAAAGATAGCTTCCTCAGACACTATTCCTAGCTGAAATGCAGGTGGGAAAAATGCTCTCTGAATTACTCTAGGTAAGGCTTCAATACAGATCACATTCTCTCACCTTCCTCCACATACAATTTCCCCTGCAGTCTGTGGTCCATGTCTCTGCTGTGCTCAGCCCAAAGGAGACTGTAAATTTATTTTCTCCTGACTGACCTTCTCTGATTTCTCTGATTTATTTGTCCAAGTCTAGTACCACTTTTATGAATTTAAAAGTTTTTCAAACTGCCTCAACATAGTACTTCAACTCACTCTGAAACAATGGAAAAAACAGTCTTGCAAATGCCAGAGGACATCTGCAACATCCCTGGCAATTCCTTTAAATAGGGCTAGTGAGGAGTCCCTTCCACAGCTGAGTGTCTTTTCAATGCTCCAAAAGCTCATGGATTCCAAATAAACCGTTTGGACTTTAACTTGGTGTGAGAGTTCTTATTCTGCCCACCCACACAACTCCACATCATGGCATCCATACAACTGTAAGGTTGTTAACAGGACCCACAAGGTCCAAAATAGTAATTCATGCACCTCTCTGGACGCTGGGATCACAATCTTCTGATGCATGCATAGCACAGCTAGGCTAGCATCCTTGCAACCCAGCCAACTGTGTATGCCACACCTGAAGTGGCTGGAAGAAGTCTAGTTGATATTTTTGAAGTTTTCCAACTTTTTTAGTTCCAACACCAATGGGGCTACATTCCGGACTGAATTTTGCAGCCCATGCCTGAAACTCATTCTCTCTCAACAGTTATACCAGCCTTTCTTTTTTTTTGTGTAGTATTTTACACTTGTCAAACACAAACCCTTCCATCCAGTTACATTTTGCAGTTCCTGAGTGATCTTCTAAGATTCAATTTCCCATCTCATTAGCCAACATCTAACATTTCCACCATATTTCTAAATGCAAGTAATTGAATTAAACAGCAGAAGCTGTGGGGTGGCATGGTAGCACAGTGGTTAGCATTACTGCTTCACAACTCAAGGGACCTGGGTTCGATTCCTGGCTGGGGTCACTGTCTGTGTGGAATTTGCACATTCTCCTCGTGCCTGCGTGGGTTTCCTCCAAGTGCTCCGGTTTCCTCCCATAGTCCAAAGATGGGCGGGTTAGGTTGATTGGCCATGCTAAAATTGCCTCTTGGTGTCCTGAGATGCATAGGTTAGAGGGATTAACGGGTAAAATACATAGCGATGTGGAGGTAGTGCCTGGGTGGGATTGTGGTCAGTGCAGACTCGACTGGCTGAAGGGCCTCTTTCTGCACTGTATGATTCTATGAGTAAGGGTTCTAACACAAATAAATGGAGCAATCAAGTCCCCTCAACATTCTTCCTTAACTAACAAGCCCTGCTCTTTATCTTCAGCAAATTTATTTTTAATATTATTTCCTCTGAATTCCTGTCACTTCAAGTTTAACCCAAGTAACTTTTCGATCAAATGTTTTTAGGAACTCATCATTTGAAGACAGGTTATTCCAACATCTGTTTGACATGTTATTTTATCAAATAAGACAAGAAGACTGGTCAGGAAAGTTTGTTCCTTTCTGAGTCAATGCCAATGACTGTTAGAAAACTGCCATTTTGTTCATTCTCAAGTTCTTCCTAAATTTTCTATTTGATTATTTTACCTAGACTAAAGGTTCTAAAGTTGCTTTTGATTGGTTGCTATCCTCTCCAAATAAGGACTTCTATTAGCCTGTTTCCAAACGACAGGTATCTACCAACCCAGTGTTTATGGATACCCTTAGAAACAGTAATGCTTCATATTATCAATTAGCTTTCCTTTAGTACTCTAAAATAATCTTATATAAAAGGGATTTTTGTTTGCTCTGAGTCTCAGTATGAAACTGTTTCACTTCACATCTTTTGTTATTGTTATAGTTTGAATGTAACCTGAAGTCCAAGCCTAAACCGATGCCAGAATAAAACAGATTAACACTCACTTCATTTTGCTTAATAGTCATGCCAAGTTACTTCACTTTAATGCTAAATTCCGGTGTATATTAATTCTGATACTCCATCTTTTGGGTTGTTAATCCAATTTCTGAACGGCTCCATAACTCTCTTATAGATTTAATACACAAACTTCATCGTTATATTTCCCGTCCTTGCTCATCACCACACTGCCCAAGAACAATAATGTGTGTGGCCAATAGAGGTTAGTATTCACTCATTTTGTTTTTATCTCATCTACTAATCTAACTGTTGGATTAGAAAAACCTGAAGATTCACAGGGAGTCTAAGAAAAGACCAACCAGGTTTCAAACTGTCAGTTTCATCGGCTGAGAAAATGTGTCCAGAGATGCCAAACAGATCAGTCTCTGCAAACTCCCAAAAATATTTTGAAAGTCTTCCAGGCGAATTTTCCAATCATGAAGGTCATAGCATCTGCTGTTATAGTGCCTAATCCCTGGCTAAACACCAAACAGATACAGTATCATGCCAACAGAAAT
The DNA here is from genome assembly GCA_024679065.1 of Sphyrna mokarran. Taxonomy (NCBI): domain Eukaryota; kingdom Metazoa; phylum Chordata; class Chondrichthyes; order Carcharhiniformes; family Carcharhinidae; genus Sphyrna; species Sphyrna mokarran. The sequence continues at coordinate 20,051,741 of JAGIQG010000012.1, read as the reverse complement.
TTACCAGCAGAACCATTTTAACAAAAGGATTAATAAACAATCTCACCTCTCCTCTCATTTTTAGATACAATAAAACACATATTCCAGTTTTCTCGAACAATCAATTACAAGTGTTCTCGAGTTTGCTTTAATGCCTCAGTTCCAACAAATAGTATACTATTTGATTGTCAATTTTTCCAGCTGTCCTTTTATCTCATCAAGCTCCTGCCTCCTAACAATAAGTTTCATAAGGAGACTCCTCAGTAAAGAGTTGTTCTGCTGTGACCAAGAACTGAGGTGCAGAGCCAAGTTCCAGTTTTTTTTTGATTGGGAAACAAAGTCTCCACAGGTCCAACCAGTGTTGGATCAGACTTATGACATATTCATGAGGGACATCATTTGTTCATTTTAGTTAATCTAACTGAAATATATAAACAGAAAAATCGATTTATAACTACTTATAACTGATCATGAATCTTAACCTTTGCCTGGATTTGCAGATTTCAGGTATCGAGCTAATTCATTTGTATTGATTGCATTTATATAGCTCATTTCAGGACACAGTGATCCAAAGCTCTTTACAGTAATGAAGCACTTTTAAAGCAGAGTCACATTTGTAATGGTGCATTCCTGGCAACCAGTTTGCAAACAGCAAAGTACCACAAAGAGCAAGATAATGATGACCAGATAATCTGTTTTAATCATGATGGCTGACGGGTAAATGTATTGGCTCGGACATCAAGTAACATTTTCCTGTCCTGCTTCAAATAGTACCAAATGGATCTTTTATAGAAGATTCTAGAAGAAATATAGTGCCTCAGTTTAACATCTCATCCAAAAAAAATGGCATCTCAGACAGTACAGCACTGGATAATGAGCTGAGATTTTGTTCCAGTCTCTAAGGTGGAACTTGAATCCACAACTTTGGACTCAGGTGAGAAAGTTACCAAGATATCAAATTATCAAAGTGCTAACATGGATGGAGGTGCTGCGAGAGCAACTGAACTGCTCCCAACTTCCCACATTCTCTTCCTATAACACTAACATTTTTTCCTTTCAAAGTACTCATCCAGTTCTCTTTTGAAAGAACGATTCCATCTTCCTTCACCAACCTTTCATAGAAATCATAAAAAATGGGGGCCTTTTGGCTCATTGCATCCATACCTGTGGACAAAGATCTGCCCAAGCTAGTCCCAACTTCCTGCACTAGGTAACATCCTTGTAAATGTCCCTTGCATTCTCTCCAGTGCAATCATATATTTCTTGCAAGGTAGTAACCAGAATTATTATGCAGTATTCAAGCTGTGGTATTGAAATAGAGCCATATACAATTCTGGCATAATCCTTCTGCTCTTATATGCTTCAGCTTTAAAAGAAAGAAGCACTAAGGTAGTGCTTCTTAACTACGTTATCAACTTTCCTGCTATCTGTTTAAGGATCTGTAGATATGCAGTCCGTCCTTCTGTTCCTCCACAGTACTCAATATCCTTCCACATACTGTGTATCTCTTGCTTTGTTTCACCTCCCAAAGTGCATTTAGCTAATACTTTTATGGATTAAATTCACTTTTCAGCCCAACTGATTACACCATCTATATCTCCCACACAGTCTACAGCCTTTTTCCTCATTGCCAATTACATAGCCGACTTCTGTAATTTCTACAAACTTGCTTTTAATCATGCCTCCTACAGTCAAATTCATCAACATAAACTACAAAAAGGAAAGAACTGAGTGTTGAATCCTGCAAGACCCTCTTGTCTTGCTCGTCAAAAACACCCATCAACTATTACCCAATTTTGGACCAATTTGCCACTCTGCCTGAAATCACAATTAATTTTTACTTTTCTGACCAGTGTGCCATATGGGTCCTTGCCTGAAGCCTTCCTAAAATCTGCTGTCTCGTCACTTCCTCAAAACTGCAAATCAAGTGGGTCAGACATGACTTCCACTAACTAATTTAGGCTGACATTAATGGACAAGATTTTCCAGCCTCACAGCTGTATGCTTCCTGGCAGCGGAAGACAGCGTGCTGTTCAGAAGCTGCTGCATTCTCTGGTCCCGCTGCTGTCAAAGGCATTTCCCACTGATGTCACCCCATACAGCATCGAAACCTGCATGTGGATAGAGGTGCACTAGTGCAGGACCAGAGAATCCCACCAGCATGAACGACCAAGAATTCGAGCCAATGACCTTCCTAATGAAGGTTCATACTGTCCCTCAATCAGTTCAATAATTTTCCCACAAGCAAATTTAAGCTAACTGCCGATAATTACTCCCTTTCAGACTACTCGCTGTCAATGAAAAGATTTCCAAATGTTCCTACTGGTTCTTTTGCCAATCACTTCACACTAGCTTCTCTGGTTGTCAACTTCATCACCAATGAGAAAGGCTTCTCTTGATCCACTCTATATAGATCCTGCGTGATTTTTAGCACTTCAATCAAATTTATTCTCAATCTTCCTTTCTCAAACAAGGACTCCTGCTTCTGGACCATTGCAGTAATGACAAGATGACCATCTAAGCTCTGGATACAAAATCATACCTTAGTTTACCAATTCCCCCTCTGGCCAGGCTTTGTCATTCTTGAACTAATTCCACCCTAAATTCTCCTTCAACACAAACCCGTAAGGCCCAGCTAAAGTCTTCATTCTTCAATGTCCACATTGGTTCTTATCTTGTAGCATGCTCTAGCTTTGAAAAGTGTAGGATACAAAGTCAACAAATAAAACCAGTGTAACAGACATAATGGGACAAACAGAAGTGGAAGAAAAGGGAAATACAACTTTATGCAAAGAGTAAGAGAGAGTGTGAGACAGAGTGCATGCAAGACATTAAGAAAAGCAGTTACATATAAATTCTGCGCATGTCTGAGCAATGACACAAGACATCACCTCATACTGAAAAAAAGACATACATTTTCCAAGATGGTGCTTAACCTTTAACTGATTTGTCTAGAGTTTGGTTCGCAGTTTCTGACAATAATCATGGTTTTGCCGAGAAACTTTGAATTCACGTCCACTCATTTACCCACTTTTCGCTTCTCCCACTACTGGCACTCGTTGAATTCCTGTCACTATCATTCAAGACCTGACACCTTTCAGTGGCAACTCAATATCATTAGTATGCACAGTATTACCAGAATCAAATTATTAATCATTGTGGCTTTCAGTTTTGCAATCTCATTTGTTTTAATTAGGACAGTGGTGAGCAAACATCACTCCACAAATTACACGAACACTAGAAAGTGTGGATGTAATCAAGTTGATACTGTAAAGTGACCTTTCCAATAGCTCAATTGGTAAATATATGTAGTAGGTATACAGTCTAGAAGTTTCCAAATTTGTGGGTGCTGAGTTTATACATCTCAGAAATTGGAGTGTGAGGACTTTTGCTCCCAAATCACTATCTAATCATTCTTCTGAAAAGCATGGCAAGATGATGCAACAGGCTGTAATCTCACACAATTGTAATATTCCTATATGTGACTATCAGGACTGTCAATCCTCACTGATGGAGATTGGCAATTTAAAGATATACTGATGAGTATCAATTCACCTTACTCTGACCAGGGGTCGATGCCTTTGAGAGAGGAAGGGAGAAAATGGCAAAGGATCCAGGGAGTCGGGGGTAGGGTGTTAGACTGGATTGAGGATAGGTTGTCTAATAGGAAGCAGAGGGTAGGTATTAATGGGTACTATTCTGATTGGCAGCTGGTGACTAGTGGAGTGCCCCAGGATTCGGTGCTGGGACCTCAACTATTTACCATTTACATAGGTGATCTGGAGGAAGGAGCTGAGTGCTGGGTGATGAAATTTGCTGATGATACAAAGGTGAGTGGAAAAGCAAATTGCGTGGAAGGTGTGGAAAACCTGCAGAGGGATCTGGATAGGTTAAATGAGTGGGCGAGGACCTGGCAGATAGAGTATAATGTTAGCAAGTGTGAGGTTATCCACTTTGGTAGGAATAATAGTAGGAAGGATTACTACTTAAATGGTGAAAAGCTGCAGCATACGACAGTGCAGAGGGACCTGGGGGTCCTTGTGTACGAATCGCAAAAACACAGTATGCAGGTGCAGTAGGTGATTAAGAAAGCGAATGCAATATTGGCCTTTATAGCTAGGGGGATAGAATATAAAAGTAGTGAGGTTCTGTTGCAGCTGTATAGGGTGCTGGTGAGGCCGCAGCTGGAGTACTGTGTGCAGTTTGGTCACCGCATTCAAGGAAGGATATATTGGCCTTGGAGGGGGTGCAGAGAAGGTTTACTAGGCTGATACCAGGGATGAGGGCGTTGGAATGTGAGGAGAGACTAAACAGGCTAGGTTTGCACTCTTTGGAGTTTAGAAGGCTGAGAGGAGATCTTGTAGAGACATATAAGATAACGAAGGGGATGGATAGGGTAGAGATTGAGAGACTCTTCCCGCTTAGCAAAGACAGCAGGACTAGAGGGCATAGCCTCAAGATTAGGGCGCAGTTTAGATCAGAGTTGCGGAGGAGTTTTTTTCACACACAGAGTGGTGAATCTTTAGAATTCTCTCCTGATGAGGTGATGGAGGCTTCCTCACTGAATATGTTCAAGTCAAGAGTGGATAGGTTTTTGATTGACAAGGGAATTAAAGGTTACGGGGAGAAAGCAGGTAAGTGGTACTGAACCACTACAGATCAGCCATGATCTTATTGAATGGCGGGGCAGGCTTGAGGGGCTGTATGGCCTACTCCTGCTCCTATTTCTTATGTTCTTATCCTACCATGAATTGTGAAGGTTTAGCATTAGAAACAAAAATTAATATGAAATAGAAAAAGTACATACGTTTAGCAAAATAAGTTTTGCATCAGTCAAAGAGATTGGTATTCAATAACTGTTTGCAGAAATGCAAGCAAATAACACAATTCTTCCAAACGTTCCAACACTGAGGTAATTTTAACAGTCATTTTGGGCAGTAGTTTTCTGGGCTAGGCCATTTTAAAACACTGAAATTAGATTAGATAGATTCACTAATGAAAGTTAACATAGAACAATGATTAAACAGTAGAAAATGATACGTTAAACAAGAGCTGGTCAGACGATGTCAATTGTTCACATACACATATAATTAAAAGAGTGGACAGTTCAGAAAATAATCAAAAAGATTGTTTTTTTTTTAATCTGAAGGACCAGAATAGAAGGAGGCAAAAGTTTGCCATAGCTGCACAAAGCCCTGGTTAGAACAGAATTGGAGTAATTCAGACAGTTCTGGACACGACATCTTGAACACCCTTAGGAGAGATGTACGGACTTTAAAGGAAATATAGCATAGATTTACCAAAATGACGCCTGGACTCCAAGGGTTAAGTTTTGAGAAGAGTTAACACTGAATAACAATGCATTCCTGGATTGTAGGTGGTTAATGGGTGTTTTGATCAAAGTTCACAAAACATTAAGGGGGATCAATAGGATAGATAGATAAAAATGAATTATTTCTCCTAACTGAGCAGTCAAGATGTTTTAGTTATAATGTTTGGAATCATTTTGCATGCAAATGGTGGTAGAAATTTCACTGGCACAAATAATAGATTAATTCTTAATCTAAAATCAGAGATTTATAGAATTTTGTTAACCAAAGGCATTAGGGAATATGGATCAAAGATGGGTATATAAATAAGTGCACAGATTAGCCATGAACTACCTGAATGGCAGAACAGGCTTGAGGAAGTAAATGATCTTCATCTGTTCCTATGTTCACTATTTTACTACCCAGGCTTTTGAAGTCTATAGAACCATTAAGCATTCCACTTCCAATTTCTAATAACAAGCCAGAGTGGGAATTGTGCAATAAATGTACATTTCAATACAATTAAGATGCAGTAAATCACCCTATAAGAGGAACAGATTTATAAGTTGGAGCCATAACTGATAACATTGATGGAAAAATTAATGGGAATTTACAGGAAACCAGAGTTAGTTTTAAGGGATTTAAATTTGTAAGGGTAAACATTAGAAATAAGAGCTCTGATGAAGGGTCATCCAGACTTGAATTCTGTTTCTCTCTCTGCAGAAGCTACCAGAACTGCTGAGTTTTTCCAGCACTTCCTGTTTTTAATTTGAAATCTTCTGCATCCACAGCATTTTGCTTTTAGATAGTTAAACCCAGCCAACAAACTGGGAATTTTTAACTAGTGATTTTTAAAGATTAGGAAACATAGATTTGATAGAGGTGTATAAAGTTATGACCGGTATAGATAGAGTGAATGCAAACAGACTTTTTCCACTGAGGCTAGGGGAGCAAAAAAACTAGAGGACATTGATTATTGAAGGGGGAAAAGTTTAAAGGGAATATTAGAGGGGGCTTCTTCACACAGAGAGTGGTGGGAGTATGCAATGAGCTGCCAGATGAAGTGATGGAAGTGGGCTCATTTTTAACATTTAAGAAAAACTTGGATAGATCCATCGATGAGACGGGTGTAGAGAGATATGGTCAAGGTGAGACTAGGCAGAAAAATGGTTTGGCATAGCCAAGAAGGGCCAAAAGGCCTATTTTTGTGCTGTAATGTTCTATGGTTCTACATCAACATGGGCAGGCAAAATTCAATGCTTTTATGGGGTTTCCAGTTTAATAATTTATATTTGTATTCAATTTCTTCACAATCAATGTAATTTATTATATTTGGAAAAGTAGTGACTTGCCCTGAGCTGTAAAATTTTGCAGCCAGTTAAGCCAGAAATAAATTTACTAAAAAAAGTCAATTGATTGACACATTGACATAAATCACATCATGACTGATTGACATGCACAAAAGTAATTTAGACATTAGACACTGTTTACTTGCCCATTTACATCTTTTGAGATAATCTTCAAGATATGTGTGAAATTGACTTTTTTCACTGCACAAAATGGATGGTAATGAATCAGCAGCTCCTTTTATATCCCAACTGATATTTTTCTCTGATATTTGTATTTGGGATTATACCAGCTTGTTGTCTTCACACTACTGAAACTAGATCACTTATCAAAATGAAAATCCGAAACGGTGGGCCACAATTTTGTCACGAGGTGTATATTTTGATAATGTAAAAATAATACAAAACTCTTCTTTCCTGGTCTTAATTACAAGTAAACTAAACAATAATTGCAAAAAAAAAAAGCCTTCTTGTGCCTTTATCAAAAATGAACGATAGTCACATACGTCTTCAAATAAAAAGAAAAACGTTCAAAATGAACGCAAGTTTTTAGTGATTAGATGATACAGCAGGACCATCTTCCTAAATTTCATTGGGGCAACATGTTTTTCTAGAATCACAGGCAGATATAGCACAGAAGGAGGCCATTTGACACATCATCTTATGCCAGTTCTTTGAAAAAGCAACCCTGTCAGTTCCATTCTGTTATAAATATTGCAGCTATTTGCCACTTTAAATTCAAGTGCAACCCCACTAAAATAATGGTTGCTAAAAAGGTAGTGTCAAAGAAACTTAAAAGTAACATGTTTAACAAATTATAAAAGCCCCATTTGCAACTGAAATCAAATGCCCAGCACAAACAACTGAAAACTAGGTTCAAGAAGTTCACCTGGTCTTTCTACCTTTTAATACGAACATACAAAATAGAAAGTAGACCATTCAACCCCTTGAGCCTGCTCCGCCACTCAAATAGATCATGGTCGATCTATTTGTGCTTTGATATTCTATTTCCTCCCACATCCTGAAAGATGTGCTAGTTGGGTGCATTGGCCACGCTACTCAAACAGTTACTGACTGTGGCAACTAGAGTATTTTCAGTTTACTTCATGCAAGCCTTCTTGTGACAGTAATAAATAAATAATAAAAATACCAACTTCCCCAGAACAGATGTCAAGCTAACTAGCCTATGGTTTCCCGCCTCCCTCCCTAATTGAATAGAGAGGCGGTTTTTGCTATTTTTCCAGTGTGATGGAACCTTACCAGGATCTAGGGAATTTTGGAACACTAACACCAAAACACATAACACTTCATTAACCATCTCTTTTAAGACTTTAGGATGAAATCCATCTAGAACCATAAACTTGACAGTCTTCAACTTTATCAGTTGCTCAGTACAGTTTCCCTTGTACTGTAATTTCAGCAAGCTCCTCTCTCCCTGTCATCTCCTGATTAACAGCTAAAGCTGGAATGTTTTTTATGCCCTCTTCAATGAAGATAGAAGCAAAATATCTATTGATTTAATTCACCATTTCTTTATTATCTATCAAATCCCCATTTTCAGTCAGGGCCAACACTCAACTTCATCTCTTTTCCTGTTTAAACATCTAAAAAAGCTCTTGCTATCTGTTTTTATGGTAATTATTTACTAGTATTGTGGCGGAACACATATACACATACTCCACTCCATGTGAGGTTTATATATTCACACAGATGCCATACTGCAATTTTTTTTTAAAAGGGAATTAAGTATATTTCTAGATACATAAAGAAGCATCAGCTATAGAGATAACGGAATGACATAATTAGTTTTTCACTGGCATGTCTGAATCAAAACCAGCTACAGACTATATTGAAATGACATACTTCAGTTAACTATCAATATATAGTTTACAAATAATACATTTTAACTGTCAAAAAATGTTCCACGTGGTGAAATTGTCCGTTTCCCACTGCTTGCAACAGGTTACAATTTGAAATCAGCTGAGTTTACAGCTTGAAGCCCTATTGTAGAACTTCAGCACGAAAAGTATGTTTACATAGCTAATACTTCATTGTCAATGGTACCAGCTTTCGGATATGACATCAAATCAACCCCCTTCTGCCTTTTTGGAGTTCCAGAAAATCTCAAAGCACTATCCAAACAATGAAGGAATTTGTTCCTGGCCAACAACTTCAAAATAGATAAAACTGGTCATTTATTTTGCTGTCATTTGTGGGACATTGCTGTGCTAAAATTGACTAACACTTGACACAATACAAGTGACTACGTTTCAAAAATGGCTATTGATTGTGAAGCACTTTGGGTACTAGTATCCTACTAGCACACAAAATAAAAATACAGCTGATTATTTTTTATATTTCTGCTGGTGATTTAGGAAGATATGTGATTTGTATTCAACTTAATCCACAATGTTCACACTTCTAAAGCCTAAAGTTGGAAAAGGGAAATATTATCCTAATTTTTGATATACAATAATATGAAATTTATAAATGACTTTTAATATCCGTTTTAAGATCATGTAGACTAACAACGTGTGCATTTCAGTAAAAATAAAAGCAAGCAGCATTAGGTGTAAAATGCTTACTTATTTCCACCTAATAAATAACAGCTCTGTGGTCCTTGGCCATATTCTAGCTGTAGGTCCTGCAGGTTAGAAGAAAACAGACATGTTGCAAATACATGATTGACATCAATTACTATAAACATAAGGCCCCATTACATAAAAGTGTTAAGACGATAATATATGAGAATGATTCAATGTTAGACAGAATAGATTTGCAAGAAGATGGATGAAGCAAAGAAATTAGCTGCAAGTCCTAAATTTTGCAGCGATTAGAATTTTCAAAAAAATTCATTGGCAAAACAATAAATTTGATTTTCTGTAATTTATGAGAACAATTATTATGAGGCATGTTGTTCTGATGAACTTCAAGAAGAAATCAACCATATATGATGGAAGTTTAGTTGTATTAAGGATAATTGAATCACATGGTACAGAATTCCTGTAACAATAGGCACATTTTCACCCCATAAACACACTTTTCCCATCAAGATTATTCACACTGTACCATTTCCACCTTAATCAACAACATACTTTCATGTGCCAGTACTCTATCCCTTTTAACTCACTCAAGAGTGAAGGAGGTTTGCACTTCTCAGCCCTTTGGCTAAAATCAAGTATCAGACAAGCTCGAGATGTGGTGTAATGCCTTATCTTATTAGCTTCGACCTTGTTTGTGTCTCTTATGGGGCTCTTAAATTGGATTCAATTGGATTTTGAATTTGGTTTTTGGAGTAGGCAAGGAATGGATTAGATTTGCCTGGTCCATTCTGAGCATTCACTTTGTAACTTGAAGAATGAAGTAAAGCATTTTTTTAATGAAGGAGATTTGCTGCTGATTGTTTAGTATTTACGTGTACAATCAGTACATTAAGAGGCCATTATCTGGGCATTTACCCAAGTACTTTTTTGTGGGACCTGTTGAGTAAACAAATTGCCATATTTCCGACACTACCACAGTGACTACACTTCAAGGTATTTCGTAGGCTCAGGTTACATAAAAGGCACTTTATAAATTGAGATATTTCTTTTGGTGATACAAACTCAAAGCTCCAATTTTCACATGCTACAGAAAAGTGGGCATTGTCACTACAATCAACTCCTACAGCAACTAGCTGAGAAAGTTCTTCACTCTTTGCTGAGTTGAAAGATTCAGGTCACTAGCATCAACATGTTGATGACTAAAACCTGAAAAGTCAATTAAAGGGAAAATGCTGGAGAAAATTCCATAGAAATTATCCCAACTATTGGGCTATTTTCTGCCACAACACATCTATTGTCGCAGCTATGAGCCACATTTCTAGATCATCACAAAGATCACTAAGAGAGATCATTTCAAAGCACTGGACGAGAAATAAACAAACAAACCTGCAACTTAAGCAATACTTTATTTGTAAGGGGATATCAACAACCATACGATTTGAGTGCTCTGCAACAGGGTCAAAATAAAATCAGAAGATAGTTTGCAGCTAACATTAACTCAATCTTTCTTATTTGCACATACTTACACAAGGGCCCTTAGTAATTTCGGTCTTCAAGACCTTAAACAACTAATAAGTTTCAGAAAGATTTCATGAAAAACATGTGCCTAAACTTGACCATGTTTTTTTTAAACATTATGTTGCATTCAGCCTTTTAACTCCCCAATACCTTTGCCCCAAAGTTTCTCTCTCCTATTATCTCCCCTAACCTCTGTAATGACGTACCTGCTTGTTCAGGTATGATTTAATGGGGTGTGGTTGCCTTCTTATGCCTCATCCAAATGAAGTTAGGCAGTGTGTATTAGCATGTTGATCAACAGCATGAGGCATCACATTCAAATTCAATCCTATTCTTTCTTAATGGTGAGATTTAACAGCATCAAAACACTAAGTACTACGTGGTGAAGATGCAGTAAAGTGCTAATCCTTGATCTGCAACAGACATGTTTTACACCTCTGGGCATGTGTTTCTAAGAGCTGCCAGTAAGTTTATTCATCCATCAGTATTTCTTAAGTTTTTAATGCATCTAAGATCAGTCTGAAGATGTCACAACATGTCCTTACAAGTCCTCAATGTTTCAACTAGTTAAATTTATTAATCTAGTTACCTTGTTATCCTACAGATTCAGGAGAAATCATTGCACTAGGTAAATTCTGTTAACATGGCAAAGTTGTGAAGTTCTGCTATAAATGCTTAAGCTGTACATATGGCAGTGACTCATTGAACCTCCTGAGTCATGATTTTTTGAAGGGTGGGGAGAAAGATTTATGGATGATATAGAGGAATATGGCTTCTTATATATGATTTATAACTAGAGGAAAAAATTGCTGGCATTTGTACACTGAAGCAAAATCCCAACTCCCCTTATTTTCTTTCTTCAGCTTCCAGTTTTAAACATTTTGTTCTCTGGTATTTATTGATTAGTGGTTACTGTCCATTCTTTGTTTTTCTTGAGAAGGCAATCTTGAGCTTTCTTGAAGCATGGCAACCCTTAAGTTTAAGGTGAGAGGGGGAAAAATACAAGAGTCCAGAGGGGCAGTTTTTTTCACAGAGGGTGGGTAGTATCTGGAATGAGTTGCCAGAAGCAAGTACAATTTTGTCTTTTAAAAAGCATTTAGACAGTTACATGGATAAGATGATCATAGAAGGATATGGACAAATGTGAGCAATTAGGACAAGCTTAGTGGTTAAAAACTGGACAGCATGGACAAGCTGGGCCAAAGGGCCTATTTCTTCCATGCTGTAACTCCCTCTGACTCTATTCTAACCCAACTTTGTTGAAAAAAAAAACGTGGCTCTTTTGAGTACCTTCAGTAAGTGAAAACTCAACCTTTTGGAGTGGTTTTCCTCTTAAAAGAGCCAGGAGGAAAACATTGTAAATTTCAAAATATGTTTTCCTCAAAAACAAACAGGTAAAGGATTTTTAAGTAGAAAAAAGAAATTAAAAATAAAAAAAGCAGAATACAGAAAACAGGAAGAAGATAGCCTGCGGGATCAGAATTTAAATTTATAAATGGTTAAAGATTACTGTAAAATGATTGTTCTGAACTTATTAGATTAATAGTGTTTGTTTCATTGTCAGTGCCAGACAGCCCAAATAGATAAACACTTGCCTGGAACTAACAACAGTCAACGTTAGTGACAATATACCTGAGAACTACAATAGAAATAACGTTATAAATATGAGAGAGCATTGAATGTTTGCTGCCTTCCCCTTTAAATAAAGCATTACAGAAGCATAAAATCATACCAGAAAATGTATTAAATTCTATGTGTCAACAGTGACCAACAGCTTCCCTCGAATATCGTAGTGGGGTAAAAAAAAACCTCTTCAGTACCATTTAGCACTGCTGGAATCATTGCTTTAATTTATTTGCTTTGTACCATGCTCATTTAGTGTTAGAACAGTTGAGGTGTTGGCTGCATGAACATTTCAAGTTTGATTTTTGCTTTGCATAGCAAGTAAATTTTCACTTTTGATTTTTCAAGATTTTTTAAAAATTTTTTTTAGTGTTGTTCTCAGATTATTTTTTCATGCCCCGCTAAGGAAAAAAATAATATTGGTAAAATCGTAGTCACTTTGTAAAACTCACACCAGAAGAACTGTGTTCTCAAAGGACATCTCAAAACAAACTGGCAAACTACTGAATCCAAATTAGGCAAATAAAATTTAATCTAGCAATTCCCTTTTCACAAACACTTATTTGTGATTTTCTCAATTTTCTTCAGTCATCGTCGCTGCTGGGTTAGCAACATATTATGAACTAGGCCATCACTTCATTTTTTTTTTGCATCCTGTTCTCATAAAACCCAGGATCTCTAATTGCACACTCTCAATTATCAGAAAGGCTGTTTTTAAAACCAAGCTATTCACGCACTCCAATAAACTCTTAACTCTGCCAAAAAGCACAGAATGTACCTATAAACGTTCAAACGTTTTTTCAATTTTAACTTCAAAAGTACAATGCAGAAGTCAGCATCCTTTATAAGCCATTTGCAGTCGTTCAAAGACCAAGTCAAAGTTCTCACTGCTCTCAAGTTGTGGCCACTCAACTGATGATAGATGAATTCTATATATAAACAGATGAGCTTGTACTACAGTGCTGTAAATACCAATGAGGTCCAATGTGAACTCATCTCCTCTTTTGATTAGGCAGCCTTTCACAGACTCATTGGCCCCAACATGATAAGTCTTTGGCAGATAGGATCAAGGAAAACCCTAAAGCTTTCTATAGGTATGTCAGGAATAAAGGAATGACTAGGGTTAGATTAGGGCTGGTCAAGGGCAGTAGTGGGAAGTTATGCGTGGAATCCAAAGAGATAGGAGAGACACTAAATGAGTATTTTTCGTCAGTATTCACATAGGAAAAAGACAATGTTGTCGAGGAGAATACTGAGATACAGGCTATTAGACACGGCAGGATTGAGGTTCATAAGGAGGAAATATTAGAAATTCTGCAAAGTATGAAAACAGGTAAGTCCCCTGAGCCAGGTGGGAATTATCCTAGGATCCTCCGGGAGGCTGGGGAGGAGATTGCAGAGCCTTTGGTTTTGATCTTTAGATCGTCATTGTCTACAAGAATAGTGCTAGAAGACTAAAGGATAGCAAATGTTGTCCCCTTGTTCAAGAAGGGCAATAGAGACAACCTTGGCAATTATACACCAGAGAGCCTTACTTCTGTTTTGGGCAAAGTTTCGGAAGGAATTATAAGAGATAGGATTTATAATCATCTAGAAAAGAGTAGTTTTATTAGGGATAGTCAGCACAATTTTATTAAGGGTAGGTCATGTCTCACAAACCTTACTGAGTTCTTTGAGAAGGTGACCAAAGAGGTGGATGAGGATAAAGCAGTTGATACAAAGAACAAAGAACAACACAGCACCGGAAACAGGCCCTTCGGCCCAACGAGCCCGCGCCGCCATCCTAGCGTCTTAATGACGCTTAGGGACCAATTTGTTACACAATCAGCCTAAGAGCACATTTTTGGGATGTGGGAGAAAACCGGAGCACCCGGAGAAAACCCACGCAACCATGGGGAGAACGCGCAAACTCCCGCAGACACAGGCCCAAATCCATGTGTCTGCACAGCAACAGCGATAGTCCCTGAGCTGTCATGGTGCCCATCAGATGGTCCAGTTTAAGCATACACTAACGACGTGAAGCACTAGGCCACTCCTGAAGCAACATCCAAGAGCAACTCTTGCACGACCTGCCGCATGCATGCCCTTGTTGGTCAACAAGATGGACTGAACATCCTGTGGAAACAAAAAGGATATTTAAACAGTCCTACTATATCCCTCTATCTGCAGACCGCTCACATGGCTGTCCAAGAGACCCTTAAACAACCCTAGCGTGCCTGCTCCCACCACCTTCCTCGGTAGTGCATTCCACACCCCCACTACCCTTTGTGTGAAAAACTGCCCTCTAATATTCGTCTTATACATAGCCCCCCATCACCCTAAGGCCGTGACCCCTCGTTCTATCCTTTTCTAATGGTGGAAAAAGCTTACCACCATTTACTCTATCTTTACCCATCATAATCTTATATACCTCTAATAGATCCCCTCTCAGCCAATGTCTTTCAAGGGAAAACAACCCCAGTGCGTTCAATCTTTCTTGTTGATGTGGTGTACGTGGATTTCAGTAAAGCGTTTGACAAGGTAAGCTATTGCAGAAGATACAAAGGCATGGGAATGAGGATGGTTTAGCTTTTGGATCAGAAATTGGCTAGTTGCAAGAAGACAAAGGGTGGTAGTTGATGGGAAATGTTCATCCTGGAGTTCAGTTACTAGTGGTGTATCACAAGAATCTGTTCTGAGGCCACTGCTGTTTGTTATTTCTATAAATGTCCTAGATAAGGGCATAGACGGATGGGTTAGCAAATTTGCGGATGACACTAAAGTCAGTGGAGTTGTGGATAGTGTGGAAGGATGTTGCAGGTTACAGAGGGATATAGATAAACTGCAGAGCTGGGCTGAGAGGTGGCAAATGGAGTTTAATGCGTAAAACTCTGAAGAGATTCACTTTGGAAGGAGTAACAGAAATACAGAGTACCGGGTTAATGTTAAGTTACTTGGTAGTGTGGTTCAGCAGAGACACCTTTGTGTTCATGTGCATAGATATCTGAAAGTTAGCATCTGGGTTGATAGAGGTTGTTAAGGCGGCATACAGTGTGTTAGCTTTTATTGGTGGAGGAATTGAGTTTAGGAGCCATGAGATCATGTTCTGGCTGTACAAAACTCTGGTACGGCTGCACTTGGAGTATTGCATACAATTCTGGTCGCCGCATTATAGAAGGATGGAAGCACTGGAAAAGGTACAGAGGAAATTTACCAGGATATTGACTGGTATGACTGAAGGAAAGGCTGAGGGACCTGAGGCTGTTTTCATTAGAAGTTTAAGAAGTGACTTAATCGAGACATACAAGATGATCAGAGAATTAGATGAGAGCCTTTTTCCTCGAATGGAAATGGCTAACACGAGGGAACACAGCTTTAAATTGAGAGGTGATAAATATAGGACAGATATCAAAGTTAGATTCTTTACTCAGAGAGTTGTAAGAGCATGGAGTGCCCTGCCTGCAACAGTAGTGGATTCGCCAACATAAAGGGCATTTAAATAGTCACTGGATAAACATATGGATGATATTGAAATAGTTAGGTTAGGTGGGCTTTAGATTGGTTTTACAGGTCGGCGCAACATCAAGGGCTGAAGAGCCTATACTGCGCTATAATATTCTATGTTCTATGACTTTATTGGCATGGCTGCACTGAAATTGGGGTGGGTGAGGCTCACAGACCTGCATTCCACACTGGCCCCAGGCACAATCTTACAGCCATGCCAGTAAAATCAGAGCCATTGAGTTCAACAATTTCAGTCTTTGTTCTCTGTTCCCACTTTGTTCCCCTTTCTTTGCATGTTTCAATCTTAACCTTGTTTTTCGGTTTCAGGTGACAGCTGTTCACCATTCAGACCTCCATTAGGAACATTAAGATAAAAACAAAATACTGCGGATGCTGAAATCTGAAGTAAAAACAGAAAATGTTGGAAAATTTCAGCAGGGCTGTCAGCATCTATGGAGAGCTCTGACAAAGGGTCATCTAGACTTGAAGCAATAGCTCTATTCTCTCCCCACAAATGCTGTCAGACCTGCTGAAATTTTCCAGCATTTTCTGTTTTTGTCCTCGGAATATCTTCTGTTTCTTTCTTATCTCATTACCATTCCCTTTGACCTCTTGTACAACAAACATTTTTGGTCATTTAATCTGTTCTGTCTTCCCACTTATTCTCCCAACTTTGTCCCATTTCACCTGTTTAATTTTTGCCAGTTCCAATGAAAGATCATTAACCTGAAACATTAACTTTATTTCTCTTTCTACAGATGCTGCCAGACCTGAACATTCCCAGCATTTTCTGTCCTTACTGGGAAAAAATATGCTTTGTTGTCTGTTGTGGAAAAATGTGTTGTAGAATATACAGTAATAGGTTAAACAACATTTAGGCGCTCAATAGTCTAGTGTTAAATTATCCATAGAACTAAAATGACAAACTCTGAACCTTTGAAGTCAAATACTGAATCAAATATTAGGCTTTAACCATGCACTCAATACTTACTCCACTCACTGGCAGGCAAGATGTTTATCAATGTAATCTTAAACAAGAGTGAATATTATATAATAAGCTGCTGGTATTTTAATCAGCAGCTCCTCTCATCAACAGTTATGTAGCAATACTGAAATACTCTTATGAAATCAGAAGACTGTTAAATGGACTTTTAAATGCATATGAACAAAAATTGCATTAGAATTAGCTAGAATTAATACTAAATGAGATGACAGCATATCATTTCCATATGCCATATGTCAACTTTCTACAGTTTAACAATTTCAGTAATAAGGCGTTCTAGATTTTAAACAGTTAAATTTATTGAACATCTTTTTGGTTAACACTTGCCACCAGAAAATTAGTTCCCTATTTTACTGCCACAAACCATCTCTCTTCCTGGCAACTGTTTGAGGCTGTATTTTTATGAACTGTGTGTCATACTTGACCCCAAAAGAAGCCTCTGACCAACTGTGTGTTCAAACACATTCATTTTTAACTCATTAACTGCACCAGCTAACCTCCTCAACTTACCTGCTGTTCAAATACCCATCGATGCCTGGATAATAATCAATCACCTGGCATCCTATTTTTTGCACCACATAAACCTGAGCTCAGCCAAAGCTTTGCTGTGTTTATCCTAAGTGCTGCTTGCACCGTCACATTCATTCATCGCCAATGTTCTCCAACCTGTATTACCATCCAATTTGGCAAGAACTCATTTTTATATTTCTCATTCTCCCTTTCAGTTTTCAAATTCATCCATTGCTTCATCCCTCCAACTTCTGCAACTAATCCCAATCTTCAGAGATCTCTGCATTCCCTTCATTCTGACTTCCTGCACTTCTCTAATTTTAATCACTTCACCATTGTTAATGGTGTCTTCATCTGCCTAGGCTCTCAAACTCTGGAATTCTCTCTCTAAATGTCTTAGTCTCACTCTCCTCTAAGATGTTCAATAAAACCCTCTTTTGCCAAATTTTGATCATCTAATAATTTTGTATGGCTAAGTACAAATTTTGTTTGATAATAGTCCTGGGAATCACCTTGAAACATTCTAAGGGTGTTAAAGCCATGATACGAATACAAGTTTTGTTGCTTCCTAGTTAATAAATATAATGCATTCTTGTAAAAGACAGAGAAATGGAAATCACAAGCCAGTAAATGATGCTTTCAGTATATATTGTTTACTGCTTGCAACATTTTCACATACACCTGGATTGGTTATTCTCGCAAATAAAATTGCAAAAGAAGACCACAAAGTAGAGATTACTGATGCAATACAATGACAGTGTTAGAAGTATACAATAAATAAGCATGGTAATGCAAGAACGTGGAAGTTCCCAAATATTATTTCTAATTATCCAGTTTATAAAGATTCCAGCAGTTGCAAAATAAAGCCTAAGAATGGCACAATAGTAATTGAATAGGTTTCTTGTATTGCATTTCCTATGAAAGAATCACAAAAGACAGGGTCAGGATTTAAGAGGCAATGATTGACAGGAAAGAAAGACACCTGAAAATGACAGACAGAAATGTAAAAAAAAAATACCAGATTAGGTCTTGCTGTGTAGTATATCTCTTCTGAATTGTCCAAAAAACCACCAGAGTTGGTCTGTTCAGCAGATAAAGACCAAAAAACCTGTTACTTACGTTAAGCCCAAGAAACAAAGCAAGGGAAGCATTTTTTATTCGGTTTGTTTTGAACATACTATCATACTACATTGGCAACACCAATATTTAGAATGAAACACTTGCCTTTGAGGCCAGATATTCCTTTTTCAAGGCTCTTTTAGTTCTAATTTCGTAGAAATAACACTGAATAATATTGTGAACATGACTATCATATTTGAATGTAGAAATTACTTCTGAAAATGCAAGTAAACATTAGGAAATGTCCCACAAAGCAGGATTAGGCAGTGTGCACTTCCTTTATTTGGGTTACACCTTAAAAATAAACCTGTAGAGCAGAATTTGGTGTAAATTTGGACTGCTTGGCACACATGGAAATAAACAGTTTAAGGGATTAGTCTTCATTGTCATCCAGCTTGCAACTGAAACCTTAACAGGTTTCAGAAAAACTGGAATGGTTCCCATCAATTAAGATCTGTGATACCCTGCATTTCAACTTTTCAAGTCACAACACACTTGAGAGTCTGGTAACCTGCCATTTTCCAGAATATTTATTTAGTGTAAGCTTCGTTAGAACAAGAAATCCAAGTGAGGCAAGAAAATCTTACTTACAAGCTCATGATGAGGCTCTGTTTCTTTCCGCATCGGTGGATCAAATTTTATTTGTCCAACTGCAAATAAATTCAAATTAAGATCATTATTCAAAATCAAAATCTATAACTGCAGTTCAACTCTGAGTTTGAAAAGTTCTTGCATTACAGCCAAAGCAAAAGGCTTTTTTTCCTCTAAAAAAAAGGGTTTATACCTCATTTACAACAAAATCCCTTGGGTTCTATTTTGCACATCATTTGCCATGAGCTGATATTCACACACACAATATTTCCTTGAATGTGTTGCTTAATTTAAAGCCACATTATTTTCTCCCATTCATGAATTAAATCTCATTTTTCAAAGTTCAACAATGGAATATTCAATTGTCTAATTGCTGACATTCATAGGACTGAGGGAATGCTGAAAGAGAGAATCTTTCAAATGAGATGTTGAATCAAAGGGCCATCTGCCAGCTCAGGTGGATGTAACAGAACCCATGGCACTATTCCAAAGAAAAGTAAGGAAGTTAATGTGCAGTGTCTTTGAAAATATTTATTTCTCAATAAACATCACAAAAATGATGTTTATAATGATGATATAAAAAGATTACCTGGTCACTGGCACATTTACTGTTTGTAGAAGGTTACGTGCACACTGGATGCTGCATTTCCTACACTGCATCCAGGACAATACTTTGGCTGTAAAGCACTTTGAGATCATTAAAAGCTTTATACAGATGCAAATCTTTCCTTTGAATATAAGAAAGGCCTGTACACATTGAATGCAAGTCAACCAGCAGCTACAATACTTGGATGACACACTGAACACAACCTTCAAACATCCAAGATTATGGAGTCGCCATCGTGATTAGTCTGTCTTCACAACCCTCACTGCATTTAAAAAGGTTTGATTTTTCTAACTAAACCTTAATTGTTCCTTGGAAATAACAGAAACCAAAGTTGAAACAAGAAGTTTTCAGCCAAGTGTACAAGACAGAATTCCTAGATTGTCAAAGGCAGTCATTTAGTACCAACTCTATAAAGGAGCATCTTACCCAGGCCACCTCTGCACCCTATCTCTGTAACTCCAGGAATTGCCATTGCTAATCTTAACCTACACTAAGGGGCAATTTAGCATGGCTAATCCACCTAAGCTGTGCATATTTTGGACTGTGGAGGCAAACTGGAGCACCTGGAGGAAACCCATATGACAGAGGAAAAATGTGCAAACTTCACACAGTTACTCAAGGTCAGAATTGAACCTGGATCCCTGATTCTGTGAGGTTGCAGCGCTATTTTGTTGCCCCTAAATACAAGATAAGAAATGGAATGGAGGACCAGCAAAGGAATGAGTAGGTATGTGGTGGCTATTTGGGGCTGGACCCGAACCCCAAGATATATTATGAAGTCTGATTAGATCCTAAAAATTGTGTGTATTTTGACATAAATGTGAGGATAAGATGCTTTATTCTAGGTGTAATTTTACTGATAAATTGGGGTTCTTTTATAAAAACAAGCTTTATTCATAGCACAGTTTACATAGCACAAACAAAATGAAGTAGCTTAACTTTTAACAGTTGAACACAATTCTAAATGAAAGGACACAATTCTAGTTTCCAACTTTTTATTCATTTATTTGTGGCACATGGGCATCACTGGGTGGCCAGCATTTATTGCCCATCTCTAGTTGCCCTTATTCAAAGGGCAGTCGAGAGTCAACCACATTACTATGGCTTAAGAATCACGTAGGCCAGACCAGGTATGGATGGCAGATTTCCTTTCCTAAAAGACTAGTTTTATGCTCATCAGTAGATTCTGAATTCTAGATATTTTTTATGGAATTCAAATTTCACCATCTGCTGTTGGCAGGATTCAAACCCAGAACATTAGCTGAGCTTCTGGATTAATAGACCAGCGATAATACCACTAGGCTACTGCCTTCCCTTTACTATTTCAGTTCCAAATAAGCAATGTTTCTCATAAAAATGTAAAATACACTTTAAATATGGTTAGCAATCAAGATATACTTGCTCTGGCTCGGGTAACAACCGTGAAGATTCAGGAGAGTCTTTGCAGAAAGGGGCTTTTTAGAGAACGAGAGAGAAAGAGCAGCTTATAGACTTCTATCTTTTAACAGCTCTCTCTAAAATCTGAATTCAGAAAAAAAATTCTGATATAGATCTAGCTCCTCCCATTTCCAGCACTACAACTCCATATGACCCCTATATACTGAACTCACCTTCCATTATTTTAATCAAAAAGCACACCAGAGGTTCTTTCTTGTTTATAAATAAAACACATTTAACTCTATTCTGAATAAACACTGTAGGGCTAAAATGAGTAATTATCCTGCTTTTCAGCATCTGCACATTTACTTCAGACATACTGACTGCTTTGAAAAAAACTGAACTTGAATACTCCACTGAAAAATTAAAAATACATCATAGCCCAGTATGATTACATGACTGAATTCAATTCAAGGAACAAAATCACTGGCAGATAATTTAACATCCTTGCTCATTTCACATACAATTGCACTGCACTAAAGGAGATGGTGAAGTACTCTGACCATTATGTTGAGTATAACTTGGCATTGTCAAATCAAGATAATAATGCACACAGGTTGCTCCATATAACTGTCTAACAGCAAATTATTTTTTATACAAACTAGACTAAAATCCGACTGAGCTACAAAAAGAATTGGCCTCTAAATTTTCTTCATGGTTTCTAAACAATGAATCAAGAGTTCATTAACCAATTCAATGAGTTTATCAACAGCTTTGCTACAGAAAACAAACTGCCTGGATTTCAAATATTTTTTGTAAGACAGACACAGGAAATCAACTCATAGCCCCTTTTTGCAACAGAAATGCTCCAAGACAAGAGCAATTAAGATTCAGAAAAAATTAAGAATCATGTTTTCCTCAACAAATAATAACGCAAATTATAATAATTATTGTCCCCTTTACTCAAAACTGACATTAGGTTCTAGGTGTCCAAGGTTTCTTTTGCTCTTCACCCAGCCTTATCCACCTTCATAATAATGATTCTAAATTCAATTTTCTCCATGCCTCTATAGCGCTTAAGAATCCAGTTTCCCCCAACTCTTCAAAGACACTGCAAATGTTGCTTACAGATCCAACAATTTCTTGCTTCTGACTGCTTAATTTTTGATAGCTCCCCCACAAATCCACTAGCTATCAAAATTCATAAATTAAATAATCAGATGGCTAAGAAAGAAAATCAACTACTTCTATTAATACTGCTTTCATTTTATTGGTTTCCTCTTTCCAGCTAAATGTTCCTAAACAACACAACAAATCTCAACTTCTGAGACCCAAAATGCATCTAAGGTTTGAACACTTTTCCCATTCTAAGAGCTGCAATTCTTTTCATTTGTTACTGGACCAATAAATGAAAAGGTGTTTTTCTCAATGAATGACATCACTATTTTCTCAATCCATTCCATTCTCCTGATTCCTCCATCTCCGCTGCATCTGTTCTTATGATGCAGCCTTCAGATGTGCCTTCCTTTCTTCTTGATCGAGAATTTCCCCACCATGGCTGACACAGCCTTTGCCCACATCAGCCCCACTTCCCGAATTTTTGTTCTCAGCTTCTTTTCTCCCAAAAGCATGATAAGGTTCTACATGTCCTCACATTCCCCCTTCACCAGCTTTTGAATTCAATGGTTCATCCTCCACTATTTCTACCACCTCCCACACAATACTATCACCAAATACATCTCCCATTCCTTTCCCTTTCCAGCATTCGAAACAGGCCATTCTCTCTGCAACACCCTGATCTGCTCTTTAATTGCCCCAAAACCTTCCTATAGATCCTTTCCATATCAATATGAGATGAAACATCTCCCTGTTATCTCGTACCATCCAAGATGCCACACTCCGGTCTCTGTTCGGGTGCGCTGGGGAGAATTTAGCATGGCCAGTACACCTAACCAGCATATCTTTTGGGGTGTGGGGAGAGGCCAGGGCACCCGGAGGAAACCCATGCAGACAAGGGGATAACATGCAGATTCTACACGTGAGCCCCTGGCACCATGAGGCAGCAGTGCTAACCACTATGCCATTGTGCAGAAGTACAGAAGTAACTAAAATCTAGTAGATAGATGTAAAAACATAGGCCTTTTTCTCAGGAAAGCAGAAATGCCAAGGGATGGAAGTTATCTTACAACTGAAGGGAATTAATGGTTATGGCGAGCAGACGGGTAAGTGGAACTGATCCACTTCAGATCAGCCATCATCTTACTGAATGGCGGGACAGGCTCAAGAGGCTAGATGGCTACTCCTGCTCCTATTTCTTATGTACAGAATATTGGTTAAATCCATCTGGAGTACCTCATTAAGTTGTGGGCATTGCTCCTCAGGAAGGATGCATTACCTTTGGAGATTGCGTGACACAAGATCATCAGATTGATGCTGGGGCTAGAAGTGCTAAATGAAGACGACAGGACGCATGTACTAGGCTTGTATTCTCTTGAACTGTTTGGATTTAGAATGATTTGATAGGATAAATTGAGCAAAAGTGTTTCCTCTGGTGGGATTAGAAAGTAGTTCTTCACAAAGGGTAGTGGAAATTTGGTCTCTGACTCTTAAAGATTAAAACAAGGTCAATTGAAAATTTAGATGTTGGGTTGGACAGATTTTTATAATGTGTGAAGGATTATGGGACCGTGGTAGATAGATGGAATTAAGATGCAAGTCAACCTTGAATTACTAGAAGACTTGAGGGGTTGAATGCCCAGCTATTTTTCCTATATTTCAGCCATTAATCTCTTTGGTAAACTGTGCAATCAGAGAAACAAAAGATAGTAAAGAAATTTGTCGAAATCGATCTATTTGTGTTTTGTAGAATAATAAGTACTTTTCATGGTGTACAATTCTTGAATTGTTTGTAGGGCAGTCTCCCAAAGAGTGTAGATTTATGGAAATATAGTTTCACAGGGTGTTTTCACCTTTCCGTACTTCGCCCAAGTGATTATTGCTGTTATCTGAGTCTGTGTTGGCAGGTTATTTAACTATGAAAGCCAAGCATAATATTGATTTGCACTCGCAACCTGAGTTAATTTAATAGAGATCATTGGATAAAAACCAGGAATGCAATGTTTGCCTCATTTATTAACCTAGAATC
This sequence comes from Sphyrna mokarran, assembly GCA_024679065.1. Taxonomy (NCBI): domain Eukaryota; kingdom Metazoa; phylum Chordata; class Chondrichthyes; order Carcharhiniformes; family Carcharhinidae; genus Sphyrna; species Sphyrna mokarran. The sequence goes on along the minus strand of JAGIQG010000012.1, from coordinate 20,027,588 downwards.
CTTGTTATCCCAGAGAATACAAGGTAAATTCATTTAACATGGCAAAGTTGTGAAGTTCTGCTATAAATGCTTAGCTGTACACATGGCAGTGACTCATACACATGCCTCCTGAGTCATGATTTTTTGAAGGGTGGGGAGAAGGATTTATGGATGATATAGAGGAATATGGCTTATCATATATGATTTATAAATAGAGGAAAAAATTGCTGGCATTTGTACACTGAAGCAAAATCCCAACTCCCCTTATCTACTTTCTTCAGCTTCCAATTTTAAACATTTTGTTCTCTGGTATTTATTGATTTGCAGTTATTGTCCATTCTTTACTTTTCTTGAGAAGGCAATGATGGGCTTTCTTTAAGTGCTGCAATCCTTATGTTGCTGGTACTTCCACAGTGTTGAAGGGTAAAGGCTTTCTAGGATTTTCCCAAAGATCTAAAATTAGACGGTACAGGTTTAAGGTGAAAGGGGAAAAATACAAAAGAGTCCAGAGGAGCAATGTTTTCACTGAGAGGGTGGGGAGTACCTGGAATGAGTTGCCAGAGGCAGGTACAATTTTGTCTTTTAAAAAGCATTTAGACAGTTACATGAGTAAGATGGATATAGAAGGATATGGACCAAATGTGAGCAATTAGGACAAGCTTAGTGATTAAAAACTGGACAGCATGAACAAGTTGGGCCGAAGGGCCTGTTTCCATACTATAAGCCTATATGACTCGACTCTAACCATGAACACTCCTCCCAGGTGAAACAGCAATTTACATGCACTCCTTTTATACTACATTTGCTGCTCACAACGCAGTCAGAGAGAGCAAACAGAGGTTGGGTAAGTGATCACTCTGTGGAACAGCAATCAATGTCCAAAAGCATTGCCTGCTATTTTAATTCTCCACCTTGCTCTCCCTTGTCTTTTCTGTCTTGGTCTTGTACAGTGTTCCAGTGAAGCTTAACACAAACTCGAGGAACAACACCTCATCTTTAGATTAAGAACTTGTTGCCATCCATAATCACAGTGTCCAATAATTTCAAACCAAATACATTTGGTACCATTTTATTTTCCTTTTCTTTGCTGGTTTTGTTTTTTTTTGGCTTTTGAATTGCACCAGAAGGTGAAGTTGCATGGGATCAGAGGTGAGCTGGCAAGGTGGATTCAGAACTGGCTCAGTCATAGAAGACAGCGGGTAGCAGTGGAAGAATGGAGAGCTGTGATAAGTGGCATTCCTCAGGGATCAGTGCTGGGACCTTTGCTGTTTGTAATATACATAAATGATTTGGAGAAAAATGTAATTGGTTTGATTAGTAAGTTTGCAGATGGCACAAAGATTATTGGATTTGCGGATAGTGATGAGGACTATCAGAGGATACAACAGAATATAGATCGGTTGGAGACTTGGGTAGAGAGATGGCATATGGAGTTTAATCCAGATAAATGTGAGATAACGTATTTTGGAAGGTCTAATATAGATTGGAAATATACTTTAAATGACAGAATCCTTAAGAATATTAATAGGCAAAGGGGTCTGAGTGTACAAGTACACAGGTAACTGAAAATGGCAACGCCGGTGGAGAAGGTAGTCAAGAAGGCATAAAGCATGCTTGTCTTCATCGGCCAGGGTATCGAGTTTAAAAATTGGCAAGTTATGTTACAACTTTATAGAACCTTAGTTAGGCCACACTTGGAATATAGTGTCCAATTCTGGTCATCACACTACCAGAAGGATGTGGAGACTTTGGAGAGAGTACAGAAAAGATTTACCAAGATATTGCCTGATATGGAAGACATTAGCCATGCGTGAAGTTGGAGAAAGTTGGTTTGTTTTCACTGGAACGACAAAGGTTGAGGAGAGACCTGATAGAAGTCCACAAGATTATGAGAGGCATGGACAGAGTGGGTAGTCAGAAGCTTTTTCCCAGGGTGGAAGAGTCAATTGCTAGGGGGATAGGTTTAAGGTGCAAGGGGCCAGGTTTAAAGGAGATGTACGAGGCAGAATTTTTTCTTTTAAAACAGAGAGTGATGAGTGCCTGGAACTCGCTGCTGGGGGGGATAGTGAAAACAGATACAATAGTGACTTTTAAGAAGCATCTTGACAAATACATCAATAGGATGGCAATGGAGGGATATGGTCCTCGGAAGGGTAAGGGGGTTTAGTTAAGTCAGGCAGCAAGATCAGTGCAGGCTTGGAGGGCCAAAGGACCTATTCCTGTGCTGTAATTTTTTTTGTTCACATCTACTGGTTCACCCTCTTCCATTCTACCAGTCATATCCTGAAACAACTCAAAAAACACAACACTTCAAAGATGCCCAATTTTGAGTGAAATTGCAATGGGATTTTTTACACCTGCTCAAGCAGACAGATAGGGCATTGTTGTAAATTCTTGTCTGACCAGTGCAGCACCAATAGTGAATTAGAATGTTGTCAATCTTGATTTGTGTCCTCTGACCCCAGAATGAGACTTGAACTGAAGGAGTCTAATAAATTTTGTTATAATTAAATGAAGTAAAAAAATTGTTAGAAGGCAGGCAACAGGCACATTACATTTCTGTTTTTATTTCATATTCCAGCATCTGCAGTAGTTTGCTTTTGCTCCAGTAAAATTTGCTTTTAGCTACCAAAGTTTGAGAGAGCTATTCTTATATAACATTTCTAATCATTATTATAGCAATTAAATTGCTGCATAATCCTGTGGTTAGCTAATGGAATCTTTCAACGTCTTAAGTTTTCTTAGTCATGAGGACAATATTTCTATTACATCTAAAGAACTTTAAAAATTTGTGTGCACAGTTTAATTCAATGATTATTTGCTTTTTTCCCAATACATCATAAATATACATTAAGATTCCCAGTAGACACAATTTAAAAGTTCCCTCAAACAAAATATATAGAGAATGTACCATGACATTGCTCACAGTAAATGGTAGGAAGCATGTTGCAAGATGCTTAAGTGGACAGCACACAGCAGTCACTGGAATGTGCATTAGGTGGCAGTAGAGAGTTCTGTTGATTGGAGTTTCTTGAGTTTGTACATACAATTCAGTCATTGTTTTGCATTTCCTATCTCAGCAGCACAATTGCTTACCTTATATTGCCTTGCACTGTAATGCATTTTCCTACTCAATTGGCATTGTTTACCAGAAATTGAATTATTGCTGCTTAGGTTGTCCAATGCACAATTATTATTTTACTGCTTAGGTAAAGTTATTAATGACTGTTAAGTGATTACTGGTTGAGTTCACTCAGGGGTTAAATATTATGCATGATTATGTTTGTAGGAAGAGAATAAAAATTTGCATGCAGCCAGTACTTTGCTTTCTAACAGAAATCTGCCCCATCATACAAAAGACTGTCCTTGTTCCTTTCAATTCTTTTTTGTTGAAGTGTGACACAGAAATTTGCATTAGACAGTGTGTGGCACCTGAAGCTATGTTGTTCATGGGAAGTTAAAGGAAATGGATGTCCCATTGTGTTACTCACACTAATTGAGAGGATGTGCTAGTTGGAAGGATATACCGAGCTTGCAAAGGCAGGAAGAAGGGATGAGATACACAAGTTCTGAACATGTACATGAAACACATTATTCCTGGCCTTAGTTTAGTGCACCTTTTTAAAAAAATCATTTCACAGTATTCGAGTGCTACCTCATTGTTGTTGCTATACATTAGATCCAACTTTCTTCATCCTTTTACATGGTCAGCCAAGCAAAGGAGATGGAAGGAAGATTTCACACAAGTGTTAAGATGATGACAAGGCTTAGATAAAGTGGACAAAGAAAAGCTGCTCCCATTGGCTGACAGTATTATTAGAAGACACAAATTTATAGTGTGATGCTAGTGTGCCTCTAAGAAATGTTTTCTTAATATCATGTTCTCTGCAGATAAGCAGTTTTTTCTCATTGTGGCACTGGCTGCCTTTTATTGCTGCATGAATCATTTAAATAAGATTTTGTTTACTTTTATTTTGGGCTTCATGCGATGTGTGGGATTTTGCGACATTTTGAATTATAGGGGAAGTTTGATTGACAAGTCAAAGTCAGGTGTTGCTGCACAGAAGAATCCAAGGGTTCACTTTCAATTTTGGTTCAGAGTCAAAAACTGTCTTGGTTTTCAAGTTGCAGACAGGTTTTCTCTCTCTCTGTAGTATTATAGATTCCATTGGCGAGCTGGAAGGAGGTTTTTTTCCCTTTCTAGAATGAGAATTTTGATGGCAGAAAGCCAGAAGCCAGCAGTGGCATTATCTCTATCTCAAGAACTGCTGTAAGTTACAAGGCTGGGAAGTCAAAGTTTCAATTCTCCAAACATAGGACTAAGTTCCAGCATCATGTGAGCATTTATATTTTCTGTGCTAAACCTGTGGCAGGAATATGTTAGGAGGTGGTTTGTTTGGTTGAAGCATTTCATATAGTTGTTAAATTTAATCAATATCATGGCTACTTTTTTTCTTGTTTGTAATTGGTTAAAGTTATTGCTATATGTTAACGCAATTCTGAAATAAACTTTGTTTGATAAAAATTCCCTCATGGATCATTTGAATCATACCTGAAGTGAAATATCTCATGCTTACCCTAACCAAATTCAAGAAGCAAAACTTATGATCCAGGCAGACTTCATAAAATACGTTGGAGTTTCTGACTTGGATTATAAGAACGATTTTGGGCAAATAATGCAGCAGAACGTGCAGAACAATCTTTGATAACCCTGGGACCGATTGGGTTGGAAACAAAAAGAGAGGCAAGCAAAAAGAGCTCTGAATTTTTAAATTATTAAAAAAAATCTAGAAAGCCAATCTGCAAACTTTTCCCTTCAAATGTCGAGGTACTGTACATTCCCATTTATAGTTACAGGGCTCTGATGGGAAATTTGAAACTTACAGTTAATCTCTGAGCGTGTTCTTTCTTCTCTCACATTCCTGCTAGTGGATTGAATTCGATGGGGAACAGATATTGGAGGCTGAAAAAGAGAAAACAATTAAAGTTATATTATTACAAATTGGTTACATTAAAAAACCTTTTTTATTTATTGCACAAAAGGCATACTCAAAACATGATTAATGTCAAGTTATCACAGTGAAATTTTTGAGCAAAGTCTGTTTCCCTGAAAAACACATGCAGTTATGTTATTGCAGAAAAAGACATGCAAGGAACATATATGTTCCAATCAGTGTCATGTTGTTTTTAACATACTGTACATCTACTATTAAATTTGCTGCACATCTACATAACAGTTGATATACCGCTTATTTACCATTTTCTTTAAACGTTCCCATTATGATATAAACTAACCACTTGAGAGTACCTCTTAAAGGAAAAGGGAAGTGGGGAAACTAGCAATTTCCCAGAAACATTCCCCTTTTTACCATTAACACTTAGTGCCTTTAATGAGAAAAGGTGTGGAAATACAACCCTTACATTTTAAAAATTACGCATTAGTTGATCACTGGATGCCATTATTTAATTTTGTGATTTTGGGAATTGTTAAAAAATGAAAATATCCAGCAATACACTAAAACTCTTGACAATCAGTTAAAACACTGAAAAAAGGTTGATGCATCCAATTTTCAGTATGGTTTTCATCAAGTTATAAGAAATTCCAAACTCAAACTAATTTCCCATTAAAAAAAGTCAGTATAAAAATGCAAATAATTAGACAAAAGTATCTGGGGACGACATACATTAAAAAAATTTGATATTAAAATGTTTAAGACATCAGGATCCACATTCTCCCATAGTTCTCAATTGGTTAAGGCAGAGAAAACCAGCTAAGTTCAAGGCTTGATAGTTAATATGTGCAGATTTACTTCAGGGTTACCAGATTCTTAAGTTTTAAGCTTAAATGTATTTATTATTGTCACAAGTAGGTTTACATTAACACTACAATGAAGTTACTTTATAAATCCTCTAGTCACCACACTCTGGCGCCTGTTTTTGTACATTGAGAGAATTTAGCATGGCCAATGTCCCTAACCAGTATGTCTTTTGGACTGTGGGAGGAAACCAGAGCACCTGGAGGAAACGCCCACAGACATGGGGAGAACGTGCAGATTCTGCATGGAAAGTTGGAATCTTTCATGCCACTGGCACTGTGAGGCAACAGTGCTAACCACTGTGCTATCCCTGGCCATAGCGATGGAAAGATCCTACAATTAGTTTCATTATCCCATGGTTAAAGAGGGAGAAAAAGATCATGAATCACCCACTCTCAAATCCCACCATCACCCCACCTTTGATTGCCATCTACTGACAAATGCTGGAATATCTGCTGAAAAAGTACAAATGGGCTTGGCTGTCACATCATTTGGTATAGTGGGAATTTCAGTGAGGTATTAGAGGGTAATTGATGCAAGAGAACCATGGAACACCAATGAGTAATCATCCTTGGAACAAGTAAGAGGATAATTAGTACGAAAAGGCGGAATAGAGAAAAGGCACCAATGCTAACAGTAGGATAGTATTTACAAAGTGCTGCTGTATCACCCCTTTGATTACAGTTCAACTGTAGAGAATATAGTTATCTGCAGGCAAGGAATCAAACCTGGAAATTAGCCTGTTTCAATGTTCAATTTTATTAAATTAAAATTTGAACAGGATCAAAATGTGTCAGCGAATACACCATATACACTAGTATGCCAATCACAGCCAACAATAATTTTTTGGAAAGAATTTGTAGCCAACAGTGTTAACTAGGTTTTTAAAGGGCACAGAAGTAAAAACAACAAGATAGCACTGAGGCATAGGACTTGTCTCTCAAAATGCAAGCAGAAAATGTTACCAGCATAAAATATTGCCAACACGTGTTCACAAGTAAGTCCACCATTGTTTTTTTTTTATCATTTTACCATCAAACCTGCTGAACAAACTGCACAATTTTTAATCAGTTTAAATCTGGATTTGCCTACACACTTTGATCCACATCAATCCAATGCTTCCATATTAAGAGAGAAATGCTTAAAAATACAAACCACATACTAATATAGAAAATTTAACTTTGGTACGCACAGAGATTATACATCCTAAACTGTACTTCGGGAGAAAAAAAAACAGACACCCAAGATTCTGAGGAAACAGTAACTATTTACCAGCAATGCAAACAAATGTTAAGGTACAAAAATAAGCACCAGCTCTGAATTACCAACAAGGAGCATGTAAAAGAAAATGTTTCTTCTTGTTAATAAGTGGTAAATTTATTTGTGTATAAATATGCATATACAAATTCAACAACTTTTACAAAGGATTCAATTATGAATTAATTCAATTCACAAACGTTTGAACTTGCCCTCTTTGACATTTACAAATTACAAACAAATGTATGTCAAGCTCTCTTGATACCAGTCACCAAATTACTTTGTTAAACATACAATTCATTCCCAGCTGACTTATCATTTCAGGAGAAAAAGACTCCAGAAATAGCAATTGCTGCTATATAGTGCAGCAATTTGTTTAAATCTATAAACAATGGTTTTGGTAGAACACTTGAGAATTCATCTCTTTCATATGGCACTGCTGGAACAAAAAACAAAACTTTGAATTTTTGGCTTTCATAGAACTCTGAATGAATGGATCTGAAACAGCTTAATTTTATTCCTTTTAGTAAATTAGTGAATTTATAAATTAATTTTAAGCGTTTTGGCCCAAATGCTTTAAAATTTACAATAATCTTGCATGCCTTGCTGATATTAATATGTCATGTTACTGCAATCATTAAAGGCTACAGGAGTTTTTATGCTTAATCCGTATATATGTTGAGGCTGCACTTCACTGCTTGCTCAGATATTTCAATTTCAGCAAGTTACAGTTGTAGCAATGCTATAACATTTAATCTTTAATCTTTTGTAAATGGCCAAGAATTAATTTCATCACAATTAGAAGTTTAGGCAGTGCAACAGTTTCCCTGAACTAGATTTGAATCACAGTTAATTTCAATTTATGTTACATCACCATTTTCCTCTTGGGTATCAGAAATGCCCTCAAGCAGGTAAACTATTTTAATGAAATATAAACTGACTGAAATAGTTAATAATTCCTTTCCAGAAGAGAAGGTTTTAGGCATATCAAGTATTTACAAATAGTCACAATAGCCATGGGTTTTGATTTTTAAAATGTTTCTCCAATTTAGATAGATAAAAGATAATAATGAAGACTTAGAATTAATATATAATTTCAGAAGTCTCCATCTTCTGCCAGTAGGTCAATTTAAAAACTTTCCATAATTGAAGCTCTCTGTTTACGCTCCCCATGCAAAGTGTGATATGTGATATCCTCCCAAGTCAGTTATGGTGATAAAACTAGAGTTTTGGCCAAATTTGTTTTATGTCCATATTTATGAAATCTGTGGTTTTGTTAATTGTTCTTAGAGGATATATGCACAGTCTGATAATATGCCAATTGATGATTTGCAGGTGTATATGTTGAGGCTGCACTTCACTGCTTGCTCAGATATTTCAATTTCAGCAAGTTACAGTTATAGTAATGCTATAACATCTGCTGTAGCATTGCAGTGATCAGGAATGTTATACTGGAAAGAAAGAAAAGAGGACAGTGGTAGAAGAACCAGAGAATCCCAATACTACGTCCAATATCAAGTGCATCAACTTTCAACTAATCTTGCTCATGATCAAAAATAAATGTTGTATTCCTAAATAAAAAGCTTTTCCAGGTGAAACTGGTTGGGATGGATAAACAAAAGTTCATAGGCAATTTGGAATGGACAATAATCTTACAAGTGCTAAAATATTAAATATTTTGGATTTTTGTTTTATCTAGTAACTTATATAAGATCTCAGTTAAAATCAACTCTAAAATCAAATATTACACGTGGCAATATTTCCAGTGCAGTAATTTATTTACTGCAACCTCAAGTCATTATGGTTAAGATCAATTACATGATGGGCATTTTTTTTTTGACTGAGCAAGCAAATGTAAACAGAGTCCCCACTATGCTTTCCTCATGGCTATTATATCATCTCAAAATAACTTAGCCTTCAACAAGATAAAGTAGAAAAGAGTGTTATTTAAGAAACTATATGCATTTGTCTGGCTCCTAATACTTTGCTGCACATTGTTAATTGTTTTAAGTAAACTTATTTTTTTTAAAAAAAATTATAGTATCATACATTTCTAACAAACCCATTTTCCCCCACTCATGAAAATAAATATTACCCCTGAAATGGACTCATTGTGTCAGGTTTTTATCCTCCCAAGTCAAATCTGGATAAGCACATACCTACTGCAAATTCTAATCAACAAAACATCGCAATGCATCAATCTCATAACACACAAATCCAAATCTAACATTAATAAAAGCAGAGCAGTTTTTGTAAAATTACCATATTGATAACATTTCAACCAAATGCAATGGAATATCATGGGTTACAAATTTTAGTAACATGTATTTCACAGTCCGGGTGATAGCTGATCCTTATGATGATTTTATTGATTAGAATTATTGTAAGTTTGTAATACATGTGATGGTGCATATATTTTTTCACCTTTTTCTAAACAAAGTTCATATTTGCAGTAGTGTTGTCAGTACCAAGCTTTTTGCAGGTGATAAAAGTTTATGCTGCAATAAAGCTAGTTAAAAGCGTGGTTATATTTAGAAATCCATTGTAAAATAAAGAAAAACTATTCAATGAGTCGATTAGAAGGATGACTTTTTATTTTAAAACAGCTGTACATCTGCATCAGTAGGCCAGCTACAGTATCATCCAAATAAGCAAATATACAGCCGAGGTTAATGGGAAGCTTTGCTTGATATCAAAGTACCTTAGGACGAGCAGCAAAACGTGGGACTCGGCGTGCAAGAGGAGAAGCAGGAGAAAAGATCCCTAAAAATTTAAGCTGAGTTGGGGGACAGAAAAAAAACAGGAAAAGCATAATAAAAGAGGATGTGAATTCACCTATGGATAAAATTTAGTACATGTCAAAAACAAATGAATGGAAAATGCCATCCTTAATTCAATTCACCACTGAAATAACAGGTGTCAGACGCACGATAAACAACAAAATATATATAGCTCAACAAGAGCATCAACATTTAAAGAGACAAACCGAATCCAATTCAAGTACAGCACTTTGTTAAAATAAAACTTTTGTCTTCACAGATTTATAAACAATTAAATGAATTGCCTGTATAGAATGTTTTAGTAATACAACGATACATATATACAAAATTTTGTTTTAAAAATGCACATAAATTTTAAGCTAGAATGTAAAATGATCAAATCCAGCACCTGATTTACACCATGCCTAATTTTTAACTCCACTGGAGTAAAATCAGCATAAAATCAAACATGGAATCCAAGTCAAATCTCCCCAATCTCCAACAGGTAATGCAGGTTAAAACTGGGGGTAAAGTTTCCTGATTGAACATTAATAGGTTTTCAACCTCTGTAAATTGCTTGATTCTCTTTTTCACTACCTGAAAGGAACAGCAAACTGAGCTAGTGGTAAATTAACAGTTTCACTTACATCAGAGATATAGAAGTTATACATTTTATAAGAGCATGCCTTGCCACCACAAAATTTGTTTAAAGTAGGTTGAAGAAGTGATTCTTTCATGTAAATTTTCATTATGTGTGCACGAGCTAGAAAATGAGACTGATTCAGCAACATCAGTCCAGGAACCACGGGTCAAATTATCTGCACAAGACTTCAGCCAAAACAAATGGTGAAACTTTTTTTTTAACAAAAAACCTCTCCAACTATTTCAGACATTTGAAAGTCTGCTCTGAAATGTTAGTTGAAGACAGTCACGCTGCAAACAAAATATACCATGACTTCCAGATTTACTAGGATTCCCATATTTGAAGATAACATTTGTAGTGCCTTTACTGGGAAAGGAAAAATGAAACAATGAGCCCTGCCATTCTGGACTTTTAAAAGACTATAAATAACAGTGCAAATCACCATCCTGAACATCCAAAATGACCAAGATGCTTTGACAATTATCAGTCATTTTAAGGGCCATTTTCATGTGAAAAGCAATCTATCGGCTGACTGTGATCAGAAATAGGTAATATGCTAAGTAGATCCTGGCAAAAGGGAAGGGAGGACAATGTAGGTAAATTTTAGCAAAATAGTGGAAGGAGAAGTGTACATACACTTAACCTGCATTACAAACTGCAGGTGTCTTTCATTCTTTTAATGATGCATTCTTATCCATCATCACCATGAATAACACAGTTTTAAATATATGATCCTCATATGTTTAAAATCTTTCATACAAAAATACTTCAGACTGAAAGAATATATAATCCAGGCAACACAGTACTATTAGATAAACCGCATATGGTTAAAATCTTTATTAGCACCTGCTCAGAACACCAAATAATTCCACAAAACACACTAACATTTGCAGATTAGAACCAATTTGACTGCCATTAGCCCTGATGTGATTAATCGCATTGCCCTGGTTACAGATATAGGGTAAGAAGAACAACAAAGTGCTGGTCACAATCCAGCAACTGCTGTTAGAAAGCATGTTATGTGGACTTTGGGCAAAAGTCCACATAAACTCAAACTCCTGCTACCTCTTCCAAGACCATTCTGAACTTAAAGAAGCAAATATCTGTTAAGAGCAAGAGTAGGCCATTCAGTCCTTTGAGCCTGCTCCATCATTTAATAAGACCATGGTTGATCTGACTGCAACATCCTACCTACCCCTAATAACCTTTCACCTCCTTGTTTATCAAGTATGTATCTACTTCTGCCTTGAAAACATTCAAAAACCCTGCTTCCACTGCTTTTTAAGAAGGAATTTCCAAAGACTCATTACCTTCAAGAAAAAAAATTGCATCATTTTAAATGGGTGACCCCTTATTTTTAAAAAGTAACCCACTAGTTCTAGATTCTCCCACAAGAAGAAACATCCTCACAATAGAGTCTGTCAATACTCTGCAAGATCTTGTATGTTTCAATCAAAGCATTCTTCTCAACACCAGCAAATACAAACCTACCCTATCCAATCTTTCCTTATAAGACAACCTGTTAACTGAAGGTATTAGTCAAGTAAACCTTCTCTGAACCACTTCTACTGCATTAACATCCTTCCTTAAATAAATTGTCCAATACTGTACAAAGTACTCCAGATGTGGCCTCAAGTGTTCTGTACAACTGAAGCACTACCTCCCTACTTTTGTATTCAATTCCCCTCATAATGAACAAGAACATTCTATTAACCTTTGTAATGACTTACTGCACTTGCATATTAGCTGTTGACTAGAACATCCAAATCCCTCTACAATCTCTCAGTATTTAGATAATATGTTTCTCTTGTTCTTCTTGTCAAAATGGACAATTTCACATTTGCCAAATCTTTGCCCACTCAACCTATCTATATTCTGTTTTAGCCTCCAGATCACCTTTCCATAAATTATTTTCCTACCTATCTTAGTACCATTAGCAAATTTAGCAACCATGGTGTGACTCCTTCAAAAAACTTAAATAAATTGGTTCAACATGATTTCCCTTTCACAAACTCTGCCTGACTGTTTTCCAAGCACCCTGCTATAACATCTTTAATAAAAGCTTCCAACATTTTACTAACGACAGACATTAAATTGACTAGTCTGATGCTTGCTGCTTTGTCTCTTTTTTTGAATTAAGGAGTTACATTTTCTATTTTCCAATCTGATAGCGCCTTTCCTAGAAATTTTGGAAGATTACAACCAACGCATCAAGTAAGTCACTAGCCACTTCTTTTAAGACTGTAGAATGAAGTCTATCAGGGCCAGGGGCTTGTCAACGAGCAGAACCCAACAATTTGCCGAATACCACCTCCCTGGTGATTTCAATTTTCTTGAGTTCTTCTATTTCTTCCAATTCCTGATTTGCAGCTATTTCTGAGATGATACTTGTGTCCTCTATAGTGAAGAATAAAATACTTGTGTAATTCATCTGCCATCTCTGTATTTTCCATTCTTAATTGTCCAGACTCATTTTTCTAAGGACCAAAGCTCACCTTTTCCTTCAACTATTAACAGAAACTCTTACTTTCCTTCTTTATGCTTCCAGCTAACTTTCTCTTGCACACTAACCTTACTCCTGAAGTATCTCTTGCTGTTCATTCTTTGACATTCTTTACATATTATTGTCAGTCTTCTGACCAACTACCCATTTTTGCATAATTATATGTTTCTCTTAATTTTTTCATTGACCACAAATCTTGGGTCCTCCGCTTTGATTTTTTTTTCTTGATAGGATGTATGTATTGGATGTCAAGGCTGTTCCTGCAGGAGTGTGGAATACCTCACCTCAGCAGCTACAGGCATTGATCGAGTGTGTGATCCCATAGACCATCCATTTGGTCAGGTAGGAATGACTGCCGTTCCTCTGGCTTAGGCATTCTGCTGCGAGGAAGCAAATTCACCATCTCCAAAATTCAGGAAGTGTGGGAGAACACCTACTTGTAGCAGACATCATATACAAGAAGATGTCAATTTTTTTTTTCAAAAAATATACTTTATTCATAAAAATCTCAAATAAACCATGCAATTTACATGTCTTTGAATTATAAACAGTGCAGAATTAAAACTTTTTCAACTTACAATCATAACATTTCAAACTTACAATTATATATATGCCTCAAAGATGTCAGGGTGCCATTGTCGCTCAGATTGGCACACAGTTACGCAGATCGAGGATATTCTGCAGTTCCCAGGCCCTCGGTCTGCCTCCGTTAAAAGGCCTTATAGTGTGGCCTGTCCCCATTGTGCCTTTGCGGCGGCTGCCCCAAACTTCAGCGGGTCCCTCAGCACGTAATCCTGGACTACGTTGTTGTAGTGTGCCAGTCTGCAATACTCAGTTGAGGTCAAATCTTTCAACTGGAAGATCAGCAAGTTTTGGACAGACCAAAGTGCGTCCTTCATTGAGTTGATGACCCCCAGCAACAGTTGATATTTGTCTCAGTGAGAGTCCATAGAGCATAGAGCTCTGAGCCACCGAGCTGGTCGGGACGAATCTTGACAAATACCACTGCACCTCACTCCAGGCCTTCTTTACAAAGGCACATTCCACAAGGAGGTGTGTGACCGTTTCATCACCACCACAGCTGCTTCAAGGACAGCGTATGGTGATGTTGAGACCTCGAGCATGCATAAAGGATCTGCTCTTCTCACCACCAGCCAAGGCAGGTCTTGGTGCTTGTTTGTGAGTTCTGGTGATGAGGCATTCCGCCAGATGACATTGACAACCTACTCAGGGAACCATCCGACAGGATCTGCCATCTCCTTTTCTCTCAGGGCCTCAAGGACATTACGTGCTGACCACTGCTTGATTGCCATGTGGTCAAAGGTGTGTTTCCAGAAAAATTCCTCCACGAAGAACAGGTGCTGCAGGACGGTCCAACAACTTGGAGCGTTCCGCGGCAGTGTGGCCAGACCCATCCTCTGCAAAACTTGGAACACGGAGAACCTCAAAAAGTAGTGGCACATGCAGTTAGTGTACCAAGGATCTACACACAGCTTGATGCAACAGCACACAAAGACAGCCATCAGGAAGAGGGCGGCATGGGGAACATTTATCCCTCCGTTCTCTAGAGATTTGTGCATCGTTTCCCTCCAGATACAATTCATCTTTGATCTCCAGATAAATTTGAAGATGGCCTGGCTCACTGCTGCTGTGCAGGATTTGGGGATAGACCTGACCTGCATCACATACAACAACACAGACAGTACCTCGCACTGGATGACCAGGTCTTGTCTGGCGATAGAGAGGGAGCGTTGCTCCCACAAGCCCAATTTTTGCCTCACTTTGGTGATGTGCTCTTCCCAGTTTTTGGCTCATGCTCCTGCTGCTCCAAACCATATCCTAGCACCTTAAGATAGTCTGCCCTGACAGTGAAGGGTACAAAGGATCTGTCAGCCCAATTTCCAAAGAACATGGCCTTGCTCTTATCCTCATTGACTTTGGTTCCTGAGGCCAGCTGAAACTGCTCACAGACTTGGAGAAGCCTGCAAACAGACAACGGGTCCAAGCAGAAGACAACCACATCATCCATGTACAGGGGGGCTTTGAACTGTGTGCCTCCACTGCCTGGGATTGTAATCCCTTTCATACCTGGGTCTTTTCTGAGGGTCTCGGCAAAGGGTTCAAAGCAACACACAAAAAGGAGGAGAGTGGGCATCCCTGCCTGACTCCAGACCTGATCTGAACCTGATTCCCATTGACTGAAACTGCACTATTGATGTCTGTATAAAACATTTGGCTCCAATTGCGGATTCCCTCCCCAAAGCCTATTTTGGAGTGCACATCCATCATGTAGTTTTGCGATATTCTGTCAAACACCTTCTCCTGGTATCCACCTGCCTGTCGTGCACATAGGCAATCATATCCCTGAGTAGCACGAGGCGATCAAAGATGTTCCTGCCAGATATAGCATAGGTTTGATCAAGATGGACAAGTGACCCTACAGCAGACTTGACCCGACTGGCAATGACCTTGGCCAGAATTTTATAGTCCACATTCAATAGTGAAATGGGTCGCCAATTTCTTCCCTTTCCCGCATTTGCTTCCGGATGAGGGTAATGATGCCTTTCCTCATGGATTCTGACATGCTGCCTTCCAGAAGCATACTGTCATGTACTTATAGCAGGTCTGGACCAACTAAGTCCCACAATGCTGAGTAAAACTCAGCCAGTAAGCCGTGGCTTCTGGGAGTTTCACGCTTCTGAAAGGACTCGACGGCTTTTGTCAATTCATCCAGCAATACCGATCTGTCCAGGCTCTCCCGCTCGCCATTAAGATCTGCGTGATAGATGACGGGAAAGCCTGAGAGGCCATGTTGTTTGTTGGCTTCAGATCATACAGTTCGACATAGAAGGATTTGCAGATCCTCAGAATGTCAGACTGCGATGATCTTACAGATCATCCTTCCTTCAGGCTGCTGATCACAGATTTCTCTGTGCACCTTCTGGAAGAAGAAGCACGAGCATGTTTCATTCTGCACCATGGAGTGGACCTTGGATTGGAAGATGACCTTGGAAGCCTCCTAGGCAAAGAGCAAGGCTTGCTGGTTCTTCACTTCCCAGTGATTCTCCTTGACATCAACCCCCATTGAATGCAGTTGAAGCAGATTCTGAATGCTTTTTTGGAGTCAGGTCATTCCCCCCCATCTCTTCCTGGCCTTCTAAACCGCTTTGTGGATGAAGAACCTCTTGATGTTGCCGCTGATGGTTTCCCATCACAGCGATGGAGACTTAAAGAAGGGTTTCACGATTCTCCAGCCATGGTAAATTGTTTTGAGTTCCTCGAGATTCTCTAGGGTCAACAGCTCTACATTTAGCTTCCAGGACCTCCTGTCCACTTTCTGGTTTTTCTCTAGCTGACAGTCAGCCAGCAAGAGGCAGTGGTCAGAAAATAACACCGGTTTGACGCTGGTGGACCCGACCACGAGTGCGCAGGATACAAACATGAAGTCAATCCTGGAGCTGACAGACCTGTCTGGCACGAACTACCTGTCTGGAGGGTACTATGCTGCCCTCCATCTGCTGGGTGCTGAAGACATTGTGCAACTTGGCATCTTTGACTGTTCCCAGCAGGAGTCTGGACGTAGTGTCCAGTTTATTTTCAGCCCTGCTGAATCGGCCGGCCTTGTTTATAATGCAGTTAAAATCCCTACTCAGAATGATTGGCCTGGAGGTAGTGAGCAGCAGTGGCAGCTGTTCAAAAACCGCCAGCCGCTTGCTCTTGACTGCAGGGGCATACACATTAGACAACCTGAGAAGGCAGTTCTTGTATGTGACATATGCTACGAGGAAGTGTTCTTGCACCACCTCCTGAATTTCAGAGATGGTGAAATTGCTTCCTCGCAGCAGGATGCCTAAGCCAGAGGAACGGCAGTTGTTCCCACCTGACCAGATGGATGGTCCATGGGACCACACACTCAACCAATGCTTATCGCTGCTAAGGTGAGGTACTCCATACTGCTGCACAAACAGCAGGTCAGCCTTGACACTGGCCAGCTAGGATAAGTTGGCCACACATCTCAAACTGTCTTTAATGCTGCATACATTTATGGACATTTTTTAAAGACATTTTTAAAATTTAGAAGATCTGACAGTTCTTACAAGTCTTTCAGTTAGCACGCTCCAGGTGCTGCATGCCTGTGGTGCTACAAAATTCTGCAGGGCTGCAGGATTGAAGTGGCAGTCCGACCCTGCCTCAGATCCCTGACCATGACTGGGTGATGTTGTTGGTGTTGTGTGGTTTGGTTTGTGCTGGCATTGCAGACCAGTCTCCGCCTTAGACGTGGTCGGTGTCCTCGTTTCTGTTTTCCGGGGTCAGGGGACATCCATCGGCTGGATGGTCCCTGGCTGTTTCGAAGTCTGAGGCCTGTGCCTGCTGTGGTTCCCGTGCCGCTTTTGTGTTGAGCCTCTTGATATTCCATCGGCTGCCAGATTTCTTTTCTTTGTCTGACGTGGTGTCGCCACTGGAGGCTCTAGCTGCAAGGGATTTTCTTTTGCAGGTGTTTTTCTTGGAGGTTACATCCTACCAGGGCCCCTCAGGATCTGCAATCTCCTGCTCCATGGCCGCTGCATCCTCTGCTGGTGGTGGTGTGGATGTGTCATCCTGGTGCACTGGGGAATCCACCTTTGCATCAAGAGCTTTCTCCGTGCCAGCTTTTGCAGTGGATTCCTTGTTCTCGGAGGCAGCACGAGTACCTGCCTTCTTCGCTCTGCCTCCAGTGATCTGGGCATAGGTTACCTTTCACTTGGGGCAGACTTTATACATATAGCCAGCCTCCCCACACAAGTCGCAATATTTGCTTTCCGTGCACTGGTTGAGTGCCCCTTCTTCAAACAGTTTCTGCAGAAAGTGGTACTGCGGCTTTGGCTAAATAGCCATTTTTCCTACTGATGTGGCTGTCCCATGTAGTACAGGAAGCCTCGATTCCCTCCAATGGCAAAATTGGGTCCGTCTTCAGGGTGACTCTCACCTGCTTTGACAGGTTCAGATCCCATATTTGTCCATCACATCCACACTCTCTCCCTTCACCTGGGGAGGAACATCAGTACATCAGCCGTAGGGATATAGTGGTTATGCATTTGGAACATTATAACCCAGTTCCGTTGGAACGGCATCACGAACAGAGCTCCGTCATCAGGATAGAGGGGGACTCCTCTTTGCCTTTCTCCTTCAACGCTGTCAGGAACCTGACGCATCCTGACAGGCTTCTGAAGCTGACCTCCACGTACGACTGGTTGCTATACTCAGCAGTAATTGTCTGCTGCTTGAAATCCGTAGCACTTGAACTTCTTCACAGCTCACAGACGAGCCTCCTCCCAAAGGCTTCACCCAGGTGGTGTTGGACAGTCTTGGCCTGTAGCTCTTGGAGCAGCTGCAGCCATAGCTCTAAAACACTGAATCTAACTGTACCGGCGTTAGGTGCAAACCAGAGGCTTGAAATCAGCATAATGATCCACCAATAGAAGCAGAGCTCAAGTGTTGTTTCTTTGGCTATGTAGTTGGTCGTCTGCTGCCTGATTCTTCAATCCACAATCCCCTTCAAAATTCGATAGCTCTACGCAATATCCAAGCACTTGGCTTTGATCATGCACATGACCTTAGCCAAAAGGCTGAAAAGCAATAGCCGCTAAACTTCCACTCGGCCCCCCTTCACTTCCTTAGTCGCCATCTTTCACATGCGTCTTTTGGGCATGTCGCAACAGTCACCCTGAGTGGTGCAGTTGCAGTGAAATGCAACAGGGGACCTAGTGTACATGCTCTTCCCCTGTGCCCAACACCTACTGGCTATGAGGTAGGTACTGCAAGCACTTTTTTCCCAAAGATATATTTTATTCATAAAAATCTCAATTACAACATTACAAGTATACACGTCTATAAATTGCAAACAGTGCAGAATAAAACATTTTACAGTTCTATACAAATTACAGTTATTTAAATTAATACTTAAAATTATATACATGCCTCAAAAATTACTGTGTGCTGTTATTTATCAGATTGGCACACAGTTATAAGGTCGAGGGTATTCGGCAGTTCCCGGCCCTCGGTCTGCCTCCATTAAAATGCTGTATAGCGTGGCCTTTCCCCATTGTGCCTTTGTGGCGGCTGCCACAAGTTTCAGTACATTCCTGAGCACGTAGTCTTGAACCTTGGAATGTGCCAGTCTGCAACACTCAGTCGAGGACAGTTCTTTCAACTAGAAGATCAGCAAGTTTTGGGCAGACCAAAGTGTGTCCTCCACCGAGTTGATGACCTGCCAGCAGCAGTTGATATTTGTCTCTGTGCGCGTCCCTGGAAACAGCCCGTACAGCACAGAATCCTGCGTCACTGAGCTGCTTAGGATGAATCTCAACAAATACCACTGCATCTCATTCCACACCTGCTTTGCAAAAGCACATTCCACAAGGAGGTGTGCAACCATCTCATTACCTCCACAGCCACTTCAAGGGCAGCGTGCAGTGTTGTTGAGACCTCGAGCGTGCATGAAGGACCTGATGGGGAGTGCCCTTCTCACCATCAGCCAAGCCAGATCTTGGTGCTTGTTTGTAAGTTCTGGTGATGAGGTGTTCTCATCACGTGAGAATACCATCCACCAGGTACACGGTGCATACTCTTGCAACTCGGCCAACGTTGTCTACCTAATACGTTGCAAGAAAGGATGTCCCAAAGCATGGTACATTGAAGAGACCATGCAAACACTACAACAGAGGATGAATGAACATCGCTCGACAATCACCAGGCAAGACTGTTCCTTTCCTGTTGGTAAATACTTCAGCGGTCACAGGCATTTGGCCTCCGACCTTCGGGTAATCATTCTCCAAGGTAGCTTTCATGACACACGACAGCACAGAGTCGCTGAGCAGAAACTAATAGCCAAGTTCTGCACGCATGAAGACGGCCTCAACAGGGATCTTGGGTTCATGTCACACTATCTGTAACCCCCGTAACTTGCCTGGGTTTGCAAAACCTCACTTACTGTACTGTCTGGAGACAATACACATCTCTTTAACCTGTGCTCAGTGCTCCTTCCACTCACATTGTTAGCCACTTTAAGACTTGAATAGCAGGTTAGGCATAAAGATTCACATTCTAATCTGTAATCTGTAAACTGTGTGTTTTATATGTGCTTTCTAGACCAGAACACCTCATTCACCTGACGAAGAGAGGAACCTCAAAAGCTTGTGAGTTTACTATCAAATAAATCGGTTGGACTTAAACCTGGTGTTGTCAAACTTGTTACTGTGTTTACCCCAGTCCAACACTGGCATCTCTACATAATGAGGCGCTCTGCCAGATGACACTGACAGTCTGCTCAGGGAACCATGTGTCAGGATCCGCCATCTCCTTTTCTCTCAGAGCTCCAAAGACATTACACGCTGACCACTGCTTAATCACAGTGGTCAAAGGTGCGTTGCGGAAAACTTTCTCCAAGAAGGACAGGTGCTGCAGTACAGTCCAACTACTCGGAGCATTCCGCGGCAGTGTAGCTAAACCCATCATTTGCAACACTCAGGACAGGTAGAACCTCAAAAAGTAGTGGCACTTGCTGTTAGTGTACCGAGGATCTCCGCACAGCTGGATGCAGCCGCACACGAAGGTGGCCTTCAGGATGAGGGCAGCATTGGGAACGTTTTTCCCTCCATTCTCTGGAAATTTGGGCACCGCCTCCCTCCATCTTTGATCTCTAGATAAACTTGATGATGGCCTGTGTCACTGCTGCAGCGCAGGATCTGAGGATAGGCCACACCTGCGCCACATACAACAACATGGACAGCATCTCGCACCGGATCACCAAGTTTTTTCCTGTCATAGGGAGTGTTGCTCCCACAAGCGCAGTTTCTGCCTGACTTTTGTGATACCCTCATCCCTGTTTCTGGCGCATGCCCCTGCCGATCCAAACCGCATTCCCAGCACCTTCAGGTAATCTATCCTGACGGTGAAGGGGACAAAGGATCTAATAGTCCAGTTCCCAAGGAACATGGCCTCGTTCTTACCCTGGTTGACTTTGGCACCCGAGGCCCGCTCGAACTGTTCGCAGACCTGGAGGAGCCTGCGAACAGACAAGGGGTCGAGCAGAAGACAGCCACATCATCCATGTACAGGGAGGCTTTGACTTGCCTGCATCTGCTGCCTGGGATTGTCACCCTTTTGATGCCTGAGTCTCTTCTGATGGCCCCGGCAGAGGGTTCAATGCAATACACAAAAAGAGCGGAGGAGAGAGGGCAGCCCTGTCTGACTCCAGGCCTCATTTGAAAATTATCTGATTCCCAGCCATTGACTGAAACTGCGCAACTGATGTCTGTGTAGAGCAGCCAGATCCAATTGCGGATTCCCTCCCCAAAGCCCATTTTGAAGAGCACATCCATCATGTAGCTGTGCGATATTCTGTCAAACGCCTTCTCCTGGTCTAGGCTGATGAGGCATGTATCCATCTGCCTGTCCTGCATGAAGGTGATCATATCCCTAAGTAATGTGAGACTATCAGAGATCTTCCTGCCGGTTACAGCACAGGTTTGATCAGGATGGATCACTGACCCCAGGGCAGATTTGACCCAGTTGGCAATGACTTTGACCAGAAATTTGTAATCCACATTCAATAGGTAAATGGGTCGCCAATTTCTAATTCCTTCCCTTTCCCCCTTCTGCGTCTAGGTGAGGGTAATGATGCCTTTCCTCATGGATTCTGACATTCTGCCTTCCAGAAGCATACTCTCATATACTTCCAGGAGGTCCGGGCCCATCAAGTCCCACAACGCCGAGTAAAACTTAGCTGGTAAGTCGTCGTTTCCTGGAGTTTTACCCTTCTGAAGGGACTTGACAGCCTTCCTCAGCTCGTCCAGAGATAGCTGTCCCACTCTCTGACATTTAAAACCTGCGTGATAGACGACAGGAAAGACTGGGAGGCCGTGCTGTCTGTTGGCTTCAGGTCATACAGTCCAGCATAGAAGGATTTGTAGATCCTCAGAATATCAGACTGCGGTGACCTTCCTGAGCCATCTTCTTCCTTCAGGCTGTTGATCACAGTCATTTCTCAGTGTACCTTCTGGAAGAAAAACGCAAGCACTTTTCGTCCTGCTCCACAGAGTGGACTCTGGACCAGAAGATAACCTTGGCAGCCTCCAAGGCAAAGAGCGAAGCTTGCTGGCTCTTCACACCCTGGAGATCCTCCCTGACGTCGACCCCCATTGACTGCAGTTGCAGCAGTTCCTGCATGCTTTTCTGGAGTTGGGACATTTCGCCCCTCTCTCTCCCTGGCCTTCTGAACCCCTTTGCAAATGAAGAACATTTTGATGTTGTCTTTGATGGTTTCCCACCAGAGCAATGGAGACTCAAAGAAGGGTTTCACGGTCCTCCAACTGTAGTAAACCCTCCTGAATTCCTCAAGGTTCTCTGGGGTCAACAGTTCTATATTCAGTTTCCAGGACCCCCCGCCCACTTTCTGGTTTCCCTCCATCTTACAGCCAGCAGGAGGCAGCGGCCAGAAAAGAACACATGGCCTGATGTTGATGGGTCTGACCGTGAACATGTGGGACACAAATATAAAGTCGATCCTGGACAGACCCGTTGGGACACGACTACGTGTACCTGCGCTGCCCTCCATCTGCTGGGTTGCTGAAGACGTCGAGCAGCTTGGCATCTTTGACTGTCTCCAGCAGGGCTCTGGACGTAGCGTCCAGTTTGTTTTCAGCCCTGCTGGATTAGTCGGCCTTGTCATTGATGCAGTTGAAATCCGCACCCAGAATGACTGGCCAGGATGTGGTGAGCAGCAGTGGCAGCTGCTCAAACACTGCCAGCCGCTCAGTCTTGACGGCAGGGGCATACACATCAATCAACCTGAGACAGCGGTTCTTGTACATGACGTCTGCTAAGAGGAGGCAACCTCCCCACCACCTCCTTGACTTCAGAGATGGTAAAGCCACCTCCCCGTAGCAGGATGCCGAGGCCCACGGAACGGGAGTCATTCCCACCTGACCAGATGGACGATCTGTGGGACCACACACTCGACCAATGCCTGTAGCTGCCGAGGAGAGGTATCCCACACTCCTGCAGGAACAGCAGGTCACCTTGATATTGGCCAGTAGGATAATGTGGCTGCACACCTCAACCCATCTTTAACACTGCGTACGTTAACTGAGATAGGTACTGCAAGCACTTACTGCAGGCATATTTGCCCTGAATCATATCAGCAACCAAGAGCTCTCACATGCTACAGTCTTTACACATGACCTGTCCCATTATCCTTAATGTGTTTCAATTAACTACTTAATTATATTATTATTTATTTTCTTTTAATATATTCTATTAACTTTACAAGCAATTTGTATTATTAAATCTTAGGAATGGAATACACCATAATAAACATGCATTTATTTTTTAAGTTATGTAATTAGAATAATTACAATTATTAATATTTTTACAATTAGAATAACGATCAGTATCAGCAGGATATTTGGACAAATTTCGACTCTCAACCTACAAACCACTGTTCAATGAGTAATCAGAACTTTCGCTGAATTTCTTCTACTTCTGACTCAGGATGACTGAAGCTAATTGTTGCACCTTAACTGCCATCCTAACTATAATCAATTACATCAGCTCTTCCAATCACTTACTGGATAAAAGGAGACAGCAGCCAATCCAAACATAATTCCTTACAATCAGTTTTAAAGAATATTTTGGAACAGAAACACATGTGCATTATGCTACATACTTATCTTAAACTGGCTGGATATTCCAAAAATGGGGAGAAAATAAATGTCAGGCAATAGAAGACTCACTGACTTAATTTTAAGAAACAACTGGAGCTGGAGATTCCAGCTTTAAGAATAAAAGTGTCCCATGTCTCCTAATCAAGGGAACGATACTGACATTAAGACTCTGTAAATAATTACATTTTATACTTAGTTTAAGTGCTAAATACAGAATCAGTAAGCTGCTCAACATTCAAACATTTTGTGTAGTATTCCGCTGCCCCTTTTGCACACAATTTCACAAATTCATTGCAGGGACTTTCATCTCAAATGTTAAGTTGTGTAAAGAAATATACAAGTCACTGATAGAATTTCTGAGCAGAGTCATTGGAAAATTGTGGCAGAACTACAGGGATTTATCATACAATAATACCATCCCTGCAGTTCAGAAGGAGGCCCTTCAGTCCATTGGGTTTGCACTAGCTCTCTGACAGAGCATCTTATCCAAGCCCAATCCCACCTCATTCCCTGAACGCTGTACATTTACCTTAACCTGAGGTGCGAGATAGTGGCAACCAGACAGAGAGCTTACCAAAAGCAGCTCACCATCTTCCAGAACAAGGTGGCGCTCTTGTGGGCGAAGGCAGCAAGGAAAACCTTGCCCGCTACTATCGTAACATAGACCTGGGTTTCAAGACTCCACGCAAGGCCATTGAGGGGATCTACATTGACAAGGTGTGTGCATTCACAGGCAATGTGTCAATCTGGGATCGGATCCTGACAGGTGTTGTGACTAAGATGAAGATGCAGCAAACCATTGTTATTCACAGAGATTACCTGCATTACATCAGGAACCACAACACAGGAGAAACAGGAGAAACGACACAAGAACACGTCTGTTCACCTATCATCCTGCTTCAGGGATGTACAGAATGGTGACAGTGTGACTGTGGGGGACTGCCAGCCTCTCAGTAAAACCGTGCATTTCAATGTCCTCAAGGTCACTAAAGCCACAGGAGTCATGAAATAGTTCCAGAAATTTTGAATTGAAATCAGCCACAATACATCCTTTGTGAACAGAAATAAAAGGGGCAATTTATTATGGCCTATCCAGCTAACCTGCACATCTTTGACTGTGGGAGGAAACCAGAGCATCTGGAGGAAACTCACAGAGACAGGGAGAGAACGTGCAAGCTGCACAAAGACAGTCACCCAAGGCTGGAATCGAACTCAGGTCCCTTGCATTATGAAGCAGCAGTGCTACAATTCTGCCGATTCAGGTTTTTGCAAGAATTGCAAGTGATTTGCATTGAATTTCTGTTTTTAGATTATTGTTTATTAAACACTTGTACTTCAGATCACTTATCTTCTCATTGTTCTCCCACTCCATTCATACAGGCACAATCTTAATTACTCTCCTCAGTCCATATTAGCATGCTTCCCTTTCCTCCCCATCTTATAATGACTATCCTCTAATTTTTGCTTCAAAAATACTTCAAGCTTCTATTTAATGCCATTGTTGCTCCCAAAGAAACAGACAATGCTGTACATTTTAAGCCAGAATTCCTGAGCTACCTAAAACTAATCATTATGGAAAACAGCTGGTGTTATGGGTGCCTAATTGGACAAAACCAAACTGAATTTCTTTTGAAGTATAGTTATTGTTTTGTCATTGAATATGATAATCAATTAGCAAACTATGAACTCCCAAAAACAATAAATGTATCAAAAGTTATATGTTTTTGGAAACGGTGGTTGAGGAAAGAATGCAAGTCACAACAGAACTCTCCATTTTTTTTTGTTTTAACAAGCACCATGGGGTCTCTTTCATCCACTTGAATTTGCAGATGGGAGCTCAGTTTATGGCTCCTTCAAAAGACAACACAGAATTCCTCCAGTGTAGCATTGATATTGCAGTCAACGTTAAGAGCTCAAGTCCTTTGATGTAAAAAACTTCTTAAAAATTCAAACAGAATATTTCATCACACTTTAAATTTGCTAAAAATCAACTCATTCTCATGTTACCAAATTACAGTTAAGCCTAGATCAGATTATGTTGAGGGTCTATAGTCAGGATTATCCAGAGGATTGGGATAAAGGAATTCTATTTGTGCTTTTTGCAATTAGGGATGCACCTAACGAATCAACCACATTCAGTCCTTCTGAATTTAGTTTTGGTGATGGCATAAGAAGGCTACTTAAATTGATTAAGGAGAAATTGGTGAGTCAATGTTCTGCAGACAAAAGAAAAGAATAACGATATGAAATGACTGTTTGATGAAACTGTATCATTATTCCTAATGAACTGCTGGATTAATGCATCTTGTAGAGTTATGGATACCCAGAGAAATGATACTGTTCAAAGCTGCTGTTCAATTTTGACAGTGATGAGGAAGATGTGAATTGAAACTAGACTTATTATTTCACTAATCACAACTCATACCCAAATATAAATGGTTACTGCGCAAAGGCTGCCCTTCATTCATGAACTGCAGAACATGGTAATACTGGCCTTGAACTAGTTCAGCCAATTTATCCTTTACTGTATTAGTTGTCAGGTATTAGAAGTGTCTGGCTGTGATGATACTATGCTATTTTGATATATTTTGTGTTTAAGATGGGGTTGCTTTAAGAGGCAATGTTTCGTTACAAGAGTCAATTAATCTGGTAAATATGCAGCAGATGCTAAGAATGCAGGCTAATAATTGATGTGTTACTTTTGGATCTTTTGTTTAAGTTCTCCTGGGATTTTTGACTAGATATCTGAGAGTTTTGATTAGGTTGATTGACAGGGACAGAGCAATGGGAGGAGTTAAGCATGCAGGAACGCAAGTTTCTTTTCATACAAGCACTTGCAGGATCCTATGAATTTTGATTAAGTTGATTGACAGGAGCAGAGCTATGTTACTAATGGGAGGGGTTAAGCATGCAGGAAAGCAAGTTTCTCTTCACACAAGCACTTGTTGTCTGAAGAAAACAGTGTCAATTCAAAAGCTTTTGGAAAGATCCAAAGCTTGATAACATAAATAAAAGCAAGTATGCCTGTGTTTTGCTAACTAATTTTAAAGAGAAGTTTAAATCTACAAGCAAAATGTTGCTTGATTGAACTCATAGTAATAAATTAGCAGTTAAGAATTATGCCTTAACATGTTTAAGTATTATTCAATTGTTAAATGTTAAGCTAATTCATTTGCTATAATCAAACTGTGTTGTTAAATAAAGTTTGTTTTGATAAAAGCTTCCCAGTGTGTCAGTAAAATTGCACCTAGAGTGAAACATCTTATCCTCACGCTAATGCCAAAATAGAAATTTGTTGGAGTTTATTCTGACTTCATAATATACCGTGAAGATTCTAATCTGGTATCCTAGCAAAAACTGGGGGTTCTTTTCCGGGATTAAAAGCTATAAGATAATTGGGTGATGACGACCTGATACTTCCCCTTTCATGTGTTGCAATCGGTTAGTTTAAATAGGGAGTGCCTTGTGGAAAAATGGCTCTTTTAGTGTCTTTCCTGGGTGTGGAAGAGATCACTCAGAGTGGTTTACAAAGGGTGGTTAAAACAAAACCTTGGATTCTGCAAACAAATTACAGTTGACTAAACCCGAAGGGGCACTGAAGACAGTGATAGTTTCAAAAAAAAAAGCTCAGCAACTACATTTGCTAGAAGCAGTCTGAATTTGAATTGAAATTCGAATTCAATTACAAAAAGAAATGAAACAGGTGTGACAAGAAAAAGAATTGCGACAACTTGAACAAGAAAAATAACAGAGTTTGAATTGCAATTAAAAGCAAAAGAAAGAGAGAATGACGCATTGCAGCACAAAAGGAAAAAAAGAGAAAAGCACAGGCAGAACAAAAATAAAAAGTGAGGGCATTTGAACTTCAAGAACTAGAAAGGAAACAAACTTGAATTGATGGAAGTGCAAAAAGGTAAAATTGTGAGAGTAGCAGCAAAAATGACAGATGATTTTGAATTGGTTTGGTTTTTGACATCAATTTCAATATATGAGGGATAGAAACTGGGAAAGAGAAATTCTCAGGTAGATGTGGGTTAAATATAGATCTGGATTGGGGAGCAAAGTGGAGACCATTACATATTCAGGCAGATGAAAAATGGCAGAACTTCATCAGTAGTTGCCAGTGGTTATAGAAAGGAGGTGTTGCAGATGGCACGAGTTCCAGTATGTAGTCATTTAGGAGCAAGGAGAACCCAAGCAAAAATACAAAAATACTTTTATTGGCCTGGACTATGTAAAGATGTGGTTGAATTTTGCCAGACATGTCACATGTCTGGTAATAGGAAAACCTCAAGCAATAATCAAACCAGGCCCTTAATATCCATTTGAGGAACCTTTTATGCTAACGGTAATGGGATCCCAGCCCAAAACAAAATGTAGGAATCAGTAGGATGTGTTTACTAGATTTCCAGAGGCCATTCCATTACATAATATTACAGCTAATAGGATTGTAGAGGAGCTACATTAATTTTTTTTAAACCAGATACGACTGTTCACAGAAGCCCAATCAGATCAAGTCTCCAATTTTACTTCAAAATTATTGAAGTTCTGGACAGCTTAGGAATTTGAATCAACTGTGTATCATTCAGAATAACAGGGAGCTTCAGAACATAGAACATTACAGCACAGAACAGGCCCTTCGGCCTTCGATGTTGTGCCGACCAAAATAAAAAGCAATGCCCCTCCAAACTAAACCATTCCCTTCTCTTCCATATACTTATCAATTAACCTCTAAAACGCCACCAAACTTGGCGCATCTACAACAGCTGCAGGCAGGGCATTCCACTCCCTAATCACTCTTGAGTAAAGAACCTACCTCTGATATCCGTCCTATAACTCATACCCCTTAATTTAAAGCTGTGTCCCCTCGTGCTAGCTTTCTCCATCCTAGAAAAAGGCTATCACTGTCCACCCTATCTAAACCTCTAATCATCTTATATGCGTCAATAAGATCCCCTCTTAGCCGCCTCCTTTCTAACGAAAACAACCTCAAATCCTTCAACCTCTCCTCATAGGACCTGCCCTCCATACCAGGCAACATCCTGGTCAACCTCCTCTGTACCCTCTCCAATGCCTCCACATCTTTCTTATAATGTGGGGACCAGAACTGCACACAATACTCCAAGTGCGGCTGCACTAGAGTTTTATACAGTTGCAACATGATGCTGCGGCTCCTAAATTCAATCCCCCTACCAATAAAAGCTAAGACTCCATATGCCTTCTTAACAACTTTATCCAATTGACTGCCTACTTTCAGGGATCTATTGACACATACACCAAGATCCTTCTGTTCCTCAACACTATTAAGAGCCCTACTATTAGCCCTATACTCTACAAATTTATTGTTCCTGCCAAAGTGCATTACCTCACACTTTTCCACATTAAACTCCATTTGCCACCTCTCGGCCCAGCTCTGCAACTTGTCCAAGTCACTCTGTAAACTAAAACACCCCTCTTCACTATCTACCACTCCACCAACCTTAGTGTCATCTGCAAATTTACTGATCCATCCCTCAATACCCTCATCCAGATCATTTATAAAAATTACAAACAGCAGGGGCCCCAAAACAGAACCCTGAGGCACACCACTTGTCGCCGAACTCCACAATGAATATCTCCCATCAACCACCACCCTCTGTCTTCTATCTGCCAGCCAATTCCTAATCCAATTAGCTAAATCACCCTCTATTCCACACATCTGCATTTTCTGTAGAAGTCTTACATGGGCCACCTTATCAAACGCCTTACTAAAGTCCATATATACTACATCAACCGCCTTACCCCCATCCACCTCACTGGTCACTTTCTCAAAAAACTCAATGAGGTTAGTAAGGCATGACCTACCCTTCACGAAACCATGCTGACTATCCCCAATCAATTCATTTCTCTCTAAATAACTATAAATCCTATCCCTAAAAATTCTCTCCAATACCTTGCCCACCACAGAAGTAAGACTCACTGGCCTATAATTCCCAGGAAGGTCTCTCTTCCCCTTCTTAAACAATGGGACCACATTCGCCATCCTCCAGTCCTCCGGAACCACACCCGTAACCAACGAGGACCTGAAGATCAGAGCCAGAGGCTCTGCAATCTCTTCTCTTGCCTCTCAGAGAATCCTAGGGTAAATCGCGTCCGGCCCAGGGGACTTATCCAACTTCAAACCCTCGAGAATTTCTAACACATCCTCCCTATCTACTACAATACTTCCTAATTTGCAACCCTGTACCTCAGTGATCTCCATAGCTACATTTCCAGCATTCTGCGTGAATACCGAAGAGAAATATTTATTCAGTGCCTCACCAATCTCTTCAGGCTCCACACACAACTTCCCACTGCTGTCTATGACTGGCCCTAATCTTGCCCTAACCAATCTTCTATTCTTAACATATCGAAAGAAAGCTTTAGGATTCTCCTTAATCCTATCAGCCAACATCTTCTCGTGTCCCATCTTAGCTCTCCTCAATTCACTTTTTAGCTCCTTCCTGGCTAATCTATAGCTATCCATTGCACTAACTGAGCCTTCAAGCCTCATCCTGACATAAACCTCCTTTTTCTTCTTAACCAGCAAATCAACTTTTTTCGTACACCAAGGCTCTCTTACTCGACCATTTCCTCCCTGCCTGACAGGGACATACTTATCAAGGACTCGCAATTATCCAGAGGATTGTGATAAAGGAATTTGTGCTTTTTGCAATTAGGGATGCACCTAACGAATCAACCACATTCAGTCCTTCTGAATTTAGTTTTGGTGATGGCATAAGAGGGCTACTTAAATTGATTAAGGAGAAATTGGTGACTCAATGTTCTGCAGACAAGAGAAAAGAATAACGATATGAAGTGAGACTGTTTGATGAAACTGTATCATTATTCCTAATGAACTGCTGGATTAATGAATCTTGCAGAGTTATGGATACCCAGAGAAATGATGCTGTTCAAAGCTGCTGTTCAAGTAAATTATGATGGTTTTTGCAGCTGCGTGGCTGCCACAATGATCGCTAAAACCATAACTATAACAAATCCTGACACACTATACAACTGGAAATTCTGGAAAGAATTTTGAGTGTACCATTTTGCAATGGAAGTTGAAGTTGGACTCCTAGATTTACTGGGAGACTACTGGGACTGATGGTTTGAGTTACAAAGCGAGGCTGGATAGATTGGAACATTTTCCTTTGGTGTGTAGGAGGAAAAGGGGTGATCTTATAGAGGTCTATAAAATAATGAGGGGCACAGATCAGCTAAATAACTAATATCTTTTCCCAAAGGTAGGAGAGTCTAAAACTAGAGGGCATAGGTGAACAGTGAGAGGGGAAAGATACAAAAGAGTCCAGAAGGACAATTTTTTCCACACAAAAGATGAGAGTTTCTGGAACAAGCTGCCAGAGACAGTAGTAGAGGTGGATACAATTTTGCCTTTTAAAAAGCGTTTTAAAGCAATTACATGGGTAAGATTGGCGTAGAGGGATATAGGCCAAACACGGGCAACTGGGACTAGCTTAGGAGTTGAAAAAAGGGACAGCATGGACAAGTTGGGCCAAAGGGCCTGTTCCATGCTGTAAACCTCTGACTCTACAACCTACAGAGAAACTAAAACCAGTTAGCAAGAAAGGGGACAGGGATAAAGTAGTACTTCTGATGGCCTTCAATACATACAGCTGAAGTTAGAAAGCATGCAAGGCAACAGGTTCTATTTAACTAAGTCTATAAGCTGCTCAATCTTCTGAAAAGGATTACTTCAGTTTGACATTTTGGGATTTTGAAAAACAAAAGTACTGGTTGGACTCAGTGAAAGAAATTAAAAAGCAAATCTGAAATAGTTTGTGCCAGTTTGCATTCAATATAATGTTTTACCCTTTGGATCCTTCCCAGCTCTCTGAAGACATTACCAGAATTAATATACCATCATGACAATGGAATCCAAGCAGAATCAAGAACAGAAGGAGGCCTCTGGAAAGAAAGAGGAAGTAGCTGCACAACACTGGTGAACACAGTATTGGGCTCTCCTTAAGAATATAAATGGATACTATAACATAATATTTCAATTTTCTCAAGTTCCAGATTCATATCAATATGTTCTCGACCGCAAGTCTTTTATTCAAAAATGGGCACTAATTATCCATTTTTTTTTTTTTACCTACTTTGCTTCTGAATTTTTTGATTGCATCTATTAGCAAATTGTTGAAATATGAGAAAAATGGAAAACAGTCCAAGTGTAGCCATTTGCAACAAGAGTATTCTTACACAAACAATCCTACACTGTAAACAGAAGTTAGAGGAGTTACCTTAGCTTTTCATGCAAGCAGTCTGTATAGGGAGACTGAGTAAGTTTAAAGACAAAACTTCAAGTTGCACCATAATAGAAGGGTAGGTTAGTTAGAAAGGATATTATATATGCAAGTTGAATTACAAGGTTAAACATATTCATATATTCAAGGCAGGTAATTAACACGTTCACTCTTTTGCCAAATCTCTCCACATACATAAATTCAGCCAAAATAGAGCAGAAAATGTTGGTGGAAACTGTCTTGATGTCATACTTTAATACTGATTTAAAGCTTTTTGCATCAAGAGACTTATTTTTTAGTTATGTCATTTACACTATGCAGATGAATGCAATTAACTGAGTGAGACCAGTAGGGAGCAGAAGAAAGGGGTAATGGCTGTGGTGAAAGCCAGAAAAGCACAAGACCAGCAAAAAGCATAGCCGAGCAGCAAGAGCAGAACAGGACATTAAAAAAAAGTCAAGAACAGCTAGAACAAGTACAGAGCAAGACTAGACAGGAGTTTAAAGAGCTGCAACAGCAGTGAGAGCAAGAACAAAAAGAGGCTAGTGGGGAGCATAAAAGAACTAGCAAGTGTGCATTCAAACAAAAACTTAGTATTATATCAGAGAGAAGTAGGTCATTGATTGGTTGGTGAATATATTTCTCTAAACTGAGAAATTAAATACTTCCTGTTATGATTGACAATTATGAAGCAGAAAAAAGAAGCATCCACTTACTGGGGCAGAAGCTTGTGGCAGTGGCAGTGGTGGAGGAGGGGGGGCACGTAGGGGAGGTGGAAAGACAAATATTGTATTTATAATTTAGTAGACCTACTTAAAATAATTGCAAATAAATGTTGAGTGATTTTTCTAAACTTGAAAGCTAATTAGTTAATCAATCAAATGACAGGGCAGATGATGTGTTACAGCTGTTGCATATGGGTGCCTGTGTGATCTACAGTAACCACATCAGCAATAAGGGTCTGTAGCTCGACAAATTTCAACTCGGAATTGACAATGTGGTTCCCAGCTCAAACACTGGTGCAACAGGAAGAGAAAGTTTACAAAAATTTTATTCCAAAAGGCAGTACACACTCCCTTAGGTTAGAAACTTTATGTTTCATCTGTGATCAGGGGCAGGAGTGTGGCTACAAGTGAGGCTGGATCAGGTATCCACATGGTAGCAACAAGAGTCTCAGCCTTTGCACTTGTGCAACAAGCTTGATGTTCTTGTAACTGGTATGGATGAAGCAGGGACTGCAGGAAAGATGAGCAAAATAACCATAGCACCATAGTGCAGAGTGCCTTTCAAATTAGAGAACCTAGAAGAATATAGTAGTGGTCAGAGGTAAATCAGTTTGGGAAATACATACTGTTCCCTGCAGCCAAAAGCATACATCTCAAAGGCTATGTTGCCTGCTTGGTGCCAGGCTTGAAGACCTCAGAGCTGGAAGATGGGACATAAAGCCAGGCCCAGAGGGAATCTGAGGGAGACAGTTAGGAGCTGCAGCTTCAAAAATGCAAGACAAAGGTGGGCAACTGGCAGGTCACTACTGCAACTTTATTTTTGCTCTTTAAACTAGGAATCTACACTGATATTACTTACTAAATTATTAAGATAAATTACTTCCAAGCCTCAAGTTTCTCTCTGTTAACTGCAATTACTTTTGTAGAAGCATGGCAGAAGACCTCCATCCCTGTTCCATGTGGGAACTCCTGGAAGAACTTTGTGCATGATTATAAGCTGCAATTCTACTTCCAAGCAAAACTGCAAAAACCTAGATTGTACTGGAGAAAGAATAACTTGGATTAATTCCTAAAACCCTATGAGTATCTTTCTTCCTTTATTAAAATGTGTTATAGTTTCCTCCATATGTATGGCATTTGTGTTGCATTCAGTGGCCAAACTCTAAAGATATTTCACCATTAATAAATCTTCACAAAGAACTCTTATGAACAACATCTTTCATTCCATCTGAACACTTCAGTTGATTTTTTTTCTTCAAATGGCGAACTCACAACATATTAAATGAAGGGACTGGCTTAAAAGACTTGAGACCAGCAGTGCAAGGAGAACTAAATTAGCAAGTTTCATATAGTCACCACTAAGCGTATATCTACATCACTGCTGTTAATTCGGTTGCTTCATACTGCCCGTATGCAGTATGAAGCAATCGAGGCAATAAAAGCAAACATATGGAACACAAAAGATCTTTGCTATTCTATGCCTGTAAATATGTTATCAGTTGTGAGATCCTGTTACAAGCTGTACATTCCACCAGCATTTCATGGCAATTTTAAAAGTCCTCTTAGCCCAGGAGTTCCCAAACTGGAAACTGCAGCAGGCCAGGTTGATCGATGCAATTTGAATTTCATTCTGTTTCCAGATTGTTCAGAAACTGGATTATTCAGTCTCTGATTGGACAAATTAGAAACTGCAGGAAATACCAATTGTACTGGTCTGGATGAACACAGAAGCATCAGGTGGATGAGTAAGATAAGTATGTGTATGAGAATGAGTGTGAGAAAGACATGAGCATGAGTGGGAGTGCACCGTGTGTGAGAGAATAAGTGTGTAAGACCCAAATACGTATTTTAAGAGAACTTTTTTAATTACAGCAAACTAATAGAAATTAGATACAATTAAAAAAAAATTTCTTTGCAGTTTGGCTCTTCAAAATGGTAAGAATATTTCAGGAGCTCTTTCAATATTTTTGGAGATCAGAGGGGTTCCATGGTTGGAAAGGTTTGGGAAACCCTGTCATAGAAAGAGTGCAACAAAGGTTCACCAGCTTTGTTCTGGAGGTGGCAGAACTGTCTTATGATGAGAGATTGAGCAAATTGGACCTGTATTCCTAGAATCTCCACAATGCAGGAGGCCTTTTAGCTTATTGAGCCCACACCAACAACAATCCCATCCAGGCCCTATCCGTATAACCCTACGTATTTACCCTGCTAACCCCCTGACACTAAAGGGCAATTTAATATGGCCAATCAACTTAATCCACATATCTTTAGAGTGTGGAAACTGAAGCAGCTGGAGGAAACCCATGCAGACACAGGAGGAATATGCAAACTCCACACAGTCACGCTGTAATTGAACCAGAGTTCCTGATGCTGAGGTTGCACTGTTAACCACTGTGCCACCGTGCCATATTCTCTAGAACTTTGAAGAGTGAGAGATGATCTACTTGAAACTAACAAAATACTTAAAGGAACAGACAGTATTCCTTGAAGTAAGATGTTTCCCTTGGTTGGGAGTCGAGAACCAGGGGGGCACAATTTTAAAATAAGGGGGAAACCACATAGGATTGAGATGAGAAGAAATTTTTTTACACAGAGGTGTGTGAATCTTTGTAATTCAATATCCTAGAGAGCTGTGGAAGCTGCGTCACTGAGCATGATTAAGGCAAAGATTGATAAATTTATGAATAACAATAACGTGAAGTGTCATTGGGTTAGTATTTGTAAAAAGCATTGAGATGTCTGATCAGCCATGACTGTATTGAATGGTGGAGCAGGATCAACAGGCTGAGTGGCTTACTCCCGTTTCTATAAATGCTGTCCAATTTATTTAATCTTAGAGGAAGCCAAAAGGATAGAAAATCTGAAACTTTAAACAATGACCTTGCATCATCTACCATCCTTAATGTGGCATTCTTCACTTCATTATAAGATTAGTTATTATATTGCTTATAAATAATGTATCAATGCTACTTATAAGTACATCACACATAGATTAGGATTTCAACAGCTCAAAAGGTTGGAAAATTTTTACACAATATCTAAACTCAGAGCATTAAAATCACCATTACTGCTGACCAAACAAATCGAAAAGAAACAAATCGCGTTTTATTCGAATGGATGGGTTTCTATTTTCCTGTATTTTAAGGGCTGTAAAATAGTAAACTAGTCCCAAGGTCACCAAGGATATTTAGATGAAGAAAATACAAAAACAGAAATATGACCAATAAGATATGATTTACCTCAGGATCATCATCATCAAAATCATGGTAACTGGAATGATCTGGGTTGTTCAACTTATCAAGCAATTCTGTAGCAAGTGCACGATTCAGGGACTGTGCCACAAATGGGTGCTGGAAAAGAATTTGAAAGGATAAGGGGATTGTTTAAATATTAATAAACATTAGTGTAACAGCACAAAATTCACTAAACTTGCCTGCAATAACTTTTCAGCAGTAGGTCTCTTTTTGGGGTTTTTCGTAAGTGCCAATTTTATAAACTGATGAAAATTAGTTGACCTGAAAGGAAAACATTCTACAATTAATCAACCTGGAAACTGGTTGCTCTAAAAAGACAAACAAATATCCAAATATGTCCTACCATTTTATCTTGTCCTTCAACTTTGGAGGTTGGAAGTTGCTCTTTGTCATCAAAAACAAAGCCCTAAGAAAACAGACAGTCTTAAATTATAACTTTGAATGGACATGTCACATCTAATAAAGTCTGTACTCTGATTTAGAGTTGAAATTTGGCTCCTCAGGACTGATTTAATCAAAGTAAGGTCAATGAAACGAAGAATTACCAGCATGCCCAGATTCAACATTTCTGATGCATCA
This sequence comes from Sphyrna mokarran, assembly GCA_024679065.1. Lineage (NCBI taxonomy): Eukaryota > Metazoa > Chordata > Chondrichthyes > Carcharhiniformes > Carcharhinidae > Sphyrna > Sphyrna mokarran. Next base: position 19,991,085 of record JAGIQG010000012.1, on the reverse strand, counting down.
TTTTCTCACCATGTTTGCATCTGTGTGCATTTCCTATATATGTTGATGTAAATGTATCAACAAGTGTCCACGAACATAACTGTTTTCAATTATTCTTTGTACTTATCTCAAGCACGATTTTGAAATGTTTGTTCACCTCACCCCACAGTTGTTTCTTTTTTCAGTGTTTTGTTCTGCTTGCTTTTCTTTCCTGCCTCTAATTTGTGTCTCTTTAATTCCTAAACTGCTACTTAATTCTTCAGTTGTTCCACCTATTGCTTTACCTCTGATCTTCAACACTGAAAGCTTACTGAGTAAGAATGCAAGTAAAACGTGAATAAGTGACATAAATTCCCACTAGCAATTCATACCATGCTACTAGTGTTCATTCTTTTCATTCCTTTCTGATGTCTTTCTATATCCTGTTTACACCTTAATCTTATTTCTGCCTAGCAGATCTCCTGAATTCATGTTCCCAATACTTGGGAATGCAATTTGGAAATGCAGCCATCCAACAGCAGCTCATTTTTCATCAGTGTACACCAGATATCTATGGACACTCCTGGATAGAAGATGACAAAAAGCTCATGGGCATCCTGTAGAACGCAACTTCTATAAAATTCCTCTGGGATTGAGGAAGGATGGTATTAAACTAATTTTTTGTCTTCCCAGCAGAAGAGGTGAATCATTCAACTTAATTTTTGGGAAGGATTCAGGAGGCTGCAAACAGGAGCTAAGTTTAATTTTATTCTCCACTGGAGCACTGGGAGGAGTGCATGAAGATTGAAATGACATTTGGAAAGAGAAGGAAATACAAATGGATAATATTTATTTATTTGGCACATTGTAGGTTGGAAATTATTTCATCTAGAAGTCATCCTGATATCACAGAACAACCACTACATTGAGGAAACAACTAACTTACCATGCAAGCCTCTAACACTTTTCTGTAAATGGAATATAAAAAGGATGCGAAGGCCTGTAAAGCTTGTTTAATTTGGCCACAATACGCCACCATATTTTAAGACATTTATTTTCCCAGCAAGGTGAAACTAAATAATGGGATTTCTGCTTGTTTTAATAGCCACAGAACAGTATGTGTTACTTTGTGATTTCATGGTGGTCATAGGAACAGATAAAGTTTAAATCATCCACAGAATAGTTAGAGCAATGATACAGCCTCAACATAGTGCACATTTATACTCCAAATTCAAAATTGTACTGGAACATTTTTATCTTAAACCAGTTTAAAACCAACAAAAGCATTCTTCTGGATGGTTGAATATTGAGATATCTTACTGTCCAGAATAACTAGCAGAAACCAAACTTTTAGGGAATAATGGAAATAATTAAAGCCACTGGAGAACTGTCAAGATGAAATTACATACTGTTTGATAGGTATAGAAAATTACGTAATGTTGTTATGGATAAATGTAGTAAAGTTTCTCACGAACACGTCAGCAGGTTAGAAGCCACCAGCATTTCAGAAAGTATTTCACCGAATGCGAGTCACAGTAACGAGGTTAGAAGCATTTTAAAAGGTACTCCACAGGATGGGAATTTCAATAACAAGATTATCAGTTAAAGACAGATATACTTTGGAGAGCTCATTCAGGGAAGACATACATATGAGCAGCACAGTAGTACTATGGTTAGCACTACTGTTTCACAGCTCCAGGGACCTGGATTCGATTCCTGGCTTGGTCATTGTACAAACTCCACACAGATATTCTCCTCATGTCTGCATGGGTTTCTTCCAGATGCTCTGGTTGCATTCCACAGTCCAAAGATGTGTGGATTAGATTGATTAGCCATGCTAAAATTGCCCCTTAGCATTCTGAGATGTGGAGGTTAGCAGGTAAGTACGTAGGGATATGGGGATTAGGGCCTGGGTAGAATTGTGGTAGGCACATATTCGATGGGCCGAATGGCCTCTTGGTGCACTGTAGAGTTTCTATGATCTTCTATATGTTACATCAGAATGAACAGATGCCAAGAGGACAGACAGTCAAATATACGGAGAGTATTTTTAAGGTAAATAAAGATTATAATTGGCAACTTTTGTGGAAGCAGGAGGCAGTGTCCAACTAGCAGCCTGTAAGCCAGAACTGGTTTGCAGGCCAGAAGCAAGAGTGCAGAGTACCCTTAGTGGAGACAGTTAAAATCCATATCTTCGCTGAACCAAGAAGAGACATTCCACAGAATAATTACTTAAACTTGTACAGTGTGATAACTATAAGCTGGCCTTTACTTATAGATCTTGTTTGGGTACAGTGAAATTCTGAAAGAGTTAAGATCTTGTAAATTTTCTTCGGATCAGAAGTAATTTCTACTTAAACTATGTAGGTGTGTTTCATAATTTTGTACATAACTGTCTTAGATCATCATATACCTGTTTGTGTACATGTATTTTCTTTATTGTAATAATCTTTAATAAGTGTTATACTATGACTGGACTGATTGACGTTCTCACTGGGTGTCACATGTGGCTCCTTACACTGTTCCTGTAGTCAAAACTATGCACCAAAATGAACCAGTGTTTCCAAAATGGGACACCATCGCAGTTAACATCAGCGGATTCATGACAGAAAACTGGGGGCTCAAGTCCATAATTCTAAAAAGCTTGAATTCTTTGGATTTTTGACTTTGAACCTAACAAGCATAAGGACTATGTGCAACCAAGTGGGAACGTGTTATTTAAAAGAGGAAGGTTGCACAATGGGTCTGGTGGTAGTTTGACTTTACCGAGAAATAGACAAACAAGTTTAAAAAGTATGCTAAAAAACTAAATTGATGGAATTAACAAATAAATTTTACGTTGCTTTATCTAAGGGGCTAAGAAGGCTGAGATAACTGAAAGTCTAGAATGCATTTGAAGATATGAGAGGTTAGCCAGACCCAATATTTCAAAAAGGGGAAACATTGAACTAGCTATGCTCCAAGTCGAAAGAAACAACTAAGAAATTTGCGACGCATGAAAGAGAGAGAGAATAAGAGGAAAGAGCAAAGGAAAAAGAGAGGGAAAAAGCAGAAACTGCCAAAGAAATTGAATTACAAAGGGAATTGGAAATGCTTAGGTTAAGCAATGTAAAAAAGGGAGTACAAGAGAGAGAGAGAAAGAGAGAGCATAAAATTAAAATGTGATAAATGGCAGCAGGTACAGAAATGAATGAGGAAGAAATCCAATATTCAAATACGTACGAACTCCCCCAAAGGGAAAGCCAAGACTTTCTTTTGTAATTTTGAGAAAAGTTAGACAGATGAGATGGCTACAAGACATTTAGACCCTGCTCATACAGATAAAATATGTAGGTAGGGCTAATGATGATGATGTGTCACTGTGGAAAGGTTTAGAAACTGAGGCAATGAAGAAAGCTATATTGAGTGCTTATGCTTTATCAGACACATACAAACAAGTTTGAAGATGTAAGAAAACAGTAGATGTATCTTGAATTTGAAAGGATCAAAGTCAGTTTGATAAATAGATGCAATTATTGAAAGTAGTCGAAAGTTATGAAGCTCTTCAAGACACAATTCTGCTGGAGGAATTTAAAAACTCTTTGCCTACCATGATTAGAATGCATATCACGGAATAAAGTATTACAATGGCCAGATAAACTGCAGAGCTTGCGGACAATTACAAGTTGGTTCACAGAACAAAACTTTTTTTCAAACCCACCTTCAAATAAAAAAGGCTAGAAACTGGGAAGGTGTGAGAGAGAATAGACCAGGAAGAGAGGGAGGGATAGGGAACTCCAAGGAGGAGTCTACTCAAAATAAACCCAAAAGTGCTGGAGGGGTGAGAGTTGTGAAAAGAGCCAGATGTAGTATTGCAATAAACTAGATCACAGTAGAACAGTAAGTTTAAAGTTTATTTATTAGCATCACAAGTAAGATAACATTAATACCACAATGAAGTTACTGTGAAAATCTCCTAGTCGCCACATTCCAATGTCTGTTCAGGTATATAGCGTACTGGAGATTAAACAGTTATCCCATGGACTTTATCAACTGTACACAGGATCAAGGGATTTTAAAAACAGGGGAAGCAGAAAGGTCAGTCACATTGATACCCCAAGTGCCAGGACAGACAAAAGGGTTAACAAGGTGTGCATCACCTGCACAGATCAAAATGACCAGCAGATGGCAGATGTATTCAAAGATTTTGCTTGCAATGGTAAAATATTTCCGTGTAGACAGGATATAATAGGAAAGGAGATTCAAATGTTACAGGATACAGTGCAAGTTAATCCCCAATTCTGCGGGATAGAAATATTTGTTGCCTAGAAGGTGTTAGTTTGCAGTATTCACAAATAAATGAAAGAAATACCTTCAATAAAAATAAGATTGGAGAGTAGTTTGAAAACAGGAGTTATGGTAGGTGTGATCAAAACATAAATATTGCAGAATCACTGATGGTCACAATGTCGCATCCGGCCGGTAGAAAATCCAGCCATAGAAAGTTACAGACAGACCATCCTGAGGTTTTTCCTGAGTGTATCATGGCGCAATCACAGGTTCTGCAGTTAAGTCAAAACAGGGAAGAGTTGTGAGCTCAGGGTGAGGCAAATGAGATCAGGTTATCTGATCCACCTTTAACAGGTTAAATGAGGATGGAGACCGATGTAGAGTGAGGCTGATGAGTTCAATTCCAAAAGATTAATTGAATTAAAGCAGAGTGACACAATTAAAACCACATTATCCAGTGCTCAAAGCATTACCAAGTGTGATTATGTGTACGACAACAAGCAGGATATCCTCTTAGTCATGAAGTAGGGGAAGATGAGGGAGAGAATTGTGACAGTGACTTCCCTAATATTCATTTGGCCATGAGGAAGAACAAAAAACTTAAACTAGTGGTTAAGTCATCTCCCAGATAACAGCCAGAACAAAATGACAGAGTAATGCATGCTTATATTTGTAGGATAAACTAGGTAAAACAAAGTTAGCAACACATGACGTCAACGTAGGAGACATCATTCCAATCAAACAGCCCTATAGGTACATATCATAGAAAACAGGAGGAGAAGTAAGCCATTCAAACCTTCAAGACTGCTCTGCCGTTCATTATGATCATAGCTGATCATCAAATTCAATACCCTGTTCTTGTCATATTCCTACAACCCCAAGAGCAAATTCAATTTCTTCTTGCAATTACACAATGTTTTGGCCTCAACTACTTTCTGTGGTAGTGAATTCCACACATACATCATTCTCTGAATGAAGAAATTTCTCCTCACCTCTGTCTTAAAAGGCTAACCCCTTATCAAAGAACAAAAAACAAAACAGCACGGGAAACAGGCTCTTCGACCCAACTAGCCCACGCCGCCATTTTAACATTCCCACTTTCACCCATGACCCTTGTCTATGTTTACGGAAATCTGCATTGGAGCCAATTTGGGAGACAATTTAGGGACAATTTGTTTCACTAATCAGCCTAAGAGCATATCTTGGAGTGTGGGAGGAAACCGGAGCATCCAGAGAAAACCCACGCAAGCACAGGGAGAATGCGCAAACTCCCACAGATACCAGCCCAAATCCACGTATCTGCACAGCAACAGTGATAGTCACTGAGCTGTTGTGTTGCCCATCAACTGGTCCAGTTTAAGCGTACACTAACGACATGAAGGAATAGGCTACTCTCGAAAAAATCCAAGAGCAACCCTCTCACGACCCATCGCGTGTATGCCCCTTGTTGGACAACAAGGCGGATCGAAATACCTGTAGGATAAAAGAGAAATACTTCAACAACATGCACAACTTATGCAATTCCCAGGAATATCCCAAGACTCATGTTCCCTATTTTAAATCAGTCTTCTGTATCCTTCCATCCCTATTTGGCTCATGTGCCTAAGTATCTCTTAAATAACTCCAGCGTCCCTGCCTCCAGCATCTTACTTGGCAGTGCATTCCATACCGCCACAACCCTCTGTGTGAAAAACCTCCCTCTAACATCCAAATTATACCTTGCCCCCCCTCACCCTAAGCCTGTGGCCCCTCGTGATATTTGATTCCAACCCAGGAAAAAGCTTACCAGTGTTTATCTATACCCCTCATAATCTGGTATACCTCTATTAGATCTCCTCTCAATCTCCGAATTTCTAACGAAAACAGCCCCAATTTATCTAACCAGGCAGCATCCTCTTAAACCTCCACTGCACTCTCTCCAGGGATTCCACGTCCTTCTGGTAGAAAGGCGACCAGAACTGGACGCAGTATTCCAAATGAGGTCTCCAATGTTTTATACAACTGCAACATTAAACACCAACTCTTGTACTCTACACCCCTTCCTATAAAGGCTAGCATACCATAAGCTTTCTTCACAACCTTCTCCACCTGTTCTGCCACCTTCAAAGACTTGTGCACCTGCACCCCCAGGTCCCTCTGCATTTTTATACTCTTAAAAGGGCTACCCTTTATTATACAACTTCTCTCTACATTCTTTCTCCTGAAATGCATCACCTCACATTTATCAGGATTAAATTCCCTCTGCCATATATCTAACCAATCTACCAGCCTATTTATGTCCAACTGTATCACCCGACACTGTTCCTCACTATCCACAAGCCCAGCTATCTTTGTGTCATCAGCAAATTTGATGATCACTCCACTTACTCCCTCTTCCAAGTCATTTATATATATTACAAATAGAAGAGGTCCCAGTACTGAGCCCTGCGGCACACCACTAGTGACCGACCTCCAGCTAGAAAACACCCTTCCACTACTACTCTCTGTCTCCTATTACCAAGCCAGTTACCTATCCATCTAGATACCTGTCCTTGTATCCCATTAGCCTTGACCTTTTCAACTAACCACCCAAGAGAGACTTTGTCAAACGCCTTACTGTAATCCATACAGACAACATCAACGGCTCGTCCTTCGTCAACCGTTTTTGTCACCTCCTCGAAAAATTCTACCAGATTCGTAAGGCACGACCTCCCCGTAACAAAGCCATGCTGCACATCCCTAATCAGATCGCAACGCCCTAAGTGCACATACATCCTAAGAATCCTCTCCAATAGCTTCTCTACCACTGATGTCAAACTCACTGGCCTATTTTAATACACTCGAGTGAGTGCCTTGTTCGAGTCTTTACATCGCTCGTCGACAGTTTTGTCTACTTCTAGTGAACCCCAGTCAGGGGCCCACTTGATCTTGATTGAGGTATGTGCGTTGGAGTTAAAGCTAAGATGTTCTAGCTAGGGAACGTGAGTTGAGTTCAGAGTGCCTTCGTCCTGGGCACCCCCATCGCTTGCGGTAGTTGCAAATGTTTGCTTTGGCTCCCGTAGCCTTATTCAGGGCTTGATATGCCTTGTTATAGAAGGTGCAGGTGGTTATCTCCACTTCCTCAGCTGGATAGGCTGTCCAGACTGACTCTTCTACGACAGGCTCTTCGTCTTCACATATTAGAGTGATAGGTTTCTAAGGCCTGGTACCCAAGTCTACCATCCAATAGTGCCCAGCAATTTGTCTCGGTCTCAAGATCAGCTCTTCCATTTGGGTCGAGACTGATATTGTCACTAACTCTTGTGAGAGTCAGTTACTGTGTAACCTAATCTTTGTAACTTTTCATAGAGAGCAGTTACTGACTCGTCTGTGGGGTTGTTGTTTGTCCGGTTTGCAACCTAGCCGGTCTCCTGCCTTCCAGACAGACATTCATTTTTTTCCGCTGATCCAGCTACTGAGACAGCCGGATCACCCATCGTGTGGTTTTTGGATTTGGTCATTTGGTCCTCGATTGAAATCGATCAAGGTTACCGGTGGGGCCCCAGGGAGGCAGAACCAACGTCTATGATCGTCAAAGCACGCAAATTCGATCACACACGGTAACCATGCTGGATTACTCCCCGGTGAGAGAACACCGTAAAGAGTCATAGTTACCCTTTTTAAACAATGGTACAACATTCACTATTCTGCAATCCTCTGGGACCTCACCTATGTTAAAAGAAGAGACAAAGATTTGCGTCAGAGTCAAACTATGATCACTAGTTGTGGACCCCACATCAGGAACATTTATCTGAATCTACTCTTAATATTTTATAATATATACAATCCCTAATGTAATATTATGTGGAACCTGCAGACAGACTGTAAATTCAGAGTATATAATACAATCCCACGTTTGTACAATTGTGCCAGAGAAATCAGAATGGTATAGTTTTATTAATCAAAGTTGAACTGTCTTGTAAATGTAGTGATTTCTCTGCAACCACTTTCCTGTAAGTTGATTGTTTAGTGATTCAATATTCTTAGAGACTCAGCATTAGGACCGCCAATATCACCATTGCTACGATCACTGGTCTACTGCATGCACGAGTATTGAAAGAAAGACCAAAGCTTACAGGCTCCTTTCATTATATCCAAGATCACTTTACAGCCAATTAAGAATTTGAGTTGCAATCGCAATTCTATATCAAGTGGAGAAATGGGCTTGACTAAAATGCATTTCTTAAAAGTACATCTTGTCACACCATTCAATGAGATCATGACTGATCTAAAGTGATAATCCTCAACTGCAATTTCCTGTCTCATCCCATAACGATTAAAAATCTGTCGAAATAGGTAAACAGATAAAAGGACAAGATTGAAGTTGACAGAAAAGGCTCTTATGAATCATATGCAGTGTAAAACAAGTTACTGATTCACTATGAGCCCACTACGCAGTCCTGTTTTGGTAATTTCAACCCCATAAAGCCTGCTCACAGTAAAGTTTCATTAGAAACAAAATAAATAGAATTCAAACCATGATTCCACCTTATGTTCACATACAATTATGGATAACAGAAGTCTTCTAGCTTAGCTCATCTTATCCATATAGAATATACGGAAATATGCATTAGGAACAGAAGTTGGCTATTTGGCCTAGCAATTTAAATTTCACTATGCCCTAAAGTGCACATAATTCTGATGGCATGTTGTGTTCATGTGCCAGCAGCTTGAGAATCTTGAGCCTCATCAAAATAAATGTAAGACAGAATTATGCAGTTTAGTCATGTTTGTCCACAGGATGCATCTAGCATTGCTTTTAGAACTAATGTGTCTACTGGCATCCTGTATTGCTGCAGCAGCACAATTGTTTCTAATGGTTAGAATGTTGGTTTTAATTTGAAATTACGCTCTTCTGCTGTTTTCCCCTGGGATTTTGAAAGAATGGAGCTTGATTGGGGTAACTGGGAGATTAGATTCTGCTTTTAGAGTTGAGCGAGAGTTGTGTCTCTTTCCCTTCTCTGAAGTTGGAAACTTGAATCTGCCAGGAGATAATTTCTTGGAGATTCTGTTACATGAGAGTGGATTTGACAGTTGCTGTTTTGGAAATTGCTGTCTGGATCTCTGTCCAAAAGGTATTAAAACAGTGAAAATCTAGCATCACATAAGCACGCTTGTTTCTGAGCTAACTAATTCTGAAGGATGTATCTCTGTGGGGTATTGCTTTAACTTCAAACAACAGGGATAGCTAGCTGTTAAGGATTGTACTCTGCCATGTCTAAGAATTTTAATTGGTATAACTATGCTAATTATTTATTATATTCTAACTTGTGTTTGAAATAAAGTTTGATTTGACAAACGCTTGCTGGTGGATCACTTGAATCATACCTGGAATGAAACACCTTATGTTCATCCTAATGCCAAAATCAAATGCAAAGGCGAGGTCTAGGCTAACTGCATAACATACCTTGGCATTTCTGGTCAGTGTTTTAGCAATCGTAAAGTAGATCTGAAGGGCTGAATGGCTACTTCTGCTCCTACGTCTTGTGGTCCTATCCTACTATACCTTAGTACCTTTTATAGTCATTGAAATATTGAACTATCATGATAAAGTTTTATTGCATAGTAGGTATTGACAACATATAGTGAAAAGCAGCAAACAGCGGAGTCTTCGGACTTGCTGATCAGAAAACACACACACAAAATTGTAAATTATTTAGTCTTTGACATCTGGCCTCTTTAAATGTCATGTCAAACAGATACCCAAGGGTCTAACTGACAGTGATGGCTATATTGTTCAATATTCCACTTTGTTGCTCAAGAGACATTTGATCATTCTACCCAGTGAGATGATTGATAAAATAGAATCCAATTATACCCCTTCTATGAAATAATCATACCGAATAATATCATGCATCCAGTCATGAAGTCTTTTTCTACAGAATGGAAAAGTCATGTGCCATCTATCCAAGTACTCAATCTCTTCCACAAATATGAATTTACTATCACGATTTCCATATGTAGAACACGTTGATAAGGGCTGAGGCAGTTACCAAAATCGGTGTTCTTATTGACGGGATATTTTCTATCAGATTATAATACCGTATGAAGCTGATAAAGTACAATTTATAATTTATAGTTTGTTTAATGGCTATGGTAAGATCACCTATAGAGTGAACAGAAATTAACACCACACTATAAGTTGCCACTCTTAATATTAATGACTCATGCATATACTTCAGATAATATTTGTAACCAGATGCCTATACAATGGACATTATAATTTTATTTGGGCCTGCGGTTATTTGGTGAATTGTTTGTTGAATCCTGCATAGGAAAAAGGTATCATGCATGGAAAGGGGAACAAGCGGCCTGGAAACATGAGAAGCATCCATGCCATGATTCTTCTCCCTGGTATAGCTAAGCATCACTCATTAGACCCTACCAGGAATGACTGCCATAATATTGTTAGTTCATCTCACATCTCAGATTTGACAGTATAGGATTTAAATATGTCCCATACATGTCCCAAATGTTTTTCTTTGCATAGCTGATCTAGTCACAAATTGTACACTACTTGGGTCCATTTCTTGCAACTGCCTTCATCCAGCCAGTCTTCCTTGTGAACATGGACTCACTGTATTTTTAAAATTTCTCTTTGGAGGGAGAGCTTTGTGCTTAAATATCAGCACCAGCTTTAAATCTTTTCTACCACCATCTTTTCCATCAGATTTGGTGGCTAACATGAAATTATTCACATTTCCAATTTAGGCCAACTAAAATGCATTCTTTGCTGTTGGATGATAAAATGATGGAATTCAATAACTCTATTATTGGGTTCAGGTGGCAGACGTTTTGAAATTTTTATTTTTTGATGGAGTATTAAAACTGCATTTTTTAATGAACCTTGGGCATCACTTAGCATTTTCCTGAAATACCATATTTCTTCATTTCTCAGAGGGTATAGTCGGTTGCTTTGTAAGTGACATGACCAGCTTGCAAATGGTCATCTATTCATTCTATCATTTTCTTCTCCAGTTTAAACTGAGTTACATATTTCTTATTTTTAATGGTATTGTGATAGATCCTAGCCAATTAGCTAGGAGATTTCTGCCAGAACGGGCAAGAAAATATCTTAAGGTTCCCATGTGTTACTTTAAATTAATGAACCATAGTATGTATAAGTAAGTAATCAATCATGACAACAAAGTTTGATCCTGAAAAACTAGGATCGAGATTGACATTACATCTCTTAGGCCAAAAGTCAAAAGACTTTTATGCAAGATCATCTTTGTGGATATACGGTAATCAAGTTACCATATTGTAGTTCCAAGGTCAGTAATTGTTACTCCAATGCCACTCCTGAAATCAAAATAGTGTAATTGAAAACAAAAATTCACAAGATTTCAAAATAATGTTATATCAATATACATAGCAAAATTAAAATAAATTTTCTGTTTCATGGTGTTGATGGCTTTCACTCTTTATTCCATTAAAATGATAATTTTATTTGAATGTTGGAAGGTTATCAAATAAATAATAAAGTGATCACAGATCATTGAAATCATAAATAGCACTTCTCACCATTTTATAAATGCCATGAAAAAATTCAATTTTAAAAAATATTCATCTACAAATATAGAAGGCACCAACACCCATTACTAAGTGACCATCACTCTGCAAAGAACTGTATTACAATCTGAGTTTTATCACTGTATACACCTTATAAATTAGCTTGGCTTTTTGACATCAAAATGCATATTTCTTAGCCATACCTTATACATGACAACTGCCGTATAGAATTTTATCACTGTTAGGATCACAAGAATTGCAAGAAATAGTGCTATACTGCCACTGATAAACCAGATTTACCATATTCCAACTCGTAGGCAGTGGTGTACCCCAGGAACCCGTGCAGGGACCGTCACTATTCACAACATGTATTAATGATTTCAACTAGGGAACTAAATGTACTATCTCCAAATTTGCGGATGATACAAAGTTGGGTTGGAGGGTGAGCTGTGAGAAAGATGCAGGGATACTTCAGCATGATTTGAACATTCTGAATGAGTCAGCACATGCGTAGTGGATAAATGTGAGGCAAACCACTTCTGGATCAAAAATAGGGGTGCAGGTTATTATGTGAATGGGTATAAATTGAGAGAGGTGGATACTCAGTGAGACTTTGGTATCCTCATGCATCAGTCACTGAAAGTAAGTGCAAAAAGATACAGCAGGCGGCAAATAAGGCAAATGGTATGTTGGCCTTCATAGTAAGAGGATTTGAGTATAGGAATAGGGATATTTTACTACAGTTAAATAGGGCATTGATAAGTTTTAAAGTTTGTAGAGTTTAAAAGTGTCACAAGTAGGCTTACATTAACACAGGAATGCAGTTACTGTCAAAGTTCCCTAGTCGCCACACTCCAGGTCTGTTCAGGTACACAGTGGGAGACTTTAGCATGGCCAATGTACCTGATGAAACCACACATGGAGCACCATGTGCAGTTTTGGTATCTTTATCTGAGGAAAGATTATACTTATTATGGAGGGAGTGCAACAAAGGTTTACAAGGCTAACTCTGATAATGACAAGACTGCCATATGAAAAAAGACTAAATTGGTTAGAAGAATGAGAGGAATCTCGTGGAATCTTATAAAATTCTAACAGAATTAAATACAATAGGTTCAGAAAGAATGTTCCTGATGGTTGGGAAGTCCAGAACTAAGGATCATAGTTTGAGGATAAGAGGTTAACCTTTTAGACTGAGGCAAGGAGAAATTTCTTCATCCAGAGAGTGGGTGAATCTGTGGAATTCATTACCACAGTAAATGGTCGAGGCCAAAATGTTGTCCAATTTCAAGGAGGAATTGGACATAGCTTTCAAGGCTAAAAGGATCAAATTTTAGTTTGAAAATTAAAGGCAAGATCAGGGAATTAAATTTGATGATCAGCCATGATCATAATGAATGGTGGAGCAAGTCTGAAGGGCCAAACAGCCTATTTCGTCTTTTATTTCTATGCATATTTATTTAAAGAGGGTTCAATAACAAAGTACTAATAGTTTAAAGTTCACAAGTAAACTTACATTAACATTGCAATGAAGTTACTGTAAAAATCCCCTAGTCGCCACATTGGCACCTATTTGGGTACACTGAGGGAGAATTTTCGCATGACCAGTGCACCTAAACCAGTATGTATTTTGGACTATGCAGGAAACCAGAGCACCTGGAGGAAACCATACAGACACAGGGAGAACGTGCAGACTCTGCAGAGAGTGTTACCCAAGCCAGGAGTCAAACCTGGGCCCCTGGCACCTTGAGGCAGCAGTGCTAACTATCGTGCCACCCTAATAATATTGTGGGTGAAGTATAAAATTTGAGTCCACATTGTTGCAGGTTATATCTTTATTTCACTAATATTTTCAGAGGTTTGCAAATTAACTAAAATCAGAGTCCTCTCTAACTTTCTTATTTAGCTGCAGCAGCATATACAGTACATGCAAAATGAATATTGTATAATAAAATATTTAGCCTGCGTGAAAAAAGAGAAAGTCTTCACAAGTAAAACAGCACCAATACTGAACTTATTTTGATTCCTACCTCATTGGATGCAAGTCAAACATTGGAGGTTGAAGTTCAGCTAGCTCAATGCCAGTTATGCCAACAGCCCAGATGTCACACAATTGGTTATATCCACCTTTCCTTTCCACAGCTGCAACCTCTGGGGCCATCCTAGACAACAAATGAGGTTGATAAATTAAACTTAACCTTTGCCTGAAAATTTTCATACAAAATATAAATAAAAACAAAATATTTTCCCAATCACTCCATTCTGATATTTCATTCAATATTTGGAGTTGAAATCGCCTCAGGGACTTTTCTTTTCCCAAACGTTCCATAATGGTCTATAGCTAATTCTATAACTAACAAAATTATATTAACAGTTTTGTATTTCACAGAAGAATCAACTCTATTAGTATTGGTCAGCAAAATGATGGTGTTCGAAGTGAATGTGTGTGTGTGTCACTTCATTTGGAATACTGTGTCCAGTTCTGGTCGCCTTACTACCGGAAGGACGTGGAGACTCTGGAGAGAGTGCAGAGGAGGTTTACCAGGATGCTGCCTGGTATGGAAGGTCTGAGTTACGAGGAGAGATTAGGCAAATTGGGACTGTTTTCCTTAGAAAGACGTAGAATTAGAGGAGATCTGATAGAGGTGTACAAGATTTTGAAGGGGATAGATAGAGTAAACAGGACTAAGCTTTTTCCTAGGATGGACTCAAATAGCACGAGAGGTCACGGGCTTAGGGTGAAGGGGGTAAGGTATAATTTGGATGCTAGAGGAAGTTTTTTCACACAGAGGGTGGTGGGGGTATGGAATGCGCTACCAAGTAAAGTGGTGGAGGCAGGTACTCTGGAGATATTTAAGAAATACTTAGATGGGCACATGAACAGAATGGGAATGGAGGGGTATATAAAACTGATTTAAAATAGGGATCATGAGCCTTGGGAGTCCCTGGGAAGTGTGTAAAGAGATGATGATATTGATGTACTTGTTTTTATCCTACAGGTGCTTTGGTCCACCTTGTTGTCTAACGAGGGGCATACACGCAATGGGTCATGAGAGGACTGCTCTTGGACCTTTTTCGAGAGTATCCTACTGCTTTACATCGTTAGTGTATGTTTGACCTGGACCATCTGACGGGCAACATGACAGCACAGTGACTATAGCTGTGCTGTGCAGATACATGGATTTGGGCCTGTGTCTGTGGGAGTAAGAACTCAGTAAGAATTTAGCAACACCAATTTTAAATCCAACCGATTTATTTGATAGTAAAATTGCGAGCTTTCAACACTCTGTCGTGTCTTCGTCAGGCAAATGCAGTGTTCTGATCTGCAATAGCACACATCAGCACAGACAGTCATAGATTGCTGATTAGAATGCGAATCCTTACATCTAACCTGCTATTCAAGTGTTAAAGTGGCTAACAGTGTGTGTGAAGGGAATCCTGAGCATTGTTGGAGAATTGTGTATTTTCTCCAGACAGCACAATAAGTGAGGTTTTTTGCTAACCCAGGCAAGTTACGGGGGTTACAGATAGTGTGACATGAAGCCAAGATCCCTATTAAGACCGTCCTCATGTGTGCGGAACTTGTTTGAGTTTGCGCATTCTCCCCGTGCTTGCATGGGTTTTCCCCAGGAGCTCCGGTTTCCTCCCACATCCCAAAGATGTGCTCTTAGGCTAATTGGCAAAACAAATTCTCCCTAAATTGTCTCAAATTTGGTTTTTAATCCATAGATCTATAAACGTGGACGGGGATCGCATGTGGGGGTGGGGGCATCGGGGTGGCGGCGCGGGCTCGTTGGGCCGGGGGGCCTGTTTCCCGTGCTGTTTTGTTCTTTGTTCACCTCAATTAGCACCAATGGACTGATCTAGTCACATTCTCACAGTCCACGTGATCAACTCTCACCAGGAATGAGCATGAGACCTGAGGCATGGGAGTGGAGCAAAGCAGAAGTTTTTGCACAGCCATGCCAACTCTTATAATGAACACAGCCTACAAAGTAAAATTTAAATGTTTGAAGTTCTACTGGAAGTCTGGCAGGAACACTTACTGCAAAACTGAATGAGAGTCAATGGAAATAACTGCCATCTTCCTTGATGAACATTAAAAAAAAACTAACTACATTTAGATTTGCATTTAATCCCAGCCTGATTACTAAACATGAGGATGTGAAGAATATCAACAAGGTTCTTTATAAGCAGGAAAAATAAACCAATAGGCTCCAATAGTTCAGTGTTTTACATATTACTTAGGAAATGTTACGCAGATGACATCTAATAAAACACAACTTCCTAAGAATCTTTTCAATATGACTGGCATCCAAACCTAGCATAATTCCTGAACTGTGAAGCTTGCAGAATATCAGTTAACATTACTTGCCATGTAGAGAATTCAGCATTCTTCAAATAATAACGTCTTTCAACAACATAGGAACTTGTTTGCTGCTTCTGAGAAATTAAGAGTTTATGCCTCAAACTGCCTCATCCTCCAAAAGATAAAGACCTATGATTTGAACAAGAAGCCATCTGTAGTTCATAAACTAAAACAGCCTCCCTTCCCATAAAATAAATCAGCCAATAAGGCCTGAAGGATTGACCAGGTGAGTCTATGGAGTGTGACACATGCAACAATTTAATGAATAATGAAGATTGTAAGAGATAGTTTGTCTATCATTCAAATGTCTCGTTGACATTGTAGAAACTATAGCAAAGTAACATATCAGAAAGATGTACTGCTACTCTTATCAAGATCTGCTAAACAAGCAGCAACGTGAAGGGCATCACACATAAAATGCTTAGTTAAATAGCAACAACGAAGCATACTCTGCCATCCACCTGGCTATGTCACAAAAGTTACTCAATGTTATTGCTTCATGATAACTAAATATCAGGACCGCATAAAGTTCCAAGTGTGATCAGAATATAACATAAGAACAAGAGGAGTAGGCAATTCTGCCTCTCGAGCCTGTTCTGTCATTTAATACAATCATGGTTGATCTTGCCTTGGCCTCAACTCCACTCTCCCTCCCATTCTCCATAACCCTTGAACCTTTTACTAATTAAAAATTTATCTATCTTCTCCTTAAATCTACTCAATGTTGCGGCATCCACCTGAATCTGGAGTAGTGAATTCCACAGATTCACGACGCTTTGAGAGAAGTAATTTCTCATCTCTTGTTTTAAATCTGCTACTCCTTATCCTAAAACAATGACCTCTTGTTCTAGATTGCTCCACAAGAGGAAACATCCTCTGTACATCTTCCCTATCAATCCATTTAACATCTTATATACCACAATTAAATCTCCCTTATTATGCTAAACTCTATAGAATAGAATAAAAATCTAAACTGCTCAATCTCTCTTTACAAGGCAAGCCCTTCATCTCTGGAATCAATCTAGTGAACCTGCTCCAAGCTGCCTCCAATGCAACTACATCCCTCCTCAAGTAAGAGGATGAAAACTGTACACAATACTGTAGATGCAGTCTCACCAATGTCTTGTACAGCTGTACAAACACTTCCCTACCATTATACTCTATTCCTTTAGCAACAAATACCAAAACTCCATTCGCATTTCTTATTACCTGCTGTACCTGCATATTAGTTTTCTGCACAAAGACAGCAGAAGCCTCTGCACTGAAGCACTTGGGAGGTGCTCTCCATTTCGCCTTTTTATTTTCCCAAACAAAATGGATAGCTTCACACTTATCCACATTAAACTCCACCTTCCAAATTTTGGTTCATTCATTTAACCTATCCATATCTATTTGTAAATTGCTTATTTCTTTATCACAATTTACTATCCCACCTGTTTTAGTGTCATCTGCAAATGTGGCAACAGTACCTTCTATCCCTACATTCAAATTATTAATATAGAATGTAAATAGTTGAGGCCCAAGGACTGATTCCTGTAGCACCCCAATAGCTACATTGTGCCAACCATTAGAAGACCCATTTATCTCAACTTTCTGCTCTCTATCTTGCCATTCCTCTATCCAAGCTAATAAATTACCCCTAACCCTTCGTGATCTTATCTTGTGAATTAATCTTTTGTGTAGCACCTTATCAAATGCCTTTGGAAGTCCAGATATACTACATATACAACTTCCCGATTATCTATGTTGCTTATAACATTTTCCAAGAACTCTAGTAAACTGGTTAAACATGAGTTATCCTTCATAAATCCATGCTCTGATAGATTGTGTTTTGACTTTCCAAATGTTCTGTTATTACTTCCTTAATAATGGATTCTAACAATTTCCCAACAACAAGCTAACAGCACTAAAAAATGCTCTGCATATTTAAATACTGAAACTCACAATCATTATCTGAGTCATGAGGCAATGCATAGAGTACAATTTTCTTACTCAAATTAAATCATCATCATCTTGGGGGAGAAACCTTGGATTTGTCTTAAGATTTACTCTATCCTCATACTTGTCTCTGATAACTCATGTATAACTATGAATGATAGCCACATGCACACAAATACAACAAGTCTTCAGGTTTGGTACAAAAACATAATGCATGTATTCTAGAACATAAATGGACATCACAGGCAAGTAGAATAGATCTAGCTGCATAAACTTTCAATATTTGACATCATAACCTAATTAATGAAGCTTTCTGTAAATTGCACATGGTTTCAAATATTGAAGTAAGAACTTGATCCAAATATCAATAACATCTAATAATCACATGGCTAGCTGAAAATATTCTGCTCCTACGTGCAGAATTCTTTCCTGTTCTGTTCCTCATCCTCCAACTGCATCATTGCTACAGCTAGGCCTGCTTGCAGTAGTGAGTGGGTTCTTATTGTCAACAACCATTGTGGCAACATGTGGGAATCATATGAACATCACCTTGTTCACGTGCCGTCTTCAAAACCTTTGAATCGTGTGAAGAAAATATGGAAGTATATCGAAAATGCCACTCCAGGAAATAGAAAGACCATCCCACTCCCATAGTGATGCCCCACCTGACTTAATTTCCATTTTCATCACCTATTTGCAGAATATTTCTTTTAAGTACCAAAGGAAATCACAATGCCTCTGGGAAAAGAAGGCAAAATGCTAGCAAATGTGACCAGTTTTATACCATCAGTTTAACCAGGTTAGGATTATTTTTACTGGATTTCAGATGAGTGAGGGGGGGAATCTCAGAGATGTACAAAATTTTAACAGGACTGGACAGGGTAGATGCAAGGAGGATACTCCCAATGATGGAGGATTCCAGAATCAGGAGTCACAGTCTGAGGATTCAGGGTAGCCTATTTAGGATGGAGGTGAGGAAACATTTCTTCACTCAGAGTGGTGAGCCTGTGGAATTCATTACCACAGGAAGTAGTTGATGCCAAAATATTAAAAGTATTCACAAAGTGGCTGGATATAACACTTGGGGCAAATGGGATCAAAGGTTATGGAAAAAAGCAGGATTAGGCTATTGAGTTGGATAATCAGCCATGATCACAGTGAATGGCAGAGCAGGCTCGAAGGGCAAATGGCCTCCTCCTGCTCCTATCTTCTATGTTTTTATTCCATGCTCAAATTACTCAGAACAGCAAAAGCTGAACAAAATCTCGGCAAGGATTCGTTTGGGTTTCGCAGAGGATGCTAAAAATAGGCCTTTTAAAATGAAGGCCTAAAATGGGTGGCACGATAGCACAGTGGTTAGCACTGTTGCTTCACAGCTCCGGTCACTGTCTGTGTGGAGTTTGCACATTCTTCTCGTGTCATGTGTAGGTTTCCTCAGGGTATTCTGGTTTCCTCCCACAGTCCAAAGATGTGCAGGTTAGGTTGATTGGCCGTGTTAAGAAATTGTTCCTTAGTGTCCAGGGATGCGTAGGTTAGAAGGATTAGTGGGTATCATAATGTAGGGACATGGGGTAGGGCCTGGGTGGAATTGCGTTTGGTGCAACTCGATGGGCCAAAGGGCCTCTTTGTGCACTATTGGGTTCTATGATTCTATGAAGGCCAGTTTGCTTGTTCAGCTGGATGTGAAAGATCCCTTGGAAGTACACAAAGAGCAGGTGCATTCTCCTAATGTCTTGACGCACTTCACAAGCACATTGATGAGTAATTTATCTTGTTTTTTTATGACTTTGCTGCCCACAGAATTAGCTGCTGTATTGCCTACATTACAACAATGATGACACCTCAAAAACTACTTCACTGGTTGTGACACATATTGAAATGTGCTATATAACTGAAATTCTCTTCAGATATGATATTCTGATGCATTCAAAGCACTGAAAGCTGCTGATTTGCCTGGATTCACAGGCAATCTGAAATTATATAATTTACTACCTTTTTATTAGTTTTCATTTATTTTGTAATTTACTATCTTTTTTCCCTGAATTACCTGACTGTGTGCAATTACTTTTAAATGTAAAAGAGAACATGTAAGTTACATTGTGATTGATTTCAAATGACCCTGGCACTAGAGTGTAAAATAAAGCACGTAATAAATTTCAACAGACGAGGAATTAAAATGGATTAATTGATTTTAGAAACTATTCACTGTAAAAATGGAACATAGACTGAAATGAACCCTGAAAGAAACACTGCCATGTATATATTCAAAAGATATTTGTTTCTGTATTCACAATCATGTACTTTAATAATATGTTCATCTTAATATTTATAACTATGAAATGAATGACATTTGTGTGATAAACACAAAGAAAATTATCAGAGAAGAAACATTACCAATATGGAGTCCCAATAAATGACTTCCTTTTTGCTATAGTTGCAGTAATCTGTGCAGAAACTCCAAAATCAGCTGAAATGTGAATGGTAGGCTATTAGTGAGTGAACTATATTTAGCAATTTCAACAGCAGATAAATAGTTTTAGATTATAGCCCTTCCAATCCTCACTGATTGGTCACCACTGTAGATCTATATCACTAATATAATGCTTAACATACTGCAATCAACATGATGTCTGATTACCACATGCTGTGGTTTAGTTTATAGCACTGTTGCCTCAAGTCAGAAGGTTCTGGATCCAAATCCAATGCATTTGTTAGGATGTGTTGCACTACTATCTTTCAGATGAGATGTCTGCCTTTCCTGATAGATATAAAAGATGTCATGGCATTATTCCAAAGCAGCCTGGAGAAATAATTTCCAGTCTTCTGGCCAATATTCATCTATCCCTCATTAAATATCACAGGAAAAGAGCAGCTCTGACAAAGGGTTATTCAGATTCGAAACGTTGGCTCTATTCTCTTTCCACAGATGCTGTCAGACCTGCTTCTGTTTCTGTTTGATCTTTATTTAAGGATTAATGATTAGAGTCTGTTTTACTGAACATCTCTCATTGAAATTCTCCACATCAATCTCATAAAAAATTAACTTATTAGAAATTGAGAAAGCAGAAATGGGTTTGTCTCAACAGCAGCTCATGTTTAAAACAAATGAATGTCACTTCATCTGCCACAGATTCCAATTAATTAGCCAGTTTATATTTTGAGGAATTCTGAGTCCAAGTTTAGCACTCATTAAAAGAGTTTAATAAATTCAGTTGATTTTATATAAACTGAAGTAGCATTTGTAAGAGTAAAGAAACAACTCTCCCTTGCATTACAACACGTGGACAGAGGATGACTAGGGCAACTTTTATTAGTTTGCTTTTTGTAATTCTGGAGCTAATAGTTTTTTCAAAATTTGAATTAATCCAGTCCTTTTTCAAAAACTTGCCATGGTTTTTGTTCTAACACCCGTTTGTACTTCTCTCCACAGTAAAAAAAATTGGCTGAATTTCCCGTCACAGACAAAATGGGCCAAACAGTCCCCTTCAATACCATCAATTTCATGATTCTATGATTGCTGTTTTCCTTTGACTCTCACTGTCCTCAACTTCAAATTCTGTACCCACCTTCAAATCCTGCACCCAACAGAAATAACTTGCTCGGATCTCAAAAAACTATGTTAAGAGTCCAAAGTAATACGTACTAAAGAGTTCTAATTATCCATGAAGCAACAATTATCATCATTTACTAATTCTAAAGAAAGTGAAAAAACATTCTTACCTAATTTCACATGGCCATTATCGGTTAGAAGAATGTTTGCTCCCTTTAACGATGAAAGAATTCATATTAAAATTAGATTTAAACACTTAAAAATCAAACTGATTTTATTTAGCTTAGAATAAACTAAACATTTCAAATAGATATCAAAATAGCAGGACTACATTGTTATGATTGTCAATGTTTTTAAACACATCAAAGACTTTTTCATGACATCACTTCCATGGTGCTAACCATATGCCTTTCCCATAGCTTTTTTGAAAGTTAACAGTGAGACAGTTCTTACTAACACACTCAGTGGTGAAAAAAACTTTCACATCATGGTCACAATTTTTTAAATTTTAGCTCAGGAACATGAAAAAATTTAACTAGGGAATAAAAAATTGCACTTAGTCAAAAATGTCTATGGCAGCAATTGATTAAAATTTAACAGGAGGTGGATACAAGGCTGCATTATTATTAGTTTTGGATGATGTTGAAGTAGTGACTTCAACATCCTAAGAAGGTAATAAAAACTACTTCAAAACAGAAATTCTCCTTTTAAACTTGTTGATATGGTTCTTGTCATCAATGACAACTGCAGATGACTGCACTGATATCATGGTTACACAAAAACATGGCTCACAGGTAGTAACATCTCAGCCTCACTGAAGACTTGCTGCCTGACTAAACCATTCAAACTGCCATGATGGCAGTTTGGCTCTCATCATCAAATCTCATCTCAGTCTTAATGTTCTGGCACCATCTTCTCCTTTAG
Source organism: Sphyrna mokarran (assembly GCA_024679065.1). Classification (NCBI taxonomy): domain Eukaryota; kingdom Metazoa; phylum Chordata; class Chondrichthyes; order Carcharhiniformes; family Carcharhinidae; genus Sphyrna; species Sphyrna mokarran. The sequence goes on along the minus strand of JAGIQG010000012.1, from coordinate 19,968,547 downwards.
AACTTGACATCTTGTTCCATTCCTGTTCTTTAAAATCTTTGTTCTCTACCGTTTGCTCAAACCCACATCAGGTTTGTCACCAAAATATATTCGCTCTTTCTTCAACTTCCACATGAGCAATTTCTCATCCTTTAAGATTTCAACCTCCATCACCCTTCCCTGGCTCCTCTGTGTTCACCACTCTCCCTTCACCTCTACTTTATAAGGTTTGCCACCCATCCTCACAGCCATTCTTCAGCCTTTCAACTAATTTCACATGGCCTCTCTATTCCCATCATCTTAACGACACTCAAGGCCAGCCTCCTTGTTTCCTTCTCTGCCCACCCCAAGAAGAAAGACTTTCTGAAGTCACTTGCCAAAGTACTTCAACTCTTAGCTGTTTAAATCTTTAGCCTTCTATTCACCACGATACTTTTGCAGCTCAATTACATACCCTATCTCCACCTTCGATTGCTTTGTCTCCAGAGAGTCCATACTCTCCAATTCGATTTGTTCCCCTGATGTAGCACTCATCTTTGCTCCATTAAATCCAAGGGACAAAAAACTAAATATATAAAATCACAAACTGGTTTCACCACCAGAAACTTCCAGACCACAAGAATTACCAGATCTTCCTCGACTGTGCCATGACAGCTCACTTCTTTATCATCATCTTTCAATGCTAAAATCTAGCTCCATATCTCCATGTCCACAGTCTTCCAAAAAACTCTTTACCATGCCCTTTTCTCTTATCTTCAATGTGAGAAAAACTAAATGATTTTGCTCCTCAACGTTGAGACCACCTTTTAAATTCCCTCAGCTATAGCAGTCCCTTCACCATCCCCATTTCTAAGATTTGTATATCTGTGCTCCCAGATCCCTTTGGTCCATTTCTCTATTTAGACTATCAAGTAGTGTGAGGCCTAATTCTTCCTATCAAAAATGAAAATCTCACACTTAAAGCTGAAATTCATCCAGCAATTTCATTCCCATTATGCAAGTTTATTAATATATTTTTGTACTTTAGTACAGTCTGCCTCAGTATTAACTACAAATCCAATTTGGTGTTGTCTGCAAATTTTAAGTCCAAATTATGAACACAGATTATGAGTGGTGGCCCCAGTACTGAATTTTGTCAAACACCACTACAAGTCATCTGTCTGTCTGAACAGCTACCCTGAACTCCTACTATAGCCAATTTGCTATTTATTGTACCTACAGAATTGTTCAGATGGCCAAAACATAACTTGCACGAACCAAAAAAAGGTTGTGATTCTGACATGAAACTGCTGAATCAATTTATCAAATACTATTTGCCCAACCTTTTTGAGCTCCATCCTGCCATACAATTTGTCTCCTATTTCAGGCATTTAGTAAGCCCTCAGTTGAATACTGAGCATGATAAGAGAATGACAGATATCTGAACATAAAAAATACCTTCTTGTATTTTGAACAAACCTTCAGGTCCAATATTAATTTGACTTGGGGAAGGGCCGATAAAGAAAGAAGATAGTTAGGGGACAACTCTATTCCACACGATTTCACAGAATCGCCAGTAACATTCTGACATTGAAGAATGATAATTTGATGCTACTCCTGAAATTTTTGTCTTATTATCTGGGCCTCAGCTACATATATGCTACTGAAGTTAAGAAAGGCACTTGGTCCTGTTTTACAAGGTTCACTGGGAAAGTGTTCAAAAGGTAGGAGGGAAAGAGTCAAGTATGGTATAGACTAGCAATTCAAATGCTCTGGGGTCATGTGTTAAAACATGCCATGGCAGCTGGTGAAATTTAAGGCATTGAATTGCAATTTCAATGGAATGAGAGCATTTGGAGAGTTGAGGGAGTTTGGTGAAAATGAGAAGAAGGTAGCCCTTTGCCTTTTCTACCATTTTCATTCTGTAGGAGTTAATTCAAGGACAGGGAGAGCTGTTTGATGAGTATCCAGTAAGTATCTGAGATCTATTCTAATCTTAAAGTTTAAAATAGTACAGGGGTTTATGGTAAAATTTATTGAATTATTTTCTTTAAAGTGCATAAAGCTGGCAAGATGGATGATGTGACATGGCAGTAATATGTGAGAGCTCAACATCAATGTGATGTAAGGGTTTGCTGTGGCCTAAGGAGCTTCAGCTCAGATTTATTGAACTGGAGGTTGAGCTACAGCCACTGCGACATATCAGCAAGTGGCAGCTTGGAGGGTGGGAGGAACAAGTGGGTGTGACACATAGCTGAAGCAGGTAAGGATATACAGAGAGCAGCTGTATTAGCTTCCACACTTGTCCAGCAGATCTGAGGTACTTTTAGCTTGTTTGGATGAGAGTAAGGGTTGAGGAATGGATGAACTGACTGGCCATAGTACTATAGTACTAGAAGCCATTCATGTGGTAGTAGGGGACAGTATAGTTTGGGGTTTGGGAGGGGGAAGAAAGGAAGAATTGACACTGGCTTCTGTAGCAAAGAAATAGATTCTATACACTTATGTTGTCAATTGGTGCCAGAGTGTGAGACATTGGCTCAGGGCTGGAGAGAAACTCCAGCATCCGCACGGTTTAACTGTAGGCCCACTTTCCCCAGTGCCCCATGATCCTAACCTACAACTTCCACATCAGAATTTGAGCAAAGCATTCCTTTCTCTAACCTTATTTGGCTTATGCCAGAATGCACTTGCCTCAGGTAATAATACAGAAATACCTTTGATGTTCTGTTAGGAGGGGGAGGATCCAGTTGCTGTGCTCCATATAGAAGATTCTGCCTAGACAGTATGATGAGCTGGATATCAAATTAGGCAGAACCGCAAAAATATTTCTAGATTATTACTTGGGCCGCGTGCATTCTGGCACAAGGTAAATAAGATTAAAGAAATGAATGTTTGGCACAAATTCTACGATGGAAGATGTGGATTACATTCATGGGGCACTGGAGAAAATTGGGCTGTACTGTCAGGATAGTCTACAATTGAACAGTATTGCTGGTGGTGTTCCAGTGAGCCACGTAACTGAAGAAGTAGAGAAGGTTTTAAATAGTAGGAGAAAGGAATCAAATTTTGGAACTTGCAGTAAACCAAAAAAATTAAGAAGGCAAAAAGAAAAGTACTAATATGGAAAAGAATAAAGAAACTGCAACAGGAAGGGACAGAGAGTATAAACTAAGAGCAAGTCAGTTGATAACGATAGCTAGTACAAAAATAATGAAAGAACGAAACTAAAAGCTCTGTAACTAAACATACATAGCATTCAAAACAAACAGTGCAAACAGAAATATGATATCAATACAGAGGCATGGCTGCACGATGACATGGATTAGGATCTGAATATTGAAGGATATATAATACTTAGCAATTTCAGGAAGTTAGGAAAAATTGGAGCACTTAAGAGAAAGATGACCTATGGTCAGGAAATCACAATATCGAAGCAATTTGGTTTGAATTGAGAAATGATATAAGCTAGAAGTCACTTGTAGCAGTGGTGTACAGGCTCCATAATTATAACTATACAGTATGGCAGAACAGAAAGTAAAAATAATGGGAGCTTGTCAGAAAAAGTACAGCATTAATCATGGGGCATTTTAATCTACATATATACTCAAAAAATCAGATGGACAAAGGTAGCCAAGGTGCAGAGTTTATAGAACGTTTATGGATTTTTTTTTCACAACACATTCTGACACCAACTCGAGAGTAGGCTATACTTGACCTGGTATTGTGCAATGAGATAAGATTAATCATCATAGCAAAGGCATCCCTACGTAGCAGGGACCAAATTATTCAATTTTACATTCAGGTGAAGGGGAGGGGTATGGGTCCAAGACTAGTATTTTAAACTTAAATAAGGGCAATTATGAGAAAGTGAAAGCACAGCTAGCTAAAGTGAACTGCAAACAAGATTAAGGATGCTTTTTTTTTCAATGTTATTTATTAGTGTCACAAGTAGGCTTACATTAACACTGCAATCCAGTTACTGTGAAAATCCCATAGATGCCAGACCCTGGCACCTGTTCAGGTGCACAGAAAATTTAGCATGGCCAATGCACTACCCAGCTTGTCTTTCGGACTGTGGGAGGAAACCAGAGACCGGACGAAACTCTCTCAGACACAGGAAGGACATACAGGCACTGTACAGACAGTGATCCAAGTTGGGAACTGAACACAGATCCCTGGCGCTGTGAGGCAGCAATACTAACTGCTGTGCCACCATGTCACCCTAGGTCAATAGAGATGCATGGCAGACAATTAAGGGACATTTCAGAAAACACAGAATAAATATATCCCAATGAGAAAGAAAAATTCCAAGGAGAGCATCCACCAGCTATAGTTAACTAAAAAGTTTAAAAGAGTATCAAACTTAAAGAAAAAACATACAACTGCACAAAAATAGGCAGCAGGTCAGAAGATTAAACAGAATATATAAAACAACAAAGAATGTGGGGAAAAAACATGACTAAGGAGGGAAAAATTAAACAAGGTGGGAAAGTTAGCTAGAAATACAAAGACAATATTAATTCATAAAATTCCTACTGTGCAGGAGGCCATTCAGCTCATCGAGCCTGCACTGATACCAATCCCACCCAGGCCGCATCCCTGTAACCCTACATATTTATCCTTCTAATCGCCCTGACATTAGCAGTTAATTTAGCATGGCCAATAAACCTTACCCACGCATCTAAGTAAGAAAAGATTTGAAGAGAGTGCTGAATCCTATAAAAAGTGAATCCAGGGAATGAATAATGAAAAATACAATCGCCAGGGAAGTTGCATTTAGGAAGTGTTAGAGCTACAGACTAACAAATCCCTGGATCCTGATGGACTTCAGATTGGAATCTTAAGTGACTAGTGAGGTAGTGAACTTGTTGATTTTAATTTTCCAAAATTGCCTAGTTTTGGGGAAGGTTCCATGAGATTGGAAGATAGAAGATAGAAAATGTAACTCCTTTATTCAAAAAAAGTAGAAAGCAGAAACTACAGACCAATTGTTTAACACCTGTTATAGGGAAAATGTTAAAAGCTATTATTAAAATGTTATGGCATTTTATGTTATGAAATTTAAGAAAAATTCAAGATAATCAAGCAGAAGTTTCATTTACTTAAGACAGGTTGACCACAATTTTTTTTCCCTCAGAAGGTAGCGATTCTTTGGAACTCTTTTCCTGAAAACACAGGGAAGCAGAATCTTTGAATACTTTTAAGACAGAGCTAGATAGATTCTTGATTAAGGAAGAGGTGAAAGGTTTTTGGGGGTAGGCAAGGTTGAGGTTACAGACAGACAGCTATGATCTTTATGAATAAAAGAGCAGGCTCAAAGGCAGTGGTATACTCCTGCTCCTAATTTGTATGTTCATGTGAAGCTAATGAGTGGGCAACTTGAGAAAAAAACAACCAGCAATTCAACTTTATTTACCTTTATGTCCCTGTGCATCTTTCCTTTGCTGTGAAGATAATATAAACCCTATAAGCAAACAAAGACAGAACACATTTATTGCGCTGATAAAATCATCCAATTTCAATAAATTAAGAAACTTTTAAAAACATACAGAACTTAAAATTAACATCTGTATTGTTTCGGCTTTACGCAACAGATTCTAAGAAGCCCCAGTCGCCATTTATTTTCGTAAATAATTTACAAGGAGACAAATTCGACAGTATGAGTGATATTAGGAAATATTTCTTCAGACAAATCTTAAACAGTCACAACCAAAGGGGCGATGAGTCTCAATCTGTTGAAAATTTCCAAACCAAGATTCATAAATTTTTGTTAGACAAGGAAATTAGAGGTTGTGAAACCAAGGCAGTAAGCGAAGTTATTGGAGAGTAGTCAAGATCTAAGTGAATCTAAGTGCTCAAGGGGTTGAAGGGTCTTCTCCTGTACTTATATTCTAATTAGGATTAGATAGGGACAAAGACAGAAAATGATGTAAATCTCAGCAGGTCTGACAGCATTTATGAAGAGAGAAGACAGCCAACTTTCAAGTATAGATGACCCTTCAACAGAGCTGCAGACAATAGAAAATAGGATGAGAGTTGCACTATTGTGGTACTGATTGGCGTTGGTGGGGTGGATATTTGGTGGAGGGTCACCAGTTGGCAGAGACCATAGACAAAAAGACAAAGGGGATGTAGCTAGTGGTGATCATGCTAAAAAGTGTGCTGATAGCGGCCATCAAGGGATCAGAATGTGTAAATGGAAGAATAACAGTAAATGACAGAACAGAGGTACACAAAGTGTCAAAGAACAACCTGAAGTATGTGACCGATGACTCTAGTGAAGTGGGGAGAGAGGTGAGGCAGTGGATGAGAGAAAACAAAGATGGAACGTAAGATTTAAACAAAGTTAAAAATATCACAATTGAAGAAATGAAAATAATTTTTTAAAATACAAAAATATTTAAATTAAGTAAAATAATGATGGTGACTGAGAGAGTTCGTGGCCTCAAGTTGTTGCACTTGATGTTAAGTCCAGAAGACTATAAAGGGCCTAATCAGAACTTAAGGTGTTGTCTTTCCAGTTTGCTTTACTGTAACATTGCAACGGGTGAAAGATGAACACATGGGCATGACAGCTAGATGCTGTGTTAAAATGGCAAGCAACAGGAAGGTCTAGATCATGTTTGCAGAATTAACTAGGGTTCTGATTTGGTTGTTCCATAACACCTGCAAGCTCAAATACTAGTACTGGAAATCTACAAGATTATATAGAGAATCACAATTATGTCCAATTGCATCCTTAATGAGCAACGAAGCACACTGAGCAGCAATTGCCAGAGAGCTAACAGTTGCATAAATGTTGTTAGATTTCCCAATCTAGGTGAACTCAATTATAGCAATCGCTTAATGAAATCCATTAATGCAGCACAGACTAAGGATCAGGGCTAAAGCTTTCCTGGTCTGTATGTCTCAATAGCTCACAAAAAAATGACAGTCTTTTTGGAAACCAATGAAGTGTTTTGATCCAAATTTTAGCAAAAGATACTCCAATGCATTTGGTCTGAATTTTCCAATCTGCCTCTGCCTTAATGTCAAGTCAGACTGATTTTGTGGCATTTGCCAAAATCAAACAAATGCCAATCTGAGACTGCTTAAATTTATTTCATGTTTGATCCTTATAAGCGAGGTTACTTTCCTACATTGCAACAGTAATTACACATCAAAAATACTTCTTTGGCAGTTAAGTTCTTTGAGGAACAGCAGTGTGTAAATGCAAGTTATTCTCTTCTTTTCCCAATTCATCAGTCCAGATGGAACTCAAACCCAAGTCCCAAAGATGAAAGGAAAGCATATCCACTATGGTATAGCCACACTAAATTTCTCAAAGTTTAGAGAAAAAATTGGATGATTCATTGCTCAAACTTCTGAAAATATTACTGAAAGATTAAAATTGCATACCTGTAGTGTTTCCCTGCACACATAAGCTATCTGCAATTCTGATAAAGGTCCTGTCACTGTTAAAAAGTTACGAAAATATCATGAAATCAAGGTATAATTCTGGAATAAGTCAAAAATTCAGAATATTTTCACTAATTCAACATCAAAACCATAACTTCCATAAAAATATTAAACAGTACATGAAGGAATTGCTGTCACCTCAGGAAAGACTATACGTCCCACTTGAATTGGTCCCATTTCAAGATCCAATCTCAATTTTTCATTCTTTGTTTTAAAAAACCCTAAAAATCACATCCTTCCAGATTAGTCCCATTATATGCACCTCCACAAACAGCCCTGTACTCAATGACATACAAGAATTAAGAGGAGCTGGCTCTTTAGCCCCTTGAGCCTGCTCTAATCATGGCCTCGGTCTACCCATCTGTTACGATAACCCTGAACCCCCTCGTTGAACAAAAATCTAACACTATTCTAAATTGAATATATTAAATGACCAGCCTTACTGCTCTCTGCTGAAGGGAATTCCACAGAGTAATGAGAAATAAAATTCTCATTACAATCTTAAATGGGAGACCGTACTTTCTAAATTGTGTCCCTAGTTTTAGGCTTCCCCAGAAGAGGGAACACCCTCTCAGTATCCATCCTGTTAAGTCCCCTCAGAATCTAATATGAATTTACTAAGATCACTTCTTATTTTTCTAAACCATAATGGGTAACCCTTCCTCATGTCTAATGCCCAACCTTTCTTCATACATTGACCTCTTTACCCCATGAATCATTTGCAAACCTTCTCGGAACGATCTAATGCAACTATAGCCTTTAAATGAGACCAAAACTGTACACCAGAACTGATCTCACCAAGGTCCTGACAGCTATAGCAACACTTCCCCACTTTTATATTCCATCCCCTTGCAATGAATGCCAACATTCCATTTTCCTTTGTAATTATCGTAGCTGCATACCAACTCTGATTAAAATTGTGAACAGTGCAGCATTTTTAAAAGTTTCTTTAAGTTGACTTACATTAACACTGCAATGAAGTTACTATGAAAAGTCATCATTTTCTGGCATCTATTCAGGTACACTGAGGGAGAATTTAACATGGGCAATGCATCAAACCAGCATGTCTTTTGGACTGTGGGATGAACCAGAGCACCAGGAGGAAACCCAAGCAGACACCAGTAGAATATACAGATCCCACACAGACAGTGACCCAAGTCGGGAATTGAACCCAGCTCCTTGGCACTATGAGGTAGCAATGTTAACCACTTTGTCACCGTGTGGCCCAACTGGTCTATGACTATTAACAGTTTTTGAAAAGTTAAATGCAAGATCAATAAAAGGGCTCAGGGTGAAACAAATTTTAATTTATATGATCTAATCATTTCAATCTAAACATGTTACAGATTTCAAAGAAAACGAAAATACTATAATACGTATATACTATAACATATTATACTTTACACTGAACTGAAGATGATTTCTAATATTTGCAATACTTACAAAGATGAAATCTGTCATTTTCATGCATTTATATTCTTTTTTAAAGAAAAAATTTAAATCATTTGAATACTTACCATGATAAATATCTTGTAATGATCCACCTCCACAAAACTCCATACAAATCCATAGCTTGTCACGTCTACATTAAGAAAAAAGGCTGCATTTATTGATTCTTAATAGTAAGATCTTCCACCTCCCAAGTAATGAGAGGACGTCCAACTTACTAGCATCAGAGAAGTTCTGGTACAGGGTCTCAAGGTCTGGCCCCAAGGATCTGGGAGCTTTGATAGGAAGCTCAAAAGGTTCCAGTAACATTGGAAGAGAAGTTCCGGGAAACATCTGCACAGGTCCTGCAATCTAGGATAATTAAAGCTCAAGTTCTTTTTGTTTGGTGACACTACAGCTAACTAGGGAGCAGTGGTAACATAGTGAAGAGGTTTGTGGTCATAAAGATGGATTCAGGAATGAGGAATTGGGATTAGAGGTGGAATTCTGGGAGAGTTCCTGAAAATCAAGACAAGATTTCAGATCACGGAGGACTGCTGAGTATGTAAACATAATCCCTGGTTTCCCAGAGTTTATAAAATATTAGCCCATAGCAAGTGATGATAATGTACCATTGCTTTATGTTTTATGTGTATGGGAACTATTTACAGATTCAGTTCTATTCTGCAGGTATTCAATGTGTCTAGAAAAGATTTAGCTCAGATGCTGGGAGAGCAGGATAATTGCTCATTTTAGCCACGTAGTGTTTACTTCAGGTGGAGCTAATGGGTTTTTGTTTAGGGATGAAGATTTCCCCTGGGATTTTTGATTAGTTAGGCAGCTTCATGTGATGATGTGGTTAATGGGAAGAATTAGGTCTGTACAGGAAAAACAGCATTTCAGTTCTGGATGGATTTGTTTGAAGATAGTTTTACAAGCTGAGCTCAAACTCATTCGCTCTCTTGAAAGTTTCAAAACTAACTACACTCATTATAACAAGTATATTACAGGTATTAACTGTATTTAAAGTGGCATTGTACATCTGTAAAAAGAATGTTGCTTATTTGGAACCTTTGTATGATTGCCTCTCAATTCCTTTGTCACCTGTCCAGTAACAAGTCCAAATTCAAAACTGTCCGAGTTAAAGTAACAAAACTGTGACCACAGTGCACTTCCCTTCCTAGTCCCAAAAAATAGTCATACCATTTTATTTCCAATGCCTTTCTTCTGCCATCCTGCTCCATGTTCCATTACTACTTATCTAAATGTAGAATGAATTTTCTTTCCATCCCTGCACAATCACTCCCAGTGTTGAATGACCCAACCTGTTACATTCCTAAGGTACATGCTCCCTTCAGTAACATCATTCAAATTTCCACTATCGAACATTTCTGTGCTGTACAGCAGTCAGTTACAGCTTCATCCAGTTTATAATCAAGGCAGCCAACTATTCCACTGTTACCCCAATCATAAAACCATTCTCTCTTACCATCAACTCTCTTTCGATTCTTATCTGATGACTCCAGCTAAATAGGGCCATTCACAATTTTCAAGGTTCAACAAGATATCAACTAAAGTTTAACCAAACCATGTCCATTTGCCTATTTGCAACTCTGCAACATTTTCCTCCTCAACCCAAATTGCTGTCACTGTTAACACTTTCGTACATGTCCGTGTCACATCCAGATGCTGTACTGCATTCTTTGTAAACCCCAACTTGCCCAAAATTCAGTTGCCTATATCTTGTGATGCATCCTCCCTCTACATCAAATTTCAAATGTTCATCTACAAAATGGGATTCACCTCGACCCATCCTACATCAACAATTTCCTTCAGGTTCACACCCTTTTCAAAATACTTGCAATTTTAATAACAATCTTCTTCCAAAATCACTCCTTAATTAGGGGGACACTAGCTCTAATCTCGGCAACCTTTCCAGAATTCCTATCCCTCACATTATAAAATCTTCTGCCAAGTTTTCAGCTACTCCCTTAAGCTTTCTTTGCATTGCCTTATGCCAATTTCTCTTGTTCAATTTATTCAACAGCAGCTTTGGGACATTCATTAGTCAAAGATTTTCTATAAAGATATGGTGTTGTTGAAGGTGCACACAAAGTTGAAACTGAAGTTCTTATAGGTAACAGCACAATGGCAACAAAAAATGTTTGCAGACTCTAAGCATACAACCAGTTAGTCAAAGTAAAATGTGTCACCATACACATCAAACAAAGATAAGCATGCATTCTCAATTCACTCATTCGCTTAAGTCAATGCAGGTATAAACAAAAGCATAATACAGTAAAACCTCCTAAAAGATAGCCAGCACACACACAGTGCAAAACAAGTATAGCACCACACATACCTGAGATAACTGCCAAAATATGCAACAATGTTCGAGTGTTTACAGTCTTTCATCATAATAATCTCTTGCTGTACAATGGCAAAGTCTTCACCTGAAGAAAAAATGTTAGGGTTAAAAAACAGACAAATCAATTTTGAACTTCAATGTCACTGAGCCTGAATCAGATCAGAGTAACATGAAACACATTCTGGATAGAACAGAACTGTAGAATAGTCAACGCACATAATGGGGGCATTCCGCTCAGTGTCTGTGTTAGGTCTCTAAAGGAGCAATTCACCTGGAACTACTCCTTTGCCTTCTTCCCATAGCCCAGTACATTGAATTATTATCTGAAAAAGATAATAGGTAATCTCCCTCAAGTGCCCCAATTTAATCTGCCTTCCCCACAAACTTAAGACAATGCATTCTGGATCCTAACCACTTGGTGCTTTAAAACATTTTTCCTCACATTTACATTGCTTTTTTTGTCAATTACCTTAAATTTGCATCTTCAGGTTCTCAAAGCCTCCAACTGTGGAAACATTTTTTCCCTATTTATTCTGCCCAGACCCCTCACATTTTTGGACATCGCTATTACATCTCCTCATAACCAACTTTCTTTTGAGGAGAATAACCCCAACTTAAACATTTATTTATTTTTGTTTATTTTATTTACTTACTAGTATCACAAATAGGCTTACATTAACCCTGCAATGAAGTTACTGTGAAAATCTCCTGGTCACCACACTCCGGCAGTGCCTGTTCGGGTATAACGAGTGAGAATTTACTGTAGCCAATGTACCTAACAAACACGTTTTACAAATTGCAGGAGGAAACTGGAGCACCTGGAGGAGGCCCACACAGATACGGGGAGAACATGTAAATTCCATACAGGAACCCAAGCTGGATCTCTGGTGCTGTAAGGCAGCAGCGCTACTATTCTGCCACCATGCCACCCTATTTGCAAAATTTTTATTCACATAACTGAAGTTCCTCATCTCTGGGACTTTCTTGTGAACCTTTTCTGTACTCTAATGCCTTCACATCATTCCTAAAGTGCAGCATTGAGAACTGGATGCAATATTCCAGTTGAGACCAAGCCAGTGTTTTACACATGTTCAACATGATATCCTTGTTTTAGTGCTCTGTGTCCTAACTGACAAAGCCCTGGTTGCCATTTGCTTTTTTAACCATTCAAAAAATCAAAACAAAAAATCTGATAAAGGATTCACACATATGAAGAATGAATGCGTCCGTTTCCTGCAGAAATACCAACTGACCTGCAGCGTTTAAGTTGATTTTGGGCATCGTTGGAGACTCTTCCCGCTTAACAACAATAGCAGGACTAGAGGGCACAGCGTCAAGATGGGGGGGTGAATCTTTGGAATTCTCTGCCTGATGAGGTGGTGGAGGCTTCCTCACTGAATACGTTCAAATCAAGAGTGGATAGGTTTTTAATTGACAAGGGAATTAAGGGTTACGGGGGAAAAGCGGGAAAGTGGTACTGAACCACTACAGATCAGCCATGATCTTATTGAATGGTGGGGCAGGCTCAAGGGGCTGTATGGCCTACTCTTGCTCCTATTTCTTATGTTCTTGTGTTTTTATAATTTTGTGCATTGTTTTTAAATAATTTAAACCAAAGCATTGATTTTGTGGCTCTCAAGTTAATCACAGTCATCATGAGTCTCTATTTCACCTTTATATTTATACGGCTTTAAACTTGATGCTTTACACGAACTTCTTGCACTACTGCAAAATTATTTTGCAAGAGTCTTTAAAAGTTTCCAGTGGTTCAGTTACAGTATCGGCAGTTAAGGTTTTCAAATTAAAATGTTCACAAATCAACGAAAACCTCTGAAGATAATTTAAAGATTAATAATAATCACTCTTGAAAACATAATTCTTAATAAATGCCCCTCCCCAGTAGTTTTGGAAAATTGAGCCCATCAAGTCTCCAAGCTATTGAGCCCATCAAGTCTTCAACAGAGCATCTCATCCACTAATTTACCCCACTAATCCCTTAAACTACATACCTTGGGGAACTAAGAGGCAATACAGAATGGCCAATCCACCTGATCTACACATCTTTGGATAAATAAACAGTGTAAAAGATTGTAACCTGTTACATGTCAATAACAAAAAGTTGCCAATCTGTAATTTTTTTGGGACACTGACCACTTCCAGGTTGGTCAGTCTGGACAATGACTTCAACTATATCATTGATGAGGTTGGGCAATCCAGCAGGGCCAATAACAAATTGGACGACATGTCCAGACTCCTGACAGAAACAGTAAAAGACGCCAAGCTGCATAACATCTTCAGTAACTCTGCAACGAGTGCAGCAGTTACACCTGGTTATGGTCGGACTGGTCAGTATGCACCAGGATAGAATTCCTATTTGTGTCCCTTGTACTGACAGTCAGGTCCATCAATATCAAGCCAGAGTTTTTCTCTGACTGCTGCCTCATAGTAGCTGACTACCACCTATAGGAAAATAAGATGGAAGTATGGAAGTTGGATTAAAACTATTGACCACAGAGAACCTTGAAAAATTAGGTTGGAGAACCATGAAATCGTTCTTTGAGTCGCCATTGTTCTGATGGGAAGAAATCAATGGGAACAACAAGAGTTCTTCATCTCTCAGTGTTCAAAAAATGAGAGAGAGAAAGACATGAGGAAAAATGTCCTGACTCCAGCAAAGCATGCAGAATCTGCTTCGGCTGCAGTCGATGGCAGGCTATGTCAAGGAGGATCTCCAAGAGTTAAAGAGCCAGCTAGCCTCATTCTTTGGTTTGGAGGCTTCCAATATCATGTTCCAATTCTCAATCCACTCCATAGAGCAGGATGAAATGTGTTCACGTTTTTTCTTCTGAAAGATGTACAAAGATCCCTCTGTGTCCAGCAACCTGAAGGAAGATAACTCAGTAAAGTCATCGTGGTCTGACATCCTGAGGATCTGCAAATCCTTTTATGCCAGTCTGTATGACCTGAAACCAACAGTGGTCACCCAATCCTTCCTGTTGTCTATCTCAGAGATGATGGTTTACTGGCTGAGCTGTATTTGGCTCAGTGGGACTGGATTAGCTCTGACCTGCTGAGTTGTAAGTGAGTATACTTCTGGGCAGTAGCATGTCAGAGTCTACAAGAAAAGGCATCATTACCCTCATCTTCAAGCAGAAGTGGGAAAGGGAAGAAATTAGAAATTGGCAATCCATCTCACTATTGAAAGTGGACGATAAAATTCTAGCCATGGTCCCCGTCAACCAGGTCAAGTAGGCTCTGGAGTTGATGATCCACCCTGACCAGACCTGTGCTGTACCTGGCAGGAAGATCTCAGCTAGCCTTGCGCCACTCAGGGATACAATTGCCTGTGTGCAAGATAGGAGACTGGAAACCTGTTTCATCAGCCTGGACCAGGAGAAGATATTTGACAGAGTATCGCACACCCATGTTGGATGTGCTCTCTAAAATGCAACTGAGGAGGGAATCACATTTGGGCCCAACTGTTGTACACGAACATCAGTAGCACAGTTTCAATTAATGGATGGGAATCAAAGTTTGCAGATCAAATCTGGTACCAGGCAGCACTGCCCTGTCTCCTCTGTCCTATTTGTGTGTATTGGATACAGCACTTTGCTGATTCCATCAGGAATGATCTGGACATAAGAGGAGTGACAATTCCAGGCAGCAGAGGCACACAAGTCAAAGCCGCCCTATAAATGGATAATATTGTAAGAAGATTCACAACACTAGGTTGAAATCCAACAGGTTTATTTGATAGCAAATGCCACCAGTCTTTGGGACTCTACCCCTTTATCAGGTGAGTAAGGAGTTCTGATCACAAACAGGGCATATAAAGGCACACACTTAGTTTACAGAATACTGATTAGAATGCAAGTCTTTACAGCAAATCAAGTCTTAAAGATGCAGACAATGTGAGTGAAGATAGCATTAAGCATAGGTTAGAGAGATGTGTATTATCTCCAGACAAGACAGTGAGTGAGATGTTGCAAGCCCAGGCAAGTCATAGGGTTACAAATAGTGTGACATGAACCCAAGATCCCAGTTGAGGTCATCCTCGTACATGCGGAACTTGGCTATCAGTCTCTGCTCAGCAACTCTGCAGTGTCATGTGTCATGAAGGCTGCCTTGGAGAACAATTACCCAAAGATCAGAGGCTGAATGCCATGACCACTAAAGTGTTCGCCAACAGGAAGAAAACAGGCTTGCCTGGTGATTGTCAAGTGGTGTTCATTCCTTCATTGTTGTAGCGTCTGCATGGTCTCCCCAAGGTACTATGCCTCAGGACATCCTTTTCTGCAGCGTAACAGGTAGGCAACGTTGGCCAGGTTGCAAGAGTATGATCGTTTACCTGGTAGATGACATTCTCATGTGAGATGATATGGCGCTCGACTCATCAATCGGCAGTTCCGACCCGCCACAGCGAAAAACCGCACCAACCTTCTCAGAAGACAAACACGGGACACAGTGGACAGAATACCTTCATCATGCAGTACTTTCCCGGAGTGGAGAAGCTATGACATCTTCTCCAGAGTCTTCAACATGCCATTGATGAAGACGACATCTAACCAAGGCCATTCCACACCCCCACATCTTGCCTTCAAACAACCGCACAACTTCAAACAAACTACTGTTTGCAGCAAACTACCCAGCCTTCAGAAGAACAACAACCATGACATCACACAACCCTGCCACAGCAACCTCTGCAAAATACGCCGGATCATCAACACGGATGCCATCATCTTACGTGAGAACACCATCCACCAGGTACACAGTACATACTCTTGCAACTCAGCCAATGTTGTCTACCTGATACGCTGCAGGAAAGGATTTCCTGAGGCATGGTACATTGGGAGACCATGCAGACGCTACGAAAACGGATGAATGAACACCGCTCGACAATCACCTGGCAAGACTGTTCTCTTCCCGTTAGCGAGCATTTCAGTGGTCATAGGCATTCGGCCTGTGATCTTTGGGTAAACATTCTCCAAGGCTGCCTTCATGGCACACGACAGCGCAGAGTCGCTGAGCAGAGATTGACAGTCAAGTTCCGCACATGAGAACAACCAGGATCTTATTGTCACACTACTTGTAACCCCCATGACTTGCCTGAGCTTGCAACATCTCACTTACTGTCCTGTCTGGAGGCAACACACATCTTTTTAACCCGTGCTTAACGCTATCTCTACTCATATTTTCTGCATCTTTAAGACTTGATTAGCTGTAAAGATTTGCATTCTAATCAGTAAACTGAGTGTGTGCCTTTATATGCTCTATGATCAGATCTCCCCACTCACCTAACAAAGGGGCAGAGCCTGAAAGCTAGTGGCATTTACAAAGATCAAAGAACAAAACAGCACAGGAAACAGGCCCTTCGGCCCAACGAGCACGCGCCGCCACCCTGATGTTCTCACCTCTACCCACGATCCCTGTCCATGTTTATAGATCTATGGATTAAAAACCAAATTTGAGACAATTTAGGGAGAATTTGTTTTGCCAATTAGCCTAAGAGCACATCTTTGGGATGTGGGAGGAAACCGGAGCACCCGGAGAAAACCCACGCAAGCACGGGGAGAATGCGCAAACTCCACAGACACAGGCCCAAATCCATGTATCTGCACAGCACAGCGATAGTCACTGAGCTGTCGTGTTGCCCATCAAATGGTCCAGGTCAAGCATACACTAACGACGTGAAGCACTAGGATACTCTCGAAAAAAAAACCAAGAGCACGACCCATCGCGTGTATGCCCCTCGTTAGACAACAAGGTGAACCAGAGCACCTGTAGGATAAAAACAAGTACATCAATATCATCATCTATTTACACACTTGCTAGCAAGTAAACCTATTGGAGTTTAACCTGATGCTGTGAGACTCCTTACTGTGTTAAAAATCAAGCAGGTGTTGGGAAGAGATTAGTTTCTTTACAAAAAAAATAGAATACACAGGGCTCTTGATGCTTTAGGAAATAGAAGTTTGTCATTTTGTGCTTTGCTAGTGATAATCAAATTTGAAAAACTCAAGCAGAGTGGAACAACTTTCAAAGACAAAAAGTTTCAAATTAGCATGGCAGGGAGAGATGAATCTCTGCAGGAGGTGGGAGTGACTGAAGCTGCTCCTCTAATGATACATATCTGCCAGAAGCATGAAGTAAAAGCATTTTGTAAGGCACATTTCAGTTGTGCTAGTTAGTCGCTGCAAAATGTATTTTGTTCTTCAGTTGATGCCTTCAGTTGCCTATTAATTCATGCTTATTCTACACTAATTTTAGTTTCTTTGTTACACTAAAAGTTTTAAAAAGGAAGTGAAATCGTGTCCATCTGTCTCTTTCCTTTGGCAGCATGAAGATTCCTTTCTTTTTTTTAATCAGTCTCTACGGAAATTGTGACAGCTTTCTTTGTGCGAGAGTTCTGATGGCAAATGCAGGAAGCGTATTTGACTTGCAACTTCATCACAGCCCAGTCTAATTATGTCCACATATGTGAAATTTTCAATAATAGTCAATGGATACTGATGAAGAAAAAAAATTTCCTAGTTGATCTTTTACCACTGCCTCACCAGACAGCATGCAGCCAATGACAAAAACTCTACTTTCACTCCAGCTGAAATGGGCTAACATGATAGTTAGGCATTGAATCCAAGACCAGTCATGTCTATGTGACTCAGTTCAACTCTTGATAATAGATTTATCAACTACACTGCTCCACTGCCCTACAATCAGTGGAACACAATCTTCTAAAAGCACAGCAAGGAAAATAAAAGTTGCTGGACATGCAACTTAAAGAATGATTTACTAAAAGCTCTACCATAAACATCTGTATAAAATAATGGATTGCAACATTCGTTCTGCTCTGAGTCTGTAAAAGTATGATTCACAGACTCCAAGCACAACACATTACAGAAATTCCAGAGATTAAGTGAAAAACGTGGCAACTATTCACATTTCCATAAACATTTCACATCTTCTGGCTGCAGTTCTGTATTCAGTGCAGTATTGAGCAGTGACAGCTTTCTCACGTGTTCCAGTGAGCAACACATGCTATAAGCTGCAAGGTCTGATCACAGCACGTAATAATGAAAATCAACATAATGGACAAACAACTAGATAATGCAAATGCAATCATTAGTAAATGTTATTAATATACAAGCACTGTAATTTAATAATAACCAATTATGGATTTTGTAAATTATTATTTATCAAGACCTAGGCACAAAAAATAAAGTATGCTGCTTTGTTTTCTCCGGGCCACTAATTTAGGCCAGAAAACTAAACACCATAAGGATGAGCAGCTGTATATTCCTACTTGCCTGAAATCTGGCTCAATTCTTCTTTCCATGCCTGATACTGACCTCATTGTTCGTTGGGACAGATGTGATCCAAGTTGAAATCATCCCTGGTACAAAAGGATGATGATTGTGGCTGTTGAAGATCAATCATCTCAGTTCCAGGACATCACTGCAGGTGTTCCTAAAACTCAATCATCTTCAGATGCTTCATAATGCCCTTCCTTCCATAAAAAGTGGGGATGTTTGTTGATGATTGCACAGTTTTCAGCACCGCAGATACCGAAGCAGTTTATGTTCAAATACAACAAGATTTGGACAATCTCCAGGGTTGGGCTGACAAGTGGCAGGTAACATTAATGCCACATAAGTACCAGGCAATGACTACTTCCAACATGAGAAAACTTAACCATCAGTCTTCGACATTCAACAGCATCATCATCACTGAATCCCCACCATCAACCAGTGACCAAAAACTATGCAGGAGCAGCCATATCAATATTATGACTGCAAGGACACGTCAGAGGCTAGGAATTTTGTGATGCGTAACTGACATCTTGACTCCCCAAAGTGTGATCACCATGTACATGCACAAACAATTCAGTGTGATGGAATACTCTCCACTTGCCTAGATGAGTGCTGCTCTGACAACATTCAAAGCTAGATCCATCCAGGACAAAGTCCACAATCATTCACTCCCTCCACCATTAATGCATAGCGGCTGAATGTACCATCAACAAGATTTGCTGTAGCAACTCACCAAGCCTCTTTAGGCAGCATAGCACCTTCCAAATCTATGACTGCTACTATCTAGACGCTCAAGGACAGCAAACACACGAGAATGCCTCCGCCTGAAAGCTCTCCACCAAGCCACTCACTATCCTAACTTGTAAATATATTGCAGTTGCTTCACTGTCATTGGGTCAAAATCCTGGAATTCACCAACAACATTGGGGATATAGTTACACCACACAGACTGCAGCAATTCAAGAAGGCATCTTCTCAAAGACAACTAGGAATGAGCAACAATTGCTGGCCTAGCCAGCGACAACCACATCTGAAGACTGAATAAAAAAGTTTCAAAATATTAGCTGGAATGTATTAGTACCAAATTTACTGTGTTATCGCTCACAATCTGTCACAATCTGTCATTTTATAACAGATGCTTTTATAGAATAAAATTCACAATGTTTTTCGATTAAGGTGAAGCAGTATTCCTTTAAGGAAATAAAGCCTAATTAAAAAAACAAAGTGCAAGCCACTGAACATTAAATTTTTGTCTAATCAGTAACTTTCCAACCGGTGATGTTCATCACTTTCAGGTTCAGATTTTTTTTTTAATTTGTTCAGGAAACATGACTAGCACCAAGTGCTGTATTTAAAAAGAATTGCAAACAGAAAACAGCAGTACATGCATAGCCGTTTATGGATTGCGTGTTTTGTGCTGATGGGAGCAGCACAGTACACAAGCACAATGTACAAGTGTGTCCCTATTTGATATGAAGTAAACCTTAAGTGAGTTCATGCAAAATGTCATTCAAACAAGATATCAGGACACTGGTATTGTTGATAGGAAAATCAAAAGACCAATTAACCGGCTACAGGTAGCTGCTATTTTGCACTCCTGATCAGTTCCCTTAGAAGGCTATTTTTTAAAATGTGCAAAAGAAATTTGAATGCACTATATGATGTGTAATGCATACTAGGAATACCACTTTTATAGCATCATAGACAGAATTTATCGGGCACTATTAACAGTAAAGGTCAGCTGATGTACAATTTTCTAAGAGATTTGAATTTCATATAATTTTCCAGTGAAACAGTATCGCTTTAAGAAACTTCAAATCATAATTAAAAGCTCCAACCTTTCAATAATCTAATAACCAGATCCTGTAAGCCACAATCTATATAATAATCTTTCACTTTACAGCAATTTATTGTTTATGTGACTCACCTTGCTCTAATAGTGCTTAAAGTCCTTATATAAACAGGATATTAAACATGCAAGCTATGTTTTAGTGCCTCACTTATAAATAACAAAAACTATAAAATGTGAACTGCAGAACCTATGATAATAAATAATTGTTTCAAATAATGAGGCCTTTTGCCCCCCAAAATCATACTTCGTTCTCCTACAAAACCTACTCTATTCCTTAAAAAAAAGGCAACACTCTTCAGCACATATTTAAGCATTCAGAATAATACTTCACATGAATTGGTTTCCATTTGACAGCATGTTCGAAAAAAACACTTCAGGACACAGGATGAAATGGTAAATCTTCGCATTGTCACTGCCTGCCATTTCAGAAGCAATGCTCTTCATTTGGCTGACTGATCTTATACTTTCCCTATCACCTTCCCCCCCACCACCCATTTTCAGTCAAGTTTGGAATCTTTCTCAGATATCTTTTATTGCTAATTTCTTTTAAATTTTTCTCCCAAATACCAGATACAATTTCAGTGGAAGGAAAAGACTTCATGTCTACTGTTGCTTCCACACAAATGAACTGACAAAGTTTACTGGTATCTATATTTTCAACCATGGTGGGGGGCAGGGGGGGGGGAGAAACTAAAGGGTCTGGCTTATGTTCGATTTAGATTAATACCTCAATGGTATTCAGGCGCAGACTAACAGATTCAAATTTTTATTCATGCCTTAGGGACAAATAGTTGATTATAACGCAACATTCCCCGACAAATTATTTTTCAGTGAAGCGTTTGCATCATTGCACAATTCAGTGCTGTTGCCACTTCATTTTTGGTCCACTACAGAAGTCTCTGCAAACATCTCTAACGCTTTTAACTTATCTGGTTTATATACTGAAGCAATCATAGTCATTCCCATGCAACATTTCACAGTGTCATAGAACATTTGCCTAAGCCCATCAAAAAGAGAACAGCACCAAGAATAGATCTTTCCAATCTGCCAAACCAATCAAATCAAGCAAGCAAAACTATCATAAGAAATCTAGTGCAATTAAAAGCTGACTACAGGAAATAAAGGGGCAGACATTTCATGGCCTGCTGCTGTAGTTTAGAAGCACTACAGCTAGATATTTGAGCATGGAAGTTGTCAGAGATAAAATTCTGTTTATCCAAAAAGGGCAGTGACACAATAATAGTTGTGAGTGGAGTTCTTAATTGATTCTGCCCCTCCCCCCCCCCTCCTTTGGTCTACTTTACTGTTGTTTCAACACAGTAACTTTTAAAATAGAACATCCACAAATTTTAATGCCTTTGTTTAGAAAATGTTGCATTTACTTCATGCTATAAATACAATGCAAAATAATTGAAGTAATGAATAATTAAAGCAATTAAATCCATTAAAGCTGCTCACATTATCACATTAACTTTTTATCAGGCAGGTTTTTCCTTTCAACATTAGGCTCAAATCTGGGTTAAATCTGTGTTCTGGGGGGCAGCCTTTTTTGCCTGCAACCACCTCTTTTGAATGAAAAAAAGTCCAGGCAATCATTGGGACACCACTGCATTCAGCATTTCATATTTACTTCCTACCTTCTTAGACTAGAAAACCTGAAGAGGCCATTTAGCCTAGTTTATCCCCCATGTTGACACTCTGTAAGAATAACTCAACTGGTCCAATTCCTCTGTCCTTTATAACTTAAGGTTACCCAGTTTAAATAGAATATACCTGATATTATTGAGCAAACCTTGGATACAGTGATAGCAGAAGTTCTAGCCACAATCTTTCAAACCTCCTTGGATATGGGGTTAAGGAGAGTTTTAAACATTACACTCCTGTTCCAAAAATGAGAGAGTGATAAACCTAAAAATTATGGGCTAACGGTCTAATGCTAATGTAAAAACTACTAGAGACTTTTGTTATGGATAAAATTCGAATTTATAGATGAGTCACTAAAGTCAGCCAACGCAAGTATGTTAAAGATTCACAGAATTCTTATAGTATAGAACAAAGAACATTAGAACTAGGAGCAGGAATAGGCCAACGGGCCCCTTGAGCCTGCTCCACCATTCAACAAGATTATGACCGATCTTTTCATGGACTCAGCTCCACTTACATGTCCAATCACCATAACCCTTACTTCCTTTAATGTTCAAAAATTTATCTATTCTTGCCTTGAAAACATCTAATGAGGTAGCCTCAGCTGCTTCACTGGGCATGGAATTCCACAGATTCACAACCAATTGTGCGAAAAAGTTCCTCCTCAACTCAGTCCTAAATCTGCTCCCCTTTATATTTTCAGGCTATGCCCCCTAGTTCTTGTTTCACCCATCAATGGGAATAACTTCCCTGCTTCTATTTTATCTATTCCCTTCATAATCTTATATATGTTTCTATAAGATCTCCCTACATTGTTCTGAATTCCAATGAGTATAGTACCAGTCTACTCAGTGTCCCCTCATAAGCCAACCCTCATAACTTCAAAATCAACCTAGTGAATCTCCTCTGCACCCCCTCCAGTGCCAGTATATCCTTTCTCAAGTAAGGAGACCAAAACCGTATACAGTACTCCAGATGTGGCCTCACCAGCATCTTATGCAGCTGCAACATTTTAAACTGTTTTTAAACTGCATCCTTTTAGCAATGAAGGACAAAATTCCATTTGTCTTCTTAACTACCTGTTGCACCCTGAAAACCAAATTCTTGTGACACTTGCACAAGGACACACAGGTCCCCCTGTACAGCAGCATGCTGCATTTTTTACCATTTAAATAATAGTCCATTTTGCTGTAATTCCTACCAAAATGGATGATCTCACACTTACCAACTCGTGCGCCATCTGCCAGACCCTTGCCCACTCCCTCAGACTATCTACATCCCTTTGCAGATTTTCAGCATCCTCTGCACTTTGCTCTGCCACTCATCTTAGTATCATCTGCAAATTTTGACACACTACACTTGATCCCCAACACTATGTAAACCGTAAACAATTGTGGTCCAACATTGATTAGTCTATTAGCAGTAGTCACTGATTGCCAACCAGAAAAACACCAATTTACCCCCACTCTTTGCTTTCTGTTAGTTAACTAACCCTCTATCCATGTTAATACATTACCCGTAACACTGTGCACATTTGTCTCATGCAGCACTTTGTCAAATGCCTTCTGGAAATCCAGATACATCACATCCACAGGTTCCCCACTATGCACTGCGCATGTAATGTTCTCAAAGAATTCCACCAAATTAGGCAAACATGACCTGCCCTTTATGAACCCATACTGCATCTTACCAATGGGACAATTTATGTCCAGATGTCTCGCTATTTCCTTGAAATCAAATTCAAGCATTTCCCCTACTACAGAAGCTAAGCTAACCAGACTATAGTTACCTGCCTTTTTCTACCTCCTTTTTTAAACAAAGGCATCACATTTGCTGTTTTCCAAGTTATGGGAAGCACCCCCAGAGTCCAGCGAATTGTGATAAATTACCACTAGTGCATTTGCTATTTCCCCCACCATCTCTTTTAGTACCTTGGGATGCACTCCATTAGAGCCAAGGGCCAAGAGACTTGTTTACCTTTAGCCCCATTAGTTTATCCAACACTACCTTTTTCATGATAAAGATAGTCTTCATGTCATCAAGTTTAGGCATGTTATCTGTGTCCTCCACTGTGAAGACCAACACAAAATACCTGTTCAATGCCTCAGTCATTTTCTCATTTTCAGTTATTACATCCCCCTACTCATCCTCTAAAGGACCAATGTTTACTTGAGCCATTCTTTTTCGTTTTATATACTTGTAGAAAATTTTGCTATCCGTTTTTATATTCTGAGCTAGTTTATAATAGTAGTTATAATATACTAGTTTATAATCCATCTTACTTTTCTTTATAGCTTTCCTCGTGACTTTCTGTTGACATTTAAAGATTTCCCAATCCTCTTGTTTCCCACTAATCTTTGTCACTTTGTATGCATTTTCTTTCAATTTGATAGTCTCCTTTATTTCCTTAGATACCCATGGTTGATTGATTATCTTTTTCTATAGTCCTTCCTTATCACTGGTATATAGTTTTGCTCAGCACTGCTTTCCTCACTTATCCCACCATAAAGTTTTGGCTCCCAATCTACCTTACTGAACACCTCTCTCATCCCTTTGTAGTCTCTTTTGTTTGAGCACAAGAACCCTATCTGCATTTTAAATTCAATTTTACTGCAATCACTTCTTCCAAGAGGGTCCCTAACTATAAGATCATTAATTATTCCTGTTTCATTACACAGGACCAGGTTGAGGATAGCTTGCTCCCTTCATTGGTTCCATTATATGCTGTTCTATAAATTCCTCTCAAAGTTGCCTTGACCAATTGATATTGAGATTAAAATTCCCCGTGATAATTGCTGTACTGTTTTTACATGCAGCTACTTTTATTTATTTCTTGCCCCACCATGATATAGGAGATAATTTGCCCAGCATGTCTGTACTAGTGAATGACAGTTCACCTACTGCCATTCCTCCACCTTTTGCCTGTAATCATGCACATTCTTCCTTTTCTGATAACAGTCTAATTCCTTTACAGATAACAACCTAACTCTCTTTTGAATGTTTCAACTGAATTTGCCTCCACCACACTCAGACAGTGCATTCCAAATCCTAACCATTTACTTTAAAAAATTCTCCTATCACTTTGGCTTTTTTGACTAATTACTTTATATTGGTGCCCTCTCATTCTCAATTCTTTCACAAGTGAGAACAGTTTTGCCCCATCTACTCTGGGAGACCCCTCATGATTTTGAATACCTCTATTAATTTTCTTTCAACATTCATACCAAGTTCCTCATTCCTGGAATAATTCTCAAACTTTTTTGACACACTTTCTAGTATCTTCACGCCCTTCTTAAAGTCTGGTACCCAGAATTCAGTGAAATACTCCAGCTGAGGCCAAACTAGTAACAAGTACAAATTCAACATATCTTCCCTGTTCTTGTACTCTGTCCCTATTAATAAAACCCAGGAAACTGTGTGCTTTAACTGCTCTTTCAAGTTGTCCTGCCATCTTCAATGATTTTTATACATATGCATCCAGGTCCCTTTGCTCTTCCACTCTCTTTTGAAATGTACCCTTTATTTTATATTGTTTTTCTATGTTCTTCCTACCAAAATGAATCAACTCATAATTCTTTTTCTGCATTGAACTTCACCTGTCACCTGCACATTCCATCAACTTGTTTATGTCCCTCTGAAGTTCTACACCATCCTCTTACAATCAGGGTCACAAACTCAAAAGGTGTTTTATGAAGTCAACCTAGACCATAAATTTTACACTTTGAATCTGGCACAGGTATAAGCTGCTTTATTCCAGCTCTGAATCAAGTCTCTCACTAGGGCACATTTATCAAAGTTTATTTAAGAATACAGTTAATATAATTTTAAAAAAATCAACAATAACTTTTACAAAATTGCAAAAATAGGTAACATTGTACAAACCTTCACAGTTATATATACTGTTCCAAACAAACTCCAACAAACATACATCCAGCTCCAAGCTTAATACAGAAAACAAGTATGCTCACGTGATGCTGGATCTTGCAGCTTAGCAACACCTGCTGTGAATCGATCCTTTGGATGCAGAACTGAAACTCTGACTTTCCAATCTTGGAGCGTTCAGCACACTGAGGTAAAAATACAGCTACTGTTTGCCTCTAGTTTCTAGCTAGCAACGACCAAGAGCAAAATTTTCACTCCAGAGAGAGAGTGACAAGAAAGACTGCTTCTAACAAACTGAAACTAACCTTTGGATTTGCCCTGAGAAAAAAAAAACTGTACCTGTCAATCATTCTTCCTCCTACAGTTTAAAAAAGTTAATAAAACTTCAGGGCACTGAATTAAACCCAGATTAATAATAAACAAGATGTCCATTATATTGCTTCGGCATTGATAAAAGATGCCAGTTCACAGACCGTTTACTGCCAAAATCAAAAAGGCCAGGCCTGCTTAGAACAACTTGCATGATTACATGAGAACATGATTAAAGGCATGGTAGATACATGAGCATATTTGTTTTCTGTACTAAGCTTGGAGCTGGGTATAAGTTTGTTGGGGTTTGTTTAATTGGAATAGTATCTGTAATTGTTAAGGTTTATACAATATTATGGTCATGTTTTTGCAATTTGGTAAAAGTTATTGCTAATTTTTCTTATTATGTGTTAACTGTATTCTTAAATAAGCTTATTTGATTAAAGCACACCCTAAAATGTTTGGATCACACTCTTCGTGGTTCACAATTCTTCTGTGTTTTGTATCATCTACAAACTTTGAAATTGTGCCATCTACACCAATATCTAGACCAAATATTTATCAAAAAAGCAAGGGTCCTAATACTGACCCCTGAAACTCCATTGCAAATCTTCCTCCAATACAAAACACATCCATTAAATACTATCCTGTTTCTTATCATTCAGATAGTTCCACATCCACATTGCCACTGCCCCTTTTATTCTATGGGTTATAACTTTGCTCACAAGTCTTTTGGAAATCCATATACACCATGTCAAACATCTCTTATCTCAAAAAGCTCCAGCAAGTTAGTTCTTTTCCCTTAAGAAATCCATGTTGACTTCTCTTAATTAACCTCCATTTGTTCATGTGATTATTCATTCTATCCTGAATTACTGCTTCTAGAAGTTTGCCCAGTGAGGTTTAACTGTCTGCCTGTAGTTGCTGGGCTTATCTTTGTATTTTACTTGAAAAAGGTGTAACATTTGCAATTCTCCAGTCCTCTGGGCATTCTTGAGTCTAAGGAAAACTGAAAAATTGCCAGTGCCTCTGTAATTTCCACTCTCGCTTCCCTCAGTATCCTTGGATGCAATTCAGCCAGTCCTTATCTTTAAGTATAGATAATCTATCGAATCCCTCTTTCTTCTTCAATTTTAAACCTACCTAGTGTCCGAGTTATCTGACTTGTGGCCTGAGTAACATCTTTCTTGATAATGGCAGATGCAAAATATTCACTTAGTGTCTCAGCATGCCCTCCACCTCCATACATAAATCCTTGTTTTGATTCCTAATATGCCCTGCTTCTCTTTTTACCACCCTTAATTATTTATGTACCTATGGACAACTGGAATTTCCGTTTATGCCAGCTGCCAGCCTCTTTTCATACTTCCTTTGTTTGTCTTACTTGCTTCTTCACCCCTCTTCTAAATTTCTTGTATTCAGCTTAGTTTTCAACAGTATTTTCAATTTGACATGTGCCGTTTACACACTTTTGTTTCCTCTGCCATCCTGGATTTGTTTGCCTTAACTTTCCATTTTGAGGGAATATGCTTTGATTGTGCCCAAATCATCTCTTAATTGATGAATAGCTTATTGGTCAGCTATCATTCCTCTGTTAACCTTTGGCTCCAATTTATTTAATCCAGATCCGTTCTTATCTCAGTTGGTTTCCCCAGTTAATTTTTCTTACTCTGGATTGTACTGTTTTTTGTCTTTTTCCATAACCAGCCTAAAATGTATGTTGCAAGGATCAGTGCCCCCGAAATGTTCTCCTATCAATTATTGATCTGCTTGGCACATCTCATTTCTGAAAACCATAATAGTGCCTCATTTTTTGTTTCTATGACCAGAATTATATTGAAGAAAATTTTCTTGAAAATAATCTACAAACTCTTACACCTTGCCCCCCATTAAATTACTATTATTTCAGTCCATATTTGCATAATTAAAATTTTCCATTATAAGTTCTCTATAGTTATTACAATGCTGACATTTCTTTGCAAATTTAGTTGGCCTATTGATTGCACTGAGCAATTTAACTGAACTTTTTTTATTCTGAGTTCTAACCAAATAGATTCTGTCTTTGATCCCTTCTTTTCCTTTCTTTGCTGTAACCAGGAACATTTAACACATAGCCCTGGCCTTTTTTGAGCCAGGTCTCAGTTACAGCCATAGTTTTATATTTCCACATGGCAATCTGTGCCATTCCCCCAGATTCTGTCCCAATGTTCTCAAAATCAGGTAATAAACCATACTAAGAGTCCTCACTGCTGGTAATAAACCGTACTAAGATAAATAAAGCTTTACCAATACAAATAAAATGTACTACTATTAAATGAACCTTGGCAATTTTGATAAACCCAACCAATACTCAGTAACCTTACTAACAGTAATGAATCTTGCATAGGAGTCTTATAAAACAGTATAATTATAATAAATTAGCTAAGTTTTGAAAATAAGAAAAATAATCGCCAACCAATGACTTAACTGCTTTTTTATGACAGACTTTTCTGAAAAGCTGGTCTGTTCTGAGACTAGCAGTTCTCCGTGCTTTTTGTTAAACTGAAGTCTCCATCACTTTCTGTGCCTCTTTTAAACTGAAATTTCTAACACTCTCCATGTCTTTTTGAAACTCAAAGGTAAATCTTTTCTAATAAATCTGATTGAGTTCTTTGATGAACTCAAGTCCAATCTGGACTTGAATATAGAGTTTACAAAAAATTTGGCAACGGCGTAAATCATAAGCATGACAGTATCAGACATCGGGATACAAAGACAGGTCAGTAAAATGGTCAGACATGAGTTGATGTCTGATCATGCAAATTAAGAGTGAGGTGATACAACAAGTTGCTGGAGAAACAACTTAAGGAAACAATATAATCTAAATAATTGGGTGCAAAAATGCAGGGAATTAAGAGGTGCGCAGTGAAAAATCTCTGAAAAGGGGAGGCTATGGTTTTGTGATATTGTAAGTAGACTAGAATCCAGAACCCCAGGCTGTGGGGACCCACGTTTGAGTCCCACCACGGTAGATGGTGAAAATTGAATTCAGTAAAAATACTGGAATTCAAAGTCTAATGATGACCATAAAGCTATTCTCGATTATGGTAAGATCCCATCTGGTTCCCTCATGTCTTTTGGGAAGGAAATCTGCTGGCTTTACCTGGTCTAGCCTACATGTGACTCCACACCCACAGTAACATGGTTGACTCTCAAATGGCCTCTGAACTGAAGGGCAATTGGGATGGCAATAAATGTTGGGCCCAGCCAATGACGCCCATATCCCATAAAACGAATAAATAAAAAAAGTATACGTCCAGATACTTGGCTTTGTTAATAAGAGCATTCAATACAAAAGCAAGCTGGTCACATAAAATCTTTACAAATCATGGTTAAGCCTCAGTTGGGTACCACACTTTAGGAAGGATGTCAAGGCCTTGGAAAGGATGCAGAGAAGAGAAGATTTATTGTGGACGGGAGGGTTCAGTTATGCAGAGACACATTTATGACACGTTGGGGAATGTAAGACTGTCCTCCTAGAACAAGACAGATACCCAATTTCACAAAAGGGGTGAGACAAAGTAGACAAGGAAAAACAAGGAAGAACAGAAAATGAAAGGGTTGGTGACAGAAGAAGCGGCCACATGAGTAAAATCATTTCCATACAGCCAGTGGTTAAGAGTCTGCAGTTCATTGTGTGGGGTGGAGAGGGATTAGCTTGTTGCTTTTAAAACAGAAGTGGACAATTATCTGAAAAATGCAGGGCAATGGAGAAAAGGTAATGTTATGAAGTAAGCAGCTCTTGCAGAAAGCAAACATGAACACAATGGGCTGAATGGTCTTTTATGCTGTAACCATTCGTTGATTCTTTGATTGTAAGGCTATGAAATGTGATTGATATGGAGTCCATATCATCAGAATAGAATGTGTTAAAATGTGGGAACGAAGTAGAAACACAGAATTGGGACTGCTGCTCATGTGGTGGAATAGGCAGGACCATGTAGTCTGTTTCCATACTGAAATAATGTTATTTGCTATCTATAAACTTGTTTCTTTTTTAACTCAAAAAACCTGGATGCGTGAAGCGACTTAATTTTGATTAAAAACTGAAAATATTGTAACCTAGGGACTTCCTAGATTTCTTCTCAGGGATGTAGACGGATCTCTGCAGATGTGAATTTGAAAAAAAAGATTGCTTCATTCTGAGAGCCAATGTTAAAATAAATAAACTTGACAAACATCAAAAAATGGCAAACATTGGCCATAAAATGTATTAAAGATATTTCACTGGAGTGTTTACATACTGTTCTAGGCACAGACAAGAAGGCATTCCATTTGTTTCACTTTCTCCTCCACCCCCTCCCCCGCTTGCAGTGTTGCCAGGCTACCACCAGTTAACTAGGGATCAACTACATTTGAAGCAGTTCTCAAAATTCCAGTTCAAGTACATGCAATATAGATATCTTCAGCTAATCGACTTCTTTATTGCAAGACGATTTAAGTACAGGAGTAAAGATGTAATCATATATAGCCTTGGTGAGATCGTATCTATCATATCTGGCATTTTGTGTACAGCTTCTGAATAAGAGTAGCTATTTTGGGAGTGCAATAACGAATGTGGCAAATTTTTGGAACTCTCTAACCCCAGAGGGTTATGGAGGTTCAGTCATTAGGACGGATATATTTCTAGATATTATGTAAATGAAGGAATTTGGGAATACTGCAGGAAAATGGTATTGAGGTAGAAAATGGACCAGGATCAAGCTGATTGGTGGAGTAAGATTAAGGGGCCAAATGGTCTTAAAATGCAAAAAACAGCTGAGGCCAAGGTAAAGGCAGGCTGGAAACATAAAATTCTGGTCAACTGGAGTTTAATTCAAATTGGCTTCGTGATTGTCACTGGGCTTGCTTCCAACCTCATACACACTCACCAACCGAAATATTATGTCAGGATATGCACTCAACATCTTTTCATTGCATTTCACACAGTTCTGGGTCAGGACTACCCAAACCTTATACACAAAATTCTAGGTCATGTAACGGTACCTTAGCTTCAGTAGTCAAACAGAAAGGAGAGTGCTGAACTGCATCATCTCCTGTCAATAGGCTCAGATCTACACTCACTTCACTTCGCTGCAATGGTAGCTCTCAAATTTATACCTATCTATTCCATAACTTCCTTGTTTATAACAAAGAGAATGAAATATAAAAGTGATAAATCATGCTACAGTTGTTCAAGGCATTCATCTGGAGTACTGCATTCAGTTTTAGTCGCTTTAGTTGAGAAAGGATACAGTACATTAGCAGTACAGAGAACGTTTACTCGACTGATTGCTGAGATGGAAGTGTTATTAAGGTTGAACGGGTTGAGTCTATATTCACTACATTTCAAAAGAATGAAACAGGATCTTATTGAAACGGAGAAAATGCTGAAGAGACTTAACAGAGGATATTTCCCCTTGTGGGCAGGTCTAGAACCAGGAATCACAGTTTTGAAATTAGCCATCTTTCATTTAAGACTGAGGCAAAGAGAAGTGTTTTCTCAGAGTCAGTAGCTTATGGAATTTCTTCCTCAAAAAGCAGAGAGACTGGGTCATTGAGTAAGTTCAAGGCCAAGTCAGATAAAATTTTTGATCAATATGGAGTGGAGTGGGCCCCCTAATTCTTGTGTTTGTACGTGTTCCTGCACATCATTTTGTAATCTGTACCCCTTTAAACTTGGCAAATACTGATGCCTTTCAATGCCATCCCTTTAAATTGGACTAGCACGTAATTTCTTCCGTCTACCATTACTGGGTTGAGGGATAGAACCAAAGTTTGTACCTAGACTTTTAATTATGTTGACTATGCATACACCAAATAATCGTGTATAATTTTCACTTGAAATTCAGGTGGATATTAAAGACGTATAAACCAAATAAGAATTGACTCACAGCTGAAAATAATGATCAGCCTCCAGGTGTGTCTCAACATCATTCTTAGCTACAGTATTTCAACAACATTTATTGTATCTTTTCTCTCTTATCTGCATTAACATTCACCTGTTTGTCCTGCCCAATTAATAATGCACCCAGTTGTAATTCTGGCCTGCTTTCTCTTCCTATAATACTATTCATTGCAGCACGAGGTAACACAAAGAGAAAGCCTTGAATCACAACAGTGATTTATTGCAGGATAATTAAGACTATAATCAAACAAGCTCAGTACAGATACAGGTCTAATCCCACCAACTTGCAGACTCACACTGAAGGTTTCCTCCTTCCAGGGCCCGTCCCCCTAGCACCCAATAGGCAGTGGTTCACAAACTTCTTTCTGATGGGCTCGAAGGTCATGTGATCCACAAATAACTGCCCCTTAAAGAGGCCACATTACCTTGCAAATGTGCTAGCTACGTCATTCATCTCCACTTGCAACAGACTTGACTTCAACTCCCAAGTGACTGGGCTCTCCACTTAGTAGTACCTCCCACCCACAATATAATTCAACCAGCAAGTATCATTTTCCAATCTACAATAAATTTCTAATCTAATGACCTTTCTTAACTAAAAGTCCCTGGACTGGTACAGAAGGGATCAAGAGAGATTGAGATAACAGCTGGATGTTATCAGGGTGTGTATGGAAGTTAACAGCTTGTCTGCCATTACGCTAGTGGTAAGCGGCAGTATTAAATTTCTAGACACTTCAACCAATTACATATAAGCTGTAAAGTGGCCTCAAGATTGTGTGTAGTTGTAAAGAAATACCACTAGGTGACAGCAAAGGAATCAGCCATTCCTCAATATACAACATCAATGGGACACGAACAAGTAGTTGGTTCAGGCCAGATAAGGAAGGGCAAACAAAAACAACAAATAAAAACTGGCAAAGCATCAAATAGGTGAAGGAGTTAATTGGCCTCCAGCCTCAAGACATCAGAAACAGAGAGAGGCACAGGAAACACATGCCTTTGGGGTGCTGGGAACAGCAAAACAACTAACCCGAAGCAACAAAATCCTTGACAAAGATCAGGAGTGGAACAAAAATACCATCCTAATCAGCCCTGTGCTGTACTTGGCAGAAAGATAACTGATAAGCAATCATATATCCATATTAACATACAGTTTAGACCAGGAGAAGGCCCTTTTCAGAATAAAGCACACCTATAAGACGAATGTGCTCTCCAAAATGGGGTTTGAGGATGGAATTAATAATCACTTAAACATCAGTAGCAGAGTTTTAATCAGTGGATAGAAATTAGAAAGCTTCGCAATCAAATTTAGAATTCAGCCAAGTTGCTCATGTGGTTTGTGTTTTCTATCAAGACCCTTAGCTGAATCCACAAGAAAGGACGTGGATGTAAGAAAAGCGTAACAATCCCAGGTGGTGGTGGTGCACAGATTGTAGACTCCCTGTATATGAAAATGCCACAGTCTTCTGATCAAATATGCTGTCAGCATATAATTAATGCCTATGATAAGTTTGAACTGATGTCAGGTGCCAAGATAAATCACAACAGTAAGGTAATGTTCTTTGGAAACTGGGCTGACTGATCCTTCATCCCCTTCACCATCAGGTTGGAATACCTGAAGGTGTTGAGAATATTTCGAGGAAATAGGGGCGTGCACCAAAAACATGGAGGATTGTGTAGCCAAGGTTAAACAGAAACTGTGCCTGAGACAACAATGTTCCCTCCCCATTATGGGTAAGAACCTGATCATCAGATGCAAGTTCTTGGTGTTGCTGCAGCTGGCTGAGGTTAGCCCATATGTTACTCCTGCACTGTGGTGTTTCCCAAGCAGTTTTCCACTTTATTTAGTGATCAATGATGGGCTATGTCCACATGAACAAATCTCTAGATAGAGTAGAAAACATACCTTCAACCTACTGGCAAACTGCAAATGTGGCTGCATCAAGCTGTGAATAAACCATCTCTGCAAGCATCACTCCAGCCTGAAGTTCTATCCGTTTCAGGTGTTGCATTGGATCAGTCACATGGGTCTTACCACTCAAGAAAGCACTAGAGTCTGGTGCTCTATGCTGTAATCTTTTACTCTCATTCTCTGCTTTTAAAACTTTACTCAAACACTTTTAAACTACACTATAATCTGCACTCTACCTTTCCTTCACTCCTTCCTTCTTCCCTACATATTCTATGAATGGCATGTTTTGTCAAATGTTCTAAGCCAGATGACGGAGCTGGAGCAATGTTTCGACTGGACAAGAGCATCTTCAGTGTTGGCTTTGTTAGTCCTTCTGGGAAGGAAAGCTGCTAAGTGCAGGAGCAGACAAAGTGACAGGCACATCAGGCTGTTGCATATGGTGCTGGATTGCTGGTAATGACTGCTTATGAATCTGCACCTGTGGGTGAGGCCTAACCACCACAGTCTCCTGTTTCTCATCTCGGAATGGCAGTGAAGATATCGGGTCAGGATGATCACAGGATAACTGTTCCACATCCCAATTCATTTCCTCACTGCCAGCTGTTACAGTATTGTTGCCTGATGTTCCTGGCTCACCATTGTTCTTGTGATGGAAGGTGAGCCTGCTCCCAGGCCTGATGCAGGCACAGCTGGCCTTGGAAACTGCTGGGTGCTCATTGGATCCTTAGCTATTCTCGGTGAGGCAAGTGGAACAGGCCAGTTACTATGCTGGCCTCTGTGCTGCTCTCCCTTCCTTTCAATTTCCCAGACTCCGCGAGCCCACTGACAACAACCCAAACAACTGATGCATTAATTGGCGGAGTCTAATTAACGTGTCTGTATAGCACGCAAGAAACAATACTTTTCATCGTATCCCAATACACATGATAATAATTAATCTAATCAAATTACCTTGGAACACACCTTTCAAGTGCATTG
The DNA here is from genome assembly GCA_024679065.1 of Sphyrna mokarran. Classification (NCBI taxonomy): domain Eukaryota; kingdom Metazoa; phylum Chordata; class Chondrichthyes; order Carcharhiniformes; family Carcharhinidae; genus Sphyrna; species Sphyrna mokarran. The sequence continues at coordinate 19,933,522 of JAGIQG010000012.1, read as the reverse complement.
TGCATGCTACCTGGCCGTCTTGGAGGCCTTCTGACAGAAAAGCACATTTAACCGCATGCAATATCCTTAAGGCTCTGTAGGAACAGGTGATGGTGAATCCCGTCGTACAGTTTCCTGAGCAGATTGTCAACATAATTTGGCAGAATGCTTCAACACCAGAACTTTCAAAATAGGACCAAGGCATAAACTGAGCTGATGGTCAGAAGGGCCCCTCCTCCCAACAAGTCCTTCACTCATGCCCACATCTCGTGGTGCAGTGTGAAAGAGACAGTCAACTACCTCCTTCCAAATTATGCCTTTGCAAAACAGTTCCGGAGAGGTAGAGGATTTTAAATCGAGATTCATACAAAGCAGTTGTGTAATTTATGATTCTGCACTCCACAGGCTATTCCCAGAGATGCACACCAAGACCAACATCAACTGATGCTGGATGACCAACAATTCAGTGAAAGATGGTCTTTGGTCAAGCTTGTTGCTTCTACACTGTAAAGAGCAGTGGACAAGTGGCACATTTCAAGGTCCAGGATCACATGCTGAGAGACAAACCAAAGCTTGGATCAGTTGCCACAAAGTTTAAATGGAGAATAAAACAAGGCCCTCATCATCACTGTGTATAAAGGTCTTTGATTTTTCAATGAAATGTGGTTGACTTCCAAACAACTCTAGAAATAAGTGCTTTGTGGAACATTGAAGCAGTTTTTAAACAGTATTGTACAAAAGACTTAGACTTAAGTAAACTAAACTGGCTCAATCAAAACAAAATGGCAGTGATCAATCATAGCAATCAGCTGCCATATGGATATTACAGCTCTCCTCCACTCACCCACTAGAGAAAAGATGGTATAGGGTGAAATATGATGTAGAGATGCCGGCGTTGGACTGGGGTAAACTCAGTAAAGTTTTACAACACCAAGTTTAAATCCAACCAATTTATTTGATAGTAAATTTGCGAGCTTTCGACTCTATGGCCTTCGTCAGGCAAATGCCATTTGAAATAGCCATATTCACTCATATCATTTCTATTGTGTTGCCCACAGAATATTTCACTATGGTCCAATGCAATCAGACAATCCTATAATTCTGAAAGAAAAAGTTTCTGGGCACTACTGCACCAAATCCAGACAACGAGTAAAATCTTCTCTAAATAAGGAACTAGCTTATTCGTGATGACATTTAAAAAAAACATACCACTGGTTTTCAACCTTTAGCTAAACATTTTTTTTTAAATTAGAAAATGTAGTTCAGTTTTTAAATTGGAATTGCCTCATGACCAGACAACATAAAAATGCAGAGAGAATTTTCAGACATGCAACTGCCAAGTAACAGAGAACAACACTGAATCCAAGTATTGAACCACATCTACATTAAAGACATTAAAATTGTGCCTATGAAAGTTTTGGACGTCTCTTGCAACAAGGACATGTCTGAACTAGCAGTGTTTAAGTATGCACTACATTTGCAGGTTGAAATAGATTTCATCACACAGCTTTTCACTGTGTCACTAAAAGATCAAATATTCCAAGTAACTTTGAACATCTCTTAATTAGAAACCTATGGCACATTGCAGAAACTTAACTATCACTGTTAGGTTAGGACACCAGCAACAGTAGAATCAATCAACAGGTTAGAAGGTCTTTGTAGAATTGTTAACAACATTCATGAATCCTGGATATTGCATTACATTATTATTCATTGGGAGGAGCTGATGTCAAATTACAATTACAAAAAAGTCATTAAGATTAATGTGAACTTCACACTGAATATTACGCAATTTTGTATTTGTTCTTCAGATTTGAGCATTGCTGGAAAAGCCAGCATTTATTGTCCATTCAACTTGAACTGCTACAGTCCATTTAACGTAGGTAATCCCACTGTGTAAACAGGAAGGGAGTTTCAGGATTTTGATCAAGCAATGATGAGGAATGGTGACATCGTTCCAAATTAAAATAGTGAGTGAACTGTAAGGAACTTGCAGGTGCTAGTGTTCCCATGCATCTGCAGCCCTTGTCCTTCCAAATGATAGCGGTCAAGGCTTTGAGAGGTGCTACTGAAGGAGCCTTTGTGAGTTGCTGCAGTACATTCTGTAGATGGTACACACTGCTGCCACTTTGCACCGTTGGTGGAGGGAGGGAATGTTTACAATGGTGGACGGCATACTAATCCGGTTTCCTCCCACAGTTCAAAGATGTTCAAGTCAGGTTGATTGGCCATGCTAAGAAATTGCCCCTTAATGTCCAGGGATGTATAGGTTAGAAGGATTAATGGGTATAATATGTAGGGATACCGGGCTAGGGCCTGGGTGGGATTGGGTTCGGTGCAAATTCAATGGGCTGAAGGGCTCTTTCTGCACTGTCAGGTTCTATGATTTCTATGATAATCAGACAGCTTGGTTTTGGTTGTTGTCAAGCCACTTAAAAGTCTTTGGAGCTGCACTCATTCAGGCAACTGGAGAATATTCCATACTTCTCACTTGTACTTTGCAGATGTTACCAAACTTTGGGGATTCAGGAGAGTACTCTTCCCAGTTTCTGAGCTGTTTTTGTAGGCATAGTATTTATATTGGAGGTCCACTTCAGTTTCTGTAACCTCCAGGATGTTGACTGTGGGGTATTCAGTGATAGTAATGCCAATGAACATAAGGTGGAAATGGTTAGATTCTCTTTTGTTGAGATAGTCATAATTTGGTACTTAAATGGTAATGATATGTGTCATGCATTAGCCAAAGCATCAACGTTAACCAGGGGTTGCAGCATGTGGTATGACTAATTTAGACCCCATAAGCCTGCAGTTCCCTGGATTTCTAGAACATCAGAAATACAGGCAGAAATGTGACTTTGGACCTTTCATGCCAACTCTTTATAAAGGCCCTGAATGAAGCATTCCTTATCTCCAGCATTTTTATTTATAGATTTCTCTTATGATGCAAACATACACAGAATCAGATAACATCTAGAAAGAGAAACCATTTGGTTCATGATGTCTTTACTAGTGGTAGCTCCATATTTTACCGGCAACATGGTAGCACAGTGGTTAGTACTGCTTTCTCACAGCGCCAGGAACCCAGGTTCGATTCCTGGCTTCAGTCACTGTCTTTGGAGACTGCATGTTCTCCCCATGTCTGCATGGGTTTCCTCTGGGTGCTCCAGTTTCTTCCCACAATCCAAAAGACATGATTAGGTTTCGCCATGTTAAATTCTCCCTCAGTGTACCCAAACAGGCGTCACCGGAGTGTGCTGCCTAAGGGATTTTCACAGTAATTTTACTGCAGTATTAATATAAGCCTATTTGTGGCACTAATAAATAAACTTTAATAAAAAACTTTAATCTAATGCTATTTTTCTGTTCATGCAATATAAACCCTGTTTACTTAATCAGTAAATATTTTCATCCACCATTTTCTTCTCCTCTACCATTATGCCTGTAAATTCAATATCTTTTTTGCTTCAATTCCTTGCTTCAATCTTGCTGCATCTCCCTCTCCCCTCCCTCAACATAGCACAATTAGTGTCATTTTGGAACAGCATCTCCTCGATCCTCTTGCTCATCATCTCTCCAACTTAGGACTTATGTTCACAATTAAGTCACTCAAAGCTGATCTCATTTCAAAAATTTCTTCTTGCCTCTCACTGCACATCTCAGGAAGCTTCACTCAAGGGTTGAGAAAGGGGGTTGGGCAAGATGGTGAGCAGGAGTTAAGTAGAGAAGATTAGCACATTTCTTTTATATTTTTAAATCAATTTAATTTTAATAATTATTTTATTTGCAACTAAAGTAATTTAGCAGTGTACTGTATTTAAATGTACAGGATATGATCTTTTAGTGGACTCAGCTCCACTCACCACTGCCCCCCCCCCCCCCCCACCCCCATAATCCTTAATTCCTTTATTGTTCAAAGGCGTTTTTATAAGAACATAACAGTGTACAAAGGAAATATATTTTTGTTGTCATCAGTGAGAACATATCACAGTAGGACAGGTGGTAATTGAGTATTTAGCAGAAATTACTTATATTTTGTTTAATTACCTTTTTTTTCATAACTATTGATTTCAATTCAAAACTTACTATGGATTTTTGAAGCCACAAAATCTACTGAACAAAAACCATGTGCTGGAAGTAGTATGTATACCCAGCAATATTAATGTGTACATAATGAATTCCATGGACTGTAGATTTACAATTCGCTCACCAGTAACAGGAGCCTGAACAAAAAGAAACAGGAGAGGTCCTACTGAGCATAACAAATGCTTTTGCTCAACTTAGCTTTGTTTAAATTTGTACTTTGCAGGAATGCAACTGCAACATAAGTGAGGACTTACTGCAAATGTTTAATGAATTTACAGAAATGGTTACAGAAAAAGGGAATAACTAGAACCTAACTATATTCTGTTGTTATGCTCAACCAAAAATGCTAGAATTCCATGTATTACAATGGCATAACCTACTGCTTTTGCCAACACATTGACGAAGGAAGGGCGGTGGACGTAGTGTACGTGGACTTTAGTAAGGCGTTTGATAAGGTCCCACGTGCAAGGCTGCTGGAGAAGGTGAGAGGGCATGGGATCCAAGGAGCTTTGGCCTCGTGGATCCAGAACTGGCTTGCCGGCAGAAAGCAGAGAGTGATTGTGGATGGGTCTTGTTCTGCATGGAATCGGTAACCAGTGGAGTGCCCCAGGGATCTGTTCTGGGACCCCTCCTGTTTATCATTTTCATAAATGACCTGGATGAGGAAGTGGAGGGATGGGTTAGCAAGTTCGCTGACGATACAAAGATCGGTGGTGTTGTCGATGGTCTGGAGGGATGCCAAAAGTTGCAGCGGGACATAGACAGGATGCAAGACTAGGTGGAGAAGTGGCAGATGGACTTCAACGCAGATAAATGTGTAGTGGTCCATTTTGGCAGGAATAATGGGATGAAGGAGTACAATATAAGGGGTAGGAGTCTTAGCTGTGTTGTAGAGCAGAAGGATCTCGGGGTCCGGGTCCATAGGACTCTTAAATCGGCCTCGCAGGTGGAGGAAGTGGTCAAGAAGGCGTACGGTGTACTGGCCTTCATTAATCGAGGAATAGAGTTTAGGAGTCAGGAGGTAATGATGCAGCTCTATCAGACTCTTGTCAGACCCCAGTTGGAGTATTGTGCGCAGTTCTGGTCGCCTCATTATAGGAAGGATGTAGAGGCTATTGAGAGGGTTCAGAGGAGATTTACAAGGATGCTGCCTGGATTGGGAGGCAGGCCTTATGAAGATAGGTTGAGGGAGCTGGGACTCTTCTCACTGGAGAGACGTAGGTTGAGAGGCGACCTGATAGAGATTTATAAAACGTTGAGAGGAATAGATAGGGTGGACTCTCAGAGACTATTTCCCTGAGCTGAAATGGTCATTACGAGAGGACACAGATTTAAAGTGCAGGGAAGCAAATACAAAGGAGATGTCAGGAGTAGGTTTTTCACTCAGAGGGTGGTGAGTGAATGGAACCGACTGCCGTCGGAGGTTGTTGAGGCAAACTCACTGGGGTCTTTTAAGAGACTTCTAGATGAGTATATGGAAAAGAATAGGATAGGGGGTTATAGATAAGTCTGTGGATTGGTAGATGTGATCGGCGCAACTCGTGGGCCGAAGGGCCTGTTTGTGCTGTATTGTTCTATGTTCTATGCTTTATAAGAGGAAAAGAGAATGTAGCAATTGCTGGCAAAACTTTTCACGCTTTTTGAGATAGCCCTTATCTGCTTCCACATCTAGGAAACAGCTATCCTCTTCTAACAAGGGGACTGACTCCCTTAAATTTCAGGGAAATTATATTTTCATATTTCACCAGTGTCGGAAAGTCTGAGAAATATAAACAGTCCAAATGACCATCTTAATCATTTAATTGTAAAAAAGGTTTAGTATTTAATACATTTATTTTACTGAAGGTAAACTTGACTGCAAACAAAAAACAACATGGAGCATTGTTGTTTCATCTGACCAAGCACTCATGGTGTTTCTGACAAGGAATGTTTATTCAGCATTACTTATATAAGAACATTAAGAAAACATGATCATGAAACGTGTGTCCATCAGACATTTTCTAAAACTTTATAACTTGTCATGTGCATTAATAAGTTTCAAAATTTTTTGTATCAAAGCTGCCTATATTATAGAAAAATCTATGTACGTTTTTAGCCATGGTGCCCATCCCAAAGCAGACAATTTTAGCCAGTAGTTCAACAATTCACCAAACAAAAACCAAAGTAAAACAACTCAGTATCTTATAGAATTGTGTGCAGAAAGAAACTCTACCATTGGATCTTTGGGCTGGCCTTAAGATGAAGACATTTACAAAGAAAGAAAGATTAATGGCACAGGAGGCAGCCCCTCTGCCAGCAGAAAAAGACCCATCCAATCTAATTGTGTTTCCTTTCTTGGTCCATAGCTCTTTGGACTATGGCACCACAAATGCACATCCAAATCTTTTTTTTAAAAGCACAATAAAAGTTTCAATCTGTTTCAGATACCCACTACCCTCTGAGTTCAAAGTTTAGTTTTCAAATGTCCTTTGATTCTGCCAATTATTTTAAATCTATGTTCCTTGGTTACGTACCACTTTGCTAATAGAAATAGGCCTCTCCTACCCACCCTGTATAGATCCCCATTTATACATGTACCTGAATCTCGCCTTAGCTTCCTCTGTTCCAAAGAAAATAAACCCAGCAAATTTTCTCACTAGCAGAAATCTCCACTCTGTCAATGTCCTTGTGAATTTCGTGTAAACATTCCAATGCAAATACATCTTTCCTGACAACATAGTGACAGAATGGAATTATTTATTTATTTAAATTTCCATCATGACCAATAGTAAACTTTACAATCAATCATTTTAAGGGGATGTAGTGGTCTAGTGATATTGTCATTGAATCAGCAATCCAGAAACAGTGTCTCCTGGGTTCTAATCCCACATTGGCAGATGATGAAATTTGAATGATAAACAGATGACTATGAATTTTTTTTAAAATCTGGTTCAGTAATAAATCTGTTGCCTTCACCTAATTTGGATGCAGACCCACAATGTGGTTGTCCATAAATAGTCTTAGTCTAAGGGCAGCAACCTCAGCTGGTGATGCCCACATAATTTTTTTTTCAATTTACAAACACAAAATAATATATGGTTAGATATGATCACTGCATCAGAATTCAAAATGTAACACTCATTCGAGTTCCTTAATTGTGCAGATAAGATATGAAACTGAACCATTCACAGAGTTATTGTTTCACATCTTAATTCAATGAATTATTTTGAGTTCTGCTGTTTATAGCTGCTAAGATCTGTCTGCACAGCAAGTAATAAAGTTTGAAAATCAGAAGTAATCTCACTAAAGAACAGCAGTTGACCACATTTACTCTCGTGTGATGTTGGACTGCAATCATGTACAGAATTTGAGTAACCATGGTAATCAGTAATGATCCTGCAAGACCTTTTCAGAAATTTTCAATGGCTTTACATTATTGCTTTGAGGCCTACGTTCTAGTACAGCAATCTACCATGTTCTAGTACAGCAAGAATTCCCAAACTGGGTTCCGTGGCAAGACAAGCAAATCTGAAAAAGTCGGCAGAGCTGCTTGTTCAAGGAAAGACGAGTTTCTGGAGAAGGGGCAAACAGCAGAACAATGGGAAGAGAGGCCACCAGAATTGGAGTACACCACAGAATTGGGGGATCACAGGAGCCTTGGAGCAGGGGAGCAAAGTGGATCTCAGAGCAAGAGAAAAAAAATCAGGAGAGAGAGAGACACAAAGAGGGGAAGGAGGGACAGTGGGCAAGGAGGCAGGTGGCAGGGCAGGGTGGATGGCGGGAGGCGAGCAGAGGGACAACAGGGCAAGGGCAAGGGAAAGAGGACGCACGCGTGGGGGGTGTGCAAGGGAAAGAGGACGCACGCGTCGGGGGCAAGGGAAACAGGTCGCACGCGTCAGGGGGGCAAGGGAAACAGGACGCACGCGTTGGGGGGGAAGGGGAAAGAGGACGCACGCGTTGGGGGGGCAAGGGAAAGAGGACGCACGCGTTGGGGGGGCAAGGGAAAGAGGTTGCATGCTTGGGGGGGCAAGGGAAAGAGCAAGACAGCACGCAGAGATGAAAGGGAAAGAGCTCACACACGCACAGAGTGGGGAAGGGAAAGAGCACACATGGAGTGGGGGACAGGAAAACATACGTGTGTGTTGGGGGGGGGGGGGAGCACGCATATGCGGAAGCAGGGGAAGGGAAAGAGCATGCGCATGGAAGGAATGTATGCACTTGTTTACTTTGTGAAACTGGTTATTCTGTTTTTTACTGTTTGCTACTGGAGGATTTCACTGCCGATTCGCAATCTGTACCATCCACAATGGTGATTTATACAGTCTCAATTTGTTCCAATAATTTTCCACCACAATGGTGAGTCTGACCAGCCATAACAACACCAGGTTAAAGTCCAACAGATTTATTTGATAGCAAACATCACTGGTGAGTCTGATGGATGGAACTTGTTGATATCATCATATAGTTGTTTCAGTGATTGTTCACCGTAGTCCAAAAGGGAAAAAATGTCATTGGTGAATCTAGTGTATAGCATCAGTTGAAGGTTCTGTGCGGTGAAGAAGTCTTGTTCAAACTTGTGCATGAAGGTGTTGGCATATTGAGGTGCGAATTTGGTCCCCATGTTCCATGTGTCTGTGAGATGAAGAACTTGTTGTTGAAGGTGAAGACATTGTGGTCCATGATGAAGTGGATGAGGTGTAAAATTGCATCTGGAACTGGTAGTTGTCAGTGTTGAGTACTGAGGCAGCTGCAGCAATGCCATTGTCATTCCTCCTTTGGATTCATGGTGAACAATCGTGAAACAACTATATGATAACATCATATAGTTCCATCCCACCATCACAGTCACCATGGACTACTCTCTGGAATCAGTTGCATTCTTGGACACATGCATCTCCATTAAGAACAGTCACCTCAGCATCTCACTGTACCACAAGCCCATGGATAACCTCACAATGCTCCATTTTTCCAGCTTCCACCCTAAACACATTGAAGAAGCCATTCCTCACGGACAAGCCCTCTGCATACACACACAATCTGCTCAGATGAGGAGGATCGCAATAGACATCTCCAGATGCTGAAAGATGCCCTCATAAGGCCAAGGTATGGTGCTTGACTCTGAGATCGACAGTTCCGATGCACCACAGCAAAAAAACCGCACCAACCTCCTTAGAAGGCAAACATGGGACATGGTGGACAGAATACCCTTCATCGTCCAGTACTTCCCCAGAGCGAAGAAGCTACTACATCTTCTCCCGAGTCTTCAACATGTCACTGTTTAAATCAAACATCTGCCAAGGCCATCCCCACACCTCCACTTCTTGCCTTCAAACAACCGCACAACCTTAAACAGACCATTGTTTGCAGCGCACTACCCAGCCTTCAGGATAACAGTGACTACAACACCACACAACCCTGCCATAGCAACCTCTGCAAGACATGCTGGATAATCAACACGGATGCCATCATCTCATATGAGAACACCATCCACCAGGGACACGGTACATATTCTTGCAACTTGGCCAATGTTGTCTATCTGATACGCTACAGGAAAGGATGTCCCAAGGCATGATACGTTGGGGAGACCATGCAGACACTACAACAATGGATGAATGAACACTGCAAGACTATTCTCTTCTTGCTGGGGAACACTTCAGTGTCATGGGCATCCGGCCTCTGATCTTCAGGTAAGCGTTCTCCAAGGTGACCTTCACGACACACGACAGTACAGAATCACTGAGCAGAGGCTGATAATCAAGTTCTGCAACATGAGGATAGCCTCAACTGGGATCTTTGGTTCATGTTACACTATCTATAACCCCCTATGACTTGCCTGGACTTGCAAAATCTCACTAACTGTCCTGTCTGGAGACAATTTACATCTCTTTAACCTGTGCTTAATGCTTTCTCCACTCATTATCTGTACCTTTAACTCCAATCATTATTCTGCAAATTGAGTTTGTGTCTTTATATACTGTTTGTGAAAAGAATTCTCACTCACTTTACGAAGGGGCAGTGCTCTGAAAGCTAGGGGAGTTTGCTACCAAATAAACCTGTTGTACTTTAACCTGATGTTGTAAGACTTCTTACTGTTTACCCCAGTCCAATGCCAGCATCTCCACATCATGACAGCCATAATTACTCAGGTTTTCCCTTCTGACATTTTTAAACTACTGTACAACATTAGTAATCTTCCAATCCTCTGACATCATGCCTGGAGCCAGTGTGGATTGGAAAACAATGGCCAGAGCCACCTGTCGTTCTTCTTTCTTTTCCTTAGCAGCCTGGAATACATTTCATCCAGGCCTAGCAACTGATCCACCAAGCACCTAATATTTCCTCCCTCACAATGCTTATCCCAATATTTAAGCCTTTTTTTTGCACAGAGCTGATGACATCACAAATCCTGGCCCCAGAGCATGGAGGCTGTGGCGCCAAGCAGAGACCGCAATAAACAGCTTCCACTGATGTCGCCCGACCCATTGCACTGCTAGAGCACCCCCTCCCGACCTCCAAGTCTTCTGCCTTGTTGTACAAGTTACATTTTTAATCTCTAATTAGCCCTAATCTTTCCATAGATGTTGTTTTCTTCTTTTGTCTTTATAAAACATGTTTGCGTTCCCTCGATTTGACTTGGCTTCATTTTGTTCTTATAGAACAAAGAACAAAACAGCACAGGAAACAAGCCCTTTGGCCCAAAGAGCCCACGCCGCCACCCCGATGTTCCCACCTCTACCCGCGATCCCTGTCCATGTTTATAGATCTGTGGATTAAAAACCAAATTTGAGACAATTTAGGGAGAATTTGTTTTGCCAATTAGCCTAACAGCATATCTTTGGGATGTGGGAGAAAACCGGAGCGCCCGGAGATAACCCACACAAGCACGGGGAGAATGCGCAAACTCCCACAGACACAGGCCCAAATCCATGTATCTGCACAGCACAGCAATAGTCACTGAGCTATCGTGTTGCCCATCAAATGGTCCAGGTCAAGCGTACACTAACGACGTGAAGCACTAGGATACTCAGCAAGAGCAGCCCTCTCACGACCCATCGCGTGTATGCCTCTTGTTAGACAACAAGGTGGACCAAAGCACCCGTAGGGTAAAAACAAGTACATCAATATCATCATCTATTTACACACTTCCCAGGAACTCCCAAGGCTCATGACCCCTATTTTAAATCAGTTTTCTATACCCCTCGATTCCCATTCTGTTCATGTGCCCATCTAAGTAGTTCTCAAATAACTCCAGAGTACCTGCCTCCACCACTTTACTTGGCAGCGCATTCCATACCTCCATCACCCTGTGTGTGAAAAAACTCCCTCTAGCATCCAAATTATATCTTACCCCCCTCACCCTAAGCAACTTCTCTATACATTTTGCAGTTTTCAGTTCCTGGAATCTGACATGAGGTTTATTTTTTCCTTCATGCTATTCTGTGTGTTCTTTGACAAGCAAGGAGTACTTTGTGAAAACATACTTGTTCTGTACCCTTTTTTTCCTTGAATAACTTGCTCTGGTTTGACACTGATTTACTTCAAGTAGCTGTTTCCAAATCAGTTTTTGCAAAATTGCATCATAGCTTAGTAAAATTAGCTTTGCCCCAATTTAAAACTCCATCTGAATTATGACCACTACCAAAAAATGCTCTCCCTGACTGATAACCATTGTCACTTGGCCAGCTCCAATCACTAAAAGTTCAAAACTGTCCCTTCTCCAGTTGGGCTTTCCACTATTTGTTTAAAAAAAAAGTTCTGAATAGAATACAATTTAAATATTCTGCACCCTCAGTACCTTGATGAACCATAAATTTATCCCAGTTAATACTTTGGTAGTTGAAATTCCATCTGTTTCTGCATTTTTCAGTATTTTGGAAACCTATATTTTCTCATCAAACTCTGATTCTGTAACTGTCTTTAGTATATCCTCAGCAGCATGAGTGCCCTTTTTATATTCCAAATTTCAACCCACATTGCTTCAATTCACTGGTATTCAATCCACAGGTTCATATGCTGCACTGATGTCTTTCTGCCAGCCTTTCTTATGTTTCACCACACTTATTTTTATATCATATTATGCTAATTAACTGACTGCCTAAATCAGGGGTTCCAAAGGGTGGGTTGCCTCTGAGGCTGCAATGTGGAGACTCTAAGGGGACAGCCCTGTGATTGGATCTGAGTCACTGTGACACACATGCATGTGATATCACTTCTTTTGTTTAAGATCAAGTCCAAAATTAGGTGCAATGCATTTTCTTGTCAGCTTGGATTGTTTCTTCAGAAGGAACTCTTCAAAATGCAGCTAATGAAAATACAACAAAACTTACTCCAACTTATAAATCAAAGGAAGGGTTTACTAAAGAAACATCATTACTCCAAATTTGAGGCCTCACACTGGGCCACTCCAACCTACTCACAATTCTACAAAGCTCCTATTTATAGTGAGTCAGCTGGCTATTACATCATTTTGTAATTGGGTCCAATGGTCAGCTGACTCTTACATCTTGTTCCCATTGGTCACATTACATCCAAAACACTGGTTATATTCTAACATGGATCTTGTACATATTTTGTGTGGGAACCATGAATTGGATTCAGTTCGAATTGGCAAGGAGATGGATTAGGACTTGCCCTATCCACTCCGTGCAAAACCCATCAATTTTTTTTTAAAAAGTTACTGAATAACAGCAAGGGAAGTAAGGACCAAGATCCCAGCACTGCCTCCATCACAGCTTGCAAAATATCTCTGGAAGAAACCACCATGATATTCCTCTCCTCCTGCTCACTCCCCCGCCCCAAAAAACATCCACCCACTTCCCACCCCTTAACCCATCACACTCACGCAATTACTCCACACTGTTGGTCTAGCAAATATCATTGCTTCATTTGAAATAATTGCTTCTCATCCTTCATTGTAGCTGAGACTGTTTCATTAAGCAATAATGCAATGCTCCTTCCCATCTCCACCTACTGTCTGAAAACCTTGCAATCAAACAGTCAAGTACCAGGGGCAACAAAATCATGAATAATGGTTTCAGCAACATTTAAGCTGCTGTGGGAGGAATCATCACTGAAGATGGGCCCTCCAGGATTCTAAAATATAGCCAGTTACTGCTGTTACAGCTACTGCGCAGACTTTGGCAATGAGTATTTTGTGGACTTTAATTGCATTGCCTAATGTATAAAGTGTGAAATACAAGATGTGAAATGAAATTAATGACTTGGGCCATATTAAACCCACAGCAACATTAGTTTCTCCTGTGGTAACAGTCAAACTACCATAATGTATGTGAAGATTACAGACTGTAGGAAGTCTCACAACACTAGGTTAAAGTCCAAAAGGTTCATTTGGTAGCAAAAGCCACAACCTTTCAAAGCACTGCTCCTTCATCAGGTGAGTAGGAGTTCTATTCACAAACAGAACACATGAAGACACAAACTCAATTTACAAAATAATAGTTGGAATACAAGTCTTTAGATAATCCAGTCTTAAAAGTACAGATAATGCGAGTGGAGAGTGGGATAAGCACAGGTTATTGAAATGTGTATTGTCTCCAGCCAGACAGTTAAGGAGATTTTGCAAGCCCAGGCAAGTCGTGGGGATTACAGATAGTACGATATGAATCCAAGACTCCTGTTGAGACCGTCCTCATGTGAGAAACTTCCAAGTTCCGTACACATGAGGACCACTTGAACAGGGATCTTGGGTTCATGTCACACTATCTGTAACCCCCACAACTTGACTGGGCTTGCAAAATCTCTCTAACCGTCCTGGCTGGAGATAATATACATCTCTTTAACCTGTGCTTAATTCTCTCTCCATTCACATTTATCTGTACCTTTAAGACTGGATTACCTATAAAGACTCGCATTCCATCCATTATTTTGTAAATTGAGTTTGTGTCTTTATATGCTCTGTTTGTGAGCCGAACTCCCATTCGCCTGATGAAGGAGCAGCACTCTGAAAGGTTGTGGCTTGTGCTACCAAATGAACCTGTTGGACTTTAACCTGGTGTTGTGAGACTTCTTACTGTGCCGACCCCAGTCCAATGCCAGCATCTCCATATCAAGATTACAGAAGACATTGCTGGCTAAGGATCTACAATGGTTAACATCTCACTGAGGCAAAATGAAAAAATGCTGATAGCAACACATCAGACAGTTGAGTTAAACAGCAAGGAATTGCATCAAAAAAATCTTAAATAAACAATGCAAATAATGCATTGTTTCATAAACTGAATTTATTTACAGGATATTTAAATTACGAAACGCCATTTGTACCAGCACCTTAAAAGTGGTCTTGTTCTTTTGAAACTTTCTCCTAATTTCTCTTACTTTTAATCTAGATCCTCCCTCTGTTTTCCCTTCCTTCTACCAAAATATTTCAGCTATGCTCAAAATGATGACCTCAATGAAACGTGTTAAACTGCTTTTGACTTCCAATATAGAGCGGACTTAGAATCTCATGCTGAATTGTACCAGAATGCCTGTTTCAGGTATCTAGATTTTCAAACAATTGTTAGAATTATACTTAATTTTATTTTGAGTTGGTAACAGTAATTATTCTCTAAAATAGCGAATGTGATCAATAATTTTTACCCAGAAAGTGGTTACAAAACAGAAATAACTATTACAGGATAGTTGAGGCAAATAGTATAAGATGCATTTAAGGAAAAGCAAGACAAACCCACAATGAAAAGGAACAGCAGGTTATACAAATTGAGTTAGAATGAATAACAAAGTGCGAGGAAGTTCACAGCATAAACATTGACATGGACCAGTTTGGCTGAATGCCATTTCCGTGTTATACATTCTCTAGTTCCAGGCAAGATTATAAGATGAGAAAACAGAGATCTTGAGAAAACTCAAAACCAGAAAGCAATTTAATGAACCATACAAGATTATGTCAATCCCACTAAAGTGAATGATATAAATGAATACTCCTCAATGGGCAGTACCATTTCAGACTTAAACTCACGTCAAAAATTTGCTTCTAGTGTAGCACATGGTGAACAGCTACAACCAAACAGTGACTTGTTCCACAAAGTTTTGAAGAAGCCAAACACCCCTTTGGTCCTTCCTTAACATGGCTGACTACTTGCCTTTCCTTTCTCATTGTCAAGACGAGCTTTTCATAAACTGGGCCACAAGTTCACTTCTCTCTTTCGCTGACTCCCCAAAAAGCACTCTCAGTGCAGTACATCAGAAATAACCACTTCATTTTCTTGACTGGCACAAATGATTTAATTTGGATTTTATTTTCACAAATTAAACTTGTGCTTCCTACAAAACATTAGTAGTTTATTTGTCATTCATGAGATGTGCAGCTACGAGTTCTTTTCCTTATGTGGCAAATTTGATTTGATCTCTACCTTCATGTACACACTTAAGAATTCCAAACTTTCTATCTTTGATTTTATTGGTGTGTGTGCACAACAGCATTGTGAAAGATCAGTCACAAATGTGCTCAGGCTAGCAATTATATCCTCCATCTCAGTATGACCCAATGTATGTCTGCAATAGTACAAAATATAGAAAGGCTAAACTGACTGGTCTTTTCATCCAACTGCATATACACAAGCAGGGTATAAAACAAATTTATGTTGAAGGAAAGCTTTGTTGTGAAGTCACAGTAGGGTGAGATAGAACACAATTTGAACTAAAATGTCTAAGTAATGAATTGGATGGATTACTAGTTAAGGTATCTACATAAAATTCAGTTGTCACAATTTCCAATAATTTATTGAAATTACAACTGGCGCATTCATTTCAGTTATGAGTAGGGAATTTTTTTTTTTAAATGTTGATACTGTGTTCTGTATACTTAAAGCCAATGGCCACTTTTAGCTGCTCTAAAAGACAACAGGTGCATTAAAAAAAAACTTAACAGTTATCAATCTCCTTGAGCCTGTAAAGTTGTAAATACAAATAATTTACCATGCTGGCTCCGGCCTTCTCTCTTGAACAGAAGTCTGATTTTCTGATTTACATTAATATGCTCAATTATCAAGATTTCTGATTGACAAGGAAATTAAGGGTTATGGGGAGAAAGTGGGAAAATAGATCTGATTCACTTCAGATCAGCCTTGATCTTGTTGAATGATGGGGCAGGCTCGAAGAGCTAGATGGCCTACGCCTGTTCCTATTTCTTATGTTCTTATGCTCAAGAAATCGTTATGATCTACAGAATACAAAGTTAAAGTTTATTTAGTAGTCATCAACAAAGATATGCAGGTTAAAGTTTAATGTTTATTAAAGTGTATTTATTAGTGTCACAAATAGGCTTGCATTAACACTGCAATGAAGTTACTGTGAAAATCCTCTAGTCACCACACTCCGGTGCCTGTTCAGGTACACTGAGGGAGAATTTAGCATGGCCAATGCACCTAACCAGCATGTCTTTCGGTCTGCAGGAGAAAGCCAGGTTTCCCAAAGGAAACCCATACAGACACAAGGAGAACATGCAAACTCCAAACAGAGTGACCCAAGCCAGAAATCAAACTTGGGAACCTAATGCTGTGAAGCAGCAAGAGTAACCACTGTGCTACCCCAAAGAGTAGACCCTCAATCTAACTGCAACAGAATAAGATTAAAATATTGAAAATATTTTTATAATTAACTTCATCTCATTGAAAGGTGGAAAGTGACAGATTCAATCTTCACATATAATAGGAAGCAGACAAATCATGGGGTGGGGACCACTAATTATTTTCCCTTTGAGCTGTGGGAGGAAACCGGAACACCCGGACAAAACCCATGCAGACACGATGAGACTGTGCAAACTCCACCCAAGGCCAGAATTGAACCTGGGTCCCTGATGCCGTGAGGCAACAGTGCTAACCATTATGCCACTGTGCCACCCCTAAACAACATGGTGGTCAAAATTGGCAGCATTCAATTTCACCATTCACAGCAACAAGACCAGAGGATCCCAACTGCAGATAAGGTCAGAAAATTCCATAACTCAAAAATCCCATAAACCCAAAAATCAAGAGAATACAAGAACTTTCATCCAAGGTACCATGCCTTAAGAGGACGTTGGTGGCCATGGACTTTCATTGGATTGGTCCATGATTATAGTTGGCAGAATACTGCAGCAGTTTGCTAATGTCTTCTGCAAATGGCTGATCTGTTAATCAACCCATTCAGCCACATTAAAAATGCAACTCTGTGGCCATCAAGTCCTGAAATGAGACTTCAATCCAGAGCTTTTGGTCCAGAGATACTAACACTGCACTACAAGACCCATAGGAATTTTATAGGCTAAAATTTGTTTTTACCCTCTAAATCCAACATCTTTAAGAGGATTTGAAATTATTTACAGTATTAGAACAAAGACTCATTCTCAAATTCCACCAGTTTCAATTGGGTTTGGTTGAAAGGATCACATCTGAAAGCTTCTCATACTATCAATTAAAAAAAACATTGGTAAGCATGTTTGGGTATTGCACTCTTCTGCTAAAACTGCTGATTATTCCAAGATCATTCTGGAAAGCAAAGATAACCCCAGCTTATTTTCTCTACGCAAACCACTTTCTTAAATTCCCCTCTCGAATCTGCTGTAGTTTCATCTATAGAAACGCAAAAAAAAAATTCACGGCTTTGTCATTAAGATCAAGACCATCCAAATCAGCTGTCCGTATCACCTCTCTCTCTTCCACTAGTCAATTGTTCAAACTAAGACTCCTGCTGAACTAGCCTTGAACTAGGACCTTTCTAGTTTTGTCTCCTCCTGCCACTTGTAGCCTAAGCTCACCCTGTTCACAAGACCCACTTCCTGCTCTTTCAACCTTATTGCCATTAAACTGATTACCCAATTTTCTGTCCTGACCTCTATATTAGCAGATGTTGTTAATGATCCTCTAATTTTTGTTCCTCTCTCCCTTAAATCTACTATCATTGCCCCCTCCTCAAAATCTTAATCCCACCATCACTATCACCCTATCTCCAACTTCCCTTTCTTTTGTAAAATCCTTGAACGTTTTGTCCCCTCCCAAAACTCGACATTTAAATCTCTTCCATTAGTTTTCTATCCCTCTTACAGTTCTGAAATAATTCTTTTGAAAATCATAAAGAAACATCCTCCACGAGTGTGACAAAAGCAAACCAACTCTCCTCATTCTTTTCAATCTGTCTGCAGCCTTAGACACACAATCATACCACCCTGCCCCAATATTTCTCCACTATTATCCAGCTGAGTAAGATTGCTCTTGCACTAGTTTTCTGGTTAAATACAACCACCATCACCGCAATCATTGGGCCCCCTCCCATTTTCAATTTACATGCTGCCCTTCCATGATATTTGAAAGCACAGCATTATACTTTGCATGCATGTTGACTACACCCAGCTCTACTTGCCACCTCTCAAGTTACATTATTTCTAGATAAGCAAATATGTCCTCCAATTAATTACTGGAAGAGTAAAGCTACCATTTGCAATCTCTGCTCAAAACACTGTTCCCTAGCTACCAATTCCAATTCTCTCTGACAACAATCTGAATGTAAACATTCTGCTTGCAACTCTCAGGCAAGCTTTCAACCACATATTCACGCCATCAAGAAGTCTATTTCCACCTTCACATCACCTGACTTTATCCATCTCAACTTGCTGCTGAAATTCTCATCAGGCAGTCACCTTCTTCAACTGGAAATAGATCAGGAAAGTGAGGGGAAGACAAGGGAAGAGTTCCTAAAACTTGCATTAATATTGCACCCTTAACCTAGTAAAATGTCCCAAGTGCACAAGCAATCAAAATTTGCCACCCAGCAACAAGAGAAAATATATCAGATCATCAGAAGCTTGGTCAAAGAAATACATTAAGAATTGTGTTAAACGAGAAAAGAAAAAGACAGGGGTTTTGAGAAGGAGCATAGAGCCTGGGAACTGAAGACACAGCAGCTGACTGTAGAACTATTAAAAATCAGAAACGTGTAAGAGTTCAGAATTGGAGAAATAGAGATCTCAAAAATTTTGGAGTTGTTGGATTTGCAGAAATTTAGAGGGGCGAGACCATGAAGGGAATTGAAAATAAAGGTGAGAATTTTAAATGAGACATTGCGGGACCAAGAGCAAAAATAGTTCAACCAGTGCACAGATAATGGGCAAAAAGGTTTTGAAGCAAGTTAGGATATGGGCAGTAGAGTTTTAGATAAGCTTCAAGTTTACGAACGTTGGAAGCAGCCAGAAGAGAACCAGCCTGATGGTAACAAAGTATGAATGCGACTGTCAGCGCAAGCGAGCTAAGGCAAGGACAGAGTCGGGATATATTATGGAAATGAAAGTAATCAGTCTTGGTGAAGTAGCAAACGTGGTCAGAAGTTGAGTTAGATGTCAAATATGCCATAAAGGTTATCAACGGTCACATTCAACCTCAAGCAATCGCCAGGGAGAAGAATGGAGTCACTGACTATGGAAAATAATTTGTGATGAGGGCATAATTAATATTTCCAATATTTAGTTTGAGGAAATTTCTACTTATCCAGTACTGCATTTTTAAAATCTATTCTTTTATGTGATATGGGCATCACTGGCAAAGCCAGCAGTTGCTGCCCATTCTTAATTGCCCTTGACTGAGTGGCTTGCTAGGCCATTACAGAAGAATCAACCATGCAGCAATGACTCTGCAGTCACATGCAATGCCATCAGCTAGGGATGACAGCTATTCTTTCCTAATAAAAACCCATTTGATTCACTAATGTTTAACAACTGACAATATGGTCACTTTCACTGAGCTTTTAATTCCAGATTTTATTAATCAAAATCTAATTTTACCAGCTGTCATTTGCACCCATGTCCTCAAAGTATTAGCCTGAGCATTTGCATTACTAGTTCAGTGACATCATTACTACACTACCTACTGCCCCAATATAAATCAGACAAAAAGCCTGACAAATTAAGAAAATTTGGAGACATTGAGAGAGGTGATGGTGGTCAACTGTGCTAAAGGCTCTTGGCAGATTCAGAAGGATGAGAGGTACAGTTTATGATATCCTGTGCTGTGACTGTCATTTGTGCCTTAGACAATGGCCATTTCCAAACTGTGGTAAGTGTGAAAACACAATTAACGAATTACAGAAAAGAAAGCCATTCAGTCCATCATACCTGCACCTGCTCTCTGAATTAACATTATGATACCTTTTCTCCATAACACTGCACATTGTTTCTATTCAAATAATCATCTAATGTCCTCGAATGTTTGACTGATCCAACCTTACTTCCATGCAATGCATTCTACTTCCAAACCACTCTGTGTGAAAAAGGTTTTTGACATTCCATATTTGCTTTTTTTGCAAACCACTTCAAATCTGTGCCCTCTTGGTCTCGATCCTTTTACAAGTGAGAACAGTTTCTCCCTATCTATTCTGTCCAGGTCCTTTGCATTTTTGAACACGTGTACCAAATTTCCTTTTAGTCTTCTTCTCTCCAAGATGAACAATCCTGAGTTCTCCAATTTATCTTCAGCACTTCAGTTTCTCATCCCTGGAATCATTTCTGTAAATCTCTTGTGCAATATTTCAAATGCATTCACATCCTTCTTAAAATATGGCACCCAGAACTATACACAGTACTCTAGCTGAGGTCTATCTAGTATCTTACAGTTCGGCACAGCCTCCTTGCTCCTGTACTCTAAGCTCAGAGTGTAGTATACTGCATGCTTTATTACTTTCTCTTTCTATCTTTCCTGCCACCTTCGATGACTTATGCACAGACGAACCCAGGTCTCTAGCACACATGATTAAAGGGATTAAAAGGATAAATGAAGATTTAAACTGCCTATTCCTCAGCAAACAACAGTTTTTGTACTCTAGGAAGGTGAAGTATTCCTTTGCATTCAGAGTTCCAACACATAACTCGCACCTCTTTGCAAAAACATGGTACAAATTTGGATTCCATCTGGTCATTCAGGTCAAAGACTGAACTTTTATTCACACAAATTCATAAATAAATGTTAGTCAAAAACATCCATCAACTTGTCAATAACCCTCCTCTTAGTGAGATCTAGGTGCCAACCAGCCATTATGTTTAGCTGTCAGCTGTTTGACATTTACATTACAAGTGCTAGGCTGGCAGCTGTGGTTGGAGAAAAGGCAGGGAAGGGTGTTCCTCAAATGAGTTTCTTCCTTCCACTGGGGACCACTATCTGCATATCAATCTTTTGATCTCTGGAAAATGTGGTTCAAAACAACAACAGATTTTATGTTTATTTTTTCACCCATTCAGTGCTGCCTCAAATATTTCAGGAAGACCTCTATACTGAATTGGATCATCAAATCTTGATGAAATGAGATCTATTGCCTAAAAAATTAGCTCTGTCATATTCATGGAGACAAAATCTCACCTACTGTTTCAAAAATGAACTGTGACAGTATGTTGGAAATGTGATGTGATCATCAATTTGTTTCAATGACTTTCAAGGGTATTTGTGGACTTCAGCCCAATAAAGCTTACTGTCTTATTGTCTTCTGCATTTGTTAGTGGAGTTGTCATTTTTGCCATGGTTAAAAACACAAACCAATAGTTAGATTAAATGAATTTTGAGTGATTAACCACTACACTGCAGCAATATTAATTTGAGTACCAAGTTTTTTTGTTTTACAAACACTCCCCTTCCCTGTCCAGTTTATTTTCTTCAGTCATTTTTTAGCTGAGTTTTTCAATCATAGGCTGGTTGCCTGTTGCAAACAGCGGAAAGGACATGCCACCTGATACAATTTGCCAGTTCTTGAGACATATGTAGCATAGCATAATAGTGTATGTACCTAGCATAATACAAAAGCTAGTTTCAGCAATACTCTATTTTAACATTACCATCCCAAATCCTAGTTGGTTTTAGAACTGGAAGGCTCACAATTGGCAAGATCTGACAGCTATAGGAGAAATGCCATGAACAAAGGAGCTACCATATATTGCCTACAATCCCATCAAAACATCTCACTACGTGAGCAGAGGCAGTCTTACTTAAACTGAAGAAAATAGTTTCTATTGGATAGTCAACATTTTTATTTGATTAGCCTTACAGAAACAGCCTTTGATAAGCCATGGATACTTCACTTGCCCTTTGGCAGGTCACTCCAGTCCCAGGCAAGAGTCCTATGCTCAAATTTACGAGTCATGGCCATCTGCGTAATTTCCAGTTGTGTTGACAGAAAAGCTAGAATCGAGGGCTAACAGCTATCCATAAGCAAAAGAGTTAAGGGAAGAGAACTCACATTTCCTTTAAGCATGAGGAAGATAACACGAAGTACTCTAATCATATTGAACACTGAAATTGAAAATGGGAGGTTCTACAAGGATGTGGAGGATCATGAGTTGTTAGCAGGGGACCGCCCTTAGGCAGGTCACCAAAACAAATCTTTCCAATGTTGTTAAATCATATGGCAGTTTTCCCATTGATCTACTTTAATTTTCACCAATGTCATTCACAGACTGAACTAAATCAATTAATAGTCATTTGGTGGCACATAACACTTTGCTGAAAAGGTATTTTGTCAAAGCTTTTACACAATCACATCTAATGTTGGACACCATGTTTTGAGTTTTTCAATCATAGGCTGGTTGCCTGTTGCAAACAGCGGAAAGGACATGCCACTTGATATAATTTGCCAGTTCTTGAGACATACATAGCATGGCATAATAGTGTACATACCTAGCATAATACAAAAGCTAGTTTCAGCAATACTCTATTTTAACATTACCATCCCAAATCCTAGTTGGTTTTAGAACTGGAAGGCTCACAATTGGCAAGATCTGACAGCTGTAGGAGAAATGCCATGAACAAAGGAGGCTACCATACATTGCCTACAATCCCATCAAAACATCTCACTACGTGAGCAGAGGCAGTCTTACTTAAACTGAAGAAAATCGACTGTGCTCCAAAACTGCTCAGGGTGATTTCCTCTTTCCATGAGGTGGTGACAGAGAAGGTCAGCAATAAGGAAGTACATCAGAACCCTTTGGAATCTACAGTGAAGTCAAACAAGGTTGCATTCTAGCCCCAACAATTATTATATGCTTCTCTTTGCTACTAGCATATGCCTTCAATTCATTCTCAAGAGTTCCTACTAATATACCATAATAGACAAAGCTGATCAGCTTAGCGCAGTGAGATCAAAGACAAAATTACACCAGGTTCTCAGAGTCATTCTAAGCACTCACATTCTGTACCAAGAAACACCTCCAACAGACTCTTTCCCACTTGGCTTGACCATCAGCATAAGAAAGACAAATATCATGGTCCAGGGTGTTCCCATACCGCCAAACAGCATTGACAATATAACACTCAAGATTGTTGATAGTTTCACATCTGCAGACTCACAATTTTCAGCAATTCCTCATCTGATGCTGAACTCAAAACACATATTTCAAAGGCTGCATCCATTATGCCCCAGCTGAGTAAAAGTGGGTAGAATAAAGCAAACTGATCAAGAACACCATATTACTAATCTGCTAAACCTGCGACGTCCTCCACAGTAGTTAGATCTGGACACCATATGGTAAGCAGGAGAAAAGGCTAAATAGCTGCCACCTTCACTGTCTCAGACATATCGTCAGCAACATTTGGCTGGACTAGGTCACCAACTCAGGAGTTTTGAAGCATTTTAACTCCATCAGCATAAGCTTAATGCTAAGTCAACAGCATCTGTGCTGGATCGTGACCTGCTGGCATCCATATCTCTGCCATAATAGCACATTCAATTGAGATATAAAAATGATAGACATCAACACAGACAATTGACAGACAGATGTCACTGACCATAACCTCAAGAGGCTGATTGTTTAGAGAGGCAGTGGAAGAGACGAGATGAAACAAAAAGCTCTGGCCAAAAAGAGTGCCAGAGAAAACAGAAGAGAATAAATCCTGCACCTTTTCAAGCCACTAGCTTCCTCTTCATCAAAGGTGGCATGCGAGAGTGAGATTCCTGAACTATAACAGCTGATGTTTAACACAAGCAATAAAACAAACCACTATTGTGTAAGAAGGAAGGCTGTCAAAGGCTTGATTTACCTTTCTATTTTCACTAGTTTTGGAAGAGTTTTCACTTTGGGTCCACTGGAAACTTGATCAAAAATGCACTGGAATTTGCACTAGTTAGCTTACACTTCAAAGTTTCTCCCAAAACGCATTTTTACAATCTCTAACTTAAAATTTATGAACTAGCACATCAGTACAGTGTGATAGGAATAATTATCATCTTCTATTCAGAACTATTTTAACCTGATAAAGTTTTATTAATACAACTGAAAATGACAAACCAAAAAATAAACATTTTTAGTAGTCATAAGTAACCTGAAGTAAAATTATTGAAAAGTACTAAACAATTAACACATTTATTGCCTACTGTTTCTTAGTAAATTAAGTATTTTTTGATATGAATCAACTTTAAAAAATACATGAAAAGAATTGCACTTTATAGGTGCCTTCCCAAACCAGCACAATCTCTCAAGTTTGACCTGTGGACATGCTTATTTTGACATAGGCTCTGACTCATTAATTCATAGAATCAAAAATACCTACAATGCAGAAGAGGCCATTTGGCCCATCGAGTCTGCAATGACTTTCTGGCAGTGTTTCTTATCTAGGCTCTTTCCCCCATCCTATCACGTAACACCATATCTTTCACATGGTAATCCATCTAGTTTAAAAGGCAATTTAGCATGGCCAATCTTGGCTACCTTGCACATCTTTGGACTGCGGGAGGAAATCGAAGCACCCAGAAGAAACCCACAGAGAACAGCAGAAAATGTGCAAACTTCACTCGGATGGTCATCCAAGGTTGAAATTGAACCTGGTTCCTTGGAGCTATGAGGAATCAGTGCTAGCTACTGTGTAATCATGTCGCTGAATTGAATCAGCAACGATCATGAAACACAATTTAAACAGTTTGGAGAGTGATGGCTTGGATTTAAAATTCCCTGATCTTTTGCGTTATTGATTTTGCTTAGATTCTATGATCCTAGATTGTAATGTTAAAGTCATTTGTTTTTAAATTAATTGCTCATCTTTTATTTTGTCTGTTTCATATGAATTTTCCAGGTGTTTAACAATCACTGCATGAAAATGCTAAGTGACATTTTTTCTAACCTTGGTTGTGAGTCAATTTATTTACATATATTTCTGGCCTTGTTGAATATTTAAATTTTCCCCTACTACATTCAAGATAATTCTGGTACTTCAGCTGAATAAAATTGAAAGGAGAAATATATAGAATGACAATTGAACACATGGCCTATTAAACCCATTCCTTCCAACAGGCAGCATACAACAATTATCGTTCAACTCCTCAGAGTGGTAAGAAACTACTGTAATGAACGGTCAGTGTAAAATTCAGTCTGATCCACAATAGCAAAATGCTGCAATTTGCAGTACAGGCTATCTGACAATACTCTACTGGTATTTTCCAAAGCCGCAGGTAATCACCAGAATCACAATTTAAATGGATTATCCATATCTATAATTATCCTTAAATATTTCAATTCCTGTTCTTGACCACTGATGTGCAGTGTGACACTGCAATGAAATTTATATCAAATATGATTCACCCATGATTAGGATATCTGAAGAATTGTGTTATTTGGAAGACTGAAGAAATTAAGAATATTTATGTAAAATTTGCATTCCGTAATGGTGTTTATAAATTATATAACATTTATCTCAAGTGCATTTAATACCATGATGTGTGCACTCCTGTAATGTTCAAAGCTAAAATAAATATAATATACTCAATCACAAGGAACAATTTAAAGGATAGCTTTATTATTTAAACTGAGACTGATGATTACTTACCAGGTTCCAGCTTGATAACTTTAATGGCTGCCATCTCTCCAGTATTGACATTCCGAGCCTAAAGCAGGGAACAGAAAACAACTTTTGAACATTCATATTCACAACCCAAAAAATAAATCTTAACAGTTACAACATAGTGCTGGACTTGCTGAAATTGGAACATTTTTCTTGAAGCAAAAGTGCAAAGTCAAGTGTCAGTAACAAAAGTAAATGGGGTGGCCAATGCACCAATTTTTCACCTCATGCAAATTGCTCAACTGAACGCTCATCTCCTTTTCACACTAAGGACGTGACATTCAATTCCAGGACAAGAGGTCAGAAAGATTTCTTGAGTTAGTCTTTTCCACACATCTGCCCCAACACATTTACATGCTAACCTGAGAAAAGGTTCACAATCCTCATCCAAAGATCACCTTAAGGTCAGATGCTGTCACTATGGAAGACAAGGTTATGAATCCTTATCTGTTGTAAACTTTATACTCAAGGTGATTAGATACGTACGGTCAGGTAGTATATAGCATAGTTCAATTTTCAGTTTAAAGTTTCCTCTATATTGCCCCAAAAATGTGCCTCAGTAGCAAAAATCAAACAAGTACCTTGATTACACACTTCCTGTGGAATGGCCAATTTAATAGCAATTGGAGACCAAAGGACTGTGGTTCAACGTCTGTCAGAACATAGGTTTAGACTACCCACACAAGCATGATCATGAGAATCCAATTCAATTTGTCTACTTATTCCTTCTGATACTATTTTACTGTGAAAATCCAGAGTTAAAATTAAACTGAGACATTATATTATATTGATATTATAAGACAAAGTCATTGAGTCATCTTCAAGTAAACAAGAACAAGCACCCATGTGACTATTCTGACTCAGTCAGTCTTTGTCAACAATGATATTGCTCCTGATTCAGCATTTAAATGGATCTGGCAGTTAGAGAGAACTTTCTTTGTATGACTACTGGATGATAGAATTACTAATACAACAACTGCATCATAAATGCTATTGGTAGTTGAAATTACCCTCTAAAGAAAAACGATGAATGGCTTAAATGTGCGTCCAAGAGTTAAAAACAGTTTTGAGGCATAACTCAGGTTAACATCCCACCCAGGTTTCATTCCTGCAATCTCTAATGTTTACCCTGCTAACCCCCCTAATACTAGATTAATTTAGCATGGCCAATCAAGCAAACCTCCACATCTTTGAACTGTAGAAAGAAACCCATACAGACACAGGGAGAATGTGTAAAGTCCACACAGACAGTGACCCAAGGGCGGAATTGACCTTGGGCCCATGGCACTAGTTCTCAGTCACAAACAGCAGCATCTATTGCACCTGTATATCACCTTTTCCATTTCTCAAATTATTAATCCTACAATCTCACAACAAGATTGTCAATTAAAACTGAATTGGGTACCATCTTGTCAATGCTCACTGGAAAAAAACTAGATTCTGAGAAAGAAAAAAGTAGATTCAGACCATCCAAATTAATTTCACATTGTACCCTTACACCTAGCAAACAAACAAAGCTTTTAATTCACCAATTTGCATTGGGTTTGAATCCGACCGAAAAAGGTAAGAAAGCACTTTCAACCCACTCAGCTGCCAATTCCATAAGGCAGGTGTTCCTAAACCATGGGATATGACCTCTGATGGGATCAGAGAGAAAGCATTCAGGATTGCAGGTTGCCTCTGAGGCAACAACAGAGAAGGAGCTATGATGAGACAGCTGCGGATTCATTGAATTACTGACGGCAACAACAGAAGACAATTCTGAGCCCAATGTGCTCTTTAACCTCAGGAAGCACTTTTAGCAACGAGTGGGACTTTTGTGCATCGACCCAGTGCAGGCAAAAACAGGCAAGCATAACTCGCAGGAAATACCAGGAAATCGTGCAGCTGCACCACAAAAGCAAGTCACAGCTTCAAACTATTGTGTTTCTGTTATAGAGACTCCTTATCTCTGTTTTACAGTCATTGGCAATGAGACCAAGAGGGCCAATGGAACAGGACTGGTTACTGTGCTAATGTTTGGGGTATGGGAGGGGGAGGATCACGTGATAAGCATGGGAGTAGGTGCATTTTTATGAGGTCTTGTATACTCAGATCTTTTAACCTATTTTTTATACTGATGCAAAACCCTGATGCAGAATTATTCAATCCTGATGTTGATAATCAGTGCTATTTTCCTGGAAAATGCTGCTGAATTTTGGTCAGGCGGAGCAAAGTTAAGTCAAGTCAAGAAAATCCTTGTCTGATTGAGGTGAGACCCAATTCACAGTGGCAGTTTGGGTGATGAGCAGGCCTACACTTCAGTGATACTACTGACATCGAGATGATGGTTGCAATTATAAACAGAAGCTATAGCGACCCTCTTGGCTCTCCAGTATAGATTTTTGATGCTCATGTAGATTTTTGTTTATTCATTTGTGGGACATGTGCGTCGTTGGCTGGCCAGCATTTATTGCCTATTCCATTGCCAGGATTTTGACACAATGACTATGAAGAAACAGCAATATATCTGTAAGTCAGACAATAAGTAGCTTGGAAGGGAGTAGCTTGC
Organism: Sphyrna mokarran; assembly: GCA_024679065.1. Lineage (NCBI taxonomy): Eukaryota > Metazoa > Chordata > Chondrichthyes > Carcharhiniformes > Carcharhinidae > Sphyrna > Sphyrna mokarran. Next base: position 19,905,130 of record JAGIQG010000012.1, on the reverse strand, counting down.
AGATGATGGTGTTCCCATGTATCTGCTGCCCTTGTCCTTCTAGATGCAAGTGATCATGGCTTTGATAGGTGCTGTCTAAGGATCTTTGGTGAATTGCTGCAGTATATCTTGTAAATAGTAGCAGCAGTGTATACTGAGCTTCGGTGATGGACAGAGTGGATGTTAGTGGACGTGGTGCCAATCAAGTGGGCTGCTTTGTCCTGAATGGTGTCAAGCTTCTTGAGTGTTGTTGGAGCTGCACCCATCCAGGCTAGTGGGAAGTATTCCAACACACTTCTGACTTGTGCTTTGTAGGTGGTGAATAGGCATTGGGGAAATCAGGAGATGAGTTACTCGCTGCAGTATTCTTGGCCTCTGACCTGTTCTTGTAGCCATTTTTCTAAAATGGTGAATCCAGTTGAGTTTCTGGTCAATGGAACCCTAAGGATATTGACACTGGGGGATTCAATGTCAAAGACAGCAGCTCTTATTGGTGATGATCATTGCCTAGTATTTGTGTGACGTGAATGTTACCTGCCACCTGTTAGCCTAAGCCTGGATATTGTCCAAATCTTGTTGCATTTGAACATGGACTGCTTCAGTTTGAGGAGTTATGAATGGTGCTGAACATGGCGAATACCCCCCACTTCTAACTTTATGTTGGAGGAAAGTCATGGATGAAGCAGCTTTAGATGGCTGGGCTTCAGACACCTGCAGAGATGTCCTGGAGCTGGGATGAATGACACTCCACAACCACAACATCTTCCTATGTACTAGCTATGAGTCCAATAAGCAGGATGTTTGCTCCCAGATACTCATTGATTCCAGTTTGGTAAGGCTCCTCAATGCCACACACAGTCGAATGCAGCCTTGATGTCCAGCACTGTCACTTTTACCACAGAAGTCAGTGCCCTGAGCGGGGGCACACCTTCAGTCCATGGAAATTATGCTGCATTGTGTGTTGTACATCGTGGCTGATTCAGATGAGGCATCCACTGCCCAGTATCCCAAGAGGTGCTGGGGATGAATTCCCAGCTGATTCTGAGAATTGGCTATCATGCCTTTACAATCTCAATTTGAAGGCTGGGCACCTCAAGTTTGATGAAGCATACTGCATCAGTGTTCAAGCTTGGAGTTGGTTGAAGCCTCCAACCATTTGTCTTACATTGACTTGTCCTCTGTGTTTCTTGAGAAGCACTGGAGCCAATCAGGCACATCATGTCCCTGCCACCTGCCAGGGCCTGGGCTTTTCTTTGCCGGAGCTTCAGGATGATGTGGTGGAACTGCAGAGGCTTCGGTGAAATTCTGGATGTTGCTCAATGATTCTTTTATGGCTTTGGCCTCTTTAATCTTTGTGGATGGTTATTTTATCCTGCAGAACTTCTTAAGATTATAATCCTGGTTTTGTGACTTTTGTTTTTTATCCTAGCACACATGTATATCAGCACAAGAGGCATTTATTGTCTGGCAAAAACCTGTGAAAATCAGGATGGTCCATTTGTTTTCTTTTTGATAGTATTCATCCACCAGCACGCTCCAGCAGCAAAATAGGGAAACAGGTAGGTGGGTGGGGGGGTGGAATCACTTGTGGGTCTCCTTTTTTCCATTGAGAAGCATGCTGATTTGGTTATGACATGAAGTCGTGCAGCAATTACCTTTTTTTTAATGAAATGAGTAGTGCCACAGCGGGGTGTCTTCTATGATCAAGCCAGTTCTGTACCCATGTAGCTAGTTCAGCTTTGATCCCACGAGATTTAATCTTTTGCATCAGCCTGCCATGAGGGATCTTGTCAAATGCTTTACTAAAATCCATGTAGACGACATCCACAACCCTTCTCTCGTCAATCATTTTTGTCACCTCCACAAAAAACTCAACAAATTTGTGAGGCATGACCTCCCTCATACAAAACTATGTTGTCTATTGTTAATGAGACTATTCAGTTCTAAATATGTATAGATTCGAAGAATCTTCTCCAACAATTTCCCTACCACGGACATCAAGCTCACTGGCCTATAATAACGAGACCACATTTGTTATCCTCCAATCCTCTATGTCCAATGAAGAAACAAAGATTTCTGTTAGCGACCCAGCAATTTCATCTCTTGTCCCTCTCAGTAATCTAGGACAGATGCCATCTGGCCTTGAGAATTTGTCTACCTTAATGCTTCCTAAAACACCTAACACTTCCTCCCTTATAATTGCAATTTGTTCTCATGGATCTACACATCCCTTTGAGACTCTACCAATCAACATGTTTCTCTCCTTTGTAAATACTGATGCAAAGTATTCATTTAGGATCTCGCCAACTTCCTTGGGTTCTAAGCATAATTCTCCTCCTTTGTTCTTGAGGGGTCTGACTCTTTCTCTGACAACTTTCTTGTTCCTAATGTATGTATAAAATGCTTTGCCATTCTCCTTAATCTTTTCTGCCAAGGGCATATCATGACCCCTTTTTGCCCTTCTAACTTCGTCTGAGTTCACTTCTACTTTCACTGTATTCCTCCAGCGCTTCATCTGTTTTTAGCTGCCTAGACCTTATGTGTGCTTCTTCTTTCCTTTTTGATTAGACTCACAATTTCTTTAGTTATTCACAGCTCTCAAATCCTACCTTTCCTGTCCTTCCTTTTTACAAGCATATATCTGTCCTGCACTCCTATCAACTGATCCTTAAAAGACTCCCACATACCAGATGTGGATTTACCCTTGAACAGCCTCTCCCAATCAAGAGCCCCCAAATCCTGCTGTAGTTGGTCAGCTACACCATATTCTCAAACCAAGTGACCAATGTCTCCCAAAGCAAACACTATGAATCTCTCATCAACTCCCCAAGACTCTCATTACACTGAGTGTTAAACGGTCTGATGGAAGTTCAGTCCTTCACACAATGGTTTGCAATCTCCACTCAAAAAACTCACTTTGGAATATTCTCCCAAACTAAGACTTCTCTCAGACATGTACAACATCAGGGTTTCAATCTCTCCTTCTGATGTTCCTCTCTCTCCTAGATAGCATCATGCATATAAGCTTTGACTTCCATGCATTCTCTCAGATACTCAGCCACACCAAACAGGTCCATAATAAGTAGTCACCAAACATCCTTAAAACTTCTGGCTTCCTACAAGTCTATTTTGTTCTAAGTCTGTTCCCTGCAGCTCTGTCTCTTTACTTTGGACCCTTTCCCTCTGCTTTTTACTTTTAATTTCACTGAACAGAATCTTTTCAGATTTTTCTTCTTTTCCTTTTGCTGGAAGATCTTTCTGGGACCCTGTTCAGTCTCACTCTGGTTTCTGATTACAAAGCTCAGTCATGATATTTGTCCCCATTCCCATAGTAAGAAACTAATTGCAGATTTCAACTTAATTCATAAAGTGGAGTGAAACTTTCAAGCAATTATTCAGTTTCATAAGATTACAAAATAAAATTTCTCCAGCAAGTTCAGACAGAAGAAACCTAGGCGTTTAGAAACCCCTAATTATCAAAAGCTATATGTGTAATTGGATCCCACCATACCATACCCCAGTATGTCTGAGACTGTGATCTAAACCTCTGGACACACATGAAGACCACTCATCACCTGTTTCCATAAGCAGGCTAGCTTCCCCAGTTATTCTTTTTCTCATACTGACATTTATTTTTAAATAAAAACTTGTAGCATTTGGAATGGTTTAAAATTAGATTCTGAATTAAAGTGCTGATGGCAAAGCAGAACTCTTGCTCACGATGATTAGCTGTGGAACTCAATTCAGACTATCAATCTGATACAAAGCTGAGCAGAGCAAAGGCATGTTGACACTATTATCTTCTTTCACTGTTTGGCAGATAGAACACTGGCACATCAAAAACATGCTCAGGATTCAAGTTGATAAGTCTCCTATATTACTATTACCAAACTGATGATAATACAGCACAGGAGAAGGACATTCAAACCATCATTACTGTGCTAGTCCATTGAGGGAGTTATTCAATTAGGCCCACACCTCTGCTTTCTCCCCTGATAACCCTATATAAATATTTTCTCTCTGGAGCATATATTCCTATCAACTAATCCTTAAAAGACTCCCACACACCAGATATTTGACCTGAGGGACAAAAACCTCAACCTCCGAAATTTTAAGAGCTACTGAACAGTAGACAGAGAATTAAGAGCGCCGAGAATAACTTTTTTAAAAACGCAGTAAAAAACTAAATTAACACATTCAGATTATGATATCATTGAAGTTGGGTACGTGAAACTGATCTTTCACCTAGGTCATTGGGTGGGATCTATCTGTAAAATTATTAAATCAGTTTTGTAGAGAAAAACAGGAGTTGAGCCTCGTTATGGATGTGAAACTAGGAATATTAGTAGTGAAGCAGACATATGGTCAAAAGTTCTTTTCAGGCCAGTTAGCTTAATCTCTGTCCAAAAAAAATGCTGGAATCAATTACTAAGGAAGGTATTTAGAAATTCCTCAATGCAGTCAGGCAGAGTCAACATGATTTTGAGAAACACGATTTTAACTAATTTATAAATCTCTTTGTGGAAGTAACAAACAATGTGGATAAAGAGGTACCCTTGGATCTACTTAGATTTTCAGAAGGCATTTGACAAAGTGCCACAAAAAAAAATTCTGCGAATACAAGAACTCTTGATGTAGGGATAACAGAGGATTGGGTAACGACAGAAAAAATAGACATAAATGGGTAATTTTTGAGTGCACGAAACATGATGAATGAAGTGCTATAGGGATCAACGTTGGGCATCAACTATTAACAACCTATATTGTTGATGTGCTGACATATCAAATGTACGCTTCCTAAATTTACTGATGGCACAAAAATAAGTAGTAAAGTAAGTTGTGTAGAGAACATGAGGAGTCTGCAAAGGGATACAGATAATTTAAGTGAGTGGGCAAAATTTAGCAGATGGAATAGTGTGGGAAAATGTGAACTCATCTACTTTAGCAGTGGGAATAAAGAAGTATATTATTTAAATGGGAAGAGATTGCAAAGAACAAAACAGCACGGGAAACAGGCCCCTTCGGCCCAACGAGCCCGCGCTGCCACCCCGATGTTCCCACCTCTACCCGCGATCCCTGTCCATGTTTATAGATCTATGGATTAAAAAGCAAATTTGAGACAATTAGCCTAAAAGCACATCTTTGGAATGTGGGAGGAAACCGGAGCGCCCGGAGAAAACCCATGCAAGCACGGGGAGAATGCGCAAACTCCCACAGACACAGGCTCAAATCCATGTATCTGCCCAGCACAGCGATAGTCACTGCCCATCAAATGGTCCAGGTCAAGCGATTGCCCATCAAATGGTCCAGGTCAAGCGTACACTAACGATGTGAAGCACTAGGATACTCTCGAAAAAATCCAAGAGCAGCCCTCTCACAACCCATCGCGTGTATGCCCCTCGTTAGACAACAAGGTGGACCAAAGCACCTGTAAGATAAAAACAAGTACATCAATATCATCATCTATTTACACACTTCCCAGGGACTCCCAAGGCTCATGATCCCTATTTTAAATCAGTTTTCTACACCCCTCCATTCCCATTCTGTTCATGTGCCCATCTAAGTATTTCTTAAATAACTGCAGAGTACCTGCCTCCACCACTTTACTTGGCAGCGCATTCCATACCCCCACCACCCTCTGTGTGAAAAAACTCCCTCTAGCATCCAAATTATACCTTACCCCTCACCCTGAGCCCGTGACCCCTCATGCTATTTGAGTCCATCCTAGGAAAAAGCTTAACCCTGTTTACTCTATCTATACCCCTCATAATCTTGTACACCTCTACTAGATCTCCTCTAAGTCTACATCTTTCTAAGGAAAACAGTCCCAATTTGCCTAACCTCTCCTCGTAACTCAGACCTTCCATACCAGGCAGCATCCTGGTAAACCTCCTCTGCACACTCTCCAAAACTCAAGATACCAAGGGGTCTGTGTCCCCTGGTACATGGATCACAAAACAATTAGTGTGCAACTACAGGAACGCATGACTTTACAATGTTCAAGTTTTGAAGAATAGCACTTGCAACATTTATAAATTTACACCTCATTTCAGCTGTACAATATCGGTTTCAAATATACAATGCCACAGCAAACAGTTATGTTCTTTTATGTTCTGCCTTTCACAAGTTCAGGAAGAGCAAATTGCTTCTGAAATATAGATCACATAGACAAAAACCCCAGTTTAAAACTAAGTAATTGAAGCTGGTGAGTTGGATATCTGTTTTACAAAAAAATTTGATTTTACTTAACACTCTGTTCACGGTGTCATGGCCACAAGTTGATGGAAATGGAACATAACCTTTCAGTGAAAATAGAGTTCAAGAACTAATTTCCCATTCATAACTTAGTTCCTGACTTACATCAGTTTCCAGAAACCAACTGTGTCACAAGTCCAAAGACTGCCTGTACAGCAAACGATTAGGAAGGCAAATGGAACATAGTCGTTTATTGCACGGGAAACTGATTATAACAGTAGGTGTTTGTGCTACTGTTGTATGGGGCATAATCTTCTTTCCATGCAACCCTGCAGCTTAAACAAAAATAGGAGAACTCCACCCTCCTTTGCAACTTAACTATTTTCTATGGGATATGGTACTCTTGGCCCTACTTTCTTCCTACGTTCCTGTGAAAGAGGCATGCTGTGGATTGACTGCAACAGATTCTAACTTATTGTATTTGTGGCCTAAGCACCTATGCAGTACAATGTAACTATATGATGACAAGCTGCCAGATTTGTTATATAGCGACATTAGAAGCCTTCATTGAGATCACAAATTTTGCAGTTCAGTATCCCGCATTTGGGGACATCGCAGGCATCAGCACATCCGAAGTACAATGGGCTAGCTTCGTCCTGGGTGAACCACCTGCTTGATCATGATTTCATCTTTGCCAGGTAAGATTACTTCACAATGCAGCAGGCTTAAATCACTCATGTTACAAATTCTATTCAATACTGAATGTTAAAAATGTACTCAATTCTGTCAGCAGAATTGAGTGGATTGAAAGGTAGGTGCTAAAAGCTGCATCAATACCTATTTGAAACCAGTCAGTCCTATGTGATACTATCCAATTCAAAAATAAAACTTTCAGGGTCAGCATTATCTAAACATTTGAGTGCCAAAATGTTCAACTGCATCCTTAATTATCTAGTTATTGCAATTCATCTTATAATATACAACAAATTTTAATTTGAAGTAAATATTTGAAACCAAGTTAAATTCAGAATAAAAAATTCAAACCAACTGCAATAAAATATATCCTTTCTTAACAACAAAACCTGCAATCCAAATACAGAGGTCTGTATTTCTTATTTGCTTTAATCCTGACTACTTGCAACTGTTTTGGCTCATTGTGCACCGTTCAATCACTGACTCTTCGAGATGTGTGTTTTTTTAATATAAATAAAAATATCTCCTTCAAAAACAATGTGTATATTTTGTGTTAGAACTTGATACTAAATCAGATTTATCTACAGATTAAGAACACGGAAGCTGCAAGACAAAGCAAGTTGCTAAACAGCAAAATAGATAAATAAAATAGAATAATAAAACAGCAAATTATTTTTTAGAAAATAATAAAAATAATCAGACAATAAGTTAAAATAATTTTCATTACAGCATGTTTCTTAGAATCTGAAAAGCAACAAGACATTTAAAAGAAATGGGTTTCTCAAGAATGGTTCCAAGATGAGAAACTTCTGCCATGAAGATTGATTCCAGGACTGTTTTCCTTGAGAAAAGAAGATAGAGAGGAGATTTCTTAGAGATATTCAAAATCATGAGGGGTCTGGACAGAGTAGATATGGAAAAACTGTTCCTATTCCTGAAATGATTGAGAGCAAAAGGGTACAGATGTAAAGTATTTGAAGAAGAAAAAGCAACATGAGAAAAAACTTTCCACACAGCAAGTGGTTACGGTCTGGACTCCACTATCCAAGACAGCGTGGTGGAGGGAGCATTCAGAAGTGAATTATATTGTTATCTGAAAAGGAATAAAATATAGTATTACTGGACAAAGACAAGAGGATGGCACGTAGTGAACTGTTCAATTAGAGAACCAATGTAGACACAATGGTCTGAATGTCCTCCTTCTGCACTGAATCAGTTAAGTTGTCTATTTCTTTCATTGGCAAGCCTTCAAAAAGCTATGTTGTGTACTTGACCAAAAAGTTTTGAAGTCTTTACATAACTAATGCTGAGGAACTGAGTTTGTAATTATGCCATAGGGTGCTTTTTATGTCAAAACCATTCATTTGCATTAACATACTTTGGCTTTATCAAAAGACAACCTATTACAACAGGCATTCACATGGAAACAATGATTAGGTCTGATAGCATGTTGCCAATTATATGAATTTACCACAGAAAATGGAATCCTCCTACGTACATTTGGCTGGACTCATTTTAAAAGCATTTACTATCTGACAAAGTGCAAATTAAATACACAAGTCTTCCTGTGGTAGTGTGGCAGATGAGCATAGGTGCAAGAATATGGAGTGGCAGTGGAACATGAGTCCAAGTTCATGGACCAGTAGTTGGAGCCAAGTCTAAGCTCACCTTGGGAATCAAAGAGTAAGGTGGCATTTATTGTTCTCCCCTGTACATAATCTAACTTGAATAACCCATTTATTAGCTTCCACCTGCAATAGTTGTTTAGTCTTATCACGTCATAAGATGCTTTTAAAGTCAAAACCATTTCTTTGCATTAACAAACTTTGGCACAATATCAGAAGACAACCTACTATGACAGGCATCCACACTGCAACAATGATCTCAGTGTGTTGCCAATTGTATAAATTTACCACAGAAAATTGAATCCTCTGAGGTACAGTTGGCTGGACCCATTCTTAAAATATCCAGCTGTCTGACAATGTGCAAAATAAATACACCACTCTTCCTTTCTGCTTCTGAATCAAGCCCTTACTGAGAAAACTTGAGAGTCACAAAGGCAGTAACTTATTGATCAAAACAGACAGATAATAAATTCCATGCAGGCCAATGTGTTTACTGTATCTCAACCTAAAAAGAGACATCTTGAACATTTGTGCTTCCACTAACCTCACTTGCAATGTTCTTTTACAAAAGAAAAAGAAAGCTTTCCAATAGAAAAAAGTAGCTAGGGTGCAGTTGTTCTTTTCAGGCAAAAATAGAGCAGTTCAGCTTTCCCAGCAACTGCCCTGTCCTTAACTGACCTGGAAGCACTCCAAAGTTATTACATAAAATATCAAATGAGTGGGAAAATTCAATCTTCAGGGCTGATCCCCTCTCACATCAGCACAGAATTACAATCTTTACTTGGGATAGTACTTGGCAAAAAATCAGCAGATTTGAGTAAATTACAAAATACTTAAATAATCACAAAAGGACCAAGTTGTACTTACTGAACACAATGACAAACAAGACAAATGGTTTGAAGTCAGTCACAAACTCCTAAATGGACAATTACTCTTCAAAAGCAATATTTTGAAATTCTCCAAAACATTTTCATTATGATTTAGGCCAGCCTTTGCAAATTTCCTAGATGATTCTTAAGATGTGGTTTACAGACCTCAATTACATTATCATTAGTCAGTATATACCAATAGGTATGGTAGTGCAGGGTTTGAAGTGATCTTACCACAGGTTTATGTCACAGTCAGCAAAAGCACGGAAGCCCAGAAATGCTTTGAGCTCAAAAACTCCTGTCAATTCTGTACTTTGTACAAGCTTTTGAAAGCTTTTTGAGAGATAATTTTCTAATTAAAAGCCATTGGAATTCAAAATAAGACATGGTGTTGGATAACAATTTGTCTAAGACTTGGGCTAAAACTCAATCTGGATGAAAATCTTTTATATTGGATATGGTCTTTTATGAACCGACTCTGGACAGTCCTAATCCATTTCTGAGTGGGCACGGGTCTGCAATGCTAAATTGTCCCTAACTTGACACTACATTAAAAGATCACCATGGATGCTAGATCCGAAAATTGAAGACTGCCACACAGATGCATTATGCAAGTAATAAATTAAGTTTTTTTTTTAAAACGTTTATCCTCTCACAGGATGCAGGCATCACTGGCTTGGTCAGCATTTGTTGCTCATCCCTAACTGCCCTTCAGAAGATTGTAGGGAGCCAGCTTCTAGAACTGCTGCATCTAAGTACAGCAATAGTGCTATTAAGAGTTCCAGGATTTTGACTCAGCAACAGTGAAGGAACAGCAATATAATCCCAAATCGGTGCAGTGAATGGCTTCAAGGGGAACTTGCAGGTGATGATGTTCCCATGTATCTGCTGCCCTGGTCATTCTAGGTTGTATAGATCATAGGTTTGGAAGATGATGTCATAGTTGTCTTAATGAGTTGTTGCAGTGCATCTTGTATACGGCACATAATGTTATGAAAAGAATGAATGTTTAAGATGGAGGATGGGGTGCCAATCAAGTAGGATGCTTTGTGTCAAGCTTCTGGAGAGTTGCTAGAGTTCTAGGCAAGTGAAAAATATACCATTACACTCCTGACTGGCTTTAGGAAATCAGGAGGAGAGTTCCTTGCTGCTGAATTCACATTTTTTGACCTGCTCTTGCAGCCAGTGTTTTTGTGGCTGGTTTAGTTCAGTTTCAGGTTGATGATAACCTCCAGTATACTGATAGTGGGAAATTCAGCAGTGACAATAACAATGGGGAGATGGCCATTGCCTGCATTTATCTGGCATAAATGTTCGTTGTCACATATCAGCCTTGAGCAGCATGGTGGCACAGTGGTTAGCACTGCTGCCTCACAGCACCAGGGACCCAGGTTCAATTCTAGTCTCAGGGGCGTGAGAAGTATGCATGTTCTCTCTGTGTCAGCATTCCTCTGGGTGCTTCGGTTTCCCCTCTCACTCTAAAGTTGTGCACGTGACGTTGATTGGCCATCTTAAATTGCCCATTGGTGTCGGGGGATTAGCAGAGTAAGTATATGGGATTATGGGGATAGACTTTGCATGGATTGTTGTGGGTGCTGGCTTGATGGGCCAAATGGCCTTCTTTAGATATTCTATGATTCAATTCTACTCTGATTCCAAATTCAAACGTTCCACAGATTTGATTCATGTGGATATCTGTGGAGTTGCAAAAGGTGCTAAATACTGCAACAATAAACAAACACCCAAGATCACAACATGCTTTCATTCAAAACGGGCAGCATGGATGCTCAATTGTTATGTATATTTAAGACATTTTTGGATTCTACATGAATTACACAATGAGGATAGCGCAGGAAGCTATGGTCCAGGCATAAAGTCAGCCACAATCTTACTGAATGATGGCAATGGGCTCGAAGAGACAAATGGTCTCCTCTTGCTTTTGTTTTGCATGTTTTTATGAAAGAGTACAGCTGGAAACAGACTCCAAGTATAAAGGAGACGAACTACTGCAAAAATCTGAGAAGCTCTAACTCAAACAAAAAAAAAAAAGGGGCAGGCCTCACTGGGGCAAAGTAAACTAATAAAGTGGGCAAAGAGAAATAATTTAAATTAGTGAAGTCTGTTTCAAACCCATAGATAAGCTGGTAGCTTGGGCAGATAGATGGCAGATGGAATTCAATCCTGATAAATGAGAGGTGATGCATTTCGGGAGAAAGAATGTAGGGGGGAGGTATGTGATAAAGGCTAGACCTATTAAGAGTATAGAAACGCAGAGGGACCTGGGGGTGCAGGTGAACAAGTCTCTGAAGATGGCAGAGCAAGTGGAGAAGGTCGTGAAGAAAGCATATAGTATGCTAGCCTTTATGGAAAGGGGTATAGAGTACAAGAGCTGGCCTTTAATGTTGCAGTTGTATAAAACATTGGTTAGACTTCATTTTGAATATTGCGTCCAGTTCTGGTCGCCTTACTCCCGGAAGGACGTGGAGACTCTGGAGAGAGTACAGAGGAGGTTTACCAGGATGCTGCCTGGTATGGAAGGTCTGAGTTACGAGGAGAGGTTAGGCAAATTGGAACTGTATTCCTTAGAAAGATGTAGACGTAGAGGAGATCTAATAGAGGTGTACAAGATTATGAGGGGTATAGATAGATTAAACAGGGTTAAGCTTTTTCCTAGGATGGACTCAAATAGCACGAGGGGTCACGGGCTTAGGGTGAGGGAGGTAAGGTATAATTTGGATGCTAGAGGGAGTTTTTTCACACAGAGGGTGGTGGGGGTATGGAATGCGCTGCCAAGTAAAGTGGTGGAGGCAGGTACTCTGCAGTTATTTAAGAAATACTTAGATGGGCACATGAACAGAATGGGAATGGAGGGGTATAGAAAACTGATTTAAAAATAGGGATCGTGAGCCTTGGGAGTCCCTGGGAAGTGTGTAAATAGATGATGATATTGATGTACTTGTTTTTATCCTACAGGTGCTTTGGTCCACCTTGTTGTCTAACGAGGGGCATACATGCGACGGGTCGTATTAACAAAATTTGCGATTTGTTATTAATATTCTATGGTCAGTACAATGCAATTGAAAAATACCAACAACTAACAGTTATTTTTGTTTATTCTATACTCTTAATTATCTTACTAAACTACATACCATAGGAATCTCCCCTTTCCAGGAGTGAGAGGTCGTGAGAGGGCTGCTCTTGGATTTTTTTTTGAGACTATCCTAGTGCTTCACATCGTTAGTGTACGCTTGACCTGGACCATTTGATGGGCAACACGACAGCTCAGTGACTATCGCTGTGCTGTGCAGATACATGGATTTGGCCTGTGTCTGTGGGAGTTTGCACATTCTCCCCGTGCTTGCGTGGGTTTTCTCCGGGCGCTCCGGTTTCCTCCCACATCCCAAAGATGTGCTCTTAGGCTAATTGGCAAAACAAATCCTCCCTAAATTGTCTCAAATTTGGTTTTTAATCCATAGATCTATAAACATAGACAGGGATCACGGGTAGAGGTGGGAACATTGGGGTGGCGGCGCGGGATCGTTGGGCCGAAGAGCCTATTTCCCATGCTGTTTTGTTCTTTGTTCATACTTGGGATAATTTCTTTACTGAAATAATAACAAAACATTCATAATTGTCAAAACAACTGTCTTAACTTAGAGGTTTATAAGATGATGAAGGGGATAGATACAGTGGACGTTCAGAGATTATTTCCTTGGGTGGAAGTAGCTGTACTAGGGGACATTAACTATAAGGTTCATGGTAGGAGATATAGGAGGGATGTCCGAGATAGATTCTTTACTTAGAGAGTGATTGGGGTATAGAACGCACTGCCTGCTGTGATAGTGGAGTTGGATACTGCAGGAACTTTCAAGCAGTTATTGGAACACACCAGAATAGTAGGGAGTGGTATAGCTTGATCTTGGGTTCAGACATAGCTTGGCACAACATGGAGGGTCGAAGGGCCTGTACTGTACTGTACTGTTCTATGTTCTACAACAGCGGAATAAACACATCATTAATGTTGCTCAAATTACAATTATAATGTAGAGAATCATGAAGATATATTATTACAGCAACAACCCAAAATTAGTCAAATAACTGTAGTTATCTTTAACTCTTCAGACGGGCAATAGTTGAAATTACAGTTGACTATTTTCCCCAGTCAATTAAGTTCCAAGTTCAAATCAACCTATGATTCGCCCTACAATTGTCTTAAATTAAAATACAGGCAAGAAAAGTCTAAATCGATCATCTGGTAAATGTGAAATGAAAAAACACACATCTCTTTCAAGACCAACAAACACATTGCTAAAATTGAGTATAAATTACATGCGGAAACAAAAACATTTATATTCAAATTGTTTTTGCTTTAGTTGCATCCTATATTAACAAAATTTGTGATTTGTTATTAATATTCTATGGTCAGTACAATGCAATTGAAAAATACCAACAACTAACAGTTATTTTTGTTTATTCTATACTCTTAATTATCTTACTAAACTACATACCATAGGAATCTCCCCTTTCCAGGAAAATCCTGTCACCTCTGTCAATCCTCAACCCCCTTCATCACAGCTAGGAGCTAACAGAAAGCAAAAGTGATCTTCTGGATCCAAGGCAGAATCACAGAAATGGATATTACATAAAAGGCATTTTATTTCCCCCCCACCCCCAGTATGTTGCTTTCCTGGTGCCAGGATCATAGATGTCAAACAGAAGCTGCTGGACATTCTTGGCGGGTGGGTGGGCAGGCGGGGGTCTTTAACACTCAGAAGTCAGAGTTCAATTACTTCAGTAGAAAGGGAATGTGGTCCTGCAGTCAGAATTTAAATAGAAAATCAATAAGTGGGACTTAATAATCCTTAGACTATTTCCAGTGCCACATACGTGTATCAAGTCCAGATCTTGCACAAGACTCATGACTGAAGTACATTTCTTAAAGGCATACAATATTATCACACGAGGAAACCAACAGAATCCTGGGCATGTTGTATAGATCCACAAAGAGGAACCAGAAAGAAAAAGAAACTCTACAATCACCTAGTTTGAGAAATTCCTGTTCAAGGGTAATAGACTGTGGTTTACCTCCAGCCAATAAAGTCAGGGCCAGATCCACAGAATCCCTTGACCTTCTAGATGGTAGCAGTTGTCTGTTCGGAAGGTGCTGCTAAGGAGTCTTGAGATCTAATGCATCTAATAGAAAGTGGACACTGTTGTCAATGTCCATCGGTGACGGAGGGAGTGAAAGGGGTATCAAATAAGTAGTGTGCTTTGACCTAGATAGTGTTGAACTTCTTGAGTGTTCACTCATCCAGGCATGCGGAGTCATCATATTCTTGCTTTGTGCTTCGTAGATGGACTACCTTCAAAGGAGGAACGGTTTGGGCACAATCAAAATGGAAAAGGTAGGGCAAACAAAACCACAGCATGCCGGATGAAAAAGAAAATAGATTAAGACAAATCTCTGGTAGAAAATACAATTGAGAGCCAAACTGAATATAGGAGGTTCAGAGGGGAAATGAAGAAGCAATAAGAGAAGCAAAGAGGGATTATGAGAAAAGACTAACAGCCAACATGAAAGGGGAATCCCGAAGTCTATTAGGCACATAAATAATAAAAGCCTAATAAAGGGAATTATTTGCATCTATCCTTACCAAGGAAGTAGATGTGATCCGGGCCATGGTGACGAAGGAGGAAACTCTGTCACCAGAAGGGTTCAAAATTGATAAGAGGTATTGAATAAACTATCTGTACTTAAAGTTGACAATGCACTGGCATCAGATGAGAGGTGTACAAGCATACTGAAAGAAGAGAAAATGGAAATTGCAGGGGCACTGGCCATTATCTTTCAATCTTCTCTCGACTCAAAGTGCCAGAGAACTGGAGAATTGCAAACACTTGTTTAAAAACGTTTGTGAGGATAAACCCAGCAATTACAGACAAGTCAGCCTAACTTTGGTGGTGAGGAAGTTTCTACAATTTGGGATCAAATTAGTGACATGAAAACATGGGTCCATTAGGAATAGCCAGCATGAGTTTAAGGGAGAAATCATGCTGGAGTTTTCTGCAGAGATAACAAAGAGGGTTCATGTGGATAATACTTACTGTATTCAAGAGGCGGCTGGATATAGCACTTGGGACAAATAGGATCAAAGCTTATTGGAAAAAAGCAGGACTAGGCTATTGAGTTGGATGATCAGCCATGGGCATAATAAATGGTGGAGCAGGCTCAAAGAACCAAATGGCCTCCTCCTATCTTCTATGTTTGAAAATTACCAAAATGCTGTTCATCTGGTGTACTTCAATATGCATTCAATACAGCGCTGCATAAAAGACTTGTGAGAAAGGTTACAGTTCAGGAAATAAAAGGAACAGTAGCAATGTGAATACAAAATTGGCTGAATAATAGAAAACTACTGTAAACCTCTATGATTCTGAGTAATGATTAATGGATTTTAAGAAGTTGGACAAAGATTTGGAGGTGAGTTCCCCAGCGTTCACTATTGGAACCATTGCTTTTCCTGATGTTTATTAATGAGCTACATCTTGGTGTGCAGGGAACAATTTCAAAATTTATGGATGATACAAAATTTGAAAGCATTGTAAGCTAAGGAAGACAATGTCGAGTTTCAAAAGGATATTTACATGTTTTTGGAGTCGGTAGATAAAGTGTGCAATGATTCATCGTGATCAGAATAGAGACAGTATAACTCTAAACCTCTGAAGGAGCAGAGGGATCTGGATGGAAATGTGCATAAGCCATCAATGGTGGCAGGACAGGTAAAGAGAGCAGTTAATAGAGCACATATACACTAGACTTTAGGAGCATTGAGTACAAGAGCAAGGAGGTTATGCTGAGATAGGCCTCAGCTGGAGTACTTCGTATAATTCTGGGCACCACACTTGAGGAAGGGTATGAATGCACTGGAGATTGCATAAGAGGTTTACAGAAATGGTTCCAGGCATGAGAAACTTCAGGATTCAGATTGTTCACCTCAGAGAAAAGAATTAAAGGAAATTTAGTAGAGGTATCCAAAATTACGAGGTGGCTGGAAGAATTGATAGGAAAAGCTATTTCTGTTCATAAAGAGATGGAGAACAAGATACCACAGATTTAAAATGATTTATAAGAGAAGCAAATGCAACTTTTTCACACAGAATGGTTGGGATTTGGAAAATGCTGCCTGGAAGTTCAGTGGAATCAAGGTATTCAAGAGGCCACTAGATGATGATCTGAATAGAAACAATGGGCAAGAATACAAGAATGAGGGGAGAATGGCACTAAGCCATAACGTTCAACAGGAGAGCAGATGTAGACACAATAGGCTGAATGGCCACCTTCTGCACCATAACAATTCTGATATTCCGTGATTTTGATCAGTTCAATCAAGTCTCTTCTCAACTTTTACACAGCAAAACAACTGCAACTTCTCAAATCTTTCCATATCCCTGGAAATATTTTCATAAATCTTTTCTGTATCCTCTCGAAAGGCTACACGTGTCTCCTGAAGTGTGACATTGGGATTAGGACACACTGGTTCAGTAGAGGTTGAATTCATTTTATAATGGTGCATCATAATTTCTTTGCTTTTGTAATTTATATCTCTTGTCATAAAACCAAGAATTCCAGATGCCTTTTTAACCTTGTTCTCAGCAGTCCTGCATACTCAATGACTTATGCACATAGAAGATTTTCATAGTAACTTCACTAGTGTTAATTTAAGTCTACTTGTGATACTAATTAAACAAACAATATAGGTCTCCCTGTTCAGAGCTGTACCTTTTAAGGTGTCTCTCACCACTCTGCCTCCAAAAAATATCACACTGCTCTTTTGTTAAAATTCATCTGCCACATGTTTTCATTTCAACAGCCAATGTCTTCTCAAAGTCTATCATTTTCTCCTCATAATTCACAATATTTAAGTTTTTTTGACATTTGCAAATATTGAAATTGTGCTCTGTAGTTCAAAATTTATTTATTAGTGTCACAAGTATGCTTACATTAACACTGCAATGAAGTTATTGTGAAAATCTCTTGACTGCCACACTTCAGAGCCTGTTCGGGTACATTGAGGAAGCAAATTCATAGCATATGAACTAGCATAGCCAAGTCACCTAACCAACATGTCTTCTGGGAGGAAACCAGAGCACCAAGAGAAAGCCCACATTGACATTTGTTGCAAATTTCTAGTTCACAATTCATATCTTTTAGTTTAGAACTTTTAGTTTTAGGAACAATTTTACCTCTAGATAAATGGAAGAATCTGATTGCACTTGAAGCATTCTGTTGGTATAAAACTTCTGGAGCATCAAAAAGACTTCACTCAAGATAAAATTGTCAGATATTTAAAATTTGTAACATTGAGGTAGCATAGAAATTGCACCCACAGTACATAAACTAGCCACACAAAAAGCATTGTCAAGTGTAATTTTCTTGATCTGTGATGGAGATCATTTTAGATGGAGAATACTTATTATGCATTACTTATCCATGTATGAACTTCAACAATATTAACAGGCCATCTGTCTGCAACCAGGAGTGGGGAGTTTGGTAAGAGAAGCTGAAGACAAATCACAGCTGAACCCAATCACATTCACATTCAGTATCTACACATATACTTTGTGCAGAGATCACTACACACATTAACAAGGAATACATGAATAATAGAATTTGAGCAAGATACAGGAATAGACCACTGAACTATATCACAGCTAAGAATTGGCACTTTAGGGAAAGAAAGATTAGAAAGGAGTAAAAATCTGAAAAGAGCACAATCAGCTATGTTATTCTTTTTGATACTCGTTAGCTTTTCCACTGAAAAAAAACTTGCTATTCAAGATTATCAACTGCAAAGAGTTTGGGATCAATACTAGTAACTGAATTTCACTCTAAATTGGATTGCTGAGTTAATGTAGCACCCAATTCTAGTCACAGATGATTAGACAAATATTCAGCAAGTCTGGCGACAATTGTGGAGAGAGAAAAACAGATGATTTTTGATCAACCTGAAATGTTAATTGTTTCTTTCTCCACAGATATAGCATTTTCTGCTTTCACTTCATTATTGTCTAGTATAGAGATACACAATTTTAAAAATTGGATCAGTTTTAAGTAGAATATAAGAGATGTGACTGAATTTATAAAAGATGGGTGATATAAAATTAAATGCAAGAGACTCAGCAAAAAGTGCACATTTTACAAATTATATTAATGGACTATTGTGAAGCTGTGGAACATAGTTGCTCTTTAGCTAGTAACTAAGTTAACACTTAAGAGTCACAGAGGCTTACAACACAGAAAAAGTCCTTCAGCCCATCAAGTCTATGCCAGTCAAAGATAAACCATCCAAATATGCTCATCCCACTTTCCAGCACTTGGTCCTCAGCTTTGTATGCCTTGACATCACAAACTGATATCTAAATACTTCTTAATGTTATGAAGGTCTCTAACTTCACATTCTTTCATGCAGCGAGTTCCAGACTCGCACCAGCCAACGGGTGAAAATGTTTTCCTCACATTCCCTCTAAACCTCCTGCCCGTTACCTTAAATCTATGCCCTCTGGTCACTGATCCCTCCAACACAGGGAAAGGTTTTTTTCCTGTCTAGTCTATCTAAATTGGAAGTTTAAAAAAAATTTTTAAAAATAGATTTACTAGATAATTGAAGCAACGGGGAATAAAGAGAAAGGAACAGGCACATGGGAATATGACTGCTGCCAGTGCAAAGGATAAACATCGATATATACTGATTGGGCTAAACAGTCCGTTTGCATGCTGCAATTTGCATGGGATTCATGTAACCAAATCATATACCATCAGCCCAGATTCTGTGGTCAGCAGCAGGCAAATAGCATTCAGTCCATCTTACAGGTGGCTACCCAGCGGATTCAAGTGAAGACTTTTTCTAATCCAGCAGCTGATCAGTGTTTCATATCCTTCAAGGTGGCTGCGAGCAGGGCAAGAAACAGCGAGATTTTTGAACCAGATTCAAGAAACCACAGAGATTTACAAGGTCTAAACCAGAAAGAAAGTCTAAAGCAGGGAGTATAAACAAGATTTAAATCATCCACTAAAAGCAAAATAATGACAGCAATATAAAGTTGGGATTAAGGAGATTGAGGAAATAGACAAAAAAAAAATCATTGTGAAGGGATGGAACTCTATATTTATAAAATTTTCAGAGAGAGAGATTGACAATAATTATCATTCATCATGGTACTAAAAAAGGGTATATTTAGTGGAGATTTAGTTGTCTAGGGTCCAACTTCATGCCACTGATTTCAATGCTAAAAAATGTTACAGTACACCCCATGGTGCAGGGGTACTTCTCTAACGCCAACTTCCACATTTATGCATTTAACTAGTATGTGCAGAAGTTGCTAATGTAATGGTGAGTGTTATTACCATTACCGTTATTATCTACACAAAATCTGGGCCGTTATATAGTTTATATACAACCCCAAACCTTTCAGAATGAGCTCCTTAAAAGTAAAGTTTATTTATTAGTCACAAGTAAACTTACATTAGCACCACAATGAAGCTACTATGAAATTCCCCTAGTTGCCACAGTCCAGCGACTGTTTGGTTCAATGCACCTCACCAACATGTCTTTCAGAGTGGGGGAGGAAACCAGAATACTATCAGGAAACTCACGCAGACTCCACAGACAGTGGCCCAAACTGGGAATTGAACCTGGGTCCCTGGCACTATGAAATAGCAGTGCTAACCACTGTGCTACCATGCCACCCATTAGGTATTACATAAGGTATTAATCAAAAACAAATTCAGACAAGAACAAGTGAAACAGGTCTGAACTTTATACTTCTGTTCAAGAGATGTCTAAAGTAAAACCCATAAGTAAAATCAACCAACTTACCACCACAGGCTCCAACACGTTAGTACATGATGCACAAGCAACTGAACTCTTCTTGAGCTAATTTTTAATTATTCATTTGTGGTAAAACTAATCACGATTAATTAAAAATGATTGAAGCTTTTTTTAAAATATAAAGACAATCTCGCATTTATATAGTATCGTTCACACTTTCAGAAACTTTTACAGCCAAAGTAGACTCTGTGCAGTGTAGTCACGAGGTCACTGTTGTAATGAAGGAAACACAACAGCCAATCTGCACACAGCAAGCTCCCACAAACAACAATATAACAACCAGATAATGTGCTTCTCTTGTATATTGATGGAATGTTAAATACTGACTCAAAGTGCTCTTAAAGGCTACATTTTGATACTACTTTTTTAGATCAAATCAAGAAATCCAAATTTGAAGTTTTATAAAATTGATTTTATAGCTGTGACAAATTATAAACTAAAGCATTGATCACAGCATAATGTTTCACTCAGCAATCATGAAAAAAGTAGTGTAGTATGCAGATTTATAGATAAAAGCAACCTTTGCACTGGCACACACATGTAATGAAGACATCAAAGACATTGATATCTTAGAGTGAACAAGCAATAAAATTAAATATAAACAGAATAATAACTTTCATTTTAAAAAAGGATGAAATTCAATTTTGGAAATTAAAATGTCAACATGCATCTGCAGCTTGAATAAAAACGGCAGCACCTGAATTTTAACAGTCCGCCTGGCAAATTTTAAGGCATGGTGGGCAGGAGCATGAAATTGCACTTAAGGGCTTTTTCCCAATCGCCTCAACTTTCAGGCTGGCAGGCACGTGATAGATGGGAAACAGAAAATGAAACACTGGTCTTAATCTATTTTGACTTTTTCGTGAATGGGGTTGGGGATAATAAAAAAAGAGAATTCTATGGAAGAGATTCAAAAAGGTAATTGAAAAGGGGAATAGATTACCACAGATGAAGAATACCAAAACTGTAGAAAGTCAGAAAGGGAAAATTGTAACTACACTACTGAAGACATTAACTGAATACTGAGGAAAGCATTACCACAGTACTTCAGCCAAACCATCATTTTTCAAGAATGCCAATCAAACATGAATAGGGTAAGCATCTCCTAGATACAATCAAAGCAGAATCAATCCCATCTTCTTCCAAAATCAAATTGTATAGCTAGCCGGACAAACAATTAGACAACATAGGAGGATTTTAGGAGAGAGAGTTACCAGTATTTCTTCTTCAAGAACTACAAGCCTGGCAATTGTGGAGTGCAGCAGAAGGGGCAAAGAGAATAAAGTACTGGTTAGATGTATAATATCCAAAAGACAGATGTTAATGGCGATACTGAAATAGTTGTAAGAAAATGTCACCATGAACCTCTAATGTAAGTGTCAGACAACAATAACCAAGCTGCAATTGATCAGCCATGTATTTCAATACTTTCCAAATGCTCCTTAATGCTACTAAACAGATAATTATACTAACTGAAACCACGTTCTACAAAAATTGTGCACGTCTTAAACCAGTTATTAGACATACATTGGCAATTTGAAGCCTGACAAATTTTCAATCCTATCGTTTCACTTTTACATTATAAAAGAAATTGAGAGGTGTGGTTTCCAGATACAAACAATCTATTAGTTTCTAATCAGTCATAATCACCCCAACCAAAAAAAAAATGATTTGGCATTATTGGAAGGAAATTTTAAATAATCAGAAACATTTCACAAAACACTCAGCAAAACAAACAATTCAGTATCACTGGTGTCCTGTTGCATAGAGACTTACAGACAAATTTCCACAAATTTACTGCTTATAAATCAACTTTCTTAACAAAACTTTGCCCATCTTTATACTGCAAGACACTAAAAATATAAAAAATACACAACCGTGTAAATAGCAGCATAAAAGTTGACCCAGCAACAGAAGTCAACAGGGCATAGATGATGACCCCAATTTTCCAGCACCAAAAATCATGTTTTTGCATACACTTGACAGCGGATTGACCCTCATTTCAGCTTTGACATGCCTTACTTGTATTAGTAATGAGCCTTTATTTTTCACCCCATAAATGCATGTTTTACCTACTGGAATTAGGCAGGTAATACAAGATATGTTGCAAAGATTTGCAGGACACACATCTATCATGTCAATGCTTTGGGTGACATTTCAAAATGGCACCCATCCACACCCACACCAGTGGTTTACTTTTACATTCAGCACATAAACTAATGGTATTTTTTCGAGGCTTCAAAGGTAGACCTGAGCCTCAATACCTATAGGATGTAGTCATTCGTTTCCATTACAGGGAAGAAACATTCCAAATGTGTGCAACAGTTGAGTTCTGTTTGAAATTAGCTCCTAATTATTTTGTTGATTGCTTGTTCAAGATCACGTGAAAAGCTCTGAAGGGTGTATTCTCAAACTACACCAAATCCTGGCTCTGAGCCATCCTATCAGGAGGAATGCTAAGTAAAGGTTTGGCACTCTCTCAGGTTTAGATGGAAAAATAAAATTGTGCTTGTTTTTTCATGCCTACCAGCAGCCAAAAACAAGGATTAACGTGCAAAACAAAAAAACGGCACAGGCAAAGGAGACGCGTTATGAAAATTAGTTTCTTCACTTCTCATTGCAATCGGCTTTTGCCTTGCACTTTCTTCCCTTTGTCAGGTAATCATTTCTGCCTTCCACGCTAGCACAGACTTTCCCCTTGTTCTCCTCTTTTCCTGTCCCTATACTTGCTTAAAATTCATTAAAACCCACAACCTTTGCCAATTCCAATGAAAGAATATTGACCCAAAAATGAATTCTTGTTTCTCCACACAGGTACTGCCTGACTTACTGAGCATTTTAAACATTTTAATCTCCCCTAAAAAGCTTAAATTAGTTCATTGGAGATAGGTATTGTTGGCTAGGCCAGTATTTATTGCCCACACCTAAGTGCATATGAAAAGATGTTGATGAGCTGCCTTTTTGAACCTGTGCAGTCCATGTGATGCAGGTACATTCGCAGTGAAGGAATGGTGACATAGTTCCAAGTCAAGATGGTATGTGGCTTAGAGGGGAACTTGCAAATGGTGCTTTTCTATATATCTGCTGCTCTTGTCCTCTGAGTTGTGGAGGTTGTATGTTTGGAAGGTGCTGTTAAAGGACACATGGCAAGTTGCTGCAGTGCATTTTGTTCAGGTGCACACTGCTGCCAATGGGTGTTGGTGGTGGAGGGAATGAATATTTAAAAGGTTCTGGACCTGGTGTCAATCTTTGTTCTGGATGTCGTTGAGCTTCTTGAATACTGTTGGAGTTGCACTCATTCAGGCAAATACAGAGTATTCCATCACTATCCAGACTTGTGCTTTGTAGGTGGAAGGCAGGCTGTGAGTCAGGAGGTCAGGTACTCACCACAGGTTTCTTAGTCTCTGACCTACTTTTGCAGTGACAGTATTTATATAACTGGTCTAATTCAGTTTCTGGTCAATGGCAATCTTCAGGATACAGATATTGGGGAATTCAGAAATGGTAATACTAACAAATGTCACAGGGAGATGCCTAGATTGGTGCAAATGTTACTTGCCACTTGTCAGCCCAGGCCCGAATATTTTCCAGGTGTTATTCCTTTAGTATATCAGGATGTGCAAACGTTACTCTATATTCTGCGGTCATCAGTAAACAATCCAATTTCTGACCTTCTGATGGAGAGAAGATGGAGCAGCTGAAAATGGATGGGCCTACAACACAAATGATGAATTCCTGCAGTGATTTCCTGGGACTGGGCATTAACTTTGCTAAGGGACCCTGATGCCACATTTGGGCAAATGCTGCTTTGATGTCAAGGGTAGTCACTTTCAATCCTGAAGTTCAGCTCCTTCATATGTGGACCTGGATCAGAACTTCATGATATAGTGTGAAGCTAGATTCAACCCCAACAATTTTTCTATTTTGGCATAAATATGAGGAAAGTAGACTTCCTTGCAGGAACGATTTCACTGACAAAGTAGTGATTTATTTTATAGTGAAACAAACTTCATTTAACACTGCTGAAATATAACTAGCAAATGAGTTAACTTAACCACTAACAGTTGAACAGTATTTAAAAACGAAAGGAAACAACTTTAATTTCTAACTTATCACTGGTTCAGTTCCATATAAGCAACATTCCTTTTACAGACTTAAGTGTCACATGAAATACAGACAGCAACTTTAAATATACTTGCTAGAGCACAGACAGTTTTGAAGCTTTCAGAGAGAGAAAGAAAGAGCCAGAAGCCTGCAAAATCCTTTTAACTTCAATCAGGCTTTAGCTACAAATTAAACTGCCTCATGCAAAAGCTTTATCACTCTCTGCATGAACCTCATTATCACATGACCCTGCCAATCACTATTTCAAAATGCCAGGGAATTTAAGTAAACAGAGGTCCAAAAGCTCTACTTAACATAATCATTTGCAAGGTAGAAATGAATAATTACCCTGCTACTCCAAAATCCAAGCTGCATTCTCTCCAGGCATATCAAATGCCTGTAGCATAAAGCCAAATTTTTAAATATTCTTCTCAAACACAAAATATTTACATACGTATCAACGGCACTACTATCGTTACACATGTCTAGACTAAGGCTATAATGATATCAGGATCCAAGTGGCCCTGCCAGAGCCCAACAATGAACATCAGTGAGCGGATTATTGCTGAGCAAGCGCTGCTTGATAACACTTTTGATGACATCTTCATCATTTCACTGGTGACCGAGTATGGACTGGTGGGACGGCTAGAGCACTTCTAGCTGAAGACGGTTACAAATGCTGTAGCCTTGTCTTTTGCACTGATGCAGTGGGCTCCATTTTTGAGGATGGGAATATTTGTGGAGCTTCCTCCTGCCTCTTATTTAATTGTCCATCACCATTCATGTCTTGATGTGGCAGCACTGCAGAGCTTAGATCTAATATATTGGTTGCAAAACCACTTAGCTCTGACTACCTCACACTACTTGGATGTTGCCAGGGTGATACTCATTTTTAAGTACATCTAGTGCTGCTTCTGATCATCCTCCTGCACTCTTCATTGAACCAGGGTTGATCCTACAGCTTGATAACAGACTGGGATTATGCACCCTGCCATTGCTGATGCACACAGTTTAAATGAGAGAAAATTAGAATGATTTGTTTTAAAACTGACCAAGCCATTCAAATGAGAAATTGCAACCATTCTAAAATCTCCATCTCTAGATTTCCAATACGGTATCAAACTCTTTTTTTCTAGTTTTTAAGATGTGTAGTTCAATGTCATTGTATTTTGGTTTCTGAATATCCATATCAAAATAACAAAAAGTAGGGAAAATTAGGACAATGTAATAGGAATGTCTTTTGTTTTTAATTCAAAGTTGCCAAAGCAAATTATTTGAATCTTCACTAATTTTTACTGTAATATTCAACTTATTTAATTTCAATTACCAGACAATTCAAATATTGTAGCAAATTATCAGGAGCAGACCATGCAACCACTAAACTTTTTGTCTTTTAAGAGTTGACAGCTCCAAAACTGACAGATAAAAAAGACCTACGGATCATGAAACAAATCTTTCCGGCTGCATATGCACCAGACATCTTAATTCAAAATTAAACCCCAATAAGTGTTCTGGCACACTACCCAACTGTGGAGGATTTTAAAGCTGAATCCAATGCCCATATAACCACAATGTACTTTCCAATATCAGTGATAATTTGTGGCATCTCCAACATGTTCCTGACTTGTCCACTTGAGAGAAAGCGAACATTTTCACCTAAAAGACAGAAGCAAGCAAGCATAGTTAAAATGTCAATGACTAACTAATTAGCAAGGAAGAAGGCTCCTGCCAACATTTCTCTGGAAAGACAGATAAATATTGGAACTTTGCACCTGGTAAATTTCTGTGCAGTTTGTACCTGAGGCAACCTGTTTGGCGCATCACCTGTTGTGAATCACTCAGAACTAAGACCTCACACAAGAAGTCAAGACAGATCATGCCCTTTTCTTCTCTTCAGCATAACGAACTAGGAGTATGAATTGAAGATCATGCATCATATTTTTACAAATATTCTAAAATTGTTCTACTGAACTCAATAATCCCCAGGTATTGCATTTCAATGAGGAAATGGAAAATGGTACCATCTTCTTCCTCACAATCCTGCAAATTGGTTTACTTCAAGGACATATCTAATTTCCTTTTATTTGTATTCCCACAGGATCTGATTCTAGCATCCTTACAAGTAATATCATAATATCATCCAAGTCTTAACCTGTCTTGTGAAGAAATTTCTCATTTCCTCTTTACAGTTATTTTAAATCAATGGCCTTTGATTAACAATCCCTGTTTGGTCTATCAAACCTCTCCAGTCTCCCATTAACCCTTTATGCTCCAAATCGAATAATTCTAGCTTGTCCAATCTCCTTACACAATAAGTTCTTCATTCCTGATATTTTTCTATTCATCCAGTATACTATTGTCAATACAGTAAGAAATCTCACAATACCAGGTTAAAGTATTTTAACCTGATGTTGAGACTTCTTACGGTGTTTACCCCAGTCCAATGCCGGCATCTCCACATCATTACCATTGTCAAGCCATCAACATGCTTCCTCAAGTGTGATGCCTACAGTTGTAATACTCCACTCAATTGAAAGGTCAACAATGACTTCCATGTTTTTGTATTCAATGTTCGCATTTAAAAATCCAAGTATCCACACACTTTCAAAGAACAAAGAATAAAGAACAAAACAGCACGGGAAACAGCCCCTTCGGCCCAACGAGCCCGTGCCGCCACCTCGATGTTCCCACTTCTACCTGTGATCCCTGTCTATGTTTATAGATCTACGCATTGAAATCAAATTTGAGACAATTTAGGGAGAATTTGTTCTGCCAATCAGCCTAAGAGCACATCTTTGGGATGTGGGAGGAAACCAGAGCACCCGGAGAAAACCCATGCAAGCACAGGGAGAATGCGCAAACTCCCACAGACACAGGCCCAAATCCATGTATCTGCACAGCACAGCAATAGGCACTTAGCAGTCATGTTGCCCATCAAATGGTCCAGGTTGAGCGTACACTAACAACGTGAAACATTAGGATACTCTCAAAAAATCCAACAGCAGCCCTCTCACGACCCATCGCATGTATGCCCCTTGTTAGACAACAAGGCGAACCAAAGTACCGTAGGATAAAACAAATACATCAATATCATTGACTATTTACACACTTCCCAGGGAACTCCCAAGGCTCATAATCCCTATTTTAAATCAATTTTCTATATCCCTCCATTCCCATTCTGTTTATGTGCCCATCTAAGTATTTCTTAAATAACTCCAGAGTGCCTGCCTCCACCACTTTACTTGGCAGCGCATTCCATACCCCACCACCCTCTGTGTGAAAAAAACTCCCTCTAACATCTAAATTATACCTTACCCCCCTCACCCTAAACCCATGACCCCTCGTGCTATTTGAGTCCATCCTAGGAAAAAGCTTAACCCTGTTTACTCTATCTATACCCCTCATAATCTTGTATACCTTTATTAGGTCTCCTCTAAGTCTACGTCTTTCTAAGGAAAACAGTTCCAATTTGCCTAATCTCTCCTCGTAACTCAGACCTTCCATACCAGGCAGCATCCTGGTAAACCTCCTCTGCACTCTCTCCAGCGTCTCCACGTCCTTCCGGTAGTAAAGTGACCAGAACTGGACACAGTATTCCAAATGAAGTCTAACCAACGTTCTATACAACTGCAACATTAAAGGCCAGCTCTTGTACTCTATACCCCTTCCTATAAAGGCTAGCATACTATATGCTTTCTTCACAATCTTTTCCACTTGCTCTGCCACCTTCAGAGACTTGTTCACCTGCACCCCCAGGTCCCTCTGCGCTTCTATCCCCTGCTTAATCTGACCGTAGTTATCCTTCCCCCAATTCAGCACCCTCCCTCTAGGGCAAGAAGCGTACTTTTCCATCTATATCCTAAAATAGACAGAATTGTGGTCACTGTTAGCCACATGTTCCCCTACTACAACATCAACCACATGCCCTGGCTCATTACTCAGAACTAAATCCAATATAGCCCCCTCTCTAGTCGGGCTAGCCACATACTGCTCCAACAATCCTTCCAGTACACATTTTACAACTTCCTCCCTCTCTAAACCCCCAGCTCAACGTACCTTCCAATCTACCCCAGGGAGATTAAAATCTCCCAGTATAACGACTCTGTTCTTTCTGCACCTATCCAAAATGTCTTTACATATGCTTTCTTCAACTACCTGCAGGCTGTTGGATGGTCTATAATACACCCCTAGCATAGTAATTGCCCCCTTCCTATTCCTCAACTCCACCACAGTGACTCCACTCCTAACTCCTCTGTATTGTCCTCCCTCTGCACTGCTGTGATGCTCTCCCTAACTAACAACGCCACTCCCCCACCTCTTCTGGACCCTCCTCTGTCACGCCTAAAACACTTATACCCAGGAATACTCAGCTGCCACTGCTCCCCTTCCTTTAATCACGTCTCCATCACTGCAACGACATCCAAGTTTCTTGCAAACATTAAGGCCCTAAGTTCATCTGTTTTTCCTGTTACGCTCCTCGCATTGAAACAGACACACTCCAGACCTCCAAGCCCACTCGGAACCTCCTTCTCCCTAGTGTATTTCCTTTCATCCAAGCTTACTCTATCTTCCATTTCACTCCCTACCGAGCTATCGGTCTCATCCCCTCCGCCCTCTCCATATTAGTTTAAACGCTTCTCTCCTATGTGAATAATCACATCAGCCTGGGTCCCCTCACCCTTCAAAATGCATGACAGCTCTAGCGCAAGGTCAAAGCCACAACCATCCTAGATCAGGTCACTAAAAATCAGTCAATGATGGGAAGACTTAGTGTATTTCTGCTAAACACAAACATCAGCAACAAATGACTACAATTAATTGCCAACTAACTTTGTTGCAGCTGAAGTTGTTATTAAGTCATCTCTTCCTGGATGATTATCCAGATCAGAAAGTCTTTTAAATTTAGGATGAAGTTTAAAACTTAGAATATGATGTACACCTTTTGACACAGTAATGTTAAGGACAAATTAAATTTTCATTCTAGCCTATTGAAATTTTAAGGAAACAGCAACTAGTACAACTTTAAGAGTGTGTGTGCAGAAAAAGCATTTTGAATTATACAACATCAGGTTGGAATGTAAATGACTAGAATAGATCATGGAGGAGAAAATAATTGAGTATTTCTCAAGCCCAGAAAACTACAGACTTGGTTGCACTATCCCTGTAGCATGATATCCCTATATATTAAATATACCCTGAAACACTACGCTGCATTATTTGAAAAGGAAAGAAATGCCCTCCCAGCTTGACTGTCAACAATGGATAAGGTGCTCAATGGATTGCTAAAGGAAAGGATCATAAGTTTCATAAAATGGGTCATAAAATTCCATGCCTTGTTATATCAAATTAATCAACCTTATTCACAACATGAAAAAGTATGATTTTTCAAAACAAAAGAACCTTTTATAATGTCCTCTAATGGTTACATTAGATACATGCCCTTATCAACATTCCTGATAAGTCAAGCACATCAGTCTGAAATTTAGCGTGCAGGTGACAAACAGATGGTACAAGAAGCAGTTCCTTTAAGATATGCAGACATCATGAAACATGGCAACCTCAAAAGACAGCGCTCAGGTTCAAGTGAAGCCTGAACAGCAAAGAGAAATTAGAGGAAGCATTGATCCTGATCCTTATTGACAATAATAGATTTCAGATTCCCAGATCTCTGCCAGATTATCAGTAAAGTGGCACTTACTAAGATTAAAGTGAACCTTAGCTCAGCCAAGTCATAAGGGAGATGCTGACAAAGTAATCTTGTGGTTCCTGCCATTCATTCTGCAAGTCATAATTCCTGCAGCGTGATGTGGTGTAGATGGACTTATTCCAGTTGCACAGTCTCACTCAACTCAAGATCTTTACGTGGCATGTGTACATTATCGACTAAAATGGATCTTCCAGAAGGTAAAAATTTCACTTTCCAGGAGTACTGAATTATGAGTTGATGTATATGATCCATTCATAACTACACTGTGAAAGTGTAGTCAAGAACTTTAAGAAAATTGACAAACAATTCAAAACAAATCTTCCTGATCAGTCTTTGTACTTTTCTGCAGTCTTCAAATCTGTAGGTTTAATGTGGCATGAAAATTCAAAAGGAGGTGATGATATGAAAAGCTATACAAGCTATTTGTAACAAAATAATATTTGCAGTTTTGCCAAATAAACATACCCCAATATTGTATTTCATGGGACAGAAAAGCAGAGTCTGCCGTTTTTGCACCCAGTGCAGCAAGACAATTGTGCAGGAAGAGATTGCACAGACAAGGAAAGAAGTGGACATATGCCAGATCAGTTGAAGTCTGGTAGGCACTGAAGTATGCAAAACACCTTGGAGAAAGAGCTTCAAAGAACAGAATAGGTTTCTATTCCTTATTTTAATCTAGTAATTTCTCCTGGAGTACATAAATGAAAAATAGATGAGGACAAAGCCCAGTTCAATTGCTGATGGCTTCCTAGGGCTAGACACCTTACACTACATAGGACTGCAAATAACAGGTGAAGCATTATTGTCACCTATATAAGAATACCTCAGAAGTCACTGCATTTGGTGTATGCTGAGAGAAAATTATCCACTCAGTATTTAGTAAAATTTTCTGAACTAGTTTTAGGATCAGAATTCAACAAGCCTCCAGGAACTAAAACCTGGAACAAATTGGTCAACATAAACTCCAGTGAAGTATTAAGGAATTCAGCTGTCCCAAATAACCATTATTCCAATATTAACTTACTATTATTCACTGGGAATAATAGCAGGAATCAGCATGCTTCTGTGAAAGGCCTGATATGAAAAGAGTCAGTTTTAGTTTCTCATTTATTTGAGATGTGCAAAATATCTTGTTACCTTACTACTCCTTTTCTTACTTCTATTTACCCAATGTTTTCCCATCCTCCTTTCAATACTTGATACGTGCTGTGACAGTAGCCTCCCTCCATTATTAAAATTTCATTTTTCTTAGCACGTTTGGACACGATCCCTTTCACAGCTATTTTGACAAAGGCATTATCAAAATTCTTGCTACTTTAAAAACAACAAAATTTAAGTGAACAATAAATTTGTTTCTAAAGGCTCCCATTTCCATAGTTTTTGTGACCATTTCAAAAAATTTAGATAGCCTTTCTGGTACATTCAGTGTGGATGGCTTTGATTAAGTTATCACCATAATTCCAGGTGTATTTTACACAGAGACAAACTACAATTATCCAACTTAGATTATTCCCACAGATACAAAACAGTGCTATAATGCAAAAATTCAGATTCACTTTAAGAATTGCAACTTAGTTTCCATCATAAAGAGCTGAATAGGCCATAAACAAATGAATCATGTAATCGGATACTAAAGCATCCAGATGTCAGATAAGCCCAGTTTGATAATCGTGCATGCATGCTGAAGAATCTCTGAGGAAACGTAGTGTTGGTGGTGACACTAATTGACCTTAATGTTCTTGGACTGTGATTGGAGAAAAATTAATGTTGATTACTCCTCAACAGCTAGCAAAATAACTCTTACTAATAAATTTGAGCACTGCTAATATCCAAATTATAGAATTATACCCCAGATGCTTAGTAAAGCAAGGAGCTTTATTAAGCTACCAATCTTCACTTTGACAGACTGAACTTCAGCAGCTTCTCATCAGGCCATTTGCATTTTTTTTTAAACAGGTCCACCTTTCTTCATTTCAGTTCATCTATTCTATAATGTTCAAATCTATTTTACAAGACTGTTTTAGATAGGATTTGTGGATGGAAACAGGCCATAGAACCCAAGTTGGTGTTTATGCTCCATTCACTATCCTCCCATTTGTCATGCCAAGACGACAATATATATCATCCTTGCCACTTTATAATCTTTTAAAAATATAAGAATAAAGGCTTTATATTGATTGAAGCCACGACTGGCTATGATTTACACAAAAGGAATTTCCAGCCTTCAGAAAACCACAGCAAGCTCGTAATCTCTGACGATACATCCATGCCCCATGTGATTGCAAAAATCGAATTCCAAGGAAATACAGAAGGTCCCTTTACATTTCTGAGGCAAAGGCCTAACCAATGGAGACAACTGGGACCCTAAACCTCTGATAAAACTTATTAATGGATTAAAATATTAACCATCTCAAGAATCTAGACCAGGAACATACATCATTTGTCCAAACCAAAGGGAAGAAATGACAATATGTCA
Source organism: Sphyrna mokarran (assembly GCA_024679065.1). NCBI lineage: Eukaryota > Metazoa > Chordata > Chondrichthyes > Carcharhiniformes > Carcharhinidae > Sphyrna > Sphyrna mokarran. The sequence continues at coordinate 19,872,593 of JAGIQG010000012.1, read as the reverse complement.
CATGCCTGCTTACACCCCTTGCTATCCAAGCTGTCAGAACTTGTGATATTGCCTAGTGAAGCTGACGGACACAGTCATCTTTCATCAAAAAACAGCAGAAGAACCAAAGCTGTCAAAGTAAGTGTTATTGAAAAGTGGATTTCCCCCTCATCAGCTTCAACCTGCTAACCCCTCTGAAGAATGCATCATTGGAAATTTCATTCTGGACTCACAGGGAACAATAATTTGTATTTTGTGCATGGTCTTTGTCCTGTACCTTTCTTTCTTTCCCTTAGCCCTCTTTTATTGTCTGAAGGGACCAGGGGCTATATAATACTATGCTCTGAATTAGAGTGTGCATAAAACAAACATTTTACCTTAAGAGGTTGCTGTGATTAATAGAAGATTGGATCACTCTATAATTCAGTGATTGGGGAAAATTCACTGCCACTGAGAAAGGTGGAAATCAAACATCATATACACCTGTTTACAGATGGGTGGTGAGAAGAGAAATCAGGGCTGTTTTATATTAAACCCCCTCCTGTCCGTAATATTTCTTTCCCAATCTAAGATCTAAACTTTTATTCTCTTTTCCCTCATACATAGCTTCTCCTTAAATACATTTATATATTCACTTTGACCACTTCTTGTTGTTGCAAGTTCCACATTCAAATCACTCTTTGGGTAAAAATTTCTTCTGAAACCTATAATGGATTTTTGGTAACTATCCTGTACTAATGGCATCCATCAGCTCTTTCCCAAAACACTAAATATTCTCTCTGGAGCCACTCTATCAAAGCCTTTTAAAGGCTTTTATTATGTTGAGTGATCCATTTTCAAGCGAAAAGATATCCGACATGTCACTCCTCTTCTGATACGTATACTGATATTACTTTCTGGTATTATCCTGTAAGTCTTTTCTGCACCCCTTCTAGTGCCTCTATATCTTTTTACATAATATGGTGACCAGAACTGCACAGAGTATCTAACCAAGGTTTGATACAGAATTAGCATCATTTCCCTACTTTTCATTCCATCCCTCTTAAAATAAACCTAATGCTTGGTTTGTTTGATTTTCATGACTTTGCTACCCTGTTGCACAAACTGTGGTGTTTGCAATACAGGATCCCTTTGTTCATCTACACCATGTAAGCTCAAATCTTTTGAGAAATAAGTGACTGCTCCTTTCCTCCCAACCATAATATGCTTCCCACATTTCACTGTGCTGAACTTTATTTGCAAATTATTTGGCTATTCTGCTGTACACATAACATAGGTTTGTCAAACTAATATAGAAAAAAAAAACATTGAGGAGCATGAGAGCGAGCACAAAAGTGAGATGTAAAGGACAAAAGGCCCCAAGAGTAGAACTGAGGCCATTAATGAGTCGGCAATCAAAAATTCTTTCAGGAGCAGTATAGAAGACCAGAGTAAGAAGTCTCACAACACCAGGTTAAAGTCCAACAAGTTTATTTGGTAGCAAAAGCCATGAGCTTTTAGAGCACTTACTGCCCCTTCGTCAGGTGACTGGGAGTTCTATTCACAAACAGGGCATATAAAGACATAAACTCAATTTATGAAATAACAATTGGAACGCAAATCTTTACAGATAATCAAGTCTTAAAGGTACAGACCATGTGAGTGGAGAGTGTTAAGCACAGGTTAAAGAGACGTGCACTGTCTCCAGGCAGGACAATTAGTGGGATTTTACAAGTCCAGGCAAGTTGTGGGGGTTACAGGTAGTGTGACATAAACCCAAGGTCCCAGTTGAGGCTGTCCTCATGTGTGCGCAAGTTGGCTACCAGTCTCTGCTCAGTGACTCTGCACTGTTGTGTGTTATGAAGGCCAGTTTGGAGAATGCTTACCCAAAGATCAGAGGCCAAATGCCCATGACCATGAAGTGATCTCCATCAGGAAGAGAACATTCTTGCCTGGCGATTGTCAAGCGGCGTTTCTTCATCCACTGTCATAGATCAGAGAAATAGTATATTTGGAGGAGACAGAATGATGGGGAAACTGGAGAACTGGAGACAAGGCCTTTTAGGATTTTTACAAACGAAGATTTAGAAAGTGGTGAGAGGTAGGTAACTGCAAGAATGGCAGAAACCAAGCCAAAGGGCTCAGCAAGATTTGATGAATAAAGCACCAAGAGTTTGAAGCACTCATCGATTGCAGGACTTTAAAGAGGAGAGGGAGGTTGAGATTGGGATTGGGATCATAGTTGGAAAATACATAGATTGGGGTAGATTTTTTGAGGATGGGAGTCATCACTGTGGTTTAAATCAGGAGAGGAACATGGTCCAGAAAGAAAACAAGCACTTGATTTCCTTTCTTTTGATCAGGAGTTAAGACAGAAAGAGAATTACAGAAGATAGTTCACAGAGAAGGTGAGCTTAGGGGGAAACAGGGAATGGACAGATCAGCAAGAAACCAGACAGGGATCTTGTGGTAAAACAGATACCAATGGAATTTGTGACTGGATGCATGATTAAATTTGGTTCTGACCAGATAGCCAGAAAATTCATTTGTTCTGTTACAAATACTGCACCTGAGGAAGGAGGCTAAGCCATGGTTCAATATTTCATCCAAAAGACAACAGCTCAGACTGTGCTGAAATTCACTAAGATGTTTTCCTACGTTACGTGCTCTCAAGTCAGTGGAGCCAAGTTCAACTCCACAACCTATGGAGTTAAAAGCATGACCACTAAGCCATGGTTAACACAGGATCTTTGTAAGAAAACAGAAAAGTGACTTTTGCTACAATTTTCTCTCAGGTTGCACCTTTATATTCCACCCTCAATTGCATAGGCAATATTAACAATTCACCGCATGGTTAACCACAAGCAGAAAACCACATCTGACCACTCTGAAGCAGCACGTTGTAACATGAACACGAATAAGGTAGCAAGCATTAAGCACTTCAAAATTACTAATAAACAGCCAAATGGTGAGTAGTGTAGTAAAACTGTCTTCTGAAAAAACATCCCTAGTGGTACAAAATACTTTAAATCTATATCAGGTCAGACTTGCAATTTTAATATTGCACAGAGAAGTCAATACTGTACTTGCACTAGATGAATTTTACAAATAAAGGTACGTCCATCTGAAAATGTATGTTTGCTCTCACTAAGGTAGCATGGTGACTCAGTGATTAGCAATACTGCGTCACAGCGCCAGGGACCCCGGTTCAATTCCAGCATCAGGTAACTGTTCTTGTGGCATTCGTACATTCTCCCAGCGTCTGCATGAGTTTCCTTTGGGTGCCCCACTTTCCTCTTACAAAAGGAGCAGGTTAGATGAATTGGCTGTGTTAAATTGCCCAGTTTTCTCCTGCAAGAGGGGAAGATTAAGTGGATTTGCCATGTTAAATTAAACTGGCTCTTAATATCCCAAAATGTGACAGTTAGGGGGATTAGCACGTTAACTATGTGGGGTTATAGGTTTAGGGCACTGGAAGATGCTCTGTTAGAGAGTTGGTGCAGTCCCAAATGGGACAAACAGCCTTCTTCTATACTGTAGGGATTCTGTTATTCTATAAGTCATGATTCAGAAGAATAAACATACTTGGAAAAAAAATTCTAGCAAGTCCAATCTTAATTAGTTTCAATTCCCAATCATATTTTGAAAATCAAAAACAATTACAGTAACTAAAAGCCCAAATAGCACTATATCTGTTAATTAACTTACACAGATAACTATATCAGAGATCTATTAGTAAAACCATAAGTTAAATATCGTCAGAGTCAAAACAAATTAGATTTCACCAGTTGCACTAATGAAAAGATAAAACAATCTTGAAGAAACTATTCAGATACTAGAACTCTTACGTTCAATTTATAGAAGGCAACATTTTGCAAACAAAAACATTTTTGATTGCAACACTCAGATGTTCCCAGGCATTGCTCAGAGTTGGAAATTAGCTAAACTTTAAGGGATGGGATATAAACGGGCAAGTCACGTAGGGGTGGTACAGTGGTTAGCATTGCTGCCTCACAGCGCCAGGGACCCAGGTTTGTTTCCCAGCTTGGATCATCGTGCATCTAGAGTTTGCATATTTTCCCTCCATGTGCTCCCATATCCACCCACAGTCCAAAAGATGTACTGGTTAGGTACACTGGTCATACTAAATTCTCCCCAATGTAACTGAACAGGCTCCAGAGGTGGCAATTAGGGGATTTTCACAATAACTTCATTGCACTGTTAATATAAGTCTATTTTGACACTAATAAATGTAGACTATCAGTAAAATAATGCAGAAGCAGATCTGGCCGGAGGCCGCAAAATAAGATTTTTTGTACCGGTCCCTAAAAAGTAAAACAAGAGGTATTTTTAGCCAATACGTACAAATACCAGTGTTACATAAATAAATCTCTGCAATACATTAAAGGACCATTCTTAGTATGCATACTATTACACTGCCTTTTGTATAAAATGTATGTATAATTTGATATCTTATTTGTATTTTCTCTTTTTTACCAAATTTATTTGCAATATTTGATGCACTTAATAGTACAAGTTTGTATAAAATTTTAAATACAGGCATTTTATTTAGAATTTCCATCTAAACTTGAACAACAGTAACCTTGTCAGAATTGCTGTCTTCCTTAGATTGTGGTGTATTATTCAACCTATGGTATCGGATAACAACCCATTTATTCATCATTGCATACACTCAGCTTGCAAGTTGACTCCCCTTTGCAGCTATGACTTGCCATCCTCTCCTTTGAGCCAATCTCAATTTTTCGCCCCGCATATTGATGTTTTAATTACCAGTAACTTACAACTGAGCATGAGGGATCAAGCAGGCGATATAAGCTATGCTGTGAAGATGTGCAGAAAGTTGACACATACCCACAGAGCAAATCCAATTTTGGGAAGGACAAGGATGCCGACCACCAACACCCAGCCAGCAGTTCACTTCCATAGTAAGCTTAGTATGAACTAAATCATGTTTTTGAATGAAATTTGAGATTTCAACAGTTGACTTTGTACACTAATAGATAGAGTATATCGTCACTGAATTCCTTAGTATAACCCAAAAGAAAGGTATCTGTCTCAACCCGTTGGAAGCAATGAGGGAAATGGCAGCAAGGCTGATAGCCATTATCAAAGAACTGAGGCGCAAAAGAATGTGCCTGCAGCATGTTGTTTGAGGTTTATAGTAATGCAGAGAATAAGTAACCTAAATCTAGAATATTACTTCATATTAAATTGCAAGAGTAGAACAGGACAAAGGTTACATAGTATTTAGAAATAGGCCATTTAGCTCAACAAGTTTATATTCCACAGGACCCTCCTCTCACCTTCATTTCAACCCATAATCATATCTTCTATTCTTTTCTGTCTCTTTCACTTATTTAGCTTCCTGTCAAATTCATCAATGATGCCAAATGAGATGTTATATACATGCATGAAGACACTTCTAAGTAGTAAAATAACTCATTTATCTAAGTTTTTTGCATGGCAATCAATGTTATAACTGAAGGGTCACGGGCTTAGGATGACAGGGGTAAGGTATAATTTGGATGCTAAAGGGAGTTTTTTTCACACAGAGGGTGGTGGGGGTATGGAACGCGCTGCCAAGTAAAGTAGTGAAGGCAGGTACTCTGAAGTTATTTAAGAGATACTTAAATGGGCACATGAACAGAATGGGACTGGAGGATTATAGAAAACTGATTTAAAATAGGGACCATGAGCCTTGGGAGTCCCTGGGAAGTGTGTAAACAGTCGATGATATTTATGTATTTGTTTTATCCTACAGATACTTTGGTCTGCCTTGTTGTCTAACAAGGGGCATACACGCAATGGGTCGTGAGAGGGCTGCTGTTGGATTTTGAGAGTATCCTAGTGCTTCACGTCGTTAGCATACGCTTAACCTGGACCATTTGACGGGCAACACGACAGCTCAGTGACTATAACTGTGCTGTGCAGATACATGGATTTGGGCCTGTGTCTGTGGGAGTTTGCGCATTCTCCCCATGCTTGCGTGGGTTTTCTCCGGGTGCTCTGATTTCCTCCCACATCCCAAAGATGTGCTCTTAGGCTAATTAGCAAAACAAATTCTCCCTAAATTGTCTCAAATTTAATTTCAATGCATAGATCTATAAACATAGACAGGGATCACGGGTAGAAGTGGGAACATCGAGGTGGCGGCGCGGGTTTGTTGGGCCGAAGGGCCTGTTTCCCTTGCTGTTTTGTTCTTTATTCTTTGTCCAGGAACATTAGTGATAGTGAACAGAATTGGAAGCATTTAAAAGATGATACAGTGAAGAAGGGGGTTGTCTTAACAGGGTTTTCTAAATTGAAAAAGACCAACAACTAGAGACACACGCAAGGATTTTCCGTTCCCATTTGCATGGGTTGGGCTTGACAGCAAGATTAGAAAATATTGCAAGACCACCCAGGTCTTGTTTCACATTGTCATAAAAGCAGAAAGTGATAGGTCCATTCCCCCATCAGTAGTAGACTAAGTTTCCCGCTGCTCAACATCAGGAACCTCATTGTAATAAATCAGCATGTCTTTTGGACCCATCTACCAGGATTCATACCACACATAAGATGAAGCCTTCACAATGGTGCGAGGTCAGAACTGTGCAATATCCACTGATCTCAGTAAGCATGCACCTGGCGAGCAGTACTCAACGGAGCTCAGAAGAAAGCACAGCAATTTCAGTGCAACTCCACAGTCAGGGAGAGGTGCTGCTTCTGGGGGTTATAAATGAATGAAGAATGTTTCCTGGTGCATTGGGACAGCCTTTAAATGTGACACCCGCAAGAAGTGCTGAACGAACGATGGAGGGGGTGAATCACAGGCCACTTGTCAGCAATATAGCCTGCCTTCTTTTTGTACAAAATCCCACACTATACGACATAAAAGTTGCCATTGCCATTTTTCTTGCTTAATTTGAATTTTGCTAATCACAGAAAAGAATCCTGGACATTAATTTTATTTCCCACTCCACAAATACTGACCTGCTGTGTATTTTCCAGCATTTTTTTTTATTTCAGATTTCCAGAACTTGCATTTGCTACCTCAACATTACTCCTTTACTTTTCCAGTAAATTCACCTAAGGGAGATTTGCAAATAGGCGCTTCATAAAAATCAAACAATTTCTCTTCTTTATGTGAGAAATAATATTTGCTTCCTAACTTAACCCAAAGTAAAAGTACCACAGTTAGAATAAAGATTGGGGATGGATGATGAGGCACTAGAATGCAGCCCAATGACTACTACGCACAAGAACCCAAAGCTGGTAGAATATTTATTGGACACGAACTTATTCAAATTCAACATTGCTGATCTCTTTCAGATAGTATTGGACGTTCAGAAAACAGCAATGTTTTGCATATTACAGACACTAAGAGTGAGATACACAACAACAACTGAGGACAGCCATTATTCATTGCTCAACTTGCAAGCAACAAGATCAACATATAAAAATGAGTTGCTTATAACCAGCACTAAGAAATGACTCGTAACGAAAGCACCAGACTTTTTGTGCTTTGTTATGGCATGACAAATAGTATAGTGCAAGTCACTGAAACAATTTTCAGCATCCTTTCAACCCTTCCATGACCACTCCTGATAGTATGATCATACATTTTCCACTGCTCATGATTCTAAATTAGTTAGAAACTTCAATTACTGATTTGCAAAAAAAACTTTAAAATGCCATCATAAAGTTTTGGTTTAAAATATACAACTTGTTTGATTAAATATATTTGCCTGTGACCAGGTAAATTTATCAAAATAACCTTCTTTTGATTATTACAAATGACATTAAAATGACATCTTTTACTTCCTAAAAGAAACAGAGCATTCAAAGTTAATTTCTTAGAGTCAAAAACAGGCTTACATTAACACTGCAATGAAGTTACTGTGAAAATCCTCTAGTCACCACACTCCAGCACCTGTTCTGAGGGAGAATGTAGCACAGCCAATCCACCTGACCAGCTGTCTTTCAGACTGTGGGAGGAAACCCACACAAACAGAGGGAGGGCATGCAAAGAACAAAACAGCACAGGAAACAGGCCCTTCAGCCCACTCCGATGTTCCCACCTCTACCCGTGATCCCTTTCTATGTTTATAGATCTATGGATTGAAACCAAATTTGAGACAATTGAGGGAGAATTTGTTCTGCCAATTAGCCTAAGAACACATCTTTGGGATGTGGGAGGAAACCGGAGCACCCGGAGAAAACCCAGGCAAGCACGGGGAGAATGCGCAAACTCCCACAGACACAGGCCCAAATCCATGTATCTGCACAGCACAGCGATAGTCACTGAGCTGTCATGTTGCCCATCAAATGGTCCAGGTCAAACGTACCAGACTCCGACAGTCAGTGACCCAAGCCAGGAATTGAACCCAAGCCCTTGGTGTTGTGAGACAGCAGTGCTGACCACTGCACAATACAATTTCACACAGATCAAAGTATCTCAATTGTATTCAGTTTTAAAGTTGATCTCAAATAAAGTTTCAAATAAATGGAGGTCAGTGATGCTGTAGGAAAAGAAGAATAAAGCCGGTACCACGTACATAATTTAGACATTTTAATTCATACATTCTGTCTATTTTCAAGTTATAACAGTCAAGTGGCAAAACCTTCAGCACTGTTGGGAGCAATAGATAGCTGGAACATAAAACTGAGATACTGAAGCATCACCTCTTGTAGTGTGACAAGTCTACAGGGGCAAATTTCATTATAAAATTGGCATTTAGCATTGGCAGAAGTTGAAAAGAAATGCGTACAGACTTCAGATTTTTAATAGATACAGCATTTCATAATGAATTAAAGGGTTTAACAACTGAATTCAGACATTGCAATCATAAATTGTATAAGCTTGGCTCACCATTTATAAGTTACTTAAACCCTTTGATTAGGTTACAGCTTTCTACATCAAAACATTTAATAAGGTATTAGACATTTGGAAGACTACCTCTTTTACAATTAAGGTGGGAACCTGAATAAGTTTCATGCTCTGTAACTTAAAAAAAAATGCTGATTCAGTTCCAACTGAATACATTAGGATTATTTATTACAGTGCTGTTGATGTTGTCAATTCATTGAAACAGGACAATAAAAAACTCCAAAGTGGATTCCAAGATTAAACTTTTGCTAAGATTACCTGCTCTGTGAAATTTTAGTTACACTATTCCTAACATTCAAAGAATGAAATCACAAATTCCTGTAAATATGCTATCTAATTACTCTTGAATGAATACATTTATCCTGATTTTGTTATTGTGCAAGAGTTAACTAATTTAGTTTATTTTAGTAATATGGACAGCTCATTCAAGATGCTATATAAATTAAAATTGTTTTATATAAAAGGGGTAAATTTTATATTCTACCTTATACCATTGTCAAATAATGCATGCATTAAGTATAAAATGTCTCAACACAAAACTAACTTAACCTTTATAAAAAAACTGTCCATAAGGTATGCAATTCATTAAGGGGAGAAGAGAGCAGATTGAAATGCAATTTTAAAAATTGCATTAATATAGCACCTTTATCAAACTAAAATGTTCAAAGATGATTCATAAAGACAGAAGCATGTGTTACAACCCCAGCTGATGTTTCTACTGGACAAATTAGATCCCAGGATAGAATCCAGTTTGATCACTCCCAAGTTTTATTTTTTATTTAGAGATGTTGGATGAAGAGAGTCACAAAACTGCCAATGGACTTTCTGCAAAAGAATGAAACATTTATCAAACCAGAAATAAATCAACTTGGCTAAGATCAAGTGTAGTACTGACATGCTGCACTTGGTTGAAGTTATTAGGTTATATTTCAGCTTCATTTGAAGCAATTTTTAAAAACAGTATCTCAACCTTTTGGTTAAGATGTAAATGAGATCAAGCCTTGGAGGAGGAGCTATGCTTACTCCAGTCAGCTTGGATCATGTAGATCAAGCCCAAGGCAGGAGGTGAGAGCCCTGTCTTGTCAGCTTGGATCGGGAATGTCTCGAGTTGTTGAGACTCTGAATTGGACTCGATTTGGCTGAACTGGAATAAAAACAATAAAAAACACAAAACTCCTTCATCCCAACCATACTTCTGTAAGGATAACACATTTTACAGAATCTATTTTGTACTCTTATGTGGTTAAACAGACAGTTCGTGTAAACCAGCAGGTGAAATGTGGTTAGACACTACACATTCTGAAACCAAATGATAGATGCCACCCAAAACAACTTTTATGGATTCCTCATCAAATTCCTGCAGATGCTTGTTGCACTGAGTCAACTGGTTTCACTAGAACTCTGGCTTTCACATGAGTTTCCAAACTCCACTCACAAAGAACACACTTTGGAATCTTCTCTTACATAAGGCTTTTTATCTGAAACTTTCACCAAGGATCCACACCCAAAATTTCAACCTTTTCTTTTGATATGTGAGAGTCCTGGTTCATCATATGCAATCAAACTTCTATGCAATCACTCACGCATCAAGCCACACCAACAAAACACCACTGCTTCATCGGCTGTATGAAGGTGTCAGCAACCTTAGGATCACTATATGAATTCTGACTTCTTTTCAATTAACTTCAAATTTGCTTTGTGCATCTGTCTTTCTAATTTCTTGCTTTAAACTTCACCAAACAGGACCCCATCTAGATTCTTATTCTTTGTCCCAGGAAGACAGTTCAGTCAAAATAACTTTCTGTTCTTTTGCTTTTGGGACTTCCTTTCTGCCCCTACATATTGATGTAAGCACTAAGTGAAAATAAAATTTACAAACATGAGGCTAGACTGAAGTTTTAACCCTTTTTAACCACATTAATGCAGAAACACCAATTAAACCTACAGTTTATTTCTAATGCACACAGTACAAAAATAAATTACTTAAACTCGTTCTATTTTCTAACACACACCAGACGATAGGAAACACACCCAGAATATATTTGAAAACGCAGATTTTCAGTACATTTTTAAAAACAAAAAAGTACAGGAAAGCAAGGAAAAAGTTTGAGGGAGTTCTGGACAAAAAGATCAAAAAAAAGATATTCTGCTATCATTAGTGAAGTTGAGAGAAGGGCTAATGGCATTAGTCCAAGGACTGATAAATGCAGGTCAATCTAGAGATAGATATAGGCCTGCCCACACAGGAGGAAAATTTGCAATTCATTTTCTTGAGAAAAGGGAGCTTGTATTTTTAAGATTTATAAAACTCTATTAGAAAAAATTGCTAGGAAAATTAATTTTAACTAAATACAATTAAGTATTTCTATCTCTGAGCATTTGTGTATTTGTTTTATCCTACAGGTACTTCAGTCCGCCTTGTCTAACAAGGGGCATACAGGCGGTGGATTTGAGAGGGCTGCTCTTGGATTTTGAGAGTAGCCTAGTGCTTCACGTTGTTAGTGTACGCTTGATCTGGACCATTTGATGGGCAACACAACAGCTCAGTGACTATTGCTGTGCTGTGCAGATACATGGATTTGGGCCATTTGTTGTCTGTGGGAGTTTGCACGTTCTCCCTGTGCTCGCGCAGGTTTTCTCCAGGTTTCCTCCCACATCCCAAAGATGTGCTCTTAGGCTGATTGGCAGAACAAATTCTCCCTAATTTGTCTCAAATTTGGTTCTAATGCATAGATCTATAAACATAGACAGGGATGACAGGCATCATGGGTAGAAGTGGGAACATTGAGGTGGTGGTGCAGGCTCATTGGGCCGAAGGGCCTGTTTTCCGTGCTGTTTTGTTCTTTGTTCTGTGTGAAGATACCATTACGGCTAGGAAAATAAAAAGCATGGCAATCAAGATGTCAAAGTACTTCTGAAAAATGTCACTTGATCATTTGATAAGAATGCCCTCACTTTATGGAAACAGTGAATGGTGGCAGGCCACTTGATCACAAGGAAAGTCATGCCCTTGTGTGTCCACAGCACACATGTACTTCCAGCCAAAAAGCAACATTTTTTGAGTCACCCTGAGTTGCCATTGTCGAGAATCAGGCAGTTTAAATAATCTACATTTGTATTTGTGGGTATTAGAAACAATGTATAGCTTAAACAAGTTTAATTTTTTGTTCCTGTATAAGAAAGAGTTAAAAATTTTAGTTAGCTTCATGTTAAACAAAGGTGCCTACGTGTCTGCCAGTTTTGGTCACTTCAAAACTGTGTCTGCATTGTAATTAAAGCGTTGATTACTCATAAATGAACAGAATTTAAATAAAGAGTAGGCTGGTGCTTAGCAGCCATGGACCCACGCTGAAAAGCCTAAACACTTGTGGCTCATTTGGAACCAGGTATTTGAAAAGAACATAGTTCTAACACTGTCAGCAGAGGCAGAACAATCAGATAAGGGGCAGAAATCAAGACTCAGAATCTAAAGAACAGATCATTCTAGAAATGAGGGAATGAAAGAGAAGTCCCAAAAAGGCTAAAGTCAATAGTACAAGGAACTGGAATCTAAATAAGGAACTGTTAAAACAAAGAACAGGTTAAATAAAGGGACAGCGAGGAGCTCTCTGAAAGGTCGAGATCCGGTGGTGTTGGCTAGCAAGAAGCTAGATATCTGAAATGATCCTAAGGTTGATGACACCTTAATACAGCTCATGAAGTTGTGATGTTTTATTGGCAAGTCTGGGTAGCTCAGAGATTATGTAGAAGCTTTAGCACACATGGCAATCCAAGGCAGAAGAATACCAAAAGGAGAGATTGAAATCCTGGAACTGAATCATCAGTGAAGGCATCTGAGAGAGCACGTTGTTTGGGGAAGATTCTGAGGCACGTTTTTCAAGAGTGGAGTTTGGAAACATGTGGAAATCAGAGCTCTAGCGAGGCCAGTTGACACATAGTGCAATAAACATCTGGGAGGGGGATCTGATGAGAAATCCACAGAAGTTCTACAGATGGCATCTGCCAATTGATTTCAGAGTGTGATGTGTCTGCTCATAGTTGGCCTATTGGTTTACATGGAACATTATAGTACAAGATATATTTTGTAACTTGTGTTTTCCTTAAAAATCTACATACATCTATAAAGATATAGGTGAAGTAAAGGAGTATTGTATTGTAGATGATCTTTTTATGTTTAATAAATAATGTCGTTTAGCGAAGAAAATCTGTTGTCCTTACTTGATCTGGCCTACCTGCGACTCCAGATTTACAGCAACATAGTTGACTCTTAATGCCCTCAGGGATGGGCAATAAATGCTGGCCCAGCCTGCAACTTTCACATCCCAAGCAAAAGATTTTTAAAAATGTTTTATTCCTGTTTTATTATTTGTAATCCTGTGGCTCTGTTCAGCTACATCTCTAAACAAAAAAATGAAAGTTACAATCTGTTGAGCAGGGATTCATTCTTAGTCAGAGCATTGAATACAGGAGTTGGGACATCTTGTTGAGGTTACCAAGACATGGGTAATGCCACACTTGGAATGCTGTACAGTTCTGGTCACCCTATTAAAGAAAATATATTATTAAACTAGAAAGAGTGCAGAAGAGATTTATTAGGATGCTACCGGAAGTTGCTGATTTGAGTTATAAAGAGATGCTGTATTGACTGGGACTTTTTTCTCCTAAACACAAAGCTGAGGTGATCTTATTAAGGTCTATAAAATAATGGGGGACATAAATTAGCTAGACAGTCAGTATCTTTTCCCAAGGACAGGGGAGTCTAAAATTAGAGGACATAGATTTAAGATGAGAGGGGCAATTTTTTCACACAGAGGGTGGTGAGTGTCTGGAACAAGCTGCCAGAGAAGATAGTAGAGGCAGGTACAATTTTATTTTTTAAAAAGCGTTTAGACAGTTACATGGATAAAATGAGTATAAAGGGTTATTGACCAAATGCTGACAATTGGAACTAGGTTAGGAGTTTAAAAAAAGAACGGCATGGACAAGTTAGACCAATGGGCCTGTTTCTATGCTGTAAACCTACTTTTTGAGGTTGTACCTGTCCCGAATGTTGCGAAGGATGAGTCTGGCCACACTGCCACGGAATGCTCCGAGTAGTTGGACTGTACCGCAGCACCTGTCCTTCATAGAGAAATTTATCCGCAAACACATCTTTGACCACATGGCAATTAAACAGTGGTCAGCGCGTAATATCCTTGCAGCCCTGGCAGATCCTGTCAGATGGTTCCCTGAGCAGACTGTCAATGTCATCTGGCAGAATGTCTCATCACCAGAACTTACAAACAAGCACCAAGATCTGGCTTGGCTGCTGGTGAGAAGGGCACTCCCTGTCAGATCTCAACACCACACACGCTGCCTCAAAAGCAGCTACGGGGCTGATAAGATAGTCGCACACCTTCTTGTGGAACGTGCCTTTGCAAAGAAGGTCTGGAGTGAGATGCACTGGTGTTTGCCAAGGTTCGTCCCGAGCAGCTCAATGATGCAGGACTCTGTGCTCTATGGGCTTTTCCAGGGACACATACCAAGACGAATATCAACCGCTGCTGGAAGGTCTTCAAGACAGTGAAGGACGCACTTCCGTCTGCCCGAAACTTGCTGATCTTCCAAGTGAAAGAACTATCCTCGAACGAGTGTTGCAGACTGGCACATTTCGAGGTGTAGGACTACATGCTGAGGGACATGCTGAAGCTTGGGGCAGCCGCCACAAAGGCACAATGGAGCCACACTATAAGGCCTTTTAACGGAGGCAGACCGAGGGCCTAGGAGCTGCAGAATACTCTTGACCTGCACAACTGTGTGCCAATCTGAGCAATAATGGCACACAGTAATTTTTGAGGTGTGTTTTAGCTTTAAATATTGAAATGGAAAAACTAAATTGTATAGAACTGTAAAAATGATTTACTCTGCACTGTGTGCAATTTGGAGACATGTACATTTGCAATGTTTAATTGAAATTTTTGTGGATCTGTTCTTATTGAAATGAAATAACTGTAAAATGTTTTATTCTGACCAGTTTGTAATTTATAGACATGTAGACTTGCAATGTTTTAATTGAGAGTTTTTTATTTTATGAATAAAGTATATTTTTGGAAAAAAAACCTCTGATTCTGTCACATGCATTTCCAACCCCCCCCCCCCCCCACACACACACACACACACACACACACACACAGTTTATCCCGGGCTCCCCCTGCAAAAACAAAATAAAATTTATTTAGGCCCAACGATAACAGTGTTTGCATTTCAGATAAACTAAATATAACAGAAAATCCTAAACACATTGGGTTAGTTTCCACTATGCCTACCAATCGAACTTATCTGAATTAAAATCAACATCAGGGATTCAAGAAATTTAAGTGCAAGTTACATCAAAACTTTTGAGTTTCTGCATTTTCTAATGCTGATTTAAAAAGCATTTTGCTGGAAGTCAGCCCTGCCTACAAAACTAGGCAGCTCTCCCAGATCAAAATAACGAGCATATGGGATTTCCACCACTTGTTCCCATTCAAGACGACTCCGCAAATTAATCTTGTTTATAAATACAAAGCAAGTTTTTAAAGTTAATTATTAAATAATTTACTAAGAACTGAGTACCATACAATGAATCCAGAAATGCTTCTATGCATTTTTTAAGAAGTCATTTGCTGCAATTTAAAAATCAGGTTACCTACCAGTGGTGAGCTAAGCACTTTTAAAAAATGCTTCTGTAATAAACTCATTTTCAACTATATTAATAAACTGCATGACATTACCACTGATACACCTGAAAGCTTTTTTTTTTAAAATGGAAAAATGTTTAATTTCACTACCCAAGATGATTTGACGCTGGGCAATATATAAATAAGTTTGAGCGGAAACTTGAATTATAACATCATTTCAAAAAGACCAGTGCAATTTCAAGCACAATTTTCAACCAGATTGCCAATTGTGCCCAACACCAAAGCTCTATTCTATTAATATGAAGATCTGCAGCATCAAATCATTCAACTCCCAGTATTTATTTTATGTGAAGTAGCTATCAAGTTTTAGCAAGGTATTTAGAAAACTAATTGCTTCTTATACAGCTACGGTGATGATGCTTCTGAAGAAGCCTATGCTCTGATAACTCAATATAAAAGCCCTGAAGATAGCATTTGCATGTTTTAGCTAACTCTATGTAATGATTCCCTCAGTTTCCGCTTTAAAGTTTTCTATTAACCACATGTGGTTTCTTTCATATTCTGTATTCTGCAAACCAAAGTTTCAATTGATTAGCCTCTTGAATTTTGCCAGTCACTCCAACCTAAGCCCCTGTTTCCCTTATGCTTTCCCAAATTTGTATTTTAAAAAAAGGACCTCACAGAATCCTTATAGAGCAGGAAGCCATTCGGTCCATCAAGCATTTATTGACAATAATCTCACCCTAGCCCTAAATCCCATAACCCTATGTATTTACTCTGCTAATATCCCTGACACTAAGGGGCATGGCCAATCAACTAATCTGCACATCTTTGGAATATGGGAGGAAACCTGAGCACCCAGAGGAAACCAACATAGGCATGGGGAGAACATGCTGTGTGGAGAACAAACTTCACACAGACAGTTACCCAAGCTGGAATTGAACCCAGATCCCTAGCACTGAGAGGCAGAAGTGCTAATCATTGTGCCACCGTGCTGCCCAATTTATTTTTCTTTAAACTATACCCAGTCACTTCTGCATTTAGTGTGTATTAAAAACCTTCTTGTTGCCAAATTCTGGTCTTCTGATCACACGCGGCTGAGAAATAACCACACTGGTATTCTACATTTTTAACTTTCCATCGCACTTAGCTCTATTTTTGTCAGCTAAAGATATCTATGGATAAAGATGGAGACAGGTAAACAGAATTAAGCTACAGATCAACCATAATCTCAGACTAGATTCAAAGATGAACTATCCATTATAAAACTCTGCTTATCCCTTCTCCTGCAGCCAGGCTCATATGCTTCCTCAAGAAAAATATTGCCCTGTTGCCTTCTTGTTCTACCTACTTTGCCTTGTTCACCATAATACACACTGCAATCTTTCCCAAAGCAACACCCTCAACTGCTGACCCCAATCAGTTAGTTTGCCAGGCTCAATCACTTCCATCTCGCCTTACCATGTCCGTAACTTTCCTGGTGTCTTTTCCAAACGTTGGCCTGCTAGATTACATGCCTCCCTCCTGAACACTGATTCTCTCGCAACCACAGTTATTTTTGTTTATGCCCCAGGCTGTTTGAGTCAGTCAGTCCTACGGCCTGCCTGAAGGCTGGCTCACAAACAATGGCTCCTTCCCCCTATGCCTCATTGAAATCATCCTATTTGGCTTTTATATTCCACATATCCAACCCATCTGCCATGTTACCATTATGATAGGCTGCTTGTCACTGTCAGATCTCATTCAGGTTTCTACTCCTCCTCCTCTGACACTTTTCCCTACTTCAAAACAACTTTCCCTTTTCCACAGCTTCCTTTTTAAGATTATTGCCTCTACTTCTCTCCCAAGCTTCAGCTGTTTACTAACATCACCTCACTTAACATGAAATGACATTTCATTAGGTGACTTTCTCATTACTTGTTCTCCCTGAATACATTCACCTCAGAATTCTCCATTCCCATCCGAGGGAAATTTTCACTTAATTATCAAGTGGGATCTGGTCTTTGAATGGCTTGCTCATCTCCTTCACTGTCCACATCTTGTCATCTCACACACACAGCCTTAACTGTTTTTATATCTGATCATGGGATGTAGGCATGACTGGTAAGTCATTTGATGTCCATCCCTAATGTCCACAGGGTACCAGTGAGCTATCTTCTTGAACCACTGC
Source organism: Sphyrna mokarran (assembly GCA_024679065.1). NCBI lineage: Eukaryota > Metazoa > Chordata > Chondrichthyes > Carcharhiniformes > Carcharhinidae > Sphyrna > Sphyrna mokarran. The sequence goes on along the minus strand of JAGIQG010000012.1, from coordinate 19,854,916 downwards.
ATACCATGTGGTATATATATACTATGTTGCTGCTATCAGAAAAGGATTTTCAGATTTCTGACCCAAGGGCTGTGAAGAAGCAGCAACATAGATTAAAATCAAGATGGTGCAAGGTTAGGAGTAGAACTTTCAAGTGGTGATGTTCCCATGCATCTGCTACCATAGTCCTTCAGGGTGCTACAGCTCATGGGTTTGGAATGTGTTGTTGGTAGAAGCTTAACAAGATGCTGAACCACAACTTGTAGAGGGTACACACTGATGTCATGGGCCACGAGTGAAGGGAGCCTGTCCATAAGGTGATAGATAGGATCCTGATAAAACAGGTTGTTTTAACCTAGATGGTATCAAAGCTGCATTCAGTCAAGTGGAGAATATTTCATTACAGTCCTGACTTGTGCCTTGGAAATGGTGAAAAGACATAGGGGAGTCAGAAAGCCACAATATAAATGTGCCTAGTCCAGTTGAATGGTGACCCCCTCCACCCCCAAAGATCTAGTCTTAGTAATGTCATGGTGAGATAGTTAAATTCTTTCTTGCTGGGGATGATCATTGCCTGGCACTAATGTTAATTGCGATTTATCAGCTCAAGCCTAAGTAATGTCTAGGTCTTGCTGCATTAGGGCACAGGCAACTTCAGTTGCTGAAGTTGCAATTGTACTGAGCACTTGTACAATCTTCAGCAAACATCCCCAGTGAGAACCAACTTAGGAGGGAATGTCGTTGATGATGCTCTAAAAATGGTTGGGTCTAGTGCACTACTCTGAAGAATTCCTGCAGGGAATGTTCTGAGACTAAGATGTTTAGCCTCCAATAACCACTATCTTTTGTGCTAAGTACAACTCCAACTGCTTTCAATTTTGCAGGGCTTCTCGATGCCGCACCTGCTCAAATGCTATCTTAACGTCAAGGACAGTCACTCTCACATCTCTAGAATTCAGTCTTTTGTCTATATTTGTACCAACGTTTTATGAACTTCCATAGCCAAACAACCTTAACAGTTCATCACCTAACCATCCTACCAAAGTATATAAGTGACAAGTGAAGGTAGGCTTTCAGTAGAGTAGCAGAGTACCTATTAGCAGATTTCTTAAGCCATTTCATGCTGCTACTGTTTAGTGGCTAAGTGAGTGGTATTTATCAGTAATGGGATGCTGCCATCAAATAAATGTTCTGCCTGCTGCACTATTGAGCAATGTTGCTCACAAATGTTGATGCCTGTATGTTTTGTTTTAAATTTGTTCATGGGATGTGGGTGTCGCTGGATGAGTCAGCATTTGTTGCCCATTGCTGAGGGCATTTAAGAGTCAATTATATTTCTGTGGATCTGGAGTCACCCGTAGGATATACCAGGCAAGGACAACAGATTTCCTTCCCTAAAGGGCATTAGTGAAGCAGATGGGTTTTTAAGATAATTAGCAATGATATCATGTTCATCATTAGATTTTTAAATTCAGATTTTTACTGAATTCAAATCTCACCATCTAGTTCTTAGAACATTTGCACCCTGGGCCTCTAGGTAACTAGTCCACTGACAATACCACTACATCACTGCCTCCCCTAATGGTAGGTAAGCAGGCTGTATATTCCAGTGACTGGCTGATTGAATTAAACAGCTGTTCTTTTGGTGGCACTCAACCAGCTCACACATGCTAAATCCAAAAAACATACAACAAATGTATATTTGCTACCAAATATTAAACATATTAAAGAAGCTTTTTTCCAATTTACAGCAATTAACTTGGCAAGTCAAAAATGCACATCTGATGTTCAGCCACCATGTTCCACAGCATTTCAGTTAAAATGAGTTTTTAAAGCAGTGTAGCACATCTAGTGTTAGATATGATTCCACAATTGGGCAGAACTTGCCGGACAATTCTAAGCATGCAAATAATTAGCTACCTTAACAACTAATTTAAGACGGCTTTCAGTTTTGCAGGGCTTCTCAACGCCTGCTCAAATGCTTTAATGTCAAGGGCAGTCACTCTCACCTTTTCCCTAGAATTCAGCCTTTTGTCTATATTTGTACCAACATTTTATTAAGTTCCTTAGCCAAACAACTCTAACAGCTCATCACCCAACCCATCCTATCAAAGTGTATACTGACAAGTGAAGGCAGGCTTGCAGTAAAGTAGCAGAGTACCTATTAACAGATTCCTTAAGCCATTTTATGCTGCTACTGTTTAGTGGCTAAGCCAATGGTATTTTTCACTAATGGGATGCTGCCATCAGTCCAAATAAATGTTCTGCCTACTGAACTGTTGAGCAATGTTGCCCACAAATGTTGATACCAGTGCACATAACATGGCTCATTTACACTAGAAATGACATACATTCATGGACCGAGACACTTCACGGCAAACGAAGGATGCTCAAGCCATGTTCTTTTCAAATTACCCAGTAGTTTGGCGAGCCTACAGTTCCTCCAATGCTTTCTTCAAGGCAATGCCTTAGACACTCAGCACCCTTTGCTCCTGTGTATAAACTGGTGTGATCATTTGAAATGTCATTCCTGCATTTGCCCTAATAATTGCAAGAGGAAAAGCTTTACAGGAATATTCAAAATTACCGAAGTATCAGTTTTCTGCCAATTAAAATAACGATGAAAGAATCATTGGTAACAGAATTACCAACAACTACTCCTCAATAACCCATTCACCATAGTTTAGCTCAGGCTCTGTTAAAATTACACAATTCCATACCTCATCATTGTCCTAGTCCAGATATGGGAGCAAGAGCCATGCCTGAGGAGATATCAAGTCCACTGCCCAAGATAGTAAGATATTTAACCAAGTATTGCCATCACCAGTTGCTTTTACTCATCCCTTAAACTACATAAATGGTCTTGCATTCAACAACCGGTTAGTACTACTGTTCGCTGACAGCTTCATTTACAACTCCTCCAATAAGACAAGAATGCAATCTTGCAAAAGGACCTGGACGATATCGATGGCTTATTTAACACATAGTAAGTAACATTTGGGCTACATAAATGCAAAACAATGACCATTTTGAACAAGAGAAAGTTTAGCCATTCTTCCTTGACTTTCAATGTTACTATTGCCAAGTCGCCCATCATCATTCTAAAGGTCAACTCTATCAGAAACTTACCTGAACTACTATTTTAACACTATCCACAAGATCACGCAAACACTAGGTACTGATTGTTTCACCACCTAACAGTTCCAATTCTCTTCATCAAGATACAAGACTAGTCAGAAACATCATAGGATACTCACCACTCACCTGTGTAGTGCCGCCATAACACTGAAGCTCGACATCATCCAGAACAGAGCAACTTGGAGAATTCAACAACCACATTTTCCTCGTTAGCACAGTGACAGCTGAATTCATGATCCAGAGAATAGAAAGCATCAACAGGATCTCCCCTACCTCTAAGAAGGACAAAAGCAGCAAGATCACAGGAACCCAAATGCCTCCGAACACTGCTCCAAATTGCACAGTTTTGACTGGAACTGTTTCTTCAACAAAGTTGGGTTAGAATAGAGTCAGAGAGTTACAGCATGGAAGAACCAGGCCCCTCGGCCCAGCTTATCCATGCTGTCTAGTTTTTACCACTAAGTTTGTTTTAATTGCTCACATTTGGTCCATATCTTCTATAGCACATTCTCCCCGTGCTTGTGTGGGTTTTCTCCGGGTGCTCCGGTTTCCTTCCATATCCCAAAAATGTGCTCTTAGGCTAATTGGCAAAACAAATTCTCTCTAAATTGTCTCAAATTTGGTTTTTAATCCATAGATCTATAAACATAGACAGGGATCACAGTAGAGGTGGCGGCGTGGGCTCGTTGGGCCAAAGGGCCTGTTTCCCATGCTGTTTTGTTCTTTGTTCTATCCATCTTACCCATGTAACTGTCTAAATGCTTTTTAAAAGACAAAATTATACTTGCCTCTGGCAACTCATTCCAGATACTCCCCACCCTCCCAGTGAAAGAAACTGCCCCTCTGGACTCTTCTGTATTTTTTCCCTCTCACCTTAAACTTATACTAGTTTAAGACCTTTGGGAAAATCCTGGAAAGCCTTTACCCCTCAACATTATGGAAGTACAGCAAGATAAGGGTTGCAGCGCTTCATGAAAGCCCACGATTGCCTTCTCAAGAAAAACAAAGAATGAACAATAACTGCAAATCAACATTTATTGAACAAAATGTTTAAAACTGGAAGCTGAAGAACGTAGATAAGGGGAGTTGGGATTTTGCTTCAGTGTACAAATACCAGCAATTTTTTCCTCTAATTATAAATCATATATGAGAAGCCATACTCCTCTATATCATCCATAAATCCTTCTCCCCACCCTTCAAAAAATCATGACTCAGGAGGTATAATGAGTCACTGCCATGTGTACAGCTAAGCATTTATAGCAGAACTTCACAACTTTGCCATGTTAACTGAATTTACCGACTACTATGATTTCTCCTGAATCTCTGGGATAACAAAGTAACTAGATTAATGAATTAGGCAAAGATCACATTCCTGGTTTTTATCCAATGATTTCTATTAAATTAACTCAGGTTGTGGGTGCCAAATCAATATTGTGCTTGGCTTTCATAGTTAAATAGCCTGCCAACACAGACTCAGACATCAGCAATAATCACTTGGGTGAAGTACCGAAAGGTGAAAACACCCTGTGAGACAATACTTCCATAAATCTACACTCTTTGGGAGGCTGCCCCACAAACAATTCAAGAACTCTATAGTTACACCATGAAAAGTACACAATATTTTACAAAACACAAATAAATCGATCCCAACAATTTTCTCCACTATCTTTCGTTTCTTTTGATTGCACAATTTATCAACAAGAAATTAATGACTAAAATATAGGAAAAATAGGTGGGCATTCAACCTCAAGTCTGCTAGTAATTCAAGGAGATTATGGTTGATCTGTACCTTAATTCCATCTATCTACCATGGTCCCATAATCCTTCACACATCATAAAAATCTATTCAACCCAGCATCTAAATCTTCAATTGATCTTGTTTCAATCTTTAAGAGTCAGAGTCCAAAGTTCCACTATCCTTTGTGAAGAACTACTTTTTAATCCCACCAGAGGAAACAGTTTTGCTCAATTTACCCTATCAAATCATCCTAAATCTAAACAGTTCAAGAGAATACAAGTCTAGCATATGCATTTAAGACTTCTAGCCCCATAATCATTTTAGTGACTTTATGTCACACATCCTCCATAGACAATACATCATTCCTGAGGAGCAGTGCCCACATCTCAATGAGGTGCTCCAGATGGATTTAACCAATATTCTGTATAGTTGCAAGATAACTTCCACTCCTTTGCATTTCAGCTCTCCTGAGATAAAGCCCAACATTTTTCCACCTATCTACGAGATTTTAGTTAATTCTGTACTTCTGCACAATGGTTAATACTGCTGCCTCACAGGGGCTCATGTGTAGAATCTGCACATTCTCCCCGTGTCTGCATGGGTTTCCTCCGGGTGCTGTGGTTTCCTCCCACAGTCCAAAAGATATACTGTCCACACAAAATTCTCCCTTTGTATACCCAAATAGGCACCAGAGTGTGGCAACTAGGGAATTTTCACAGTAACCAATTGCAGTATTAATGTAAGCCCACTTGTGACACTAAACTTAAACTTTCAAACTTACTTGAACCCTCAAATCTCTCTGTTCGTCCACCATTCTTGGATTCTCACCATTTTAGAAAGTAGTCTGATCTTAAATCCAAAGTGAATAATCTTACACTTGCCTATTCTGACCTCAATTTGCATTTCTGTCCTCTCATATATATTATACTCTATCAATCATCCTTTGCAATTTTCTGTTCCCATCAACATTTACTATGTCATCTAATTTAATATCAATAAATTTAGATAAATGGCTCGCTCATCCTTAATTCATGTCATTTATAAGCATGGTGAAAAACTGTAGCCCTAGTGCAGATTATTGAGACATATCCATTATCCCTAGTGTCTCCTATCCAAATTCCAATCCAATAGATTGCCCATTTTCACGTGCTTTCATTTTTTGTTAAGTCTCTTATGTGAAAGTTACTCAAATGCTTTCTGAAAGTCTTTATGAATAACATTCATAAATATTCTCTACCATCTTACTTATCTCCTTTGAATTTAATTTAGGTTCATGAAACATGACTTGCACTTTACAAATCTTTGCTGGATCTCTATGATCAGCTCAGTCACTCTGTCTCTAACAGAGCTGGGTAACTTTAATTGATGTTAAACTATCTATAGCACCTAGTTTCTCTCTGCTACTGTTCTTAAACAATGGCGACTAATGAAACAGTAAAACATTGATTTATAGAAACCTATTTAATAGCATCACCTAAATGATATATTTAAAATAGTTTAAGTTTCTGTGTCACAAGCAGACTTACATTAACACTGCAATGAAGTTACTGTGAAAGTATCTTGCAAGTAATGAATAATCATCTTTAAACTTCTAAGCACTATTGTATGCTATTATTTCAAATTCTCTACGCTCTATAATCATTGTACAACATGCTTAGCAACTACAGTGAATAAAATAACTTACGAGACACGCAAAGAAAACACAGAATAAGATGCATGAATCTTCCAAACGCCTTCTGTGACATCACCAACACGGGTCCCAATTAAGGTAGATTCTTCTACAAAAGTTTAAATGCTTTTAAAAAGTTATTTTGCAAACAATCTTCATTGTTATTAAGCCAGTTAAAAAAAACCTCAAAATGGGCCAGGGATTTTTTTTAGTAAAGGGCACATTGTTCCAAAATCAGGAATGCAGCCAAACAATGACAACCAAACCCAGAATGCTAATACACCAAGATTTTAAAAGTATGTGCAAGAGGAGAGCAAAAATTTTGCCAAACAATTTTGCACCTTGTCCAACTTCCTGTATTTAATGACGCAGAGGTACTGCACTACTCAGTACCAAGAATAATGCTGTGGAATTTGCTGCAATATCAGAAAACATCTATTAGTATCAAATTCACTTGGTAAAATCAGTAAACAGCAGACAGAGAGGTTGATTGGAAATAGCAGGACAGGATCAACATTTGATACACATCCAGAGTACTGGCCAAACATAGACCATAGTAAGTTATTCAATAAGAACTTATTGCAGAGCAACGGATGTGGCCAGTGACATAGAAAGGGTAGCAATGCTTACTGATATACGTTCAAGCCAAATTTTATTTTATTGATGAGTTTGTATTGAAACCGCATTATAGTATGAATATATAAAAATCAGTGTTAAGTGACTCTGTACATTTAGTGCTGATTAACAAAAGACTTCAGTCGAGAACCAGTCCAACTATCAGAATATTTAGTTGATTACTTAACTGAGGTTTAAGATTCCAATTAAATTCCTAAAACAAGTCAGGGAACCTGAAAACTTGACTGATTTGGAGCCCTCCAGCATTGTTGTGTAATGATTAAGTGGCAATCACATCACTCAGCAGAGTCAATTTTGTTATTGATTTTAAATCAGGGTGAGTAATGGAAGGAAGCTATGATATTTACATGTTCAATTTTTCTAGCAAGATTTTGCCTTGGAGTAATTCATAAATTCCAACAAATGATGACATGGAGCACATAATAACATAAGTTACTCACACCGCAGTTTCCTGTAGCTTTTTTTAATACATTTATGCTCAGGATGCTCTTGCAGTCAGTAGTTATTTGCCCATACCTTGCTACCTTGATGACAATGACCAACTGGACCAGAGGGCAGTTAAGAGTTGCCAATGTTGGTACAGCAATGGAGCAGTATATCATAGAATAAAATCACAATATTACAGCACAGAAGGTGATTATTTAACCTAGTTTCCTTGCCAGCGCACATCTAGTCACACTCCTATCATTTTTACATTGCTCCATAACATTTTTGTTTCAGATAATTACCTAATTCTCTTCTGAAAGTCTTGACTGGATCTATTTCCATCACATTCTGAGGCAAAGCATTACAGACCCACACTACGTATTGCACAAAAAAAGTTTTTCTTCGTGTCACCACTGCTTCTTTATTAATCACCTTGATTCAATATACTCTTAAATCTCGATCTGTCTCCCTATCTACTGTCCAGGCCTCTCAAGATGTTGAAAATCTCGATCAAATCTCCTCTTGATCTTTTCTTCTATGCAGGTCAGACTGATTAAGGAACAAAAAGTTCTTTCCTTCAAGACAGCACATGGATTTTGACAACAAAGTCACAATGTTTTCTTTTATAAATTTGACACTGACTCTTATTTCCAGAATTTAAAAACACTGAATAACCTCTCAAACTACCTGGAGTGGGATTCGAACTCGTACTCGCTAGATTAGCCACTACAATGTCCCAATCCACCTTGAAATTTCTGCTCCATAAATGTATGCCGCAAATGCGTCATCAAAAAGCAACAAGTTTTCAGCAATATCTGCTCTTATAGATGTTAAATTAATTAGCGGGCAATCGCGATAGGGCGCACGTCGTCTCCTTGCTATTCAAAGCGATCGAGGTAAACAAGTCCAACCCCTTCCCCCCTACTCCCCCCAGTTGGGGAGAAGGCCGCCCTGTCAGCTTGCGGGGAGTACATAGCTAAAGTGGAGAGTGCCTGTCTGGATGGGTTGAAGGGTGCGAAGTCCGGCCCTGAGCCTCCCTTACCCACCCAGAGCCGGGGCCTAGTGTGTCCTGGGGCGCGAGTACGCGGACAAACCTTGTAAACATCGCCGTAGGTGCCGCTCCCGATCCTCTGGATCAGCTCGAAGTCCTCCTGCGGGTTCCTCCGGGACAGATCGAAGCTGCCCTGAGACATGGCGGTGCCGAGCGGGTGGAAAGAACTAGAACAAGTCGGGGGGTTCGGTGGGACCTTCCTGCGGGAGGTGCGGGCGCCTCTCACTCATTCCAAACTGCACCCCCCCACCCAGCCCGTTTATAATCGAACATACATATCCAAGTCAACGCCAAATAGGGAGAGGGGGGCGGAAAAAAAGGAGGCCTCTGGCGGAACTGGCCACACACACACCACCCACTGCCCCCCACAGACACAGCGGCTTCTTCCCCGAACCCTCAGAAATCACGATCCAACACTAGCACCAAACATGGCCTCCAAACTGCTGCAATTGCGCATGCGTGCTCCACACACCAACTCTGGGATATCAGGGCTGGAATTGGGATAGTGGCTGCCAAACTGCACTGTCAACAGCATGTAGAGATGTGAACACACACCCATATATATATATACATATTATAAATACGTGCATGCATTGAATTTATCATTAAGACAGACATAAACAGTCTAAAGATGTGGCCATGGTGATTAGCACTGTTTCTAACCGCACTATTCCCAGCTTGGGGCACTGATTGTGTGGAGTCTGCACATTCTCCCCAGTCTACATGGGTTTTCTCCAGTTTTCTCATACAAACCGAAAGACATGCAGGTTCGATGGACTGGTCTTGCTACATTCTCCCTCAATGTACCTAAACACGTATTGGACTGTGGCAACTAAGGGATTTTCACATTAACTTCATTGCAATGTTAATTTAAGTCTACTTGTTATACTAATAAATGAAAACTTTAAAAAAAGGTAGGTTTACATCTGCTGCCATCAGACTTCTGAAATGAATAAGCTGATCTTTCTCTACACACTAATTATGGCTTTAATAATGTATTCTGCACTGTCTCTTTCTCCCCTATCAGTTTATTTATTAATGTCACAAGCAGGCTTACATTAACACTGTGATGAAGTTACTACTGTGAAAATCCACTAGTCGCCACAATCCAGCACCTGTTGGGTACACTGAGGAAGAATTTAGCATGACAAATGTAGCTAACCTGCACGTCTTTCAGACTGGGGAAGAAAACCAGAGGAAACCCACGCAAACAACTTGCAAACTCCACATAGACAGTGACCCAAGCCAGGAATCAAATCCAGGTCCCTGTTCCTATGAGGCAACAGTGCTATATACTGTGCCACTCTAGCATAGAGTTAGTATAAAGACAGGCAATCATTAACAGTCAAAGATGTGCAGGTTAAAATTTATTAGTGTCACAAGTAGGCTTACATTAACACTGCAATGAAATTACTGTGAAAATCTCCTAGTCACTCCGGTGCCTGTTCTGGTACATTGAGGAAGAATTTAGCATGGTCAATGTACCTATCCAGCACATCTTTGGCCATGATAAATAACCCCTTCCAAGGCAACCTTTGGGATGTACTCTCTTCCACCTTTTTCCATTAGAAAAAAGATACAATCTAATATAGAAGATCCAATACAGAAGATGTTGAGAAAGTAGCAGAAGCACTATTTGATATGATCATTAAAATCATTAGAAAGGAATAATGTCAGAAGACTGGTGCATAGCTAATATTAGATCTGTAAATAAAGGGTGAGAACCATTGACCATTTAACTTAACTTTAGCATAAGAAGATAATGGAATCCTTACTTCCAGTTGAAATTGAAAAAAATCTAGAAAATGAAATATAACAAAGGGTAGTGAGAACAGATTCAAAAAAAGATGATGTTCAACCTTATTGATTTTTGGATAGAGTAACAGATAGGGCAAAGAAGAACAATGCAGTAGATAATGTACTTGGATTATTATCAAGATAACTTTTGATAAAGCATTCCATCGAAACCCTTGATTAAGGTCTGAACATGAGAAGTCAGGATCAAATAACAGAATGGATAGCAAGCTGGCTACAGAAAAAACAAACCAAAGGTCAGAATTTTCCAATCCTTCACACCAGCAGGACTGGGACATCCAGCCGATGTAAATAAAGATTTCGATGACTCACCAGCCAGGTGAAAAATTCCAGCCATAGAATTGGGAATTAAAGGGAGTTACTTGTACTGACAAAGGGGGAAGTGGTGTTCCAAAAGAATTGATGCTGAGACCTTTGTTTTTCAGCATTTACATTAACTATTTGAATACAAGAGTCAAAATTACAATTTCAAAAATTGTAAATGGCTCTAATTTGGGAGATGTAGTTAAGACAGAGGAGGACTGCAACAAAATACAGGATAACATTAATAAACCTGCAGTATAGGCAAATGATTGGCAAATTAACCTCAATAAATTAAGTGAGCTAAGTAGGATTCTTCCTAAGTAGGAAGAATAAGGCAGTCAGTTCTTGAATACTGCTGAAACAAGAGCCTTTTTGTCAAAGTTTTTTGTTTTTGTGTTCATCTGAACATTTGCAAGAATACAATGTAAGGGAAATCAACAAATTTATACTGTATGAGAAGAGAGTGCTCATTGGTTGACAAGTAAACCCTGATTGGTAGAGGCATGCCATGGAGAATGCATAAGTTGATGATGACTAACAGTTAATTGCCGAGAATTGTTTGAAACCTAAACCAGGCAGTTTGACTCCAAATGGTCAAAGCCTTGCCCTAAGGAATGAACCAGTGAATGGTTGTCACTTTTGTTTTACAAAAAGAGGTGCAATTTGTCTTTCTGTCTATAAATTGGGCCTTGCGTATTAATATATGCAGCTTCCAATATATGCAAATACTCCATACTACGAACATGATTGGAAATCTTAAATTGGTTGTCAGTGTAACTCTTAGCATACTGAAATTATTTAATGAATGTTGTCCAATAGCTGAATCATTTCTAAATTGGACACTGTGTTTTGAGTTTTGCAAGCATGCAAAAAACATGGTTGGGTACAGCCTGTACCATGTCCATTGCAAACAGCAGAAGGTGCATGTTTTTGATATGATTCACCAGTCTTTGGAAAATATGGCCTATCTACCGAACATCAGGCTACCATTGAAATTCGTATACTATTAAAATGAAGCAGTCAAATGAACTCTCTTTTCTTGGTATATTAGTTGAGAAATCGGCCAGAGAATTCTCTATCACAGTTTACGGTAATCCTATCTTCATTGGTCAATATATGCACTGGAACTCTTACATTTCCACCACTATAGATTACCTTGTTGGCAATCTCGTAAATAGAGCCTAAGTCATTTGCTCACCATGCTAGCTTGATGCTGAAATAGGGTACATCAAAAACATTTTGCAGGATAACGGCTACCCTGATCAGATTATTTCACGCTGTATAGCATGCAAACTTATGAATGGGCTATGGCTGACACTTTCAGTCCTGAAAAATGCCCAGTCTCCCTCAGATTACACTGGAAGTGCAAGGTATCTCAAAAATCTGAGCAAGAGGTGAAATTAGCCACTTCACACTGCTACTGTGCAGCAGAAACACAAGTAGTGTTCACAACTAACAGAATGCTGCCATCAAATTAGAAAGATGTTCTGCCTATCATACAAATGAATAATGCAGTGTATGAATTTCAATGCCAGTGTGATGCTAGGAATGACCCATGGAAAGTGACTGGCCCGGATGGGGTACCCAGACGAGCACTCAGATCCAGCATGGATCACTGACGGGATATTCACAGACATCTTCAGCCTCACTTGACAACAATCTGAAGTCTCTATCTGCTTCAAGAAGAGACCATCATCCTGGTACCTAAGAAAATCCAAGCAGCATGCCTTAATGATTATCAGCCAGTGGCTCTGACATCCATCATTATGAAGTGCTTCAAGAGTCATGGCACAATCAATTCCAGCCTCCCAGACTACCTGGATCTACTACAGTTTTCTATCATCGTAACAGGTCCACCGTAGATGCCATTTCCCTGATCCTGTACTCAACCCTGGAACACCTAAATGACAAGGACATGTCAGACTCCTATGTCAGACTCCTATTTATTGAGTACAGCTCAGCCTTCAACACTATTATTCCCACGAAACTCATCACCAAACTTCATGGCCTGGGCCTCAGCACCTCCCTCTGCAACTGGATCCTGAACTTCCAACCTACAGACCACAATCAGTAAGTATAGGCAACAACACCTTCTCCACGATCATCCTCAACACTGCTGCCCCACAAGGTTGTATTCTCAGCCCCACTATACCCCTTATACATCTATGACTGTGTGGCCAAATTTCCCTCCAATTTGATTTTCAAATTTGCTGACAACATCTCCATAGTGGATCAGGTCTCAAACAATGATGAGACAGAATACAGCAATGAGATAGAGAATCTGGTGAACTGGTGCACCAACAATAATCTCTCCTTCAATGCCACCAAAATGAAGAAGACTGTCATTGGTTTCAGGAAGCGTAAAGGAGAACATGCTCCTGTCTACATCAATGCAGACAAAGTAGAAAGAGTTAAGAGCTTCAAGTTTTTAGGAATCCAGATCACCAACAATCTGTCTTGGTTCCCCCCATGCCAATACTATAGTTAAAAAGCCCACCAACGCCTCTACTTTCTCAGAAGACTGAAGAAATTTGGTATGTCAGTTATGACTCTCATCAACTTTTATAGGTGCACACAAAAAGCATTCTTTCTCGTTGTATCATAGGTTGGTATAGTTCCTGCTCTGCCCAAGATCAGAAAGAACTACAAAAGATCATGAATGTAACTCAATCCATCATGCAAATCTCCTATCCATTGATTCTGTCTACATTTCCTGCTGCCTCAGCAAAGCAACCTGGATATTCTCTCTGCCACCTTCTTCTTCGGGAAAAAGATACAAAAGTCTGCAGTCATGTATCAACCAACTCAAGAACAGCTTCTTCCCTGCTGCTGTCAGACTTTTGAATGGACTTACCTTGCACTAAGTTGATCACCTTAGTTATGACTGTAATGTTACATTCTGCACTCTCTTATTTTCTTTTCTATGAACAGTATTTTTTTGTCTGTATGGCACGCAAGAAACAATACTTTTCACTATATGTTAATACATGTGACAGTAATAAATCAAATCAACTCAAAAATGTAGGCCATACATCCTGAAGACTGGTTGATTGTACCACACAAATTGTCCCTTTTACACAGATTAATTGAGGTGAATAGCAGAAATACAGACAAGCAGGCACTAGGTAAGTACAAAAGTAAAAGGAATCGAAGGATATGTTGATGAAATCAGATGAAGAGAATGGGAAGAGGCTTCTATGGAGTAAAAGCACCAACATGACCTGTTGGAACAAATGGTCTGTTTCTGTGCTATAAATATTTTGTTATATATACATTCACACAAATATCTACGTGTAAATGCGTTATATATGAACAGAGAAAAAGCTGAGTCTGAAATGTTAACATTTTTCCTTTCTTCAGAGTTGCTGCATGATTTCTTGAGTGTTTTGCACACATCTTCTATTTTTTGATTCTTAGAGATGTGGAAAACACTTACAAACTAATATTTGTTGACCATTCCTGATTTCCCAAAGTGTCAACTGCAAAGTGTGGGATTGGAATCACATATAAACCCGAATAGTAATCCTTTCTTCAAGGATATTAGTGAACCAGTTGGTCTTTATAGAACAAAAGAACAACTTTCTTTAGTTAGTTTTCTTGATGGCCCACAGATGATTAGATTTATTTTAATTAAATTATTGCAACATATCATCATTGTAACCCACAACTCCCCAATCTGGCCATTCAGTACCATGCCCATGAGGTTATTGTATCCATTAACTGGTTATCCCAAATCGTCATTGCACACTTTTTGACAAGGCAACCTCTTGGCTCAAAAATTTGATTTCCTGATGGATGTATGCCAGAGGTACATTCCAAGATGCACTGGGAGACCCCTCCGAAGTCCGCACATCCTGACAAAACAGGAATTGCTTCAGGAGTTTGGACTCCTGATGGGCAATTGTCCACTATCTGGAAGCCTTTGAAATTCTGAGTCAAAGTCAGTGAATTTGAATGGTTCTGACTTATTTAACAGAATAGTTAACCAGGAAAAGTTAGAAGGATTAAAATCAATTCTATCTCCTAGATAACTATGGTACCACACCCCACCTCTCTATTGGATTTGCTGACCCCTCCATCCAACTAATGCCCAAACGTTTGACTATTCCTCCCTCAACAATGGCTATTCTCACACCCCACTACACCCACAACTATCTCCTCACCCAATTATTCCCTGACTACCTGACTACCCCAAACCTCCTGACTGCACCTGCAACTGACCACTAGCAGCCCAACTACCCCATGACACCCCCAACTACACCCCGGCCACCTGACTAGCCCCCACCTGATTAACCCCTGTCTACTCCCACCTCTCTACATCTGTGACAACCCAGCTACAATGCTGCAGCCACCCAATTACCCCATGACCTTTTCCCTGACTGCCCTTCTAACCCCCTAACTATCCCCATCTGACTACCACGACCACCCAACTATCCCCAACCCAACTATCCCTCAACCCTCAGGCTAACCCCACCCAAATACTCTGACTGCACCCCTCACAAGACTACCCATCTGACTTCCTGAATACTCTGAGAACCCGCCAACCTCCGAACTACACAATCCGCCCTACTACCCCTGAACCACCCAACTAACATGCCTCCTCCTAACCACCAACATATGCTCTACTTGATTAACGTCCCTGATACTCCTGACCACTTCTTCACCCGACGACCCACTGGCTCTCATCCCTAATATATCCTACCCATCACTGAATTGCCTATCATCTTTTCCTCTTCTCAAACTGACGTTGCGGCATTTAAACTTACTGGAAAACAGCACCTGGTGCCATGTAAAGGAAATGTGGTTTGGCTTCCCCTGACACTCCTGCACTATGAAGGGAGGACTCCAAACAAATAAACTTCACATTTTTTAGGAGGCCAGTTTGGAAGTTATGATGAGAAAAGTGGAGTTCCCATGCAAGTTAAGTACATAGGAGCAGAATGACAATCCAGTGATGATTGTCACTCCTTGGAAGATTCAGTCCATTGTTTTCTCTCCACCCAAATACTACATACATTCATGATGCTGAATCCCTTTAATAGTAAGCAACATAATTCAATAAGCTCAGCTCTCGCTGCTTCCAGTGTGGATACATTTACTGAGGTTACAAGTATAAGCATAATGCTCACAATGTTGCTGCAATTTTTTTTAACCGCAATTAAAAAATAAATGTTAAAGCTTTACTCTTCAGGACATAAAACAATACAGCAAAGGTACTTCAGTTCATCATGCAAAGACTGGCTCTTTGACAATCAGACAATGGATATCTTCCATCTCATTGTGAATTGACATAGTGGTCAATTCTGTGTTAAGCTTATCTCCCCCATTGTGTAATGATGTGTAGTGAAATTAGAGTGTCCGCTCCAAGGCACAGGCCTGGACAACATTTATTGAGGCCCTGGGCTGCCCAAATATAAGGATCCCTATCTCGACCTCCCATTTCGAGTCCAAAGAATGCAAAGAATTCTCTCCACCTGATTGACGTTTGCTACTGATGTATATATCTAATTCATTTTTGAAAATTATGATCCAATCTGTTTCCACCTACCTCTCAGACACTAACTGCAACAGATCACTTCATTAAGGATTTTTTGCCAGTTATTTTGAGGCTGGTACCTTTAGTCATTGATGCTGCTACTAGTGAAACCAGTTCCCCCTCATTTACTGTAAAAGAAATCCTGACAAGGACTCAGTTTCTTTTGCTTCTTATTGCGTCGTTAATGTTATTTTTCTGTTTTCTGTATTTTCTTTTGCTTTGCATGGCAACAGCATTGTCCTCAAATTTTTTGCCTCTAATTCTTTCAAACTGGAATGGGAATCTGCAGAAGTAGCAGTCAATTCACTAGCCACAAGTATACCAAACAAATGACTAAGGAGTATTCAACACTTTAATCTCTTTTCTTACTGAGTGTCAATAACAACGTGACGTAACTGTCCAATTTGACTGCATTGATGCAATTTCCTAAATTACACAGTACACCAATGTGGTAAAATTGGTCTCTCCAGTAAACAGTAGCACAAAACCTGCTCATTGTGAATCAGTATCCTGTTTTACAATTTTACAGGCTGCTCAATTTTCTTTTTAGTATAGGACAAATGCTGGGCTGTCAGTTCCAAGATACATCTGTTACAATGCAGGCTTGTGTAGGGCCTAATTCTTGCGCCCAAACAAAAGCCAAATTCAATGAGCAAGTCCACACCTCCTCTGAATGATTGTAAGACTTTGTACACAAAGTAATTTAGAATAATATGCATTGAGTGAACAACATGTCCATTTACTGATACTGCATTCAGATAAAAGATTTCCATTGCATTTCCATCCCAGTTTAGAACATGATAATGGTGAGGTTGGAGACTGCCCAATTTCCATGCTTTTATATTCACGACAGGTAGAAGATATTATTTCTGAACTTTCTTCCAGTTTATTTCTTGTATTCTGCATTATTATGTTTTACAAAACCGTAAGTCTTCAGATGTAGCAAGTTGAAGCGGCACATTCACAGTGATAGACATGTACTCAACTCACAGCCCATCCTGAATGCCAGTGAGTGGTCAGGCACCAGTTAGCTAGGTTGCGTATGAAGTCTGAAGAACGTTGAAAATCTGTTCACTCCAAGATATAAATTGAGACTACTTGCCAAAATGCAAATATGTATAAATAGCAATGGAAAATCTATAAAGCCAAGCTGCATCAACAGCTATTTTAACAAATTCACCTTCAAGATATGGGTGTCACTAACAAGGCCAACATTTATTGCCCAACTTAGTTATTCTTGTGAAGATATAAATAAGACTTCTTTCTGAACTGCTGTAGTTCATATGGTGAAGGTACTTCCACAATGATATGAGGGAGGGAGTTCAAGAACAGTTACCCAACTACAGCCCTTCAACAGTCTAGAATTTTGCCATGCTTCAGAATTAAATACAACACTTAAAAACAAACTAGCTGAGAATTTAGGAAGCATTATGCCTGGTCTCACAATTTCAGCTTGGGAGCCAAAGAATTTATGATGAAGGATTCTTTACAGGTTTAATATTCCCTCAGAACACAGTTTATAATGAAAAATTAATCCAGCAACAGTATCCAAATCATCATTACCTGAATTATTTCCTTCTCAAAAAATGGTCTCCCACACACTTACAATTTGGCTTAGCTTCTTCTTGAGTACAATTTGTCAAAAGATGCTGAACAACTCATGAAAGTCTAGTGGTATAGTACTTGACAAATCTTTCCAGAAAAACTGTACTTAAACAACTATTGGCAGTTGTTTTCCAAACTATCAGTTTCCTGTTGAAAAGAGTTGGCAGGATCAGTCTTAAAGTGCATATCTGACACTCCTTCAGATAACAAGAATCAGTGTGCTGACTAATTTCCCTTCAACGACCACATTGCATTCTCTATACACAAGCAGTTGGCTAACTATCAAAGCAGTACTTAGTAGAAGGAGGGCTGTCAAGGAAACTGGCAAAGTGGCCCTAAGAATTAAGTAATGTGATAACTAAAATGTAATGTGAGAAATGGAAGTTAATATTCAACAGAAGTAGAGGAAGAAAATTCATGTGAACAAAATTATGTTTGAGACCAGCTATAACGAATGAAGCCATGTGTAACAAGACCTTTGATTTCAATAATAAGGTGTTACTTGGTGAGTCTATCATTTTTTTAAAACAAAAATAAGTTTTATTACATGTTAGACTTCACTGCTTACATTCAACACTCCAGGCCCAGGTGAGATGTTACACTTAATGTGACACATTCAGTAACTCCTCTTCTCACCAGATAAGTGAATGTTTCTTGGCCCATCAGAAGTGCTTGCTATAGAGCACAAGAAGAGGTTCTAGGTAAGACGTTGCGCATGTTGTCTGACTAAAGACCATTGTGTACCCACTTAGATAAGGGGCTTTTAAACCTTTCTGTGTGACTATGTCTAATTCCCTGCCTAATATTACCACAGTACAGAGAATCGCTGCAAATAATGACATTTTCTCATGACCCTGATTTTACTGGCACAGCTGCCCAAGGCTTGTAAGATCATGCCCGAAGTCAACAGGGAATGCTGTTCTATGAGCCTCACCCCACCTGATTTTAAAGTTTAAAGTTTATTTATTAGTCAAGAGTAGGCTTACATTCATACTGTAATGAAGTTACTGCGAAAATCCCCTAATCACCATATTCCAGTACTTCTTTGGGTACACTGAAGGAGAATTTAATATGGTCAATTTACCTAACCTGAACATCTCTGGACTATGGAAGGAAAGTAGAGCACCCAGAGGAAACCCATGCAGACATGGGAAGAATAGGCAAACTCCTCACAGAGAGTGACCCAAGCCAGGAATCGAACCCAGGTCCTTGTGCTGTGAGGCAGCAGTGCTAATCATCAAGTCACTATGCTGCTACCCTAAAAATATCATCAATGACCTTCAAAGCTTTTATCTTTTTTTGTTAATACTCCAATGTGATATAACCTACTATTGCTTCAACTGGTGTATAGATAAGCATATATGTATAGATATGTTTTGTGAACTGAAATACTGTTGACCAGTGACCTCTGACTGATGGAATCCATGATAGCAAAGACTGCTTCACCTACACCTGTGAAGGAATAGACTCAGCCACTGGGGCAGGAGGAAGCATACTGGAGAATGAAAAATGGTAGTTTGATTGGAGCTTCCACTTCCAGGTCTTCTTTCAGCATTATTACTCTCTTGATCGATCAGCACATTACCATTACCTCTCGGCAGAAGAGTGTCATGGAGATTACTGACATTTTGTAAGCTATGGCTCAATAATCTGTCATGCTGTTCAAAGTAGCAGATATGTTGTCAGTCATATTCAGTCATATTCTGCGTGGTCATGGCCATTCACACCTTCACCATGAAAGAGTAGAGCTAGGTCACAATCAATCAGCACTCACACATCCGTAGCTCAAGAAAAATACAATTAGAGAGAATAGTGTACTTTTACAGGTTATAGACAAAAGAATTGTTAGTTCATAGATCTCATATTTGACCTGTAATGGGAAGCAGTAATTATGGGACCTATATAAAAAAAGGCGCCTTTGCCACTCTTGAATTTAATTTAGGGTGCTATGGTGGCACAGTGGTTAGCACTGCTACCTCACAATGCCAGGGACTTAGGCTCAATGCTGGCTTTGGATGACTGTGTGAAGTTTGCATGTTTTCCCTGTATGGATTTCCTCTAGGTGTTCCAGTTTCTTCCCACACCATAAGACTAGCAGAAATAGGCCATTGGCCCATCGAGTCTGCTCCACCATTCAATCATGGCTGATATTTTTCTCATTCCCATTCTCCTGCCTTTTCTCTATAACCCCTGATCTTCTTAATAACCAAGAACCTATATCTCTGTCTTAAAGACATAGTGGCCTGTCCTCCACAGCCTTCTATGGCAAAGACTTTCACAGATTTACCACTCTCTGGCTGAATAAATTCCTCTTCATTATTCCACATTCCAAGAATGTGTGGGTCAGGTTGATTGGCCATGCAAAATTGCCCCTTAGTGTCAGAGGAGATAGCAGGGTAAATTCATGGGGTCACAGGGATAGGGTCTGGGTGTGATAGTTGTTGGTGAAGGCTTGATGGCTGACTGGCCTTGTTTCACACAATAGGGATTCTATGAATTGCAATTTAGATGGATCCAGATACAAATACCTAGTCAGGATTCCCTTAAAGAGATGAATGCTCAAGCAGTTCACACAGTAGTGCACTCTGGTCTTCATCTCACAAAGCTCTTTACAGATGGAGTTGAATTAGGATTTAGGCTGTGAGGCTTTTTAGAATGTAGCAGCCTACACATTTAAAAAGGTTTTGGTGTTACTGCCTTTGTCCGCAGCTTATGATATACAATGCTGTTCTTTGTAGACTGAGCAGATCTCTTTCGGTCTTCAGATGACAAAATCTCAGATTAGTTTTGATTACTTGTGCAATATAGCTATTGTCCAACCAAAACGGTTAGGAAATCCAAAGCAATTTCTATGCAATGGGAAATAGAGATGGCCCCTTTATACTTGCTCATGAAGATCTGGGCCGGAATTCTCCCATCTCACCTACAGCTGTAATTTTCCGGTTCTGTTGCAGTGAACAGAGATTTGGCTGAATGCCAAATTCTCCATTTTCGCTGGCAGCAGCAGCAGGGCATGCAAGACTGGCGAATTCCAGCATTGGTCTCTTTTGGAGACAGAAACAGAAAATGCCAAGAGATCTCAGCTTGTCTGGCAGCATCTATGGAAAGAGAATAGAGCTAATGTTTTCAATCCGGATGACCCTTCATCAAAGCTGAGACAAGTTAAAGTAGAAATTGTGCAGTGAACCACACAGAGGAGAGGAGTGGAGGATGGGGATTAATCAGGCCTCTGTTGGAGGAAGAAGCAGAGAGCTTTCAGGCCATCCTAGTGGGGAATTGTGTTTCAAAGGGCTTGGACATCCATGGTGAGGAGACTGTTTAGGCCAGGGAACTGGAAGTTGTTTATAGGGCATCAGAGGAATTGCGAATATAGGTGGGAAGGGACTGGACTAGAGGAGAAAGGATGGAGTCAAAATAAGAAGAAACTAGTTCAGTGGGATAGGATCAGGCTGACATGATGGCCCTGTCTGTGGACTTTGGGAAGGAAAGAAGCAGACTGTCTGGGATTGGGAGACTATGAGAATAGAAGCTGTGGAGGGAAGATCTCAGGGACAGATGAGGTTGGTGACAGTACAGGAATCAATGGCTTGATGCTCAGTGATGGGGACATAGTCCAGAGGGAGGTATGAAGTAGCAGCTGAGAGTTGGTGTTCAGCCTCTGCGAGATAGAGGTCAGTATACCCAACAACAACAGCCCTATCCCTATCAGCGAGTTTGACGATGAAGTCAGGGTTGGACCTGAGAAAGCAAAGTTTAGAAAGAGACAGGTTGGAGTGGGTAAGAGAAGCAGAGAAACTGACATGGCCAATATCACACCGACAGTTTTCAATGAAAAGAACAAGAATAGTAAGAGGCCAGAGGGAGGAATCTAGGTGGGAGGAAAATGCTGGAGGTGGTGAGAGCATCTGTTTATCAGGCAGAGAACTCCTTCTCAAAAAAGTGAGCACAGAGACAAAGGCGTTGGAAGAAGAATTCAGCATCATGTCAAGCCTGAAATTCATCGAATTGTGGGTGTAAGAGTACAAAGTTGAGTCTTTGCCGAGTACAACAAGCTCAGCCTCTGAGAGGGGAAGGTCAGAGAGTTTGACAAATATACAGCAAGGGCTAGGGTTAGGAGAGATGGGGTCTAAGGGACAGGCAGGGGAGGAAGGTCCTGGATGGTGTTGGTAACAATGAGTTGTTGGAGCTTAGATTCCTTGACACCGAAAAGGAAGAGAGAAAGTTTATTGTTAAGGTGTCAGATGAGGTGAAGAATGAAATGAATATGGATAAGGACAGCTTTGAGATTTGGTGAATTGGTGCTGCTGGTGATGTTGTATATCATGAAAATACCTGTAATCCTGGGTAGATTTGAAAGATGAGGGGTGGAACTTCAGTTGGAATCCACGTGGCGTGAGTCGGAGATGGAGACAGTCACTGAGGAAGCAAATATGTCTGTGAAAGCGAGTTTTGAGAAATACCTTCTCAAAACTAAAAGGAAAATGGGAAGTAATGTAGGTGGGCAGGGTGAAAGAGATAAATGGAAATCCTGCTGGAGAGAACAGCAATAACTATTTAGGGCAGGCATTGGGAGAGAAGTGGCAATGAGTCGAATACTAAGATAAAAGAAAAATTATGCGGATACTAGAATCTGAAACAAAAATGAAATTTCTAGAAAACCCCAGCAGGCCTGACAGCATCAGTGGAGAGAGAATAGAGTCAACATTTTGAATCTAGATGATCCTTTGTCACAACTGGAAGATTTTGTTCTCATTCTGTCAACTTTCCTGAACTAAAGGTATCTGCTTCATTGTCCACCTGTTCTTGTTTTTTCTCAGCCATCTGGCCAAAGATTGTTTTTGATAACTGAACCTCAGCTTCCTTGTCTTTATTTTTGATTTTTCCTTCAACTGCGTCAATTTGTATCTTTGTGAACTTGTCACCACACAATCAAGAAACATGCCAGAATATGTTCCTGCCACTAGTTCATATGCACGCTATGCAGCTTTTCTCACCTTATCATAATCCCTAGCTCCCTCCTCTAATGATGACACAAACACTTCACTAGCTCTCCCTGTCAACTTTGTTTGAACCAACAGTACTCTCATGGTCTGTGGTCATTTAATTACTTAGCTACTCCCTCAAATGAAATGAGAAAAGGCTTCTACATTTTTCTCATCAAACATTGGCAATGTTTAACTATATCTAAACATTTTCCCCTCAGCCTTTGACTAAAATGAGTGAATTCCTCTTCTTCACTTTCTTCAATTTCCACCTTTTTCTTCACCATTTTAAGTTGATGCTTTGTTTTCAGTTTGAGCTTTTGAAGTTCAAATGCCTTCTCTTTCTCTTTCCCTTTCCTCTGTTATTGCCTCTCTCCCCTGCTATTGCCTCTTTCCCTTTCCTTTGTCCTGTCTGCCTGCAGTGAGTGAAAATGTTACAATGCTGTCTGTTTAACCCCTTTCATACATTCCCCTCCTGCTGCAGCCCACAATCTCTGGGTTTTGCTCTACTACATATTTATAAGCCACTCCAAATGACCTCTTCCATAGCTAGGAAATCTTTAGCCATTGAAAGATCCATTTTTCACAAGACACTCCCTATTTAAACTAAAAGAAAGCACCAGTTCCTCACATTCACTGTCCTTAAATCCAACATTCCCACACCAAACAAGGAATTATATTTTTCAATTCCAGCAGAACCTCCAATTTTTGTTACGAAACTGGATCAGATACCCATGTTATATTAGGAGGCCACACTAAATCCCAACATTTTTTCTTTTTTGGCAAAAATGTGAAGAAAGCGTACATCACTCCAGGATTGATTTCACTGACAAAATAGAGATTTTTATGTCAAAACAATCTTTATTTATAACACAGCTTAGCTATAAGAGTAACAAATGAAACTGCTTAACCATTAAAAGTTGAACAATACTTAAAAATGAAAGGAAATAATTTTAATTTCAAACTTATTGTTCCAATTCCAAACGTGCAACATTCTTTTTACAGACTTAAAAGGCCATTTTAAATATAGTTAGTAATCACAAATATGCTCGCTATAATAGATAGCTTTGGAGTTTTCCAAGAGATATGAGTTTCACAATAGCTTGCAGAAGCCTTTGTCTTCAGCAATATTTGCAGCTAAAACCCCAACTCTAAACCTTAAAAGCCTCTTTTTCTCTGCTACAGACCCAGTTCTGCTCATTAATCACATATCTGTCTATAGCAACTGCCTGCTTTCATCACACCTATATTCCCCTTTTTATCATGTATTTGTTTTTCAAATAGCCCCAGCCATAGATTTGAGTATCCATTCTTTTTTAGAATGCCAGATACTGCCTGGAATCTCATCCTTTTTTCATCATAAAAAAGAACAATTTTAAAACCGCACAGAAAGATTCCACTCTTTTTCAATTGCAGTCAGCTCTTAGAACAATCACTTAAATATATTACATCACTTAACTTCCATCACAATATCCTAACCACTTTCCGAGCCGTGACTGCCTTCCCAATCTCCTGACTACATTCCAGCCACCCCAACTAACCCCACAGCTCCTAGCTCCCTTAGCCCCACAACAAAATCCCACCCGCTGATTACCCTCACCTACCAAAATGCTAACCACCCAACTGACTACCTGACCCTTACACTGATCACTCAATGCCCTCTATTGAGCACCCTAGCTTTCACCGACCACTGACTCCCTACTGATCACCTTAGCCCCAAAGACCAGCAAATTCCTCCCTCAATCATCTGATTAATCTGACCATTTGATTCCCTGAAAACTCAAACTCCTCCCATTGACCACATGACCCCCCGAAACAATCAAATGATTCCCCCACTGACCATCTGAACCCTGGTCTTTCCAACCACTGACAACTTGACCCTCTTATATTTCCTCACTAAACCCTCCCAAATATCCTGCCCACTTACCTTACACTTGGCTTCTCAAAGTGGCTGGACCTTTAACTTCACCCGCTTTACGGGAGCTAATGCTGTAAAAAAAGAGCTGTGCCTCTTCTGCACTGAACTGAGAGGATTCCAGGACAACTACATTGCACTTTTTTCACCTGGACCAAATTGGGAGTATTGGCGAGACAAGTGCTGCACTTCAGTGTAAGTTACTGGGCACAGAATGGCAATCCAACTGTGATTGCCACTCTACAGAAGTTATGGCTCACAATTAGGTTTCAATGAATAGAATCTCAGTAACTTTAAACAACAGTAGGCAGCAAACTGCGAGAGTTTGCAAACATCTCTCAATTCCAACCTGGAAGGAGACAGGTGCATTAAAGTTTATCACCGTGGTCACTTTCACATCCATTGGCCATGCCATTCTTGCCCTGCTTAGGATTGCAGTTGTGGCTATAGCAGGTGGCAAACTTCAGTAAGCATGTTCTTTTGAAAGTGTGGAAGTCTTGGATAATATTACTTGCTAAAGTTTAGGTGGGAGGAATGCTGCCTGAGTGTCCTGGATGGATATAGTTTCCTGCTGAGTGTCCTTCTCCCTCTCCCGTTCCTCCCTCTTCCAGCAGCTTCACTTCCTCTTCTCCTTTTGAGCTTCCAGAATGCAGGCCAAACTGTAAATAAATGCTTTTCATTTGGATTGTGCTCTACATTGCCAAAAATATCATTGCACTGTCTGGGGAAGGGAAGGATCACAAGTTAAGTGGGGACCCTTCTTGCTAGGCGCCTCTCCATTTTCGCATCCATTCCATTTTCTGCTGGTCAGTGGAAGAGCCCACTCAAATCTACTAATGCAAATTTAAATTAGGCTAAAATTATAAAGTTACATTACTTGTGAAAAACATGAGGGATGCAAAATACATGCGTATGCTGTAGGCCTCCAATGTTACCAGGTGCCAGGAAATCCAGGAGGCAGTTTACGGTGATGAATTCTTTATTCACAGCAAGGTGGAGGAAGCTGAAGAGAAAATTCTCTTCAGATTGACTCTTGAAGTTGCTGCAGATGTCAGGATCTCTAAGGCTATAGCTTTTTGCTGCAGCTAACTGCAGGCAGGGAACAGCATTGGGATTTGCCTGCAAAATTTACATAAGGCTGATGCCAGGCTAAAATGGTGTTCAGATGGAGAATCATGGCCAGTTCCCTTTAGATTGATCTTCCACAGCAGTGAAAGCTGGTCATGTTCTTTAAAAAGCCCTTGACACCATTTAGTTATAAAATGTGAATGTTTTCTCTTCATTTAGTGACAAGATTCTGTTCTATTCTAAATTGCAAACCATCTATTTTGGTTTTTGAATCTCTCTACAAGGATATTTAACTCCTCCTCCTTCCCCACCTCCCCAACAGCCTGTTTTAATAATCAGCTGCAGTTTCTCACATGGCACATTCTCAATTTGGCATTTCTCAACAGGGAGAAAGGAACATTTGAATAGCAAATGGAAGGCTGCCTTGGGGGCATTTCCAAGGTTTCAGAGCAGTATGGGCAAAAGCTAAAAATTAAGTGACCTTCCCTCGCTTCTCAGACAATAAAACATAAAAGAACTTTGAAAAATTGAAATGGGAGAAAATGACTAAAAAAAACTTAAGTGGTACAAAATAAAATATAATTCTGTACAGCTCTCAATACATGTGACCATAATAAATCAAATAAAAAAATCAGATGGTGATAAAGAATGGTTGTTGAAGTCTCAGTAGAAAATTTAAAAATGCCTGAAGCTTAAACACCAACATATTCCCTTTGCTGGCTGAAAATGTAGTTCTCCATAATATGACATTTACAAATGTATTACCAAAATAAAAGTAGTCCTGTATTATAGAATCATATGGCACTTTGCATGGCTGGGGAGAAACACCAAGACCTAATTGGACAGGTCTTTCAAAGTTTACCAATGCAAGTACATATTCAATATTCTTTTGAAAGTTACTATTTAATCTGTTTCCATGACGCTTTCAAGTATTGCATTCCTGAACATAATAATTCATTGAGTAAATTATTCTCAGCTCTCCTCACATCTATTTGTTAAATACCTTACATCTGTGACCCGTGGATACCAATCCTGCTGCCAATGGAGACAGTTTTTTTCCTTACCTACTCTATAAAAACCCTTTTATAGAGGGTTGAAAGATTGAAAACCTTATTAAAACTTCCCTTAACATTCTCTGCTCCCAACTTCTCTAGTCTCTTGATATGACTGAAGTGAGCTCAGTGCTGGTACCACTCCAAAGTATCTCCAAGATCTTGACATCCTTCCTGAATTGTTGTGCCTAGAATTGAACACAATACACCAGCTGGGACCTAGACAAAGTTTTGGCACCACTTCCCACTTTTGTACTTTTAATTGATGAATATGTACGATATTTGCTTGGTGATGTGCATTGGTGGTTCATGCAATGCAAATGGTGGTGGGGGAGGGAAAAAGGCCACAGGTGTCAGAAAGTTCAAGGCTGAGTGGTTGCTGAGTGTGCTGGGAATACACATGGCTGGCTATTTTTTGGCAGCCACGTGCTTGCTCAAGGGTACGGGCATCAGTAAGGCATCTCCTCACCCGCATTGCTCAGGCTTTGCAGTGAAATGTAAGGATATCACTAAATATCAGCACAAACCTGGCACTCTTCCAAAGACACTTCCTGGCCTTGAGGACTGAAGCTCGTAAAGGTGGAGTCCCCGAATTTCCTGACTGACAATAACATATTCTTTAATGCATTTTTCATTCGCTGTTGTTGCATATTCGGATATGCTGTTACGTTTTTGGAATTGATGTTCAATTAGAGATTTGGTTTTTACTTCTTCCTCCTTTCTCTCCCTCACACAACCCTACCCCCATCAACCTGCTTCTCTTTTTTTAAACTAATATCATGCAAGGAGCTTTTCTGTTCATTGCAGCAGCCTAGGGTCCTTGGAAAATTAGAGAATAAGGAACAATTGATGTTAAGTGGGAAGTCTTCTTGCATCTATGATGCATAGACTCAGTTTCATAAACTTTGTAAAAGTGCAGTGTACTCAAAGACTGTTGACAAAGGGCTTAAAACAAAGACTAGTTTATTGACTAGTCTGAGCACTAATTACATGCTTGTACTCTGCTCACATCTTGGGGTGACTTCCTAGGTTCTGTCATGTAACCTCACCACCTCAGCACATGACCACTCGATTTATATTTCCCCATTTAAGTTGGCGGTACTGAGATGTAACAGTGTGCGCGAATATTAATTACGTGCAATTATTTTGTAACATAGAGATCTTGTGATACAGAGAGTAGCATCCCTACTCTGAACCAGCAGCTCTAGATTTGAGGCCCACCCTAGGACCTGAAGGTGAATGGTTAGCACTGCTGCCTCACAGCCCCAGAACCTGGGTTCAATTCTGATCGCAGGTAGCTGTCTGAAGTTTGCACATTCTTCCTGTGTCTGTGTAGGTTTCCTCCAGGTGCTCCAGTTTCCTCCCACAGTCCAAAGATGTGCGGGTTAGGTTGATTGGCCATGCTAAATTGCCCTTAGTGACTGGAGGGGAGTGGGCGATCAGTAGGGTAAATAGCTGAGGCTACAGGGATAGAATCTGGTTGGAGTTATTGTCACTGCAGGCTCAATGGGCTGAGTGGCCTCCTTTTGCATTGTAGGATTCTATGAGTCTCTGAGAAATGCTGTGCGTTGGGAAATATCGCTCAAGCATGATGATGACTGCGTTACTTGTTATGTTTGGCATGTAGTTGAGTTCAAACCACATGAATATGAACTGACTAAGACCAAATGTTTACCATTGAATTTGAAAATATCAGCTATAATGAAAGACCATGGGTGGTCTGAAACCTCATATAGATGTTACGGTTCTTCTGTTTGATGTAACTTGAGTGAATTGCATGGTGCTCATCTGTGAACTTCTGTCTTCATGTTGACATAGATGAAGAGCAAGTATAGTGATTCCTTGGCCCTTTGCCTAATTGTTTCCAACCCAGGGTGCTCTTGGAATTTTACTTTGGAAGTTGCTAGTTATGATACCTCTGAAGAAAAGTAGGAATGATGAATCGCTGGCTATGCAATATCTGTCCATCCTGTCTGGCTAGTTCATCTCTGATGGTGAAGAATGTGCAGGACTCATGAGGAAACTCCCTTGAGGATTTAAAGTAGCTCCTTAAGATGATGTCCTGACGTTGCTTCATGTGACGTCTGCCTGTAAGGCACCTTTGAATTCTTGAATTCCACGAGGATAGTATTTCTATAGTCATTGTTTCCCTCACAATCTGTTTGATCTGTGGTGGGTAGAAAGGCTCTCGAAAGGGCATCAGCCAGTTACAGCTCCTAACCAATGCTGAAATAGTAGCTTTAGCTGCAGACAAAGTGTGAAGAAGCTTTTTTAGGATAGTCATGAGTGGCTGATTAGAGAGAGAGAGAGCAACACAGCACAGGAAACAGGCCCTTCGGCCCAACGAGCCCGCGCCGCCGTCATAACTATATAGTAACAATTCCATTATCCTATTCTAATTTTAGGTTATTCCTAATATGGAAGAGTCTCAATGTAGGGACAATTTGTTTCCCAATCAGCCTAAGAGCGAATTTTTTGGATGTGGGAGGAAACCGGAGCGCCCGGAGAAAACCCACGCAACCACGGGGAGAACACGCAAACTCCCGCAGACACCGGCCCAATTCCAAGTGTCTGCACAGCTACAGCGATAGTCACTGATCTGTCATGGTGCCCTTCAGATGGTCCAGATAAAGCACTC
The DNA here is from genome assembly GCA_024679065.1 of Sphyrna mokarran. Taxonomy (NCBI): domain Eukaryota; kingdom Metazoa; phylum Chordata; class Chondrichthyes; order Carcharhiniformes; family Carcharhinidae; genus Sphyrna; species Sphyrna mokarran. The sequence goes on along the minus strand of JAGIQG010000012.1, from coordinate 19,825,365 downwards.
ATTTACGACATGAAGCACCAGGCAACCCATGAATCAACATCCAAGAGCTGTCCTCGCACCACCTGCCAAATGCATGCTCCTTGTTGGTCAAGTATGGACTGAATTACCTGTGGAAAAAAAAGCCATAGTTAAACAGTCCTACTATATCCCTCTATCTGCATAACGCTCATGTGGCTGTCCAAGAGACCCTTAAACAGCCCTAGCGTGCCTGCTCCCCCACCTTACTCGGCAGTGCATTCCACACCCCCACTACCCTTTGTGTGAAAAACTGCCCTCTAATATTCGTCTTATACATAGCCCCCCTCACCCTAAGGCCGTGACCCCTCATCCTATCCATTTCTGAAGGTGGAAAAAGTTTACCACCATTTACTCTATCTATACCCCTTATAATCTTATACACCTCTATGAGATCCCCTCTAAGCCGACGTCTTTCAAGGGAAAACACCCCCAGTCTATCTAATCGTTCCTCATAAGACAGTCCTTCCATACCAGGCAGCATCCTGGTAAACCTCCTCTGCACTCTTTCCAAGGACTCCACATCCTTCCGATAGTACGGCGACCAGAACTGGACGCAGTATTCCAAGTGAGGCCTAACCAACGTTCTATACAATTGCAACGTCAAACTCCTACTCTTGTATTCTATACCCTTTTCTATGAAAGCTAACATACTATACGCTTTCTTTATCACCTTCTCCACCTGTGAAGACACCTTCAGAGACTTGTGAACCTGCACCCCCAAGTCTCTCTGCGTCTCTATACTCCGAATAGTTTTACCTTTTATCCTCGCATTTATCCGGATTAAATTCCATTTGCCATCTATCTGCCCAGTCTACCAACCTATCTATGATCAATTCTCGACAGTTGTAGGACGACCATATATGAAGTCATGAAATTTCTGATGGGTTAAGACTAGAATGAAGATTTGAGCCTTTTGAAGCAAAAGTCTGCCATTCTGGATGAAGACTGCACCAACTCTGTGCTGGGAGGGGTCTGCTGATATGAGTATGAATGCACAAATGTCAGAGGACTCTAGCAATGGTGGTGCTGAGAGTGTCTATTTTAGTTTTCCACCCAGCATCAAAAGCCAATCAGAAAATGAGAATACTGGAATGTAAGGACCTTATACAGCAAAGAAGACACCCAAAATGTTTTCTGTACTTCCTTATGGGAAACATAGCAATTAATTTTAAAGTAATAGATCCCCTCTTGTCCCGATATGTCTAGTCATCTTCTCCCTCTTAGGCAGTCCCTCAGAATTGAGGATGACTTGCTTTCACTCTAAAAGTGAATTCTCAGGTAACTGAGGAATCTAGAATTCAGCTTACAGTCTGTCACAGATGGGGCAGATGGTGGTTGGAGGAGTAAGAGTGCCTAGGTTGCCAAGCGTTCCTTTTGATGTGTCAAGTATCAATGGGAATGTTGCACTATTTCAATGAGGCTTTGAGAGCATCCTGAAGTGTTTCCTCTGCTCTCCTGGCACTCTCTTGCCATGTTGAAACTCCATGTAGAATGCTTGTTTTGGCAGAGTCCAGTCAGGCATATGGGTGATGTGGCCCATCCAGCAGAGCTGATCCAGTGTGGTCAATGCTTCGATGCTGGGATGTTGACCTGAGTGAGAACACTGATATTGGTAGATTTGCAGGACTTGCAGAGGCAGATCGGCCGATACTTCACCAGGATTTTGAGGTCTCTGCTATACATAGTTCATGTCTCTGTTTGTGGCGGGGACAGGTTGGTAGAGGACCTTTTTCTTATGGGTCTTTAATGTAAGATGCCTGCTCTCATATGTCTCAGTAAAGGTGTTGCAGATGGCTTGGATCTTGGCCCCCAAGTGTGTGCAGAGGCAAGCATCGTCTGCATACTATAATTCAATGATAGAGGATGGAGCAACCTTGCATCTGGCCTGCAGGCAACAGAGTTTGAACTGTTTGTTCTGTGATTCTATTCCAATCCAGCAAGAAGATCGCTGAGGGTAAGATGGAACATTGCTGCCAGTAGGAGAGACGAATGTCAGTGCAATGAGAGGACCTTGTTTGTCCCCAGTTTGAATGTGAATTGGGTCTGTGTTGGATCTGTCAAGATAACGGCTTTCATGTCATTGTGAAGCAGGCAGAGCATGGTGACGAGTATTAGAGGCAGCCAAAACAGAGGAGGGCACTCCATAATCCCTTATGCTTGACAAGAGTCAAAGATCTTTGTGGGGTCAAAGATGATCACGTGCAAGGTTTGGTGGTGGTCTCGTCATTTTTCTCATAGTTATTAAACAGTGATGACATGCCCCATTGCATCCCTTAGTGGGCAGAATCCACATTGCGACTGAGAGGAAATCTTCAGCCACAGAAGTTAATTAAGGGGGACTTAAGTGAAAGCGAGCAGCATGGTGGTACAGTGGTTAGCCCTACTGCTTCACAGCACCAGGAACCTGGGTTCAATTCCAGCTTTGGGTCACTGTCCATGTGGAGTTTGAACATTCTCCCTGTGTCTATGTGGGTTTTCTCCAGATGCTCCAGTTTCCTCCCACAGTCCAAGATGTGCGAGTTAGGTTGATTGGCCATGCCAACTGTCAGGGGATTAGTGGGGTAAATTTTTAGGGTTAAAGAAATGGGCATGGGTGGTCGGTGATACTTGATGGACCTTCTGCACTGTAGGGATTTTAAGAATTCTATAACCTTGCTTGTGGCTGACAATAGGAAAATTCCTCTGTAGTTACTGCAACAATATTTGTCACCTTTCTTGAAGATGGTCTCAAATACAGCAACTTTGAGATCTCCTGACATGTTCTTCTCCTTCCAGGTAAAGGAAATTAGGTCATGTATTTGCGCCAATACTGCTTCTCTAACATTTGCTTCAGCACAGGATTCCATCTGCTCTTAATGTACTGTTGCTCTTTTAGATGTGGGCTTTTCTACTTTGTGGTATGTTGGGACTGTGCTGAAATGGTGGTGGGTAGCATGATGGAGTCTGTAATATCCTAACTATGCTAGAGGTTGGGTGTTTTAAACAAAAAGAAAAAGGTTTGTATATGTAGGTTTGCAACAGACAACAGGTTTATTCTAGGGGATTATTCTGTACACTGCACAGAACAGAAATCAAAACTAAACATCAGTCTGTGAAATATCCTCATGAAATCGCGTTCAAATCACATGATTAACTCTTAATGCAAGCAAGCAACTACTTAAATCATGTTAAGAGCACTTGTGTTGAAGGTAGATTCTCTGTTAAGGAGATCTTTGAATTGCCCTTTCCAGTAAGCACTGGCTGCCTCTCTGTTCTTGATGAGCACCTCTCCATTCATGGCCAGTAGCAGAATGAGCCTTGGGTGCTTGGGCTATAATTGGTCTTGACTGTATTAAAGAAACCTCATGTGTCATGATTGTTGGCTAACTGCTGAATCTCCTGTTCTTTCTCCGCCTGCCATCTGTTCTTTAAGTTGCAGGTTTTTTACCTTCAGCTGTCCGTAGAGCTGTCTTCTTGCTCTCAAGTTGGATTGCTATTTTCAGTTTCAGAAAAGCTTTGCCCTTGTGGTCTATCAGCTCCTGGATCTCCTGAGTATTGAAGTAGTCTTGGTGTTTCCTAATCCAGTGATCAAGCATCTCTTTACAGGTGCTGTGGACATTCTGCGCCACTCCGATTGGGAATCATAGATTGATAGTGAAGTGTTAGCGGAGTCAGGGTCTCTGAGTGCTTCAGTGTCGATTTCCCTGCAGCATTGTTTCTGTTGCTGCTACATTGATGTTGATCACAGAATGGATTGGACAGTGGTCCATCCGTCGGCTCCTGTCATGTGTGACTGATGCACATGTCATTGCGGTCCCTCATTCAGAATGATGTAGTCGAGTGCTTGGAGCAAGGGTATTTCCCTGAGGGCCTTGTCCCTCTGATGGAACAAGGTGTTGCTTATGAAAAGGCCACATTTGAGGCATTTACTCAGGAGCAGAGTGTTGGATATCCTTAACCTCTCTCTGTCCATTACATCTTCCCAGAGATCTGTGTCCTTTCCAAATCTGGCATTGAAGTTCAATAGTGATTGCAGGGGCAGGATATGTTTTTGATATAGGAACGCAAACAGAAAAATCACCGTCATTCCCTGACTTCCCCATTGCCTCCACATCATGACTCCTCATTACTGCCATTCCCATGTCCAGAATTTAGGCCAGTTTTTGTACTGGACAGAAACCTGGCAGATCTGAAATTTGTCATGTATTCACTGGAATTCTACTACCTTGCCTGCCACAGAATAAGGCAATATTCATGTTATAATGACGATAAAATCATAAAATGGTTGGGATTGTGTCAACTACTGATTTTTGTGCCTGGTCACATTAAATGTAGGAGCCACCACTGGAGGTTTGGGGGTGATTGTGCCATGATTCCCCACTGAAGAAATTGGACTTGCCACTCTTAGCTTGTTGGGAACAGGGAGATTCTACCTTGTCCAGAAAGATAAGAGTGTTGCTCGGGAATTGAATCGTAGCAGGTGTGTTTGTGTGTGTGTGTGCGTGTGTACCATGCAAAGATCAGTTGACCTCGGATGGGAATTTCTGGATTAGGGGAGAGAGCAGCCAGAAAATCCCTCCGCTTGTGTCAAATTTTAAAAATAAAAGGAATAACTCCCGACAGAGATCTTTGGGGGAGGGAGGGGTTAGGTCCTCTTCTCTCTAATAATGGGGAGGTATGACTATAAGATTGGGCATACCTCCGCTAATGTGATGTCAGATCCTGACTGACAGCCAGGCCAAGTTTCCTCCCAGTCTGGAGAGGCTCCACCAATCACCACTTACTTTACATTGATGTCCTTAAGTGAGCAGGTTGAGGATCTGTCCCACCACATTACCAGCTCTGAAATTAGGCCTCACAGCCTCAAAAACTTTGCGGCAGTTCCAGCTCAGAGTATGCTTCCCACTACATGGGACTTCAGGCATGAAAAAAGGTTAAAAAGTTGGGTCTGTTAAACTTTGAAAATAGGAGACTCGGAGAAGAATTAATTAAAAACTGACTATGAACCTGAACCAGGTAAATCATTAACCATGATGGAGGACAATACTGGAGGACAAATGTTAAAAATTAACAAGATGCAAGTAAGGAATGAAATGAGGTGGAACATTTTGACCAGTAGAAATATAAACTAAATAACCAGTGTATGAACTGTACAAAGAGAACATTTTAAAACTTTCTAGAGAGGATATAATTGATGGATTCTTTTCAATGAGGATAATTGACCTTCTTCAATTGAATGCCCTTTTCACCTTTGAAAGCTCTTATGGCCTTTTCAGTAGCCCAGTGGTGTAGGGATAAGTATGAAAAAACATACTTTTTTCCAATGAAGGAGAATTATCAGCAAGGATCCCATTTTTCCACAATCTCTGGTCACTCTTGCTACAATGTGCATGAATATAGAACTTGGGTTGGGGCAGTGGATTTCAAGCTCAAAAAAGGTGAGTGAGTTTGGATATGAGAAATTGTAGTTTTAAAAATTTGTGGTTCCAACTACAACCCATCTTCAACTTGCCCAATTCTGCTTTTAACAAAAGTGAGTTGGAGGAGCAGGTAACTAACTAATTCCATGGTTCTGTTGAGGCTGCAAGCTTCATATTTATGCACATTTCAAATTTAACTGTAGTGGGTCAGGTCTCCTGGGCCTCAAGAAACCCACAGCCACAGGGAAGGCAGGACTATTGGATGCAGGATCAGTGCCTTTCCATTTACTTACAGTGTACATTTCTCACCAAATACCCACCATTGGAAATCCACCTGACCCTTCAAATTTCCCCACAACTTGTCCTATGCCAAGGAATTTGACCTCAACCATATCGATGAAGCTTCCAAAATCCCCTCACATGGAAGTCCATGACCTCCCAATCTGGGATCTCTGGTCCCCTCTCCTTCCCCCACCCTCTTATACCTCAAGCCATGGCCTCTCCCAAGCCTTTATTGTCTCCAAAGGCTCTGATTCCAAATCCAAGCCAACCTACCTATCCCATGGTGAGGCCTCCAGTTGCACCCCAACTCCTAGGCCTCCAACCTTCTACTGGCCTGCAATCTTCTGACACCTCCACGGTAATTGGACACCTCATCCTGTCATCTGACACCAAACACTCAGCCCCACTCATTCAATCAGGGACCATTCCTACCTGGTTTACAGCCTCTTTTCCCGTGTTCACTGTCTGACTGGAAACATGAATGTAAATCCAAGTTGACTTCTAAGTTGGACACCAGTCAGTGATGCCACATATGTATTGAGGGGTTACAGCTCTGTAGTATGTGGGAAAACCTGAACTTCTCTGCTCCCTGCGAGCTGAAGGCACCTCCACATAACTATCCAGAGATCCAGGCAGAAAATAGTTGAGGATGGGAGGTCATTCAACCAACTGCTTGCTTCTCTTTCTGCCTGTGGAAGAGGAGCAGCCATTGATGATATTAATCAGTAATCACAGCAAATACCAATCAGCAGCTCTATCTGCAGAACTTTATCCATGAAATTATTTCCATGGAATTGTATCCATTGGAACAATACTCATGCAACTCCATTCTTGGATCCATATCATGCAACTGTATCCATGCAACCATAATCAGGAAGTTTATCCATGGGACCATATCCATATATCTGGATCCATGCAATTATATCCATGTATTTATATCCATCGAATTGTATCTATGGAATTATGCCCTAGGAAAGATTACTCCTTCAAAAAGCAGAAGCAAGAATTTGGATTTTTTTTCTTGAAACTGTTTTTAAAATAAATAAATGAAGATGCTTCATTTTCCCCTGTGGAGACCTTTTCTTGCATAGTGTAGAGCTGGGAAATCCAAAGGCAAAAATGTAATAGCATTTCTCTCTCAGTCTGTAACTGTCAGGATGCTTTTCACTCTTTCTCTCTCTTACCACGTGTCACCTTGTTTCTCTTTTTCAGTCATTGTGTTGAAAATGGTTTTGACAGCCTGTCTCTATGTATGTGGGTGAGAAACATCTTACAGTATTAAACAGGGAAATAGCCATAATTTGCACAGCCAAAGACATAGCTGTAGGCATATCCAATTTATATATATATAAAAGCAAGCTAGTAACCTCTGGAATTATATTTCTCTGCGGTACTTAACATTCTGCAAGATTTAGAAGCTGAGAGTGAGTGTTGTCAGAACACTTGAGACCAATTCTGTTAATCAACAGACTATTGATAGCATTTTTGTGCAGTGCCAATCATGCTAAATTATAATAATAACCCTTTAATTTTATGTGGATGACAATCAAAGATAAGACAAAACACAAAGTAGAATCTATTCTGATGAAAGGTTATTGACTTGAAATGCTGCTCACTGCCTAACATGCTGAAGGTTTTCCGCTTCTTATTTCATATTCCTCAGTATTTTGCTTTTGATGAAGTAGAGTTGTAGGCCAGAATTTTCCAGCCCCTCACGCGTGACTGCTGCAAGCGAGGTCAGAGAATTTGGCGCTCAGTGCTGCTCACTGCAGCAGAACCAGAGAACCTCTCTGACATGAATGGTTAGAAAATTCCACCCATAGAGTCATAATGGAATAGAAGGAGACCATTCGTTCATGAAGTCCATGCCAGCTCTCTGTGGAATATTCCAGTCAGTTCCTTTCCCCCATTCTAACCCCTCATTCCCCATCAAATTTCATGTTGAAATAAACAAATCTGCTTCCACCATCCTCATTGGTAGTGAGTTCCAGGTTCTTACCACTTGCTGTGCAAAAGATAATCCTCACAACCCCTTATATCTCTTGTTCAAAAACCTGAAAACAATGTCCCTCTATGTACCATCAGCTATTGGGAACATTTTTTCTTTGTTCATCTTGCCTGAACCTGCCATAATTTTGTGCACCACTATCAAATCATCTCTCAACTTCCAATGCTCCAAGGAGAATAACTCCAGCTTCTCCAACCTAACCTTGTAGCTAAAACTCTTCAGTCCCTGAAACATTTTGATAAGTCTCCTCTGCACCTTCTCCATTTTCTTGTATTGCTTTCATCAGCCTTCTCTGTTACTTTATGCAAAAAAAATCAATTAAATTAGTCAAATACGATCTGCCTTTTACAAATCTATGCTGGCTCTTCTTAATTAATTCAAAACTCTTCAAGTACTGGTTGATTTTTTTTCCCCTGATTATTATTTCTAAAACCTAAATGCTAAGCACCATTTAATTAATTGAATTGACAGCTACCTTCCTCTATATTTTGAATAATTTTATTAATTATAGTTTTACATCATCTTTGATCACTGCTGCTAGTGAAAACATTCTGTATGTATTCTGGAAACATAGAAGCTAGAAGCAGGAGTGAGGCCATTTGGCCCTTTGAGCCTGCCCCGCCATTCATTTTGATCATGGCTCATCATAAAATCAAAAGCCACTATGTAAACAAAAGTTTTTATTCTCATAAGCACACTGGCCGGGATTCTCTGGACCCACCAAAGGTCAACAGGGCTAATCTGTCAAATTTTCCATTACACCTGCAATGATTCCCATTGCAGATGAGACTGGAAACTTTCACCTACTGTATGTGCACAGCTCCTATTTATAAGTAACGATAGATTGCAATTTATTTGTGTTAAATAGCTCTATGGATGCTCTTCCATTATTTTCTTGTGCATTAGGCACTGAAAGTAATCGCGAGGTACAGCAGGCTGGAAAAAAGAAGCAAATAGTATGTTGGCCTTCATAGCCAGAGATTTTGAGTGTAGGTATAGAGATGTTTTACTGCAATTGTATAGGGTATTGATGAGACCATATCTGGAGTGAGGCCACTTTCACAGCACCAGGAATGAGTGCCTACCCACCTCTCCACCTTTTCCCCCTACTTGCAACAAATGGCATAGGTGCGCAATATCTCCTTTTGACCCGGAGACAATTGCTTGAAGGATACTTGCCTGCAGAATTGCCGGGATCCCCACTCTCTCCTTTTCCTGCAACCTCCCAGCCACTCAGGATGAACTGCAGTCCTGCCTCCTGCAGCCATCTGCCTCTACTCTTGTAAGTGGTAAGGTCTGGGTCATCTCCACTTATAATTCATCCTCCAGCTCCTCCTCCTCAGCTCCAGCAGCAACAAAAAGAACAGAAAGATCAATCGGTTGCATTTTAAAAGCCATCTCATCAATCTGAAGAGGGGAACATTTGGGGAAGGAGGGGAGACAGATGGAGAGGTTAAAGAACTCTTCTCGCCCCCAGCCCATTAACACATACTGTCCATACCTCCCTCCACTGACCCCCAGCAACACACGTTCCCCATAACCCAGCACCACATACTCACCATAATGCCCCACATACATCCCCCAGCCCCCACTCTCTGTAACCCTCCCACAGACCCCCAGCATGGCAAACAGCCCCATAGTCCCCCCCCCACCCCCCACACAAACACACACCCAGGATCCATGCAGTAGTGGACACAGACATTGCTGCTTGACAGCACCTGAGGCTGCAGCACTGCCACTTCAGAGAATTTCCAGCCCATTCTCCACCTGCTACTGCCAGCACTAATACCCAGAGCTAGTGCTTAAACCCAAGGTCAGCATTCTGAGCTGGGTCCATGCTGAAAGTCCAAGGTTGGACCTTATGAACAACACCTCTCCACCTCTCCACACACTTTAAGCCCCCCCCATCTCAAAATGCAACATGGCTGCCAAGAAACAAACCCTCTGAGCAGCACTGAATGGTTTGAACATAGACTCTTATCTCCTCACTCACCCTCTCTGCTCCAGCACCAGAATCTCACTTCTATACATGAGGTATTTTCCTGATCGATCTGGCTGCAGTGCATGAGGTTATTTAAGGCAGGTGAGTTGGGACGGTTGGGATTGAAGTTTGCCAATTACATTGACGTGAATGCAAAACAAAAATAAAAATTGGCGTCTTGCCTGTGTTGGGCAGGCTCCCAATTGTGCCAAATCCTTTTCTCGGTAAAATGGGAATGGGTGTGAAAATGGGCACCTTTCCCACTAGTCGCATCACGTGCAATTCCTGCTTTAAAATGGGCACGATGAAATCATAAAATTCCACACATTAGGTTAGATGATCAAAAGCTTGGGAGGCAACAGTGGACATAGCCACCAGTGAGGGAGTAAATTAAAATCAGAGGCCAGAATTAGAGGAATGCAAATATCTTGAGGTTTCTGGCAGAGATATGGAGGAGAAAGGCCACGAAGGGCTTGGCAAACAGAATTTTAAAATCAAATAATCAAGTTGACAGAATGATGAGGAGACCAGCCAGAAATGTATTAATAGTCAAGTCTAGAGGTAGTGAAGGCATGAATGAAGGTTTCAGAAATAGGTGAGCTAATGGAGGGCTGATATTGAGTGATATTACAGAGGTGGAAGTAGTGATGGCATGAGTATGAGGTTGAATATCAACTACTGTGCTTATAAAAGGCTATACAGGAATATACGCACACAGCCAATACTCACATCAATAGAGAAACAGTGTGATCATGTGTCTGTCCATCATCTGAAAATCCATCTTCAGCTGTTATTGTTTCCAGCAATCAGATAAACCCACAACCCTCCACTTTCAGAACTTCAGGCCCAGACAGCTGAAGGTGTGTCCGACAGTGAAGGAACGCTAGAAATCTGGGATATGCAAAAGGCAACATTGAAGGAATGTTAAGATCTGGGAGAGTTGTAACATGGAACAGGTTATAGAAGGGAGGCAGGTAGGCGGGGGTAGTGGAGAGGATAGGTGGGGCCATTGGATGCAAGGATTAGAATATTAAATTTGTGGCATTGCTAGACCGGAAGCCAATATGAATGGGCAAGCATGGGGGTGATGGGTGAAGAGGACTGATATTTAGTTAATTCAGCAAAGACTAATGATAGAATGTACGACTTTCTTTGGTCTGCATTGCTCAGGCTGCTCACTGTCTTAGTGGACCCTTCTATTTTTTTATTTATGTGCAAATTGACAAATGTTCTTTTTTGAATCTTTCTCATGCTTGGAATTACTAAGGGAATATAGAAACTAAATTAAAATAAGTGCTTGCATTTTTTTGTTTCAACATTCTACTGTGCGATTTTCTTTCATTAGAAACAAAAATAGACTTTGCATAGCTACAGCAAATTAGGACGTCTGGTATGTGTTGTTGCTATGTTTAGTTCAGTGAACTGTGATTTGGTAAGATTTTGTGTCCAGACATTTATGCAGTCTGGAATTTTGTTGTTTTTAGTTTCTCTCTTAATTCTTCTACAGTGAGTGGTTGGTGTTTTCTTCTGCTATATTTATATAGTGTTCTTTATCATTACTCTTTATAATCCAATATTTTTTAAGCTGGTTTTTATTTCATCCATGTCTATAGGCTGGATTTTACAGGAAAGCTTGGGGGAGAGGGCGATAAGTAAAATACAAAGGATGGCATGGCCGTTGCATCCCCACCCAGCCCTGACCTGATCCCCGTAATATGGTGGGTGAGTGGGTGTAACTGCTGTTTCAAATAGATAATGAACGGGCAATAATTAAGCTTGTAACCATACCAATTGACCCACATTTCACACTACCCCTGCCATAGAAAAGTGGAAGTGGACAGGCTGTTTTAAAAAATATTTTTGGAAAGGAAGGACAGAACATACAGGGAGTGCCTTTTGCACATCAGGACCATACCCTGCCAAAACATTACTACTTCCTTTATACCTGTCTACCTGGACAAACAGTCATCCTCAACCCCTTGCCTTTCTTCCTAGGCTGCCTGATTCCCCCCTGCCCAACAAGGCCCAACTTACCTCACCCTCAATGGGAGGAAGTCACACTTTCAGCCTGTTTATCCCATCTGCAGCATGTTATCACTAGGGACAAGCTTTATTTTGGGCCTATTTGACATGGGGATGAGATTCCATTTGGGCCTTCATTTGCATCCTATTCGCAGGATGCAAATCAGTTTCAGACCAGCCACCAGTGCAGAGATATTAAAACAATGCTTCATATTATCTTTACAGTAGAAGGTAGAAGGCACACAAAAAAAATCCAGGAAGACTGGAACTCTAAGGGTCTAGTATGAATGAGGAATTTTAAAAAAATAGAGAAATAAGACAGTACTGGGGAAATAAAAGGGAGCAAATGATAGTCTTGATGATGGACTTGACAGGCCGAATGGCCTCCTTCTGCACTATAGGGATTCTATGATTCTATAAGGAAAAACAAATCCCTGGAGCTGATGCCCACAAGTAAATATTTTCAAAAGTGTTGGGTAAAGAGATAGCAGATGCTATGGTTTTTATCTTCCAGGATTCCCTAGATTTTGGAACATTGCCCATTGTTTGTAAGGTAATCGCTTATTCAAGAAATGTGGGAGAGACAACAGTGTAAATATAGGTCAGTTATCGTGATATCAAATTTCAAATATATTACATCCACTGGATCCCCCTTATCTACACTGAGGGTTACAATGTTCAATCATATTTTCAAAGTGCCTTCTTTGATGTCCTTAATAATAGCTCACTAGTAAGCTATTATTAAGGACATTATAATAAGGCACTTTGAACAGAGTTAACATGGATTTGTATGAGGGAAATCAAGCTTGACAAATCTATAAGAGGTTTTTGACATTGTAACTTGCAGGGTAGATAAGGGATAGCCAGTGGATGTAATATATTTGAAATTTCATGAAGCATTCAATAAAGTGTCATACCTTACAAAATTATTACAAAAGTAGAGTTATGGGATTGAGTTAATATATTAGCATGGACCGAAGTTAGTTAAGGTCAGAAAACAAAGTAAAAACAAACAGATCATATCCAGATTGGTAAGTTATAACTAATGGGGATATCATATGCATCAGTACTTGGGCCTCAAGTATGAACAATCAATATCAATGGCTTGGATGAGAGGTCAGTGTGTAATATACACAAGGTTGCTGACAACACAAAGTTAGGTGGTAAAGTAAACTGTCAGAAGGATGCAAAGAAACTGCAAAGGCTGTTAAGTAAGTGAGCAAGAGCACATGAAGTTATCCACTTCGATAGAAAAAAATAGAAAAACAGATTTTTTTTAAAATGGTGTTAGACTAGTATTCAGAGAGTTCTGGGTACCTTAGTACATAAACCACAGTCAGTCAGTACACTGGTACAGCAAATAGTTAGGAGAGCATATGGAATCTTGGCCTTTATTACAAAGAGACAAGTGTACTGTATAAGGGGGAAGAAGTCTTTCTGCAATTATATGGGGCTGTGTATCTAAAGGATATACTTGTCTTCAAAGGACTGCAATGAGGTTTCAGTTGACATATGCCTAGGATGAGGAAATTATATATTTGATATTCTCTAGAGTTTAGAAGAATGAGAGGTAATTTCAATGGAACATTAAATTTTTTAAAAAACTAAACACTGGGAGGATGCATTCCCTAACTGAGAAGACCAAAACCATTTCAGAATGAGGAGTCAGCCTTTTTGGAATGAGATGAAGACAATAATGAGATGATTCTTCACTCAGAAGGTCCTTTACATAGGAGAGCTATATGCTCAGTTGTTGAGTACATTCATATCAGTAATTGATAATTTTTTGACTACTAAGGGAACCCCCAAGAGATTTGATAATCACATAGAAAGTGGGATTAGCCATGACTGACAGAACAGGCTGAAAGAACAGGTTGCTCTTAATTCAAATATATGAATGAAAGGCAATAAGGACAACAGGAATTGTTTCCAATGCTCTCACCAAGATATATTTCTCAAGGGCATCACTAAAACACATTTTTTATTCATGTATCTCCTTACTCCTACTCGGGCTGTGCCATGTGCAAGTTGACATCCATATTTCCTATATTACAGCAGTGACTAAACATCAGAAATATTTCATTACCTGTAAAACTCTTTGAAAGCTCCTGAGATTGTGAAAGGTGCTATATAAATGCAAATTCTTTTCATTTTTAATACTATGAAGTTCTTTCAAATATGATTCTGCCACCTTATAGTTAGGATTCATTTTCCATTTATACAAAAGACAATGTTAGTATATAGACTGGCCCGATCTAATAGGTTAGAGAAAATAAGGCATTGACCTGATGCATCTGATTTATATAACCTTATAGTATAGTGCTGCCACTATTTATGCTCCTGGCATTTCCTCCCAAACAAGTGTTTTTTTATATGTCCACTAATCATTATTGAACAAAAATCCCGCACATGCTAGAAATTTGAACTGAAACAGGGAAAAAACTGGTCAGATAAGACAGCAAATGTGAATAGAGAAATGTTAGATGTAATGCTTCAGATCCATGATCTTTCATCTAGAGCCAATAAACTTTTTTGAACATTTCTGATGCAGTTTGATGGATTTGTCTGTGTATATTTGCTGTGTTCACAAACCTGCTTTGTCTGGATGGTCCTTTTGGTCTCTGATCTTTGGTTGTTAAATGCATTTGTCAGTAGTTTCCAGTTTGCTGTAGATCCTAAGATAAGTTGAATCTTTCTGATTTCTTGTCCTAACATTTCTTCAAGTGTTCCTACTGCAGAGACCATTTTGCTAAGTATGCCCTGTAGAATCTGCACCCTCATTAAACTTGAGCTCATTCAAAACTCAAATGCCAGTAGCCTAATTTGCACTAAATCCCATTTACTCATCAACCTTGTGCTCAAATATCTACATTGTCTTTCAGCATGATATTCAAATCATCTTTCTTGTTTTCAAATCCTTCCATAACCTCACACTTTCCTATTTCTGTTAACCTCCTCCACCGATTTGAGGATCAATCTCAGAGATTTCTGCTGCCATCCAATTCTAACTTCTTGTGCAACCCTGGTTTTCATCACTGTTCCATAGGCCGCATCTACAGCTGCCAAGGCCTAAGCTCTAACATTCCCTTCTTAAATCTCTCTGCCTCTCTATCTTACTCTCTTCCTATAAAATGTTCCTTAAAACTTTTAGCACTCTGATTGAGATTTTGGTCATCTATAAGATTATCTTCTTAAATTTGCTATCAATATTTTTTAAGAAAGATTTCGGGAATGCCTTGAGATACTTTACCATGTTAAAGGTGCTATATAATTGGGAGTTGTTAAGAACCAAACAGCTAAGAGTAGGAGTGAGTCAATTGATTACTGGATCCTGCTCCCCAATTCAATAAGATCATGAATGATCTGGCCGCAAAACTTGTTGCATGTGAAATTTGCTTAGAGCTTTGAAGCATGCAAGCATAGAATGATATAGCACACAGGAGACCATTCAACCTATCATCTGTTGGCTATCTCTTTGGTAGACATATCTAGCTAATCCCACTCAATGTTTCATTTTCAAATATTTTGCCATTCTAGTTTCGAAAGTTGTTACTGAATCTGTTTCCACCATCCTTTCAAGCAGCGCATTCTGGATCGTAACAACACATTACATAAAAATGTTCTTCTTTATGTTGTGTCTGGTTCTTTTGCAATCAAATCAAACCCTTAAAAATCTGAGCACTTGTATCAAATCTTCTCTCATTCAACTAGAACAGAGCAAATGCTGGAAAAACTCAGCAGGGTCTGCCAGCATCTATCAGGAGAGAAGCAGAGTTAACGTTTCGAATCCATAGATTCTTCATCAAAACTGAAAGGAGGGAGAATGTAGAAACTGCAACAAGAAGTAACAACTTTAAAAACAAAAGACAGATGGGCCTGCTGTGGAAGAACATCCGCAGTTTCTCTAGTTTCTCTGCCTGATTGAAGTCTTTCATCACCATTACCATTCTCTGCATCCTCTCTAAGGCTTTGACATCCTTCCCAAAATGTCGCACCCACAACTAGCCACAATACTCCAGCTGGGAACTAGCCAGTGTTTTATAAAGTATAACTTCCTTGCTTTTATACCTAAGCTGCCACAATATTTATAAAGTCAAGGATCCCATATGTCTTTGTAACATCCTTTTCGACTCATCCTGCCACCTCCATGGTTACACTGTATGTTGTCTTAATATTTTTGGCATTTCAATTTAATTTGAAATACTAAGGTACTCTAGCATTTAAAATCTACATTTTCTATGAAACATTAAAGATTTTTAAAAAATAAAATCAATCATTAAGAGTTCAGTCTCAGTTTAAATATATGGGGGAGGGGGAGTATGGATATATTTATAGCAGTGTAGTCTGTTGTTTCCTTATGGTGCTGTACCTTGATTTTTTTCCCACTGGTTGCACGTTGTCATGGTAATGGTTTCAGGAGCTGAATGTGTGATAGACAGGATTTGTAAATTGCCCTGGGTTGATATTTATTTGCAGACAGATGCACTTAGTTTGCCCCAGGTGACGTATTATATATTTTTGAATGGAAAGTGTCTCATAAAGAGGCGAAACTCAATATTGTCTCCTCTGATCGAGAAAGATTATTTTATAGCTTAATGAACTTTGCTGCACTTGATCATTATATAAAAAAGGAAGTTTTACGTTTCCATATAACCTTCCATGATTTCAAAAATTCCCAAATGCTCTTTGTAGTCAATAAATGGCTTTGAAATGTAGGAATTATAATAAACACCACAGCCATTTTGTGCCCAATAACCTTCCACAAACATCAATTTGATAATGGTTGAGTAATCTACTTTAGAAATATTGGTGGAGAGATAAATATTAATCAGCACATGGAGCTGACCCACCCCTGTGCTTTTTAAAATAGGACCATGGGATCTTTTAAACCTATTTGAGAATCAGCAGGGTTTCAGTTCAAAATCAAACTTGGAAAGACAGTGATGGGATTTTATGGCCTTGCTTGACCAAAAACTGTAAAATCTTGCCTGAGGTCTCCAGATCTTTCTATTGTTTGCCCCTTAATGCTCCGATTCCAATGACAGGCAGGTGGGTAAAATTCTAGCTAGCCCTTCTGACAGTGCAGCACTCCCTTAGTGCTGCCCGGGTAGGTGAGATGTCCTCGGAGGGAACCTCCTTGTGACTCAAGAGAACAGTAGTGCCAATGAGCCAGATAGGATGAATTTTAAACTGGAACTTATATTAAAAATTAGACTTGGTGTTGCATTCTCAGGTGTGTGGTAGAGGAGAGGGGAGTGTTTTAGAGGTTGTTCGGTACTCTCACACCGAGAGAAAAAGAGAGAGGGAAGAAAAAAGACAGAAGTAACAGCTAGAGTGCTGCCAGTGAAGAGGGGGAATGTGAGAGTCTGCAGGCAAAGTCAGTGAGTACAGAGCTAGCTTCAGACTATCAGTTAGTCCCTCTGCAAAGGTTGCCCATATCTCTCCATGCCACTGTAACAAAGCTGTGTCGGGACAAATGAAATCAGAAGCGTGTGCCCAGCGCCTGGGTGAGATTGTAGGCTTTGTAGAAAGTGGGGGAAGACAAGAGGGAGGAAAAGGGAGGGGGGGAAGAAAGAAATCGCTGGCATTGGAGGGCGGCGTTGCCTGGGACAAGACAAGGAAGGGGTAGTCAATGCTGGGGGCAAACTGAGCGAGATGGAGAAGCGGGGCTGGATCACCTCCTTCAGCCTGTTCCTGAGCTGCTCGGCTCTCCTGCTGCTTACCACGGCCATCTTCACCGATCACTGGTACGAGACGGACACCCGGAGGCACCGGCAGAGCTGCGATGGCCAAAGGCTGGGCAGCGGCGGCGAGGAGCAGCAGCGAGTGATGCCCATCTACAACCTGCCGCTGCGGGAGCGCAGCCAGCCGGAGGAAGCGGCCTCCTTCCCGGGCAGCCCAGCTCCGGCCACCGGAGCCTCCTCGCACCGGCTACCCGCGGCCGGCGAGCAGGATCTGCTGGAGAACTGGCGCTCGGTGCTGGGGCTCGGCGTCTTCGAGTCGGATTGCGCCCGCCCTCTGTTCGCCACCTACACGGGTCTCTGGAGGAAATGTTACTACATGGGCATCGACCGGGACATTGACCACCTCATCTCCAAAGGTAAGGGTCAGCACAGCAAGACAGAAAGCGGGGGAGGGGGGCAAAGATAAACTTTCTTGATTTGTTTGCACTTAAACCATCTAAAACTACAATACGAAAAATGCAGCTACATAGCTTTCGTAGGAGTTGCCCCTTGCCCATGGATCGTGATATACATACAACATATCGACATCATACACACCAGTGCAGTCCTTCAAATGGGGAAATGTTCATGACTCTTACAACAAAGAACATCCCCTCCCCGCCTGCCATCCTTCTCTTGTTATTCAGGATAATAACTGGGGAGGAGATTAGTTTGGGGAAAAAAATCCTCCAAATTCCCCTTTGTTCCAGTTCTTTTTATGTAAAATTCACGTTTCTTAAAGAAAAAAGCCATCCTGGATTCCCCAGGCTCAGCGAGTATTAATATGAAATGAGTGATTGTTGTGTGCATTTCTTCCACCTTCACCCCACAAACCAAACATTAAATGTTTTGAAATTGCCTTTTCCGTTAATTTGCGGAGGTCGGTTTGCATCCAGGATAGTTTGAGACCATTTAAAGTGAAGATCTGCGTTTCTTATACGGATTTTCATCAATACATATTCCAGAGGGCTTTACACTAAACTAAATGCTCCTTTAAACTACCTATTCGCTGTTGCAAGAAATTCTCAATCCATTTGTGTACAAGCATTAGTTAATTGTCCTTTTTCTTGTGCATTATGAATTACTTGTTAACCAGACCACCCGGCTTCTGAAAGCTATGATATCTCAAACCTTAGCGGTGGGACTTTGGAACTAACAACATTGTGACTCAGTAGTGAGACTGTTGCCAGAGATAAGACTGACACTTGTAAAGCAGCTGATTCTGTGTCTGATTTATTTTTTTCCCTCGGAGTGAAATCTGTGACATTGAAGCTGTCATTAAATATGTTTCCTTTGACTTTAGGGGACTTTCAATTCGTCTTGGGGCCCTCTCTGTCATACATTATTTACTTAGAGCAGAATTATAAGCGATTTGCTCTCCCCAAGCACTTGTCTGTGCTTATTTTTCAGTTTGCCGAGGGATGTGAATGAATCTAGCACGGGTTGAATTAATGAGTACAAATGGGCAATTATATATATTTTATATATATATAAATATATTTTTTATTGAAATGGCTGAAGAAAGCTGTTGTAGTCCAGTGCCGAGCTTAACAATCCACTCAGCTGGTGCAGTGTGAATGGTTATGATATATTGCATTAAATGTAGCTGTTAGCTATTGAATAATTATCTAACCAGCATCACAAGAATATTACCGAGCACAAATTATCCTAATTTCTTAGAAATATAAGAACAGGAGTAAATGTGAAGTCCTCTCGATCTTTCCCACCGAGGCAATGTATTTTTCTAGGAAATTGTGTTTTTTGGAATGATGGAGAGACTTCATCACATGTTCCTTCCTCCATTTGGGAATGGAGTGCTCCCTGATCCACCTCAGCATCAGTGGAACTTTATTTTGCGCGGTTTGTTTAAATCTCATTATTCATAGAACACCCCAAGCATGACCAATTATAAAGCAGCCATCAGAACCTGAGGGACCCCCCAAGCATTTTATAGCTAATTAAGCCCTTTTTGAAATATGGTCACTGCTGTAATACAGAGAAAGGTGACAGTCAATTTGCAGGGTCCCACAAACAGCAGTGATGTAAAAGATTTGATCTATTTTTTATGCAGTTTGGTTGTTGAGGATGGCCATTGTACAGGACACTGTGAAAGTTCCCCTGCTCCTCTTCATTTAATTATAGAATCGTAGAATCCCTACAGTGCAGAAGGAGGCCATTTGGCCCATTGAGTTGGCAGTGACCATAATCCCACCAAAACCCTATTTCCATAACCCCACATATTTATCCTGTTAATCCCCTGATATAGGGTCAATTTAGCATGGCCAATGCACCTAACCCACACATCTATGCACTATGGGAGGAAACCGAAGCACCTAGAGGAAACCCATGCAGACATGGATAGAATGTGCAAACCCCACACAGACAGGCACCTGGAATTGAACCCAGATCCTGGGCGCTATTCTGGGATATATTACATCCTTCTGAATGGGCAGTTAGGGCTTTGGTTGGATACCTCACCTGGAAAAACAACATCTCCAACTGTGCAACACTTCCTGAAATGTCAGTCTAGATTAAATACTTAAATCCCCTTCAGATTCAGGGGGAAGAGATGCCGCCACTGTGCCAAGGCTGACACCTTCACCACATCAGCTCTCTCTCTGGTGTTTCTGAGACACAGTCAAATGAAGGTGGGGTTTGGTGTCATGTTTTGGGTAGTTTTATGCCACTGGTTTACACAATCATTTCACTTTGTGCCCTTATGTGAGCAGGAACAGTTGTAGATCATTTCCTATAGGATGTGAGCTTGTAATGTGGAAGATTTGTAATTCAGCACAAACTAGTACTGGATTGCTCAGCTAGGTTATTGAAATTAGAAGTTTGCCTCAGTAAGAAACATGGCAACAAAAATCAAACTGGTGAAATAAAGCATGGAGTTAAAATGTAATTGGGAAAGAATTGCTCAGGTCTCTTTCTGTAGTGTCTCTGTATTACATTCAAGAATTAGTTTATAATGTTGTTACACATCATAGCCATTACACAGCAGAAGAGCTTTGGTTTGGTGTTGGTTGTGCTATACATGATCTGGTAACATTTGATGCTAATGCTTACAGCCAAAAGTGAAAGGTATTTTATTACACACTATAGACATCCCTCAGCTACCGATTCCTAGTATACTTTTAAGTCTTACTCCAGAGACCTAAATTAAAGTTGACATATCAGTGCTGTACTGAGGGGAATGCAACACTGTCAAAGATATCATCTTCCAATTGAGATATGAAATCAAAACCCCACCTGTCCTCTTAGGTGGATGTAAAAGATCTGTCGGTATGATTCAAAGAAGAGCAGGAGAGCTTTCCCAGTCTCCTGGTCAGTATTAACTAGATTGGTTCTAGGGATGAGAGAGTTATTGTACAATGAGAAGCTGAGTAAGTTGGGTCCATACCCTCGGAGTTCAAAAAAACGAGAGATGACCTAGTTGAAATATTCAAGATTCATTAGGAGATCGACAGATTAGTCCAGCCTATGTTTGCATAGGCTGGAGAATCTAGATCATGGGGGCACTGTCTCGAGAAAAGGGGGGTGAGATGTGGAGAAATGCTTTTATCCAGAGGGTTGTGAATCTTTGGAATTCTCTACCTAAGAGGGTTGTGGATGCTTCATCATTGAATGTATTTAAAGCTGAGATAAAGAGATTTTTAGTCAAGAGATATGAGGAGCTGATGGGAAAATGGAGTGTAAGCTGAATATTAGGCATGTTCTTATTGAATGGCCAAACAAGCTCAAGATGCTGAATGGTCTACCCCTGCTCCGAATTCTTATGTTTTTTTTTAATCCCTCAGCTAACCATGTACAAAATTGGCAGCCACACTTTCCTACATTACACAGGATTGAATTTCAAGACATACTTAAATTCCTATAATGCACTTTGGAAAGGCTGTGCAACCCTGAAAAAGCATAACTTATATTCATATACCACTTATCAATAAAGAAATGTCTCTGGCTTCTTCATAGAAGCATTATAAAACAATATTTGACACAAAGCCATGCAAGGAAAGAAGTATCACAACAGCTGACTAAAAGCTTGACGAAAGAAGTAGGTTTTAAAGAGCATCTTAAAGGAGGAAAGCAGTAGAGAAGCAAAGAGACTTCCAGAGAGCTTAGAGCCTAAAAAACTAAAAGCAAGGCCACCAATGGTGGAAGGATTTAATTCAGGCATGACAAAGAGACTAGGAGGACCAATGCATTGTAGGGTTGTGGAGCTGCAGGAGATTTGCTAGATTGGAGGAACAAGACCATGGAGAGATGTGAAAACAGGGATGTAAATTTTTAAAATTGGCATATCTCTTTCCTGAGAGCCAATGTAGGTTAGCAAGCAAAGTGGCGATGGGTGAATGGGACTTTGTGCGAGATAGAACAGTAGTGTTTGGGAAGACCTGCAGTTTTCAGAGTAGAAAATGGGATGCGAGCCAGGAGTGTGTAATAAAAACATAATTAGAGTTTTAAGAGAAGATATGCTGAGATAGGACAGTGACATGTAATTTTATTGATTGGAAATGGGTGATCTTTGTGCTAGTATGGATGTGTAGTTGGAGTCAAATACAATATCAAGATTGTAGACAGTCTGGTTCAGCTTCTGATAATTGCCAAGGTACAGAGTTTGTGATTGGTATTGAAGACAATGGGCTTTGGTTGTCCCAATATTTAGTTGGAGGGAATGTTTCCTCATTTAGTCCTGGATTATGGACAAACAAGGTAGAGAGAGTGATTGTGAGATAGAGCTGGGTGTCACAGCATGCATTTGGAAATTGATGCTGTGTTTTTGGATGATGATGTCAAGAGGCAGCATATAGATAGGAAGGAGGTCAAGAATAGGTCCTTGGGGAACACCACAGATAACAGTGTAGGAGTATGAAGAGTAGTTATTGTAGGGGATATTCTGGATACAATTAGTTGATAAGAATGGAACCAGGTCCCACCAGCCAGACATTGGAGAGACGTTAGAGTAGGAGAGTGTGGTCAAACATGTGAAAAACCACTAATAGATTAAGACGGACAAGGAGGAAGAATTTACTTTTGACACAGTTAGCAGTCACATATGTTGTCATTTGTGACTTTGGTAAGAGTGTTTTAGGTACTGTCACAGAGTTGGAAACATTATTTAAAGGAACAAAACATGGAGTTGCAGAAAAGATGAGCATGGATTTGGGAGGCAACAACATGATGTAGACTTTGGAATGGAAAGTGAGTTTGTGAAAGAGTAGCAGTTTGCAAGGACCATATACCAAGAGGCTGGGGGCTGCTGATCCATCCAGGGTACTGATTCATGGGGGGAAGTTTGCTGCACTTTATACCAGTGAGATCTTACAGTCCTACCAGTGGTGCTTCCCTGCCGCAGGTTTTCCTGTGGTTTAATGACAACAGAGGACTATAAGGTCTTGCTCGCTGCCAGCCAGCGATATGCCATCTCCTACTGCCACGGGACACGCCGCAGAGGAGGATAATAATCCCTCCCACCAGTTTTAAAGAAAATTATTTTTTACGGAATGACCTGAGCCCCGTTCCATTCTGTAATAATAGGATTTACCTTGTATATTTGACCAGATGACAGTCGCACAACTTCAAGTTGATATCAGCTTTCTTTATCGCCAGATTTTAAAAATTGAATTTAATTCTCAAAATATTATGGTAGGATTTGAAGATGCATTGTATTGCACAGAAGTTTCACTGTAGAATAAGTCCTTAGATCCTAACAGAGAATGGTTTGAACTCATAGACTTCTGACTTGGAGGGAAAAGTGTTTGTTTTGCCCTAAAAACAAAGGGAAGAATCTGTTATCACATGAGGCAAGCTAATATAATTGGCTGGAATTTTGTCTCATAATAATGAGAGAACCCGGAACGATCCATGTCTGTCTGTCTGCCCTTGATGACCAGACCATAATCATCCCACACTTTGTCACTTTTTATGAGAGTGTTCAGTTGTGTACTAGTGTTTGGGGGGTGGTGGGGGGGTTTCTAAACACGCTGGTGACCCCAGCTGCAAACTGATCAGGCGCCATTTTGAAAGGGCAGCCCAATCCTCGCAGTGCACTAGGAGACTTTTTCCATCCTCCTGTAGACATTGGGACAACCCATCTCCACATTAGTGGCATGTTCCCCCACCCCCTCCTGACACGAATCGCTGGCATCGGGGCACTCCTAACGTGTCTCTCTTCATGAACCCCGACATGTCTCCCTTCATGCCCCACTCCTTCATGATCCCTTTTATGATCTGCCCCGTCACAACCTCATCTGTAAACCTCCCCCCCCCGCCAGTCATAGTCCCTGTCATGCTCCACCCCCACTTAGGCCGTACTCCTGCTCAGCCTTCATCCCTTTGGCACTGCCTCTTGCACACTGGCAGTGGCCATCACAGATAGTCTCTGCTACTGGAGACCAGAAGCAATTCTTTCCAGGCTCGGGTCATGCCTGAGGGTTGGAAAGTTCTGGGGGCTTGGAGCACCTGGCGTTGAACAGACGAAGCATGTTTAAATGCTGCTTTATACATGCTAATCAGCTTTGTGCTCTTCATTGGTTTGTGCCAGTAACAATGGATGGGATGATTGCAAACCATTTGGTGCTGAGCACTAAACCTGTTTTTAGGCCTGCACACAACTTTCTGGGATTAGAGTGATCTGTACCAGGCACGGTGAGACTGGAAAAATCACCCCCATGACTAAGGCTTTTCGTTAGACAAAGCTTTTGGCAAATATATGCTTTTAGCTTTCTGAAAGCAAATTCAAGAAGTCACAAACATTTCCATGTTTTTCTGTTGATGATTTGCATCCTTCTTTCAAAGTCATGCATTTTATACCACAGATTGTTGATGAAAAGAGATAGTTAGGGTGACACTTGGTGTGTATTATAGGTATTGCAAGTTCTGTTTGTATTCTGTCCACGAAAAGTATCCTTCTGCATTATGCTATTAGCAATCAAAAATATTGACTGGGTTTCTCCCAAAAGTGCTGAATTGCCGAGAAAACTGTTCTAAGTTCCGAGTGTTCTGTCAGTTCAGCTCCTCACCTGAAACAGTGGAAGATGTGGGGCATAAAGGGGGACACGTTGGGGGTCATG
The DNA here is from genome assembly GCA_024679065.1 of Sphyrna mokarran. Taxonomy (NCBI): domain Eukaryota; kingdom Metazoa; phylum Chordata; class Chondrichthyes; order Carcharhiniformes; family Carcharhinidae; genus Sphyrna; species Sphyrna mokarran. The sequence goes on along the minus strand of JAGIQG010000012.1, from coordinate 19,800,859 downwards.
AAGGGAGACCAATTATTAGTGTCCTGATGCCGGCAATTTGTGTCAGGGAGGGAGTGGGGAAACAATGGGGGAAGGGGGGGTTTCATGATGTCCATGGGAGGACGGAGGAGGTCTCCCAGTGCACTGTGGTTCAGCTTCAAAACTGGACCAGCCTCCATCCATTGACTCTGTCTATACTTCCCTCTACCTTGGAAAAGCAGCCAGCATAATTAAGGACCCCACGCACCCCAAATATTCTCTCTTCTACCTTCTTCCTCCAGAAAAAGATACAAAACTTTGAGCTCACATACCAACTGACTCAAGAACAGGTTCTTCCCTTCTGCTATCAGACTTTTGACTGGGCTTAACTTGCATTAAATTGATCCTTGTCTTTATTGTAGCTATGACTGTAACACCACATTCTGCACTCTCTTGTTTCTTTCTCTATGAACAGCGTATTTTGTCTATATAGCGCGCAAGAAACAATACTTTTCACTGTATGTTAATACATGTGATAATAATAAATCAAATCAAATCAAAAGAATCTCCACACTCTGTTCACCAAAGAGATGCCCATCAGGAATTTCATTAAAAACTCAGAGGGGCAGGGCCTATTTGCGCTGGAGTTTAACAGTTCTGGAGCTCTGTGCATGCACAGTGGCCCCAAACTGTCAACCTCCCATTTGCTAGCCAGCTCGATTGCCGGCCAGCTGGAACCTCCACAGTGCTCCCCTCCCCAGCCTCCCTTCCTCAACATGCCTAGTCATAGCCCCACAACAACTCCCAGGCCAACCCTCACCCCCCCTCCCGTCCCGGAGCACCCCAATGTCCAGGCTCCATTCCCCCCCACCTCTCACCCCAGCAGACCACAAAGAGGCAGGCACACTCCCTTGCCCTGGCAGACCACCCTCCCCCCAAAGCCTGTCCCAATTGCTGCATTTTCACCCTCTCAGACCGATCACCACCCCGCCCCCCGCCCTTCCTCCCCACCCTACTGATTGCATCTAGGTCCTGCCCACAATAGGCCTCACCCCCTTGGCTCTCCCCGATGGGCCACTGCCCCCTGGGCATGGGCACCTTGCCTCTTGGGCAGTGCCAAGGGACAAAGGCTGCCACTGTCAGTGTGCCCATGCCCAGGAGGCACCAAACCCCCACTGCTCAGCTCCCTTGGGGGGGCCCCGATTGCTCCCCTTTCATTCTGGCGGGGTCTCCCATTAGTTCCTCAAACATGGGGAGCAACTCTGAATCCTGCTGGAATGAAGCATTCCTGGCAGGGTGGGACATTTGATCAGGATCTGAAAGATCCCAATAATTACCTGATATGCATATACGAAACAGATTAAAAACGGATTTAAATATCTTACCTGCCTTCCTCCAGATTTCCAGCATGGTCTGACCGGTGACTGTTCACTGACTCGGGGAGATGTGCCTGCATTCCCGGCACATATGCAAATCCCTGTTCAAGGCCACAGACACGTGTCTCCTACTGTGACCCAACAGAAAACTTGCAATGGGAGAATCGTGGCCATTAGTTATTTTCAGAGTTGGAATGGCCTTTGGGTTCCTCCATTACTCAGGTAGTGGTGGGCCATTTTTTTCCCCCAAAACTATGCTTTATTCATGACATTTATAAGAGTGACCATTCAAATCTAACATTACATAAAGTGCAACACTAATCAGTTTCATCCACAACTGTATGTTATTCATACCACTTACTATCACGGTCAATATTTGCCATGTTCATTACAGGTCCAACATTGTGAGGGATTTTTCACAGTTCACAGACCCTAAGTACACTAAGACTAAAACGCTTAGATACTGGCCTTTCCCCATTGTGTCTTTATTGCCAATGTCCCAAACCTAAATGTGTGTCTCAGCATACAGTCCTGGAACCTTGGGATGAATCAGTCTGTAATGTTCAGCTATAGAGGTTTACAGCATGGAAACAGGTCTTTGGTTCAACTTGTCCATGCCACCCCTTTTTTTTTAAACCCCTACATTTGGCCCATATCTCTCTATACCTATCTTACCCAAGTAACTGTCTAAACGTTTGTTAAAAGACAACATTTTACCAGCCTCTACTACTACCTCTGGCAGGTTGTTCTAGACACTCACCACTAACTGTGTGAAAAAATTGCCCGTCTGGATTATTTTGTATTTGTCCCCTTTCACCTGTGCCCTCTAGTTTTAGACTCCCCTACCTTTGGGAAAAGATATTGACTATCTATCCCTTTCATTATTTTATGGATAACTCTTTGCATCGAAGGCCAATAAGAGGGGCTAAGAGCTCATATTATACAACATATATCTTCATCATAGTTAATTCCTAAAATGTAATAACTGCTCAATAAATTTTTAAAATAACTGCGACCTGATACAAAAGAACTATCAGGCAGTATCATTGTCTTGCATCTCATATCTTGGAAAAGATGCTAATAACCCCTTAAAGTGTGAAGAGTACATTCAGAGGGAATTGCACAAAAGCTATGCCTGGAAAACTGGAGTTGAATTGTCTGCTGGGGCAAAAAACAATCCTTTCAAATTCTGAATGTTTAGAACATTAACATTAATATTAACACTGCTATGCTGGAAGTTCCCCTCCAAGTCACTCACCATCCTGACTGCTGTTTGCATGGTCGCTGAATCCAAATTCTCTCTAATAGCATTGTGGGTGTACCCACACCACAGCAACTACAGCAGTTCAAGAAGGCAGCTCACCATTACCTGCTCAAGGGCAGTTGAGGATGGGCAATAAATGCTGGCCTAGCATCCCATAAATTAATTTTTAAAATCTCAAGAACCCACAGAAATATACACCTTTTGTCAAAGCGAAAGTGAGACCTGGGAGTCACATGACATGATCCCCTACCTGGAAGAACTAGTTATGTGGTCTTGTTACACTGAAAATCAGTCTGCCATTTTCCATCTACCGAATAGTAGTTCAAATGCCTGGCCCCCATCTATACTGTTTCTACTGGAACTTCTGAATTTCTATACCATCGTGCACAAGACATCTTTGTGTGTCTGTGTCACTGTGGAGGTCATTCTATTGGAAAAGTGAATTATCCAGCTTAAGTTTTCAGTCTGCCAATCTATGTAAAGGAATACACCATTGGACTTTAATTTCTGTGCTCTGAACTCATGTGAAACAATCATTCTTTAGTCTTTGCCTGTAAATCATTTTTTCTGTATCTCCCCTCTTTTACTTGTATCAGCGAAAAGGAAGCAATATTGCTCCCACATTTGGTTGTATGCAAATAAACTAAATTTCTGAGTTCAGTCTATCTTGAGTTGGCTGGGACGTTTTTACCAGAAAATGGATCACATTGAAACCAAGGGAAATACGCCACTGTTTATAAAGTGGATCAAAAACACCTTTGTACTGAAGAGAGGAGAAATCAGGATTCTTAAAATTAAATTCCTTCTGTCCATGACGGAAATTGGGAGCTCAAGTCCAAGGGTGTGTGGGTTATGTTGATTGACCATGGTAAATTGCCCCAAAGTGTAAGGAGGTCTAACAGCGTGAATACATGGGGCTATGGGGATGGAGGTTGGATGGGATTATGGTCAGTGCAGGCTCGATGGGCGTTCTGCACTATAATGATTCTATGATTCCAATCCAGGATTTTAATCAATGTCCAAGTTAAGTGACAAACCACCTCTGATAAAAGAGGAAAACATGATGATTGGAGCAATGTTTAAAACACAAGTAACTTACCAGAGCAAATTCCTTCCCTCTAACAGTAAGAAAATGGCATATTTTGATGTCCAAATGTGAGTCAAATGAGGATATTTGAACAGTGAAATAGCCCTCCCAACCAGAGAAGAAAAGGGAAGGTGTGAGAAGCTCTCCCATTGCAGTAAAATCATTCCGGAGTGCTGGAATTTGCGAAGGAAACTTGAAGGGTTCCATATGAATAGATGCCACAATAGGTAGCACAGCAGAGCAGACAGACACACTAGCTACAGAAACTTACCCCTTGACGAGCCTGGCACTGTGAGTGTCTGAGCCAGATAGATTTCCCAGAGACCTTCCAGAGTTTTGTCCTTTCACAACAGTGGCCCCCTACACGTCCCATAAAGGTAAGCAAGTCCATTCTACTGCTCCATTCATTCCTTAATGTTGTAGGGAAACTTAAACCTACCCCACACCTGAATCCTAAGTCTTCCCTGAAGGACAAAGCACCGATCAGTGAAATAGGAGGGAGATCTGTGTTTGCAATCCTCTACAAGGGCCACCTAGAGAGTGACCTTGTTTCAGGGTTATAATAGGAATTACCCTTGAACTCCAGTAGCAGGAATTAAATTCCCCCTCAGGAACAATTACCCAGCAGAAAGGTGTTTGCCGGTGAAAAAAAAAGAGGCCAACACCAGTCAGCAGAAATCTGCAGGTGGGCAGAAAGCTAGGACGAGTCCACAGGCCCAAAGAGGTGAAATAGCAGCATAAACATTGAGTGAGGGTTGTACTGATGCAGCTAGGTCAAAGCCGAGGCAGCAAAGTTAAAATAGGTCCAGGAAAGGTCATCTAAATTTAAAATGGATTCACAGAGTATCCCAGAATTAAGTAGAAACAGAAAGGTCCCAGAATAGGGAAAGAGATACTGAGAGAGATGCCTCACATAACTGAAGTGCTTGAGGGAAGGCTGATTATTAAAGCAGGAAAGGAAAAAGTTAGGGATTCGCCTGAGGTCTGGCTGGCAGAAACTTTCTTTCTGACTTTAAATAGACACAAAATAAGTCCCTAGACAGATGAAAGTGAGATGCTCCCTCAATTGAAAAGCTCCAAGGGAGTGGAGCTGGAGCTGCACCGCCACTTGAGGGCAGTGGTGTTCCAAGGGACATGGAACAAGTTAGGAGAATGTCCCTTCCAAAGCCAAAAGCCCCTGCTATGAAGCTATTGAATGGCCTGGCTGAAAGCTTATGGAATGTTAAATGGGGATCAGGAAAGTTCACAAATTGGCCCAGAAAGTGTGAGGGTTATGCCTCACTGAGCTGAAAAAACACCAGAAGATGAAGTGAGAGCTGACCACCCACCAGAGGGCAATAGTGTTCCAAAGGATACAGAATCTATCACCCAAGTGACCACCAGGGAGATTCCAACCAGATTAGACCCAATACTTACCCAGCTTGAAGCAGACCTGACAGGAGGCTCCTGCAGTTAAAATAATCCATAACAACCCACTAGGCTACAGCACTGTAGTGCTACCTGCTATGGATAGAAGAATAAAAATGAATAAATAAATAAAAATGACATAGAATTCACTTTTTTCTTGAAGGTTGCAAGGACTGTAACAGGAGTAAGACTTCATATATTGTGTGTGCGTTTTATATATATATATAAAATCAAAGAAATAGTTTGGCAACATCATGGCTAATTAAAATTAAAAAACTAGACAATTTTTAAATGCATAGCTTTGTCTGGATGTGACAATCAGTACAGTATTATGCAGACTTATGCGTTATTATCTTTCAAAAGACACTACGGTCCCTGTAGACCAAATTCAAAGAAAGTTATACAAAGGGCATCTCCCTTTCATAATCCAAATGGAGCTCAGTCAATGCTGGGACAAAGGATATTGCACCATTTCTTTCAAATTCTTACTGGCTGGAACACTAACATTCTTAGGAACCCAGACAGTGGAATATATGCCCTCTATCCAAGCCAAAGTTTTAATTTTATTTATTAGTGTCACAAGTACGCTTACATTAACTCTGCAGTGAAGTCACTGTGAAAATTCCTTAGTCATCGCACTCTGGGTGCATGTTTAGGTGCACTGAGGGAGAATTTAGCATGGCTAATCCACCTAACCAGCAAGTCCTTTGGACTGTGGGAGGAAATCAGAGCACCTGGAGCAATCCCACGCAAGCACAGGGAGAATGTGCAGATTCCACACAGACAATGACCCAAGGTAGGAATCGATCCTGGGTTCCTGGCACTGAGGCAGCAGTACTAACCATTGTGTCTTCATGCCATTCCAGTGTAGAAGTGACATAATTCCCTCCCGCCCCCCACCGCCTCACATCATTCCAACCAGAAATCCATCTGGCCTCCCTCTCCCCCCCCACCACCCAATAGAGATACATCTTACCCACCTCACTCACCCCTGCTCTCCACCCCACAAGAATGATCTGGCCTCACTCTTCCATACCCCTCCCCAGAGAATGATCTGCATCATTCCCCCCACCTCCAGACGTACATCTGATCCGCCTCCTCCTTCTTTCCTACCACCTCAACAGAGAATGATCCGGCCTCATTCTCTCTCCTCTCCCCCCTCCACTCCTCCAGGGAATGGTCTGCCCTCTCCCCCCTAACCAGACAATGATTGGGCATCCCTCTTCCCTCTCCCCACCGAACCAAACATCAATTCCCCACACCTCCTTAACTGGATAACGATTGGGTCTTCCTCTCTTTCTCTCTCTCTCTCTATTCCCTCCCCATCAGAGAACAATCTGACCATCTCTCCCCGCATTCCCCCTCCACCTCCACCCCCTCCATCACTGATCTGAGTTAGTGAGCTGGTGGAACTGCTCAACTTATCTCTTCAGCAGCTGGAGCACCCATTTCAGACTTTTAATTAGCAGCTTCATTTCGGTGCAATTTCAGATCGGCAAATGTAGTGGTAAAAGGGGAAACGCTGATAAAGTTGGGCAGGCAGGTCCTTAATTCAACTTAAATGCATGCAAATACATTTAAATCACCGTGCGCCTCTTTGGGATGCGAATCAGATTGCGGCCATTTTCGGGCCTCAGTAAATTGGCCATCTGCGCAGATGCAGGGGTAGATCGCGTTAATGGCCTCACACCCAACTTTACTACATTTTCGTGCCCAGACGCAATGGTTAAATTGGGCCACGGTGTTCATGTACTGATTGTCTGTGCACAATATCAGTTAGCCACACACAAAGGTGGCCATCAGAATGGGAGCTTTACTTCCTGCTCCTTGTTGAGAGATTTCTATATCATTTCCCTGTGGGCATATCCATTTTTGCTCTCCAGACAAAATGGTAGATCTCTTGCTTGACCACTATGTGGCAGAAGAAGGGTAAGGGTCTGACCCACGCCATGTATAGCAACACCAAAGGTACCTTGCACCTGATGACCAGGTTCTTAAATGCAGTGGAATGGAAGGGTCATTCTCACATGCCCAGTTTCTGCTTCACCCTATCTAGATGCTTGTCCAGTTTTTAGCATATTCACCAGTCCTTCCCGAACAATCTCGAATGCACCTTCAGGTAATGTGACTTGATGGTGAATGGGACAAAGGATCATTCAATAGAGTTCCCAAAGAACATAGCCTTGCTCTTACTATCACTCACTTTGGCACCTGAGGCACAGTCCAACTAGTCTGTGGACTGGCGCAGGTCGGAGCAGATGATGATGATACTGCCCAATTACAGCCAGGATTTGACTTGAGTGCTTACATTTTCCGGGATTGTCGCTCCTCTGACGCCTGCATTCTTCTTGATGGATTCAGCAAAGGATTCTATACAACACACAAACAGGACAGGATAAAGAGAGGGCAGCCCTGCCTGATTCCACATTTAATTGGAAAGTTTTCTGAATCTTATCCAATTGAAACTGCATTACTGATGTTTGCATAGATCAATTGGATTCAATAGTAGATCCCCCCCTCAAAGTCCGTTTTGAAGACACATGCATATGTGTTGTGCAATATTTTGTAAAGGACCTATCCTGGTCCAATCTGAGTCAGGAGTCCATCCCTGCGTCCTGCATGTAAGCAATTGTATCTCAGAGTAGTGTGAGACTTATCAGAGATCTCTCTGCTAGGTACAGAGCAGTACTGATCAGGATGGATCATTGAATCCAGAGCAGAGTTGATCCGGTTGGTGATGACCATGGTCAGAATTTTACAGTCCACATTCAAAAGTGACTTGAAGATTGGTGAAGTTGCTGCTAGTGCAGGGATTGTCAGAGGATACAACAGGATATAGATAGATTGAACAGCTGGGCACAGAAATGGCAAATGGAGTTTAATTTGGATAAATGTGAGGTCATGCATTTTGGAGTGTGACATTTAAATGTGAATTATATTGTAAATGGCAGAACCTTTAGGAACGTCAGCATCCAGAGGGATCTGGCATGCAGGTCCACAGTTCCCTAAAAGTGGCAACACTGGTGGCCAAAGAGATTAAAAAGTCACGTGGCATGCTTGCCTTCATCAGCTGGGGCATTGAGTTCAAGAGTTGAGAAATCATGTTGCAGCTACATGAAACCTTGGTTAGGCTACATTTAGAGTATTACATGCAATTCTGGCCACCACACTGACAGAAGAAGGATGTGGAAGCTTTGGAGAGAATGCAAAGAAGGATGTTGCCTGGTCTCAATGTTGTTGGCTATGAAGAGAGGTTGAATAAACTAGGATTGTTTTCACTGGAAAGATGCAGGCTGAGGGTAGACTGGACAAAGGTCTACAAAATTATGAGAGATACAGATAGGATGGATGGTCAGAGGCTTTTTCCCAAGATGGAACTGTCAATTACAAGGGGGCACAGGTTCAAGGTGAGAAGGGGAAAGTTTAAGGGAGATGTGCATGGGGAGCTTTTCACTCAGAGAGTGGTGGATGCTTGGAATGTGCTACCAGAGGAGACAGTGGAAGCAGACACATTAGCAACATTTAAGAGAAATCTGGATAAATATATGAATAGGGAGGAAATAGAGTGTTATCGACCAAGTAAGGGCAGAAGGTTTTTCCTTTAGTTTAGTTAGGCCATCATGATTGGCACAAGCTTGGAGGGCTGAGAGGTCTGTTCCTGCACTGTACATTTCTTTGTTCTTTGTACTTCTTTGTGAGATGTGTTGCTAATTTTTAATTTCTTCCCTTTCCCACTTGTAGATGAGGGTAATAATGCTTTTCCTCATGGATTCTGACGTGCTGCTGGCCAAAAGCATACTCTCATACCCATCCAGCAGGTCTGGGCTGATGTAGCCCCACAGAGTTGAAACCAACCTAGCGGGTAAACTGTCACTTCTCGATGTTTTACTCATAAACAAAGGACCTGGCGGCCTTTGCCAGCTTGTCCAGAATTAAAGATTCGTCTTGACTCTCCTGCTTGTTGTCATCTATGACCTCTGTGGTAGAGGTCAGGAAGGAAGGGAAAACCCTGCTGTCTGTGGACTTCACATTGTACAATCCACTGTCAGGCGATTTGCTTATCCTTCATATGATAGGCTGTCATCATCTTCAGGCTGCTGATTACAGAGTTTTCTCTCTCTGTACCTTTTGGAAATAGGAAACGTGAACAGATTTCATCCTGCTCCACAGAGAAAATTGTGGGCGGAAGATGATCTTGGAGGCACATGCAGTTAAGATCAAGAACAACTGACCTTCAGCTCTTAAAAGTCTTCCTTAACATTAGCCCTCATGATCTGCAGAAGGAGCAGATTTTGCATGCTTTTTTGGAACTGGGACATTTTCTCTGTCTCTCTCTCTCTCTCACCTTCTGAACATCTCTGAGAATGAAGAACCCCTTGACGTTCAGCTTGATTTCTTCCCACCTGAATATCAAATGGGAAGTTAATTTGTTGGAGGAGAAATAATTACAAGCGGAATTTTCCAGAAAAAATGGCAAAGTGTCAGGTTCTAATTGAAAACCAGTGTTTTTTTTTCCCAGGGAAGCAGCCAGATTTTCTTTCTAGATCTTCTGACATGTTCTTTGTCAAAAAAAGGTAGGGGACATGTTAAGCTTTCTTGAGGGGCAAACCTGGCACCACAGAGATTGGAGTGTCATTTTTAAATGGTGTCCTATCTCAAATTAAAGTTAAAGACCCCCACCCCCACACACACTGACATCTGAACACCTGGCAGACAAAGGGAACGTCTCATTGACCACAAAGAGGCAACCCCAATCCCAAACACTAAATTAATGTAAGGGTGGTCTTCTTCCCTCCTCACCCCACGCTACAGATGCATCAGGATAATCCTCCTCTCACCTCCCATCATCATCAGCATCAAGGGTTCCTTTGAACCCCTCATTGCAGGCACACATCCCCCACCTCCCCGCCACAATGCAGACATACATACTCCCCACCCACCACTATGCAGTAACCACCCCCTCCAACCCCACCTCCCACATAATATGAAATCCCCTATGAGGCTCCCCAACCCCTTGCCCCATTCCTGACCCCACCTGTGGTACACTTGGGGGCTATACTCACTCCAAGACCCCGGCATGGTCAACATGGCTGGTTTCAGTTTTTGGAAACCAGCAGTGATTCCCATTGGCATCCCGCCAGCATAGGGGAATATATGATGACACCAGAAGCAATGGTATGAAGCCATTAAGGAATATTTAAATGTATTTAAGTTGATAGTAATCAAATGCATGCCTCATGAGAGTCTGAAGCTGATTGTGCCACCGGCGGAGGAGTTTGGGAGGGGAGATCTCAAACTGAGGTCTTTCTGCCACTAATTCCGTTATTTAATTAATGAGATTTAGTATCCAAAATGGAATTTGCATCCACAGCAAATGGGCTCAGAAAATTGTGGCCTACATCTATAAGGAAGCACCTGCCCAACACCTCTTTATCTTCAGTGACAATGAAGCTGTTTGCTCCACATTAAAAGGCCCGGATCGGAGAAATGGAAACTATTTCCTTCTGAACACATTGATGCTCCATTCCGTGTTGATGCTGATGTGCAGTATCCCACGTTCCTGCAAAAATAGCAGATCAGCTTTGATCTTGGCAAAGTTCCCCAAGGTCAAAACACATTGCACAGTACACTTAACACTACCTATATTAATGGAAGCAATCTTTAGCCTCATTTTAACGCATTTTGTTGCCTGCCAGACCCATTGATGAATTGTTCTGGCTCTATGATGTCCTTCTGAATGTCTGTACTGTTCACAAGCACTCGCACTTTTGTTGGCTGAGGAGCTGATTCCATTAGTGTTGTTCCACCCAGCTGACTTCAGAGGAATCCACGCAAGCAAGAGGACTGGGCTGCCGTCCATTTCTCAAAAATTCTTTCACAAGATGTTGGTGTTACTGGCTAGGCCAGCATTTGTTGCCATCAGAACACTTATGGTTTCTTTCTCTTGCATACTCAGCCTCTGTATATTCTTAGAAAACATTCAACCTAAATTCATCTTGGTAAAACTTTTGAAATATGTTTTGGTATTTTATGTATAATTTTAAAAATTTTTCATGGGATCTGGATGTTACTGGCATTTGTTGTCCATCCTTAATTGCCCTCAAACTGAGTGTTTGGTAGACCATTTAAGAGGGCAGTTAAGAAAATAATAAAAACAGAAGATGCTGCAAAGATTCAGCAGGTCTGGAAACAACTGTGGAGAGAAAGAAAGAGTTAATGTGTCAAGAATCAGCCAAGTTGTCATGGGTCTGGAGTTATCTGTAGATCATAGAATCATAGAATCCTACAGTGCAGAGGGAGGCCATTCAGCCCATTGACCACAAACCATATTCCCATAACCCCATCCATTTGCCTACCTAGTCCCCCTGACACTACGGGACAATTTAGCGTGGCCAATCCACCTAACTCACACATTTTTGGACTGGGGGAGGAAATTGGTGCATCTGGAGGAAACCCACACAGACACAAGGAGAATGTGCAACCTCCTCATAGACAGTGATCCAAACTAATTATAGTAAGAATGGCAGATTTCCTTTCTTGAAGGGTAGTAGTTAACCAGATTTGTTTTTACAACATTTGATGAGATTTTGTAGTCATCATCACTTGAGATTAGTTTTTCAAACAAAGGTTTATTAACTGAATTTATTAATAGCTGTCATGGCGAAACTTGAACTCATGTCCTTGGAGTATTAACCTGGGTCTCTGAGGTTACTAACTGTGTGACATTGTCATCTTCCCAGTCTGAATAAGACAGGAAATGATAGAAGCAGAAGAAAAATATTGCATTGGTAAAACTGACTAAACAGTTCCAACTTGTGAAATTCAGCACAGTATCTCAGCCTATATATATCCAAATTCAGATCACAGATTCACAACTCAAGGTTAAATGCAAGGAGTGCAGATATTAAGACACAATAAACAAGTTTATTTATTTATTTATCAGTGTCACAAGTAGACCTATATTAACACTGCAATGAAGTTACTGTGAAAATCCCCCAGCCGCCACACTCTAGTGCTTGTTTGGGTATACTGGGGGAGAATTTAGCATGGCCACCTAACCAGACTGTGGGAGGAAACTAGAGCACCCAAAGGAAACCCACATAGACGCGGGGAGAGCATACAGACTTCACTTTGTAATGCAAGCTGGGAATTGAACCTGGGTCCCTGGCACTGTGAAGTAGTGGTGCTAACCATTGTGCCACCATTTACCAATGGATAATTGCAGTTATATTATTGTGAAATAAACATTTTTAAGAACAAGGTGTCATTTTGTTTTGACACTTACTACGGACATTAAAGGCTTTCGTTCCAAAGAATGAAGGATGAAAATAGTAAATGCAGTGGAGACTGGTGGCCAGATTATGCTATGATAGGGTAATGTGTATTCCATATTAAATGGCAGCTTTTAGGCATCATTCAATAATGGCCAAAATGCCCAGATCTCGCACACCCTGCTGCTACTGCCAGTAAAAACGGGGAATTTGGCACTCAGCCAAATCTCCATTCACTGCAGTGGGACTGGAAAATCCCATCTGTGGGTGAGGTTTGAGAATTCTGGCTGACATCTTTAACATTAAAAATACATAGAAACGGAGTAGACTACTTAGCCCCTTGAATCTTTAAGCCATTGAATAAGATCGCGGCTGAACTGTGGCCTAACTCCATGTATCCATTTTGCCCATATCCCCAAATATCTTTGATTAACGAAGCCCATCAATCTCAGACTGCACCCAGGAGGTACCCAAGAAGATGCTCATACAGAGACCACATGAAAATTGCCCAGAAAATTCAAATTTCTGATCAGCAATTATCCTGTACAGAGAAACTCTGATTTAAATTGGAGACTTTGGATGGTTCTGGCTCTTAATAAAATAGTTCCCCAGGAAAGATTAGAAGGATTAAAAGCAGTTATAACGCTAGGTTAACAATATTACTGACCCTACCCTCAGCCCCGCCTCTGAACCCTTTACAACTCCATTGGACTCCCGACTTCCACATGACCTGACTACTACCCCCATCCCTACATCTCTAATTACTCTCCGACTACTCTCTTGATCCATCCTATCTCACCTACTTATCACTCTGTTACCTGCACCCTGGCTTCTAAAAGTGTCTGAGTTCTTTGGCTGCATGAACTTCAGCAAAACCTTTGTCAAGATCCTTCACAACAGGCTTATACAGAAAGTGACCTGGTAAGATGGATACAGAATTGGCTTGGTCATAGAAGACAGAGAGTAGTAGTGGAAGGGTGTTTTTCTCACTGGAGGTCTGTGACCAGTGTTGTTGGCCAGGATCATGCTGGGACCTGTTTGTGATATTTGGAAGAGAATGTAGGTGGTCAGGTAAGTAAGTTTGCAGACAGTACAAAAACTGGAGGAGCTGCAGACAGTGAGGAGAGTTACCAGAGGATACAGAAGGGTATGAATAGGCTGGTACTTGGGCGGAAAAATAGCAGATGGAATTTAATCCAGACAAATGTGAGATGATGCAATTTGGAAGGTCTAATGCAGGACGGAAGTATACAATGAATGGCAGAACACTTAGAAACATTAACATACAGAGGGATCCAAGCGTACAGGGTCACAGTTCCCTGAGAGTGGCAAGACAAATGGAAAAGATGGTCAAGAAAATGAATAGCATGCTTGCCTTCCATCAGTTGGGCATAAATATAAAAATTGGCAAGCTTATGTTGTAGCTGTATAGAATGATTGGAATACTGTATACAGTTCTGATCACCACACCACACCATGTAGAGGCTTTGGAGAAGGTGTAGAAAAGTTTACCAACTTGCCTGGTTTGAGGATATTGGCTATGAGGAGAGATTGGACAAATTTGGTTTGTTTTCCATTGAACATCGGAGGCTGAAGGGCGACCTGATAAAATCTACAAAATTATGAGAGGAATGGATAGTCAGAGTCTTTTTCCTATGTCAATTACATGGGGACATGAGTTTAAGGTAAAGGGGGGGATGTTTAAAGGAGATGTGAAAGGCATGTTTTTTACACATAGAATGGTAAGTGCCTAGAATGCATTGCCAGAGGACGTAGTAGAAGCAAATACAATAGCAACGTTTATCATGATAGACACATGAACAGAAAGGGAATAGAGGGATATGGACCACTTAGAGGCAATAGGTTGTTAGTTTAGAAAGTTTAGTTTAGAAAATGTGTCAGCGCAGGCCTGGTGGACTGAAGGGCTTGTTCCTGTGCTATACTGTTTTTTGTTCTACCTGTTTTACATCAGCTAATGCTATTAAAAAGGGGATATGACTTCAGACCCATTCCCCACCAAATGAACTCAGCAAGAAGCACATCCCTTAAACTGACCAATCAAAACAGTCAACACGGAGAAGAACTGCATCTTTATAGATACCGAGGAAGCTTTGCTGACTTTTCTGATTGGGTACTTATTTGTAGAGAAACTTCAAATCAATGGTTTGTTTACTGTTAAAAATATGTTTATCCTATACTGATTTGACTACATGCTTTTTAAAGCTCATGGTACAGGAACTGGTAGGGATGATGTTTCAAGTTTCAAATAGGTAGAAGATAAATTGGAGGACTGGGGAGTGAAGAGTGTGTTAATAATGTCAGGATGGTGACGCTGGGTTTTGGGAGCTTTGGCCATGGTGTGTGAGAGCATCAATGGCTTTCAGAGATCCATGAGACTGGGAAGGATGGAGTAGTCGCAGAATGCAGGAGCACTGAAAGGGGAATTTCCTATAGAGGTAGGGACACAGGAAATATAATGCCAAACTATGGTAGAAGTGGAAACGGGTGTTGGGATATGTATGTATTAATTGGTTCCTGGGGTGAGGGGGGATTAAAAGTAGCTGAATGTGCCATTTTGGAGCTGTTCATTATTGATTAGCCTTGCTTTCTTCTGTTAGCCTGAAGCAGATAATTCAATTGGTCAGGATGACCCTTCAGCATCTTGGATGCACAGCTACATTGGACAAGCAATGTAGTTGTGCCTCCATAATGCTGAAGGGAGGCACAGTGGCACTGATGGCCTACTCCTGCTCCTAGTTCTTATATTCTCTTATGTTCTTATGACTGTGGGAAGAAACTGGACACCAGAGGAAACCTATGCAGACACGGAGAGAATGTGCAAACTTCACATAGACAGTCATCCAAGCCAGAAATCGAACTCATGTCCCTGGTGCTATGAGGCAACAATGCTAACCTGCTACCTCATAGCACCAGGAACCTGCATTCGATTTCTAGCTTGGGTGACTGTCTATGTGAAGTTTGCACATTCTCCCCATATATGCATAGGTTTTCTCTGGTGTCAATTTTCTTCCCACAGTCATAAGAACATAAGACAATATAAGAACTAGGAGCAGGAGTAAGCCATCTGGCCCCTTGAGCCTGCTCTGTCATTCAATAAGGTCATGGCTAATCTTTTTGTGGACTCAGCTCCACTTTCCCACCCACCCACGATAACCCTTAATTCCTTTACTGTTCAAAAATTTATCTATCCTTGCCTTAAAAACATTCAATGAGGTAGTTTCAATTGCTTCACTGAGCAGGGAATTCCACAAATTCACAACTCTTCATGTGAAGAAGATCCCCTCAACTCAGTTCTAAATCTGCTTCCCTTATTTTGAAGCTATATCCACTAATTCTAGTTTCACCCACTAGTGGAAACAACTTCCCTGCTTCTTTCTTATCTATTCCCTTCATAATCTTATATATCTCTATAAAATCTCCCCTCATTCTTCTGAATACCAATGAGTATAGCCCCAGTCTACTTAATCTCTCCTCATAAGCCAACAATCTGGAATCAATCTAATGAATTTCCTCTCCACCTCCTCCAGTGCCATTTTATTCTTTCTCAAGTAAGGAGACCAAAACTGTACACAGTACTCCAGGTATGGCCTCACCAACATCTTATACAACTGTAACATAACCTCGCTGTTTTTAAACTCCATCACTTTAGCAATAAAGGCCAAAATTCCATTTGCCTTCTTAATTACCTGCATACCAACACCTTGAGATTCCTGCACAGCAGCATGTTGCAACTTTTTACTATTTAAATAATAGCCCATTTTGCTATTACTCATACCAAAATGGGTGACCTCCTATTTACCAACATTATACTCCATCTGCTAGATCCTCATCCACTCACTTAGACTATCCACATCCCTTTGCAGACTTTCAGTCCAAAGGTATGTGGGTTAGATGGATTGGCCATGATGAATTGCCCCTTAATGTCAAGGGGATTAGCTAGAGTGCATGGGGTTTTGGGGATACGGCCTGGATGAGATTATGGTCAGTGCAGACTCGATGGGCCAAACAGTCTTCTGCATTGAAGGGATTCTGTGAAACCTTTATAGCTTTATAGAATCTTAGTTAGGCCCACTTGGAATATAGTTTCAATTCTGGTCACCACACTACCAGAAGATGTGGAAACTTTGAAGAAAGTAAGAAAAGATTTATCAGGATGTTGCCTCGTATGGAGGGCATTAGCTATGAGGAGAGATTGGAGAAATTTGGTTTGTTCTCACTGGAATGGCGGAGGTTGAGGGGTGACCTGATAGAAGCCTACAAGATTATGAGATGCATGGACAGAGTGGATAACCAGAAGCTTTTTCCCATGGTGGAAGAGTCAATTACTAGGGGGCACAAGTTTAAGGTGTGAGGGGCAAGGTTTAAAGGAGATGTACGAGACAGATTTTTTACATAGAGAGTAGTGGGTGCCTGGAACTCACTGCCAGGGGAAGTACTGCAAACGGATACGGTAGTGACTTTTAACGGGCATCTTGACAAATACATGAATAGGATGGGAATAGAGGGATGTGGTCCCCGGAAAGGTAGGGGGTTTTAGTTAAGTCGGACAGCATGGTCAGTGCAGGCTTGGGGAACCAAAGGGCCTGTTCATGTGCTGTAATTTTCTTTGATCTTTGTTGTTTGTTCTTTGAAATTAATTCTAAGTTCTGGCATTTTAATTCAATTTTACATTATATTAGAAAATAAACAGTAAGCAGTGACCAAGGTAGTAAAGGGCACAAAACAATCAAAATTCACTCACATACTATTTTACCAACAACTACATGAAAAAAGGAGTTAAAGTACACATTCCATTATCATACAAGTATGAATATTGAGATCACGGGCCTACTGATGGTATCTATGACTCAGGTTTCATGTACCAATCAAAAATACAGTGATCCTTATCAGGTTTTGCAAATTAATTACATATGGCTACTGGCTAACATAATGTACAAAAATGCATACATGGAATTTTGACATTTTCATGATAGGGTGTTATTTCATGAGCTGGTCATTGCATACTATTGCCAAAATCAGGTCTTATAGTCCAAAGCGATAGGTGCATTCAACGGGAAACCCCACTGACAATGGCGGGATTGTAAGATCTCGCTGCCAGCGAGTGTGTGCCACCTCCCACTGCCATGAAACACACCGCAGAAATGGAGAACAATCCCGACCTATGGTATTAATGATCATTATTCTGATGCAAACATAATGCCATTTATATTAAAAGTATAATATAAGTACTGTATCTGCATTATAAAACAATTAATGCACAAACTTTTAATTGTAATGGTCGTCATTTAGGAATAATATTTGCTGTGTTTATAGGATAGATTTCCATTCTCAGTTGCCTAATGTTAATGAATCTCATTTTTCTCTCAGGAATTGCACAGCGGTGCACATCTATCAAGTATCACTACTCCCAGCCCATCCGTCTAAGAAATATTCCTTTCAATCTTACAAAAACCATTCAGCAGGATGAGTGGCATCTGCTGCGTAAGTGTATATTAGTGTAAAACTGTGCTATACTCATGGTCCTTTTGAGTTTTGCTTTTCCTTTCTCCCTCCACACAAGTGTTTCTGCTCGCTTTTCCACAAGTACAACCCTAGTTATTGGCAGCAAGTGTCAGAAACAGGGCAAATGGCAGGAAAATCTCAGGCTTACTCCTGTTCTACTGCCAAGTCACTATTGTAGGTTCAGTAGAAAACCCATTACTGAGCATGAGATTTGACACTGATGTTACAGCCAGTGAGTGGGGAGAAACCCTGAGGAAACTATTGGCTATAGTGTGGAGATCTTGCACAAGAAAGACTTCTTCCTGTGTAGCATTTCACAGTTTCAGGTGTAATCATTTCTGGCAAGACTGAAGAAGGTGGTGATAAACTTTACTCTTGAACATTTGTAGGTGTGATGGTGAAAGTGCACCCACAGTATTGTTAGATTAGGAGTTCTCTGATTGTAACTAGTGACAATGAAGGAATGAGGAGATATATACTGCAGTTGGTTTGGCCTGCATCATGGAGAGGAACTTGGAGGTAATGGTTTCCATGTACCTGCTGCCTTTGCCCTTCCAATTGGTGGAGGTCATGGGTTTAGTGGATGCTGCCACAGAAGTTTTAATGAGTTGCTGCAATGGATCCTATGAATACCGCATATTGCAGTGACCATTTAAAGCTAGGTTAAGTATGCATCTGGAAACAATCTGATCTAGGTAAAATATTTAGGTAGGGTTCTGCAAATGGTGGGTAGATAGTCAGGTGTTGGATCCATTGTATTGCAGCTCTGCTGATTTCTATGTCCATTTAATTTTCCATGTCATATTTGCTGGTTGCCAGATGTGTCTGTCTAAGTAAGGACAAGCAGAGTTAAATGAGCCGGGAATGGTTCTGACCTTCCTCAGATCCCATTTTTTTGTCATTGTCAACTCAATTACATTGGATGCTAATCATGCTTGGGTAAAGTAGACATGTATTGTTGCTGGACACTAATTTAGTGCAGAAAACTGCATGTAACCAATGCCAGGGCTGTACCCTAACTGCAAATTACTTTGACACTCAATTTCTGCTGGTTCATTTTTGAATAGATTGCTCGAAAATGCACAGGCAGCATTTTTACCTGAGAACAATATTTTCAATCTACTTGGATCTTGCATGTATTTCAGGGAAACACAGTCTAGTGAATTACAAGACAGCATCCCAAATCCCTTTTCTCTGTGACTCAGCATGCATTGTAGTTCATAATTCTAACTGTAATAAAAAAATTCCATTTCACTTTACAATTTCACTGGAATGCTGCTGAAACTAATATCCTTTATAGCTTTTGTGAATGAATACTAATGAGGTTTTTCTTTTTTTTGTTTCTACTTGACTAATGTAGATTTGAGGAGGATCACTGCTGGATTCCTGGGCATGGCAGCTGCTGTCCTGTTGTGTGGGTGCATTGTAGCATCTATGAGCTTCTTCTGGGAAGAAAACCTCACTCAGCACGTGGCAGGTCTCCTTTTCCTAATGGCAGGTCATTTTCCAGCACTTTACTTCAGCACTCTGTGTGTCTATATTAATTGCGGATTACGAATTGTACTCCTAATGTATGCATTTTGAAAGTGGGTGGGGTGAACAGTATACCAATACGGTTCTCCTCTATATCAGCGAAACCAAACGCAGACTGAGTGACCAGTTTGTTGAACATCTTCGGTCCATCCGCATGTAGGACCCAGACCTTCCTGTCGCTTACCACTTCAGCACACCATCCTGCTGTCCTGTCCACATGTCCGTCCTTGTCCTTTTGCAATGTTCTAGCAAACCCCAACACAAACTGGAGGAACAGCACCTCATCTTCCGATTGGGCACTTTATATCCTTCCAGACTGAACATTGAGTTCAACAACTTCAGAGTGTGAACTCTCCCCTCCACCTTCACCCCATTTCCATTTATTTTATTTCATTCTGTTTCTTCTTTTCCTCTCATTTGTCCATTTTTAATCACCCTTCTTTCTCACTTCCATTTTTCCACTTCTCTATGCCCACTCTCCATCTTGACCCCCTCTTTAGGGCAACTGCCTTAACAACCCGTACCTCTGTTCTGCCATTCACACATTCAGATTACTTAGTGGACACTTTTAGAACCTTTCTCAGCCGCCTTCATCCTCACTTACATTCTTCTTACCCAAATACAGCCATCCCCTCACACCCCACACCCACAGTATAAATCTCTCTGATTTTCTTTGATCTTAACTCCAACAAAACATCATTCGGAGTCAAAATGTTGGCTCTATTCTCTTTTTTTCACAGATGCTGTCAAACCTGCTGTGATTTTCCAGCATTTTCTGTTTTTGAACTGTATACTCCCCCTTCATTCAGTCCCCGCCCCTTGACACTATCGATTGCCCATTGGGCACCATCAGGGTGCCTGACTGACAGTGCCAGGATACTGGTAGGCAGTGCCAGTGTGCCAGTTGGGCACTGTTCTCCACTGCATCCAACCACCCAGGAGGTCCCAATGGCCGCCAGTCCCACCAGCGAGGCCAACACGTCTGGTCTCTGTTGCTGGAGACGATACATGATGTTTGTCAGTGAGGCCCCCCTATAGCATTTTTTAATTATTATTCATTCATAGGACATGGGCATCGCTAGCTGGTCAACATTTATTACCCATCCCTAGTTGCCCTTGGAGAGTAGTTGAGAGTCAACCACATTGCTGTGGCTCTAGACTCACATGTAGACCAGACCTGGTAAGGACGGCAAATTTCCTCCCCTAAAGGACATTAATGAACTAGATGGGTTTTTTCCAACAATCAACAATGGTTTCATGGTCATCAGTAGATTATTAATTCCAAGTATTTTTTATTGAATTCAAATTCCACCATCTTCTGTGGTAGGATTCGAACCCAGATCCCCAGAATAGTATCACTGGATTAATAGTCCACTGATAATATCACTAGGTCATCATCTCTCCAGTTGCATTCCCCTGCTTTTTCATGTACCCCTTATACTTTGGCGTGTAGATAGAAAGGCCAACATTTCATTAGCCTTTTTTTGATGATTTTCAGTATCTGTCTGTGACATTTTAACAATCTATATTCATGGAGTCCTATGTCTCTTTGGAGCTCTGCTGTTTTCCAGATTTTTATCCTTTGGAAAGTGTTCTGATTCCAATCTTCTTAGATCCAAAAGTGAATGACCTCACATTTGCTTGTAATGAAATCCATATGACAGCTTTGCCCACTGGTTTGATTCATCAAAATATCTTTGTAATGATACGCTGCTCTATCCTGCGATGCTTTTAATTTTTGTGTCATTAAAAAAAAACTTTGATGTATAGCTGGCTATCACATCATTTAATTCATCATGATGAATAGTTTAAACCTCAGTACAAATCCCTGTAAATCAAAGTAACTGCCCATTACAATAAAGTAAGCATTCAAAGATCACAGAATTGTTACAGTGCTGAAGAAAGCCACTTGGCCCATCATATCTGTGCCAGTTTTCCAAAGAAATATCATGGTTTAGTGCCATTCCCCTGCCTTTTCCCGTACCCCTGCACATTGTTTCTATTCAAATAATTATCTAACGCCCTCTTGAAAGCCTCAATTGAATCTGCGTCCACGACACTTCCAGGCAGTGCATTCCAGATGTGAACCACTCATTGTGTGAAAAAGTTTTTTCTCTCATCTCATTTATCTCTTTTGCAAATTTCTTCAAATCTGTGCGCACTTGTTCTGGATCCTTTTACAAGCAGGAACAGTTTCTCCCTATCTACCCTATCCAATCTTTCAGATTTTGAACATCTCTATTAAGACTCCTCTTGGCCACCTTTTATCCAAGGAAAACAACTTAAAGTCTCCAATTTATCCTCATAACTGAAGTTTCTCAACCCAAGAAGCACTCTTGTAACTTTGAAAATGTGATAATTATATAAAATAATCTCTGACTTGTAATGTTGCTTTCACATAGGTGTTAATTTTGTTAAGTGTTGTATTTTAAGTATCACTAGTCACCTTGTAATAAATCCAAAAACCTGTCAAAATGCATCACTTTCTTCCACTTAAACCAATTTGCCATATTCATTGTATTTATTTTACTTGGTAAAAATAAATGCTGCATTGTTGAAATAGCATTATATTCTGGGAAGAAATAACAGCAAATTTTCTTCTTTTTCCCTCTTTAGGAATCTTTTGCACAATTTCTCTTTGCACGTTTGCAGCCAGTGTTTCGTATGATCTGTCGCGTCAACCAAAATTTATCTACGGGCTACCAAGTGATATTGACCATGGGTATAGCTGGTCCATTTTCTGTGCGTGGTGTAGCCTGGGGTTAACGATGATGGCAGGCTGTTTGTGCACCGCTTTCCCATTCCTTAGCAGAACCAAGACAATCCATCAAAAGTCCATCAGAGATTCCTCCGTATAAACGTCACTTGATGAAACACTTGTTATGAGGGATCTCTGCTTCCCTGATCTCATCTTGTGTTGGGAGTGAGGCATCTGTGTTTTTGATTCTTCATCCATTATGCCAAGATTATTCCTTACAGTATATCTATGCTTGTGTCTTGAAAGCACAGGTGGTGACCTGAAAGAACTGAGAGTTCAATTTAAGCTATCAAACATAAAATTAAGCAGCTACTGACTATATTCCACTTAAAATGACAAATATTTCGTCACTGTCACCTCCATTTTGTTTGGTTATTCCAATTCTGAGATGTGTTGAAATTGTTTTCTTGTGATGTTCCCTTTTTTGTACACTACCAATATTCTATTGTTATATTCCAAATTCAAAAACATTACAGAAATATTAAAACTGGGCTCAGCTATTCAAACATCAGTTGTACCTTAGGGTTTAGAATGCCACTTTCTTGGTATCCAATGGGAGAATATTTTAATAGTTTCCCATCTGTAAATTAAGCACATTGGGAGTGGAAACAGTCATTGATGGTAATGTGAAATGGATAATAGCAAATTGGGAACCCGGTTCATATCTGTCCAATATTTTTTCATTTGATTCCAAAGAAAATCAAGTGAGGTGAACATGGGCCGCCAATTTACTATTCTCTATTTTGTGCTGCTATCAAGGATCAATGTCACCCCATTTACTTTAAACTGCCAGGTCCAAGCATGAATTTGCACTTTTACATTCCAAATATTGCCTCTCTTAAAGCTGTGGTTGATTCTTTTACCAAACTATGTATTTTGAAAAAGATCCAACTGTAACTATTTGACAATAATGTACAGTCAGTTGTTGTGTTGAATAATGTGAATGAATATGTGAATAATTGGTACAGTTGTTGCA
This sequence comes from Sphyrna mokarran, assembly GCA_024679065.1. Taxonomy (NCBI): domain Eukaryota; kingdom Metazoa; phylum Chordata; class Chondrichthyes; order Carcharhiniformes; family Carcharhinidae; genus Sphyrna; species Sphyrna mokarran. Next base: position 19,777,706 of record JAGIQG010000012.1, on the reverse strand, counting down.
ATATTCCCATGTGTGGTGCTGAGTGTAAATATTTTGTGCTTTGTCTGTATACACAGTTTTATTTGATAACATTGAAGATTCGGTGACTGAGAAATTGGCTCTCACCTGACTGGTGTCAAATGGGATCAAATGAACCATGAAAAATTGGTCTGCTGGTCTTATTTGTTGACCACTGATGGACTCTAGGTTTCAGTCAAGGCCCCGAATACAATTCATAGCCCTACTAAGAACAAAGATCAGATGGTCGAGGTGGTAAGCAGAGGACCTTTGGTGGTGTTTTGAGCACATGTTCACCATCTGTGAGTTTGCCAGCAAGGGCTCAAGATCTGGATAGCAATGTTCTTGCTGGCGAGAGCATGATTTCAGATATGCCCCACCCCTCACCGGTGATGTCATAAGGTCCACGAGACACATGTTAGAGCGCAGCTGGAATATTGTGTACAGTTCTGGGTGCCAGTCAGAATGTGAGTGTATTAGAGGTTCACAAGAATGGCTATAGGAATGAAAAACTTCAGATATGAGGAAAGATTGGAACTATTCTCCACAGAATGAAGATGGCTAAGAGGAGATTTAATAGAGATGTTCAAAATCATGAGGGGTTGGACAGAGTAGATAAGGAGAAATTGTTCCTGCTTGTAAAGGGATCAAGAATGAGAGGGTACAGATTTATGAGTGATTTGTAGAAGAAGAAATTGTGATCTGAGAAGGAAGTTTTCACACTACAAGTGGTTTGGGTCTAGAATGCACTGCCTGGAAGTGTGGTGGAGACAGGTTCAATTGAAACATTCAAGAGGGCAATATGTGATTACTTGAATAGAAAAAATGTGGAGGGGTAAGGGAAAGGCAGGGAAATGGCACTAAGGCACAATACTCATTTGGAGAACCGGTGCAGACACGACAGACCAAATGGCCTCCTCTACACTATAACAATTCTGAGGAAATAGGCAGGACAGGAATATTACGATGGAACTGAGAGGAATATCCCTGCTTCTCCTGATTTCAAAATAAGATGAATTAAAAAAATACTGCCTTCAGCAGTTCCTGTCCATTGAGAACAGTTAGTTTATCTACAAAGCCCCAAGACAATACTGACCACAGCATGCAGAGCACACACAACAGTCAGCTACTGAAGGATTTTGAGAGAGGGCCTCAAACATGTGTTAGGCCCTAATTTGCATAAGCAAAGTGGCTACTGCATTTTTCAGACACCAGGCCATGAATGTCTATGCAGAAGCCTTTATCAATATAACTGGTGATGCACTTTGAGTATGGAATGTGTGTGTGTATGCTGCCTGTCATGTTGATATTTGGCTGCCCATTTTACACTTGTAATATGGGTGTACACTATTTCTAGGCAGGTTTTTTAATAAATAATATGCACGTTGGAATCCCTTATAGATACCAGATACCATGCTAGATGACCTGCTTAGATATTATATGAGACAATATATGCATAGCTCAGTATGAAGTATCCACACTTAGATGTTATTCTATATGATGCAAATCTTTTAATGTTCTTATGTTCCTGGAAAAGTGACATGCTTTTTCAAAAGTGAAATAAACTTATCTGGTAACAAAAACCTTTCTTCCAATAAAAAAAATCCCCAACAAATAATTACTTTTTTCCTCCATTTATTTTAAATTGTGCAACATTAATAATGAAGGAAAGGTTCAGCTGTCAATGTGAAGCTAACATTGGAATGAAAGTGCATGTGTACCTTTCTAGACAGAATGCTTTAGGAACTTTCTGCCCCTACTGAAGGGTGCAGCCACCAGGACAGGTGCAGAAGCACTGGGGCCAGATCCCCTCTGAGGGCAGTAGTGGAAAGGGTATTAATTGTTCAGCAGGTTTCAAGGCCATTCTGAGAAGGTTTCTTCTGTTAATTACTCTCAGTCCAGATCTTATACCTGTGATTTACAGCCTGGACCAAATTTCTGAGCAAGTTTAGGGCATCCAATCCAAATCTGTAGTGGCAGGCTCAGTGTAGGAGGCATCCTTGCATGTTGTGGGGCCAGTGTATCTCTGTCTGTGAGAAGTTTAAATTTCCTGCATAAGACTCCCTCTGGGTACTGACACACGTATCAGTGGCAAATGTCTCAAAGTTCACTGCTAATTCCATCACAAGTTGGGTGAATTAGACAGATCAGTTTTTTTGTCTGACAAGGGGCATACATGCAATGGATCATGAGAGGGCTGCTCTTGGATTTTTCAAGAGTATCCTAGTGCTTCATGTCATTAGTGTATGCTTGAACTGGACCAGTTGATGGGCAACACGACAGCTCAGTGACTGTCGCTGTGCTGTGCAGATACATGGATTTGGGCCTGTGTCTGTGGGAGTTTGCACGCATTTTCCCCATGCTTGATTGGATTTTCTCCGGGTGCTCTGGTTTCCTCCCACACCCCAAAGATGTGCTCTTAGGCTGATTAGCAAAACAATTTCTCCCTAAATTGTCTTGCAAATTTGGTTCCAATGTATAGATCTATAAACATAGGGATCATGGGTAGAAGTGGGAACATTGTGGTGGCGGCGCGGGCTCATTGGGCTGAAGGGTCTGTTTCCCGTGCTGTTTTGTTCTTTGTTCTTTATAGACCTTTACCTGAAATTGACATATGCAAGTTATTGGTGTTTGACAAATTTATTTCAATTAACTGTGTATTGTGGTATTTCAAATAATTGTGATGGAAGTACAAAATCTCAGAGTTCAGAGCACAGCAGAAAAGATGATGAATGTGATCAGGTACTTTGATGCAAATGTCAGCTGCAATAAATGCCAGCGAACATGGGAACTTGTCCAACAAAACTTGCATTTATGTAGAGCCTTAAAGTAGTAGAACTTCCCAAAGAACTTCATAGGAGCATAATCAGACTGTAATGTTTTAAGGAACTGGATCAGGCAGAGATTCATGATGTCTTGCATTCTATTGTTGTCTGGAAATTAAACACTTCGACCAGCTTACAACAAAACTTATTTACCCAGGTGCTCTTACTCATGACAAAGGACAAGAGTCGGTTCATAGTTATACTTAAAGAAATGCTGTCGTTATTAGAAAACGTTTGGTACCAACTTCAACAAAACATTTTCAGTAAATGAAACTTTTTAAATTTAAACAAAAATTATTCTAGCGTATTTATCTGAGACCTGAATACTACCCATGAGGTTGAACTGGCCAGGCTCACTCCACTGGGTACGAATGTTGATCTTGGGTCTTTCTTGAACCCAGGATCTTCTACATGGCAAAAATTGGTCTCAAGTCTTCATCTCTACTGCCAACATCGAGATCAAGTCTTTGCGGGGGTGGCCTCCCAGTGACTCCCTCTTTCTTCTGGAAAGTTCTCCAGCTTCCAGACAATAAGATTATCAACCAGGGATCGCAACACCCAATGAGGTTGCTGATTACATATTTGGAAGACACCAAGGCCCCCTAGATGTCCATTCTCAGGTACACAGGGTGCGCATAGCCCCTTTCTATATAAAGTAACAACAGGAGTCTCAGGTGCCAAAGGGAGTCTGGCCAAAACTGGGAAGTATATAAACACTGTCCTTATTTGGTCAGGGCTGAGCACTTGAAGTTCCAGATTTCAGAATAAGTCCAGAACTGCCCTTGATCGTCTCTGACCTATGTCTGTGTTTAAACTTGGCCTTCCGAATTCCCATTAGGCCTAGCTGTGGAGGCTGCTGGCTGCTGTTTAATTTAGATTGTCCAATTCTATGTCGGGCCTATTTGCACAGGCCATTGGCCATTTGGCCACACTATTCTTGTTCATGTTGAGGATGAGCCTCTGAAAGAGACATATTTCGGAAAGAGAACAAAAGCCTCAAAGATCTGGATGACATAGCATTCAATTCACAATCAAGAACTGTTATATAGACAAAAACATCAGTGATCCATTGTGGGAGAAAGAAATTGAATATTAAAATCAAGAAAAGGAAGCCAGTGTTTAGATCAAGATGTGTCACATTATGTACTTAATATGAGTTCTTTATTTTGTAGTGATGGTGGCTCATTGAGGAGATCTTGAGGTATGTATGATTAAACATAAACAGTTTTGTTAGTGTGCTTTTACTAAATATAGTTACAAGGATAGTCTTGCATGGAACTATTCCATGCAGGCATGCTGCTTACTGAATTCAGTTCTAGACTGTTCCCTGACCATGTGACTATATACATCACATCATGGGCAGTGCCACTCTCCAGTGCCAGGTTAACCCTTGTTCTGCTGAGCACTTTACAATGAATGCACATACATATCACCATAACATGAATGTTTCTGGATAATTTGGAATATTTATTATTTTGGGCATTAAAGTCAAACAGGATAAATTGGATCAGCCACATGCTGTATAATTGGGAGAAAATACAAATGGAGATTGTTAAGAGGAGATTTGATAGGAGTGTTTACAATCATGATATAGGTCTTGATAGGTTAAATAGAGAGCAAGTATTTTCAATAACCTGGAGGATAATAAACGAGAGGGCATATGAGATAATTAACAAAAACACAAAGGCAACATGAGGAAAATCTTCTGCAATGAGTGGTTGGGATTTTGAACGCACTATCTGATAGGTTGGTGAGTATAAATTAAAGAGTTTGAGAATTAGATATATACATAGAGGAGAAACAAACTGTAGCAATTTGAAGAAAAATCAAGGAAGCAAGGTTAACTGATTGTTCTTCAAAAGCACAGAATCGAGGGCTCTGACTGCATTTCACTATTCTCTGATTCTATATAAGAGGAAAGAAGCTTTTGAGATGGTGAGAAAAGGCTGTTACCTATTTTTAGAGGTCTTAAGTTATGAGGAAATATTAGGAATGCATCTTAAAGTGGAATATTGTTACTGAAAAACATGATTTTTCTTCATTTAGAATGAATGAACTAATACAGGCCAAATGGCATTCTTCAACTTCCCTATTCTGCCTCATTCAGGCCTTTCCCTCCTTTACCCGAATTCTGACCCTAAGGGTTGAGGTTAAATTGCAGAAACTAAAATGCAGGGCTCAGTCCACCAGACACTAGGCTTCCTGTTAATGTTTGCTGTCATCAGGCTGCTGAAATTGACCACAACATATGGATGTTGGGGATATACAGGTTAGTGTGGATATAAGTTGTGGCTCCAAAGCAGGCCTCATTGATGCCTCACCATGCCGGAGCCAGCAATCATAGAAATCAGTAAAGAATGTGACTTTCCCACTCCCATATCAGTCAGAAATCCCATAAAAATTTTCACTTTCTTCAATCAGATGTAACTGAGTTTTTAATGGTAATGCACCCAACATTTGTTGAATGATGGAATTGACCCCAATCAGATAGCATTGTATTCATGACATGTCAATAAATTATTAATTATTAGATGCATTTTCAAATATATACTTTATTCATATAAATTTGCAATAGCACATTACATAATGGTTCAAATTGGATATTAAATGAAGTGCACTAGTGTTCAATTCATTTGATGAATGCCTTACCACACTTCCAATGAATTTACATTTAATGTTAAACATCCTCTGCTGTTTCCCTGCCATATCAAGGCAGTGGGCTTTCAACAGAGGATTTTCTATATTGAGTCTTTGTGGAAGCTACCCCAAGTTCCTCAGCATGTAGTTCTAGTCCTTGGAATATGCTAGCCCTGTACAACTCTCTATTGTGAACAGTTATGTTGAGGTAGAAGACCAATAAGTTTCAGGCAAACCGAAAAGTGATTGATGCTCCTCTCGCAACCATTGATATTTACCTCTGTGTCCCTGGGAACAGCATGTAGAACACAGAGTTCAAGTGTCACACAGCTGCTTGGGATGAACTGTTACAAAAATCACGACATCTCTTTCCAGATCTGCTTTGCAAAAACACATTTCAGAAGGAGGTGAACAATGGTCCCTTCCCTACCACAATCAACTCAAGTGTAAGGTTTAGGGTTTCTAACCAAAAGAGAAAATGCTGGAAAATCTTAGCAGGTCTGGTAGCATCCATAAGGAGAGAAAAGAGCTGATGTTTCGAATCCAGATGGCTCTTTGTGAAAGCTAAAAGGCGTAGAAAGTGGGAGATATTTATGCTGCAAAAGCAGGGTGAGAGAATGAAAGATGAGTCATAGCCATAGAAACCAGGGGAAAAGACTGTTAATAACTGTCCACAGAGAGAATAAAGAGTATGAATGGCCAAATGGTAGAGAAGCTGTAAGCTGTGACAGGTGAGGATTTTGGGAGTGGAGGAGAAAGATGGATGATAGAGGTAGAATGTAGAGAAGGGAAAGTGAGCTGGGGGATGAGGGAGAAAAGGTAAGGGAAGGGGATGAAGTAGGCGGAAAGAGTGGGGACAAATTACGAAAGACAATAAAGAAATAAAAGATGGAGAACAGTAAAAAATTAAATAAAATGGAATGAAAACAAAGGGGGCTGAGGTGGGCAGAGCAAATCATCTGAAGTTGTTAAATTCAATACTGAGACTGGAAGGTTGTAAAGTTCCTAGCTGGAAGATGAGCTGCTGTTTCTCCAGTTTGTGTTGAGCTTCACTGGAACATTGCAGCAAGCCAAGGACAGACATATGGGCATGGGAGGAGGATCGTCTGTTAAAAAAGCAAGCAACTGGAAGCAATCACACAGATTGAAGGTTCTCAGCAAAGCACCTTTAATTTTTAACACTAAGGTCCTCAGTTGTGCTTGATCTACAAGATACAAATAACCAGTACTTCTGAATGAAGTAGAATTTATTGAATGAAATCTTACATATACTTAACAAGCAGTGAAGACAACGTAGAAGTTTCTCGTCGCTCAAGTTCCCAGGATAAATTCTCCCTAAATTGTCTCAAATTTGGTTTTTAATCCATAGCTCTATAAACATAGACAGGGATCACGGGTAGAGGTGGGAACATCGGGGTGGTGGCCCAGGGTTGTTGGGCCGAAGGGCCTGTTTCCCGTGCTGTTTTGTTCTTTGGTCTTTGTTCTTTGAACACTGGTATTGTCAGCACAGACTATATCCCTCTTCTTTCTCTTTGAGGCAATGTTGAATTGTGTCCAAAAGAGTCATACCGTAGAAGCCACAGTATCATTGTATCAACAGGGATTAATATTTCTCAATTTTAATCCCTCAGTATCCCATTCTTTCCTCCTCTTTTGGAGATGATCCAAATTTACTCTTTCTATTGGAAGTAGGATGCAAATCATCCTGTGTCACCCCATCTTTATCAACACCTGCTTTATGTGTCGTAGGCTCCAGAAATTTAGAATAGAAACCCTGTAGTGCAGAAAGAGAACATTCGGCCCATTGAGTCTGCACCAACAACAATCCCACTTAGGTTTTATCCCTGTAATCTCACATATTTACTCTACTAACCCCTCTAGCCTAACATCCCAGAACACTAAAGGACAATTTAGCATGGCCAAGGCACCTAACCCGCACATCTTTGGACTGTGGGAGGAAACCAGAGCTTCCAGAGTAAACCTGAACAGACATGGGGAGAACGTGCAAACTCCACACAGACAGTGACCCAAGCTGGGAATTGAACCCAGGTCTTTGGAGCTGTGACGTAACAGTGCTAATCACTGTGCCACTGTGCAGTCTTCCATCACAACAATGTATATTTCCTTCCAGAGATAAAAAAAGCAATAAATAAAATCACATTCTATTGTCAACACATCTTAACACAAGGCCGAGGCCATAGCTATTAATATCAACAGTTAAGATCATTTTTTATCAGAAAATCTGAGAATAGGTTTCCTCTCTAGCATAGATCAATTTGCTTTGATTATGATTAAGCATACAATCAAGCCCATGATCTGTTTTAATGCCTGTTCTTGTCAGCTGAATCTAGAATGTCTTTTTCCTGGCACCATAAATTGGATTAAATTTGAATTGGTTTTTAGAGCAAACAGGGAGATGGATTAAGGGCTTTCTGAACCACTCTGCACATTAGATTTGTAATTCCAAGGAACAACTTCTTTCCTGTTCTGTAACTAGCTTGAGTGTGAATTGTCTAACATAAATTCAAACTGACCATTTTAAACATGGTTAAAGAATGTGCAGTAACTTGGCTTCACCAGTTAAGAACAAACTATACATGGTTATTAATAAACAACTATTTACAGATTGATAAAGGCAAAATATGGCGAATGCTGATATTTGAAACAAAAGCAGAAAATGTTGGAAAATCTCAGCAGGCAGGTCTGACAGCATCTGTGGAGAAAGAATAGAGCCAACGTTTCAAATCAGGATGACCCTTCATCAGAACTAGAGACAATGAAAATCAGAAAGATTTATGCTTGCGAAGGTGAGGGACAGGCTATAATTGATAGGAATGGCATAGACAAAAAGACAAAGGGAATGTAAATGGTGATGATAAAAGCTGAGAATGGTGTTAATAGCATCCATTAAAAGATCAGAATGTGTAAACAACAAAACAAAGGGCAGAGTGAAGGAATGTGGCAGTAGCCCCTAATGGTGTGAGAGAGGGAGGGAAACAAGGCTGAAAAGCGAGATGTTAGAAGTGGAAAATAAAGATTAAGAACATAAAGTAATAAAAATGGATGATTAAGATGAAAAAAATAAATTAAATAAATGGAGATGGAGTGGAGATGGAAGGAAGAGTTCATGCTCTTGTTGAACTCAATGTTCAGTACAGAAGGCTAATTGTAAGATGAGGTGATGTTCTTCCAGTTAATGTTGGGTTTCACTGGAACATTGCAAAAGGCCAAGGATGGAACTGTGGACAGGTGAATGTAGAAATGGCAAATGACAATTCATAAGACAAGTCTTGGCCACAATCATTTCTGAAACCCAGTTTGGGCCACTTAAAAAGTTTTTCATATACACTGCATCATCTATTTTGAATGATCATGCATCTTTAGTCGAATTATGATTCCTCTTGTAGTTGCACTGTCTTGTCTTTACCTTCGCCACTAAATTTGCGAATGCCAGACTCAGCCTAGATTTTAGGTGATGATCCATCAATAGTTCTGCTGATATATATGGATGATCGAATGCGAAGTAGTCCTGTAAGCTAATAATAACCAAGCTATTCCCAAAGATGCAACTGATTGTTTCTTTAAGCCATCCTTGAAAATCTGGATTGCTTGTTCAAACAGTCCATTAGATGAGGAATGATACAGTGCATTCCTTATGTGCTTTATCCAATTGAAAGACAGAAAACTTTGAAATTCCACAATTGTGAAGGGCATTCCATTATCTGAAAGGAATGTGAGGCACTGACAAAGCTTCTCAATTGTGCTATGTGTGATTTTGGATCTCATCTCAAATACTCCATCCATTTAGAGTAGGCATCTACCACTAGTAGAAACATAGTATCCAAGAAACAGGTCCCACATAATCTATGGAGACTTGCATCTCTGGCCAACCTGATCATTCCCATGGTTCCAATGGGCTGTAACAGCTTTTTTAAAATTCATTCATCAGGCATGTTTGGGGACATTTAGACTATGGATCAGTTTATAGGTTTGACTCCCAAACAAACTTACGTAAGAACATAAGAACATAAGAAATAGGAGCAGGAGTAGGCCATCCACCCCTCGAGCCTGCCCCGCCATTCAATAAGATCATGGCTGATCTGCAGTGGTTCAGTACCACTTTCCCGCTTTCTCCCCACAACCCTTAATTCCTTTGTCAATTAAAAATCTATCCACTCTTGACTTGAACATATTCAGTGAGGAAGCCTCCACCACCTCATCAGGCAGAGAATTCCAAAGATTCACCACCCTTTCTGTGAAGAAACCCCTCTGCAACTCCAATCTGAACCACTCCCCCTAATCTTGAGGCTACGCCCTCTAGTCCTGCTATCTTTGTTAAGCGGGAAGAGTCTCTCAACCTCTACCCTATCCATCCCCTTCATTATCTTATACATCTCTATAAGATCCCCTCTCAGCCTTCTAAACTCCAAAGAATACAAACCTAGCTTATTCAGTCTCTCCTCATAATCCAACACCCTCATCTCCGGTATCAGCCTAGTAAACCTTCTCTGTACCCCCTCCAAGGCCAATATATCCTTCCTTGAATGCTGCGACCAAAACTGCACACAGTACTCCAGCTGCGGCCTCACCAGCACCCTATACAGCTGCAACAGAACCTCCCTACTTTTATATTCTATCCCCCTAGCTATAAAGGCCAACATTGCATTCACCTTCTTAATCACCTGCTGTACCTGCATACTGTGCTTTTGCGATTCGTGCACAAGGACCCCCAGATCCCTCTGCACCGTCGCATGTTGCAGCTTTTCTCCATTTAAATAGTAATCCTTCCTACCATTATTCTTACCAAAATGGATAACCTCACACTTGCTAATATTATACTCCATCTGCCAGGTCCTCGCCCACTCACTCAACCTATCCAGATCCCTCTGCAGGCTTTCCACACCTTCCACGCAATTTGCTTTTCCACTCATCTTCGTGTCATCAGCAAATTTTGTCACCCTGCCCTCTGCCCCTTCCTCCAGATCATCTATGTAAATGGTAAATAGTTGAGGCCCCAGCACCGAATCCTGGGGCACTCCACTAGTCACCAGCTGCCAATCAGAATAGCATCCATTAATACCTACCCTCTGCTTCCTATTAGACAAACAATCCTCTTATCCAGTCTAACACCCTACCCCCGCCTCCCTGCACCTTAACCTTCTGCAGCAATCTTTTGTGAGGCACCTTATCAAACACTTTTTGGAAATCCAAAAACACCACATCCACCTGTTCCCCTTAACGAATCCGTGCTGCGTCTGCCTGATCAAACAGTTCATTTCCAGGTGCCTCATTATTTCTGCTTTAACTACGGATTCAAGCATTTTTCCTACTACAGACGATAAACTTACCAGCCTATAATTCCCTGCCTTCTGTGTGCTACCTTTTTTAAACAGCGGCTTAACATTAGCCATTTTCCAATCTTCCAGCACTTTTTCTGGAATCCAATGAATTTTGAAAGATAATTACCAGGGCATCCACTATCACCTCTGCCATTTCCTTGAGAACCTTGGGATGCATTCCATCCGGTCCTGGGGACTTATCTGCCCTCAGCCCCATTAGCCTATCAAGCACCATCTCTCTAGCGACTATAATCTCATCAAGGACCTCATCTCCTACCACCTTTCTATCCTTAATTTCGGGCAAGCTATTTATGTCTTCCTCCGTAAAGACTGACACAAAAAGCTTTTTTCAAGGTCTCTGCCATATCCCTGTCATCCACCATTAAACCACCCCTCACAACCTCCAAGGGTCCTACATTAATTCTGGCCATCCTCCTATTCTTTATATACTTATAAAAACTCTTACTGTCCTTTTTGATGTTTCAAACTAGTTTAGCCTCATATTCCATCTTTCCTTTTTTAATCACCTTTTTAGTCACTCTCTGCCATTGTTTAAAACTTTCCCAATCCTCTGATTGCCCACTATTTTTAGCCGTTCTGAATGCCTCAGCTTTAGATTTAATACTCTCCTTAATTTCCTTGGAGAACCACGGCTGATTTTCCCTTCTTCTACAGTCCTTCTTCACCATTGGAATATATTTATGCTGAGTACTGATAAAGATCTGTTTAAAAATCCCCCACTGTTCCTCAGCTGTCCTACCAACTAGCGCACTCCTCCAATCCACAGTCGCCAATTCCTCTCTCATCCTATCATAGTCCCCTCTGTTCAAATATAGTACACAGGTCTGGGACCCTACTACCTCATCCTCCATCTGCATCATAAATTCTACCATACTATGATCACTCATCCCTAGAGGACCCCTCACACGAATATCCCTAATTCTACCCACCTCATTACATAGTACCAGGTCTAAGATAGCATGCTCTCTCATCGATTCCGTAACGTGCTGTTCAAGGAACCCATCCCTACAGCATTCCAAAAACTCTTCCTTCAGCCCGCCGTGTTCGACTTAACAGTACTTAACAATATTGCCTTTTTCTTTTCTTCCTCCTGTATTCTGTTTGTTTTGAAGAAATATTCTATTTACTCAGCATACCATACTCGTCAAAGGAGGCATCAAAAGGGACCCACTCTACCCAATACAGACATCTCTACAGCTTTGTTGTATTTCACAAGCTTGACTTCGACTTGACCAGGTTCTGCACTGATGACCTTGTAATTGTTCTCGATGCTTTTTATCTCATCATCAAATGTAGTAAATTGGGTCCACCAGTTAAGAACAAACTACGGACTTTTATTAATGGACAACAGCTATTTATAGGGTGATCATATTCAATGCTCCCAGACATGACTCTAGGAGCTAACTTACTAGGGCAAACATCAAAACATGGAAACACGAAAGCAGGGGTAAGCCATTTGGCCTTCGAGCCTGCCTGCTATTTATTTTGATCATGGCTGATCATCAAATTCAATATCCTAATCCTCCCTTACCCCCATATCCCTTGATCCTTCTGGCCCAAGAGTTATTTCTAATTTCTTCTTGAAAGCAGATGTTTTGGTGTCAACCACATTTTAGAGTAACAGAAGCTCCAACAAATTGGAGTGAAGTCCCAATTCAGTTCCTGATTGGTTATCCTGGGTCATATGACCCTTTCAGAAGAGGTCAGAGATCACAGACTGAAATTCAAATATGTTACAGATTCTGAAAAATAGAATTATCAGAATCTTACAGGAGGCAAGCATGTGGAGGAGACTTATCTGCCCTCAGCCCCATTAGCCTATCAAGCACTAATGCTTGATAGCGGGTGGTGAGACTCAAGGCATCCAAGAAGATTTTGACAGGGAGGAACCTTCTCACCATTGACCAAGCTATGATTTGGCATTTGTTTGAAAGCTCAGAAGAGGAAATATTTTACCAAATAAATTTGACAATCTGCTCAGGGCCCACCATCCAGCAGGGTCCACCATTGACAGAGTCCACCATCTTCTTTTCCTGCAAGGCCGCTGTGTAGGAGCACCCACCTTACAGGTATTGGAGTTACCATAACCAGAATGCACAAGTCACTAGACTAACTTTGGGCTTCATTTTTCTCACTTTATCAGGGAACCTGCATTCATCTTATTCATCTTTGCTGCTTCTTGTGTTTGACCAGGAATCTACCAAAGTTTTCAAAGCTGCATCTCTTTCCTGAGTAACTATCTGTGACTCTGATTTACTCCATGTGAAATCCTATCTTTCATGTTTTGGATTCACCCACAATTACAGATATCTCCTAGGTATTCAGCATTTCTCAAACTGCTGCTCTCACCTCATCCTGAGATCCAAGTTCAATGCCATGCACTGCCACTTGCCAATGCGACTGACTCATTTTATTTGCAAGTTGTTCTTGTCCACAGTTCCATCTGATCCTTCACTTCATCCAATATTTCAACAAAATACTTTTTTTTCCAGATGTGAAGGGTTATAAGCTTCAACAACTCAATATACTAATGCCATCCAGATTCTCTTCATTTCTCTCTAAACTCACCCCTGTTTCTTCTAAACTCACCCCTTGCTCTGTATTCACTCTAATGATCTGTCATCAAGCAAGGTCTCCACTTCATCCTATTTTTTAAAGTTATTTGTTCATGGGATATGAGTGTCACAGGTTGGACCACCATTTATTGCCCATCCTTAATTGCCTTTCAACTGAAATGCTAGGCCATTTCAGAGAGCATTTAAGTTTGGATCTCTTGTGGTTTGCAGCTCACTGAAAGAGGTAAGCCAAAATAAATGACTGACAGAGCTTCACAAGTAACAGAATAAAACATTAACGTCGAATGTGAGGAAGTTAGGTGAGGCTTAATCACAGTTTGAATTTTATGAGGAACAGAAGCTGGAAGATTGCTCAGTTTGAAGTTAGTGGAAGAATTTACAGTGGCTCTCATAATGCCTTGTTGCAAAATAAAGTGACGATGTGGAAATGCCAGCATTGGACTGGGGTGGGCACAGTAAAAAGTCTTATAACACCAGGTTAAAGTCCAACAGATTTATTTGGAATCACGAGCTTTCAGAGTGCTGCTCCTTCATCAGGTGGAGAAGATCTCCACAAAGATTGCAATTTTGTTAAAGGAGCAAGGCTCTGAAAGTTCATGACTTCAAATAAACCTGTTGGACTTTAACTTGGTGTTGTGAGATTTCATACCATGCAAAACAAATTAACCAGCAAATTAGCTTGCAGACATTGGAAATGTAACCAGTACAAGGGCCTGTGATTACCACAGTCAAGAGAGGCTAAATAAAAGTTTTATCTCTGAGACTAGCTGGAGCTGAGAAGAATAAGGGTGGTCCCAATAGAAGTTTTATGATTAATGTGTCTTACAAGAGAATTCTGGGGGAAGTAAGAAGTAAACCTGGGTTCATAACACATGTAGTTTATAAACTAATTGGTAAGTTAATAATACTAGAGAAATCTTGTGGTGTAGTTCTATTGGTTAAAACAAAGTATAAGGATTTATTTTTAAATGTTGAACTGGATAGTAATAATAGGCATTAAGCAGGGCTGTGTCACTGCATCGATTATTCACAATCTACTTTGCAATAACACTGCAACTTCCTGCTGACAGGCTTCCCCAAGTGGTGGTAATAATTTAAGACATTGATGGTAAACTCTAACCTCAACCAATTGAACGCCAAAACCAAAGTGACAACTACTTCTGTAATAAAGCTACAGTATGTTGGTGATGCAGGCTTTGAATTGCCATAGCAACAGTGTTTCTTGCTAAACAGGTTCAGGACAGACCAGAACTCCTGCGCAGCCAAGCTGCCATCGCTGGGGTCTCAGTGGAGAGGTATAAATAATCTTGTAAATTACCCAGGAGTACCCCTTCTTCAGACTAATCACTTTGAGCTCAACAAATGAAGAGGCTACCACTTAGCTTTGGGGATTTGCAATCGCTGAATTATAAAATAATAATAGTGACTGAAACCAAAAGAGAAAATGCTGGAAAATCTCAGCAGGTCTGGCAGTATGTGTAAGAAAAGAGCTGACATTTCAAATCTAGATAATCCTTTGTCAAAGCTAAAAGGCATAGAAAGTGGGAAATATTTATACTGCAGGGGAAGGGAATGAAAGGTGAGCCAGAGCCACAGAAACCAAGGGAAAAGGCTACTAATAGCAATCCACAGAGAGAATGAAGGGTGTGCAAAGTCAAACAGTTGAGAAGCTATAAGCTGTGACAGATGGAGATGTTGTAGAGTGGGGTGGGGTGGGGAGAGGGGCAGTGGGGAGAGAATGCGTCAGAGTAGAACGTAGAAAAATGTTAACAGGAGGGGAGAGAAAAGGGGGAATGAAGTAGTGGGAAGGAAAGAGTGGGAGGGTGAAAAATAAGGAAACCATAAAGAAATAAGATGTAGACAGCAGCAAAAAATTAAATAAATAGAATGAAAACAAAGGGGGCGGAGATTGGGTAGAGTAAATCGTCTGATTTTTTGAATTCTATATTGAGACTGGAAGGTTGTAAAGTGCCTAGCTGGAAGGTGAGATGCTGTTCCTCCAGTTTACATTGAGCTTCACTGGAATGTTGCAACAGGTCAAGGACAGACATGTGAGCATGGGAGTAGGATTGTGTGTTAAAATGGCAAGCAACTGTAAGGTCAGAGTCCTGATTGCACATGGACCGAAGGTGTTCAGCAAAGCAATCACCCAGTTTATGCTTGATCTCTCTGATATAGAAGAGACCACATTGGGAGCAGCAAATGCAATCCACCAAATTGAAAGAGATACAAGTGAAACTTTGCTTAATCTGGAACGAATGTTTCAATCTCAAGGTGGGGAATATGTAGGGAAATTGATGTTTAATGATTAGTTTTAGTTAAGTTTACACACAATTGAAGTATATCAATCCAACATGGTTTTATATTGAATTCTAGGACACAATCACATGACTTGCTCTTAGCATCACATTCAAACATTAAAGAACATGTGGCCTTAAGGCAGTGATGTAAAATATCAAGATTGAACAAACACTGGGAGAGAATTATTTCACCTTCTCAGCAATTAAAATGATCAATTCTGTTCTCTAAATTCAAAGTCATAATCTGTAGAGAAAAATAAATATTAAAACATTTGACCTTGTGTATTGAATTAGCGCAGTTTAACTTGTGATGTTTAAAGGGAGTCACTTTATTTCACCTCATGTGTAACCATCTTTGATTTTGTAAGTTTAGTATTGAGCTCTGTAATTAGCTTTTATAACTCTGTAGCTCTTTTATATTCTATACATACTTTATATTTGTGCTTTGCAAATTTATTTATTAGTTTTTAAGGTTATAAACATATTTAAAGTTTTTTTTACAGTTTATTTATTAATCACAAGTAAGGTCTACATTAACACTGCATTTAAGTTACTGTGAAATTCCCCTAGTCATCACACTTGGCGCCTGTTTGGGCCAATGCACCTAACCAGCACGCCTTTCAGACTGAAACAAACCTGAACAAACAGGCAAGGATAATATTAAAATATTATCTTATTTTAGTAAGAAATAACAGAAATAAGCATTAATGAGAGGGATGGTCCCACATATAATTGACACCTAAGAGGATCAGTCAGGGATTTTTGGAAATAACATCAATAGGTGATCATCACCTTCAAGAATTAAGAAATTGACTGTGCCCAATTAAATTTTAGATTGATCATGCACTTCTTCAGCCAATTAAGAATTAATTTAATGTAAGCCTATTTGTGACACTAAAAACAAACTTAAACTTTACTTCAAAAATAAAGCATAGAGATGAGTTTCCTCCAGTTCCTTTGGTTTCCTCCCACAGTCTGAATTAAATTACTGTGAAAAACCTTTAGTCAAAACACTCCGATGCCTGGTTGGATACAGTGAGGGAGAATTTAGCATAGCCAATGCACCTAACCAGCACAACTTTCGGACTGTGGGAAGAAACTGGAGCACCTAGAGGAAACCCATGCAGACAAGGGAGAATGTGCGCAAATACCACACAGTGACCCAAGCCAGGATGCTCCTATTGTAACTCATTTTAAGTAGCCAGACAGCAGTAACAGCAAATGACCTGCCCAGAATATGGAGTCATTGACAGGGCTCTGATTTAATATCAATTAAATGAGGTTTTGAGATTATGAGCTCAAGATGTCAGTCATGGGGGCATGACATATTATTTCCACCATCCTGAACAAACAGGCAAGGATAATATTAAAATATTATCTTATTTTAGTAAGAAATAACAGAAATAAGCATTAATGAGAGGGATGGTCCCACATATAATTGACACCTAAGAGGATCAGTCAGGGATTTTTGGAAATAACATCAATAGGTGATCATCACCTTCAAGAATTAAGAAATTGACTGTGCCCAATTAAATTTTAGATTGATCATGCACTTCTTCAGCCAATTAAGAATTAGCTTACCTCATTGAGGCCAATTAGAATTCAATAACATCACTGATCAACTGTGGATTGTGGCTTGGGAATAGTTAATAAGCAGAAGCTTTCACTGAGCAAGTTGTGTCTTCTGCTCGGACCCCTCGTCTGTTCACAGGCTCCTCCAAGTCAACCAGGGTAAGAGTGAGGCCATGTTCTTTAGGAACTGGGCAGACAAATCCTTTGTCCCCTTCACCATCAGGCAGATCAAGGCACTGGGGATATGGTTTGGAGCAGCAGGGGCATGCACCAAAAACTGGGACGAGCGCATTGCAAAAGCCAGGCAGAAACTGGGCTTGTGGGGGCAACGCTCCCTCTCCATAACAGGAAAAAAACCTGGTGATCCGGTGCGAGGTGCTGTCCGTGTTGTTGTACGTGGCGCAGGTGTGGCCTATCCCCAGATCCTGTGCTGCAGCAGTGACACAGGCCATCTTTAAGTTTATCTGGGGGTCAAAGACGGATCGTGATGCACAAATCTCCAGAGAACGGAGGGAAAAACATTCCCAACGCCGCCCTCATCCTGATAGCCACCTTCGTGTGTGGCTGCATCAAGCTGTGCGTAGATCCTTGGTATACTAACAGCAAGTGCCACTACTTTTTGAGGTTCTACCTGTCCCGCATGTTGCAAAGGATGGGTCTGGCCACACTGCCGCGGAACGCTCCGAGTTGTTGGACCGTACCACAGCACTTGTTCTTCGTGGAGAAGTTTCTCTGCAAACACACCTTTGACCACATGGTGATTAAGCAGTGGTCAGCGCATAATGTCCTTGCAGCCCTGAGAGTAAAGGAGATGATGGATCCTGTCGGATGTCTGAGCAGACTGTCAGTGTCATCCGGCAGAACGCCTCATCACCAGAACTTACAAACAAGCACCAAGATCTGACGTGGCTGGTGGTGAGAAGGGCACTCCGCATCAGATCCTTTATGTACGCTCAAGATCTCAATAGCACCGCACGCTGCCCTTGAAGCGGCTGTGGGGCTGATGGGGCACACCTCTTTGTGGAATAAGCCTTTGCAAAGAAGGTCTGGAGTGAGATGTAGTGGTATTTGTTGAGGTTCATCCCCAGCAGCTCGGTGACACAGGACTGTGTGCCCTATGGGCTGTTTCCGGGGACACACACCGAGACGAATATCAACTGCTGCTGGAAGGTTATCAACTCGGTTAAGGACACACTTTGGTCCACCCGATACTTGCTGATCTTCCAGTTGAAAGAACTGTCCTCGACCAAGTGTTGCAGACTGGCACATTCCAAGATCCAGGACTACATGCTAAGGGACACGCTGAAGCTTGGGGCAGCTGCCACAAAGACACAATGGGGAAAGGCCACACTATAAGGCCTTTTAACAGAGGCAGACTGAGGGCCCGGTAACTGCAGAATACCCTTGACCTAAGGAACTGTGTGCCAATCTGAGCAACAATGGCACACAGTAATTTCTGAGCCATGCATATAGTTTAAGTATTGAAATGAAAAAACTGTAAATTGTATAGAACTGTAAAAATGTTTTATTCTGTGCTGTTTGCCATTTGCAGACACAATACTTGCAACGTTTTAATTGAGATATCTATGGATCTGCTCTTATTGAAATGAAATAACTGTAGTCAGTATACAACTGTAAAAATGTCTTACTCTGCACAGTTTGCAACTTATTGATATGTAGACTTGCAATGTTTTAATTGAGATTTTTATGAATAAAGTATATTTTTGGAAAAAAAAGCTGTGCAGCAAGTGACTGCTGTTCAAAGAGAAGCAAACATTATGGAGAGAGAAAAGAGATCAACCTGTGTCCAAGGCCAGACCAGAAAGCAAGAGCCATAATACACTAGCCAAGTCCTACCCTGCCTTCCAAAGGTATCCGCAGATTTTTAAGGATTTCCGGAGTTACTTCATAAAACTGTTTCCTGTTGCCTAAATGTTTAAAGTCTCAAATGAACATAATTCTCCCAGTATTATGAAGGACAGGTCATACTCTGTGCAAAGGTATAAGTAGTGGAACTGTGCTGTGTCAACTGTCCTTTGTGGAAAAATTTATAGAGAAACACCTTTGACCACAAGTCCATCAGGCAGCGGTGTGCACATGATGTCTAGTGCCCTTACAGGAAAAGAAGATGTAGATCTTGTTGGGTGGGTCCCTGAGCAGACTGTCAAAGTCATTTGTCAGAATGCCTCGACCTGAACTTTCAAACAAACACCAAAATCTCACTTGGCTGACTGTGAGAAAGACTCTTCCCATCAGGTCCTTCCAATATACTTGGAATCCCAACCTATTGCCAATGAAGTGACTATGATGAGGAATAGACCTTTGCCCACCTCCTTGTAGAGTGTGCCTTTGCAAGGAAGAGCTGAAAAGAGATGAGGCGGTTTTTGTTGAGGTTCATCCCAAACAGTTCAGTGAGACAGGATTCTGCACTCTGTAGGCCGTTCCCAGGAACATATACCAAGACAGGGGAGGTCCCAGAGGATTGGAGAATAGCTAATGTTGTTTCTTTGTTTAAGAAGGGTAGCAAGAATAATCCAGGTAATTACAGGCCAGTGAGCCTTATATCAATGGTAGGGAAATTATTGGAGAGGATGCATTGAGACAGGATTTATTCCCACTTGGAAATAAGTGGATGTGTTAGTGAGAGTCAACATGGTTTTGTGAAGGGAGGTCGTGTCTCGTGAACTTGATCGAGTTTTTCAAGGAAGTGATGAGGATGATTGATGAGGGTAGGGCAGTAGATGTTGTCTAAATGGACTTCAATAAAGCCTTTGACAAGGTTCCTTATAGCAGGCTGATGCAGAAGGTGAAGTTGCACGGGATCAGAGGTGAACTGGCAAGGTGGATACAAAACTGGCTTGGTCAAAGAAGACACAGGGTAACAGTGAAAGGGTGCATTTCTGAATGGAGGGTCATGACAAGTGGCGTTCCTCAGAGATCAGTGCTGAGATCTTTGCTGTTTATTATATACAAATGATTTGGAGGAAAATGTAACTGGATTGATTAGTAAGTTTGCAGCGACACAAAGGTTGGTGGATTTGTGGATAGCAATGAGAATTATCAAACAATACAGCAGGATATAGATCAGTTGGAGACTTGGGCAGAGAGATGGCAGACAGAGTTTAATCCAAACAACCATGAGGTAATTCATTTTGGAAGGTCTAATATAAATAGGAAATATACAGTAAATGGCAGAACCTTTAAGAGTATTGATAGGCAGAGGGATTTGGGTGTACAGGTATACAAGTCACTGAAAGTGGCAATGCAGTTGGAGAAGATAGTCAAAAAGACATATGGCATGCTTGCCTTCATCAGCCAGGATATTGAGTTTAAAAATTGGCAAGTCATGTTGCAGCTTTATAGAATGTTATTTAGGGCATACTTGGAATGTAGTGTTCAATTCTGATCACCATACTACCAGAAGGATGTGGAGGCTTTAGAGAGGGTACAGAAAAGATTTACCATGATGTTGCCTGGTATGGAGGGTATTAGCTATGAGGAGAGGTTGGCAAAACCTGGTTTGTTCTCACTGGAGTGACAGAGGTTGAGGGGAGACCTGATAGAAGGTGTACAACAGAATAGACAGAATAGATGTACAAGGCGGATTTTTTATACAGAGTAGTGTGTGCCTGGAACTCTTTACCACAGGAGGTATTGGAAGTGGATATGGTAGTGACTTTTAAGGGGCATCTTGACAAGTACATAAGATGGGAGTAGAGGGATATGATTCCCTGAAGTTTAAGGGGTTTTAGTTAAGTTGGATAGCATGATCAGTGTAGGCTTGAAGGGTCTGTTCCTGTACTGTAATTTTCTTTGTTCTTTGAGAGGAAATTCTCGCAGAGTGAACAGAGAATAGACATAAGGAGAATGTTTATTCCCCTGGTTAAGGAATGTACAGTTAAGAAGTCTCGCAACAGGCTTATTTGATAGCAAAATCTACTAACTTCAGGAACATTCCATACTTCTTTCATAAAGTGAATCACCAGAAAGACACGTATTTCCCATTAACGTGCAGTTAAAGTCTATTTTTTTGTATAAGACAGCCCTACGGCAGTAGGGCCACAAAAAATTATCTTAAACTCTGAGTGTTCCTCTCCACGGAAATCTTTAGTAAAAGGCGAAAGATTTATACGATCTGAAGAGAAACCAGAGCATACTAAATAGCACCTTCATTTTACTCTTACCCAACCATGAATGTAGCTCTTTAACATCATACTGAGCAAACACACCGGCGGTTAATATTAATATTAGAGAAAGATCAAAATATCTCTCATTGAATGTAATAAAAATAACTAACTACAAAACAGTAATGTGCTTCTGACAGAGGAACAAATATTAACCTTTATCGCTGCGTTATGTAAATAAGAGGGTGTGGCCTATTCGTCTACTTCCCGTGTTGACGGGAAGTGAATGATGTGTTTGCTGTTCATTGCCCAGACGGGGAATTTGTCTTTTTCGAGCTTTTTGTGTTCAACAAGCGATTTGCTTTTTAAGAACCAAACTTAAAAAAAAATGCTGAACATTTTTAGCATGCCTGGCACCATCAGAGCATAACTAGTCCTATGATTTACACTAGAAAGTCACTTTTTGCCAGTTTGGCTTCACATTAAATGATTTAACTGTTAGTCTGCTGACCTCAGAAAAGCATCAACGGGGGTCTTTTTTATTCATTTGTGGGACTTGGAAACTGCTAGATGGCCAGAATTTATTGCCCATCCCTATTTGCCCTTGAACTGAGAGCTTTGCAAGGCCATTTAAGTTTATTTATTAGTGTCACAAGTAGACCTTTTTTCCAAAAATATACTTTATTCATGAAAAAACTCAATTAAAACATTGCAAGTCTATATGTCAATAAATTGCAAACATGTCAGAATAAAACATATACAATTGTATACAAATTACAGTTATTTCATTTCAATAAGAATAGATCAATAAAAATCTCAATTAAAATGTTGCAAATGTACATGTCTCCAAATTGCAACAGTGCAGAGTAAAACATTTTTACAGTTCTGTACGATTTACAGTTTTTCTATTTCAATATTTAAAGCTAAAACATGCCTCAAAATTACTGTGTGCTGTTGTTGCTCAGATTGGCACACAGTTGCACAGCTCGAGGGTATTCTGCAGTTCCTGAGCCCTTGGACTGCCTCCGTTAAAAGGCCTTATAGTGTGGCTTTTTCCCATTGTGCCTTTGCGGTGGCTGCCCCAAGCTTCAGCGTGTCCCTCAGCACGTAGTCCTGGACCTTGAAATGTGCCAGTCTGCAACTGAGTTCTGCACCACTGAGCTGCTCGGGATGAACCTCAACAAATACCAGTGCATCTCACTCCAGACCTTCTTTGCAAAGGCACATTCCACAACGAGCTATGTGACCGTCTCATCAGCCCTGCAGCCGCTTCAAGGGCAGCATGCGGTGCTGTTGAGAACTTGAGAGTGCATAAAAGATCTGACGGGGAGTGCCCTTCTCACCACCAGCCAAGCCAGATCTTGTAGACAAGTAGACTTTTTTTTCCAAAAATTTACTTTATTCATAAAAATAAATTCCAAATAAACCATTGCAAAATTACATCTTGAAATGCAAAAACAATGCAGAATTCAAACTTTTATACAGTTCTATACATAATGCAGTCATTTCATTTCAAAACTTACAAACTATATACATGCCCCAAAAATTGCCATGTGCCGCCACTGCTCAGACCACCACACAACCACCTTTTCCAAAAAAAAATACTTTATTCATAAAAAAACTCAAATAAACCCTGCAAAATTACATGTCTTTGAATTGCAAAATAGTGCAGACCAAAGTGTGTCCTTCACCGAGTTGATGACCCTCCAGTAGCAGTTGATATTCGTCTCGGTGTGCATCCCTGGAAACAGCCCGTAGAGCACAGAGTCCTCCGTCACCGAGCTGCTCAGGATGAACCCTGACAAATACCAGTGCATCTCACTCCAGACCTTCTTTG
Source organism: Sphyrna mokarran (assembly GCA_024679065.1). Taxonomy (NCBI): domain Eukaryota; kingdom Metazoa; phylum Chordata; class Chondrichthyes; order Carcharhiniformes; family Carcharhinidae; genus Sphyrna; species Sphyrna mokarran. The sequence goes on along the minus strand of JAGIQG010000012.1, from coordinate 19,754,478 downwards.
CAAAGGCACGTTCCACAAGGAGGTGTGCGACCGTTTCATCAGCCCCCCAGCCGCTTCGAGGGCAATGTGCGGTGCTGCTGCGACCTCGACCATGCTTAACAGACTTGATGGGGAGTGCCCTTCTCACCAACCAAGCCAGATCTTGGTGCTTGTTTGTAAGTTCTGGTGATGAGGCGTTCTGCCAGATGACTCTGACACTTTGCTCAGGGAACCATTCGATTGGGTCAATCATCTCCTTTTCTCTCAGAGCCTTGAGGATGTTACATGCTGACCACTGATTGATCTCCATGTGATCAAAGATGTGCTTGCGGAAAAATTTCTCCATGAAGGACAGGTGCTGTGGTACAGTCCAACTACTCGGAGCGTTCTGTGGCAGTGTGCCAGACCCATCCCCCGCAACACTCGGGACAGGTAGAACCTCAAAAAGTAGTGTGGAAAGAAACTGGAGCACCCAGAGGAAACCCACACAGTCACAGGGAGAACATCAAACTCCAAACAGTCACCCAAGGTCAGAATCAAACCCAGGTCACTGATGCTATGAGGCAGCAGTGTTAGGAACTGTGCCACATGGCAGCTCACTTACCATATACTTTCAGAGTGAGCTTGGTCTGATGTTTTGAAATCCCAGAGGGGTCCTTAACCTCCATGCAGTTCCTACCAGTATGGTGAGGAAGATCAGCATATCCACAATAGGAGTTGTATAGGGAGTTGTGAAAATGCATGGTCATGAACCAGTTTGGTTGTGACAGTAAAATAAACAATCCTCCACCATGAGGATTCCTGTTATGGAAGGTTTCTCATCTCCTTGAACACTTCAAGGAATTTCTGTGTCAGTCTTGAATGCTACATCAAAGGATCCAGTACCCTGGCATCCTGCAGGCAATAAGATGTGCTTCTTTTTTGCAAAAATATACTTTATTTGGAGTGGCATGTTGGTTAGCACTGCTGCCTCACAGTGTCAGGGATCCAGGTTCAATTACCGGCTTGGGTCACTATCTGCGCAAAGTCTGCACATTCCCCCTGTGTCCCATTCTTCCACTAGATGCTCTGTTTCCTTCCCGTCGTCCAAAAGGCATGCTGGTTAAGTGCATTTGCTATGCTAAGTTCTCCCTCATTGTACCTGAACAGATGTTGGAGTGCAATAAGGCATTTTTATAGTAACTTCATTGCAGTGTTAATGTAAGCCTACTTACGACTAATAAATAAATAAACTTTATTCATAAAATATCTGAAAGAACATTACAAACATTTCAAAATGTTTATGACAAAAGGAGCAATTCTCATTTCTCTTCAGACCTTCTTTGCAAAGGCACGTTCTGCAAGGTGGTAGGCAATGGTCCCTTCCCCACCACATCCTCATTATGTGAAGATGAAGTGAGACTCTGGGTGTGAACGAAGTATCTGATGTGTGAGCCTTTCCCACCACCAGCCAAGCTGGGTCTTGCTCCTTGTTTGAAAATTCTGAGTGATGAGGCAATTTGTAAATGACTTTGACATCTGCTCTGGGAAGCTATCCTGAGGATCCATTCCTTCTTCAACAGGCCCTTGAGGAAATCATGTACGGACGGCCACCTTAATGGACTTATTGTGAAAGTTATTTTTCTCCTTAAACTTTTCCACAAGGGATAGATGGTATGGCATGATTCAACTGCTTAGAGCATACTGCAGAAACGTGGCCAGATCCTAAATGTGTTGCATGCCCCCTGATTTGGTGCTCTATTGGTTGCAGTTTTCATCTATTTATGTTTCCTTTGTTAGAAGCCTTTGTTGAAACCACCCTCCCCTCCCCTCCTCCCCTCCCCCCCTCTCCCCTCCCCCCCTTCCCTCCCCCCCTCCCCCACACTCTCTCCCCCCCACACACCTTCTCCCCCCCCACTCCTCTCCCCCCCCCCACTCTGTCTCCCCCCCCCCACTTCTCCCCCCCCACTCTCCCCCCCCACACTCCCCCCCCCACACTCTCCCCCCCCACACTCTCCCCCCCCACACTCTCCCCCCCCACACTCCCCCCCCCACAAGTAAATGAAACCCACAAAAAGACACAAACGTATCCATATCCAAGGAGGACCTTGTCTCAGCCCTGCTAGGTATGTTTAGTAGATTGCTACTGTAGATGAAATCTGCATTGTAAATAGAGTCAAATACCTGAGACACCGTGTACTGTATCTAACCAAATTCACTTGTAATGCACTTTACATACTGTCATAGCTAAATTGGACTGTCATGCGACTTTCACAAAAATAATGAATAAATTTATTTGTGAAAAAAGACTAGTACCCAGTTTTCCACAAGTTATTACATTAGGCAAAATGTGACAAAATGCTGCAGCACATAAACGAGAGTAACATCCACAAGATATCAGCAAAATGCGTTAGGATTCAAGAAGGAGATCTGCTAAAAATAAGGCAGCAAAAAAAAGTGAATAGTATAGGAAAACCCAAAAGCATCCAATTCAGCAAAATCTGTCAGAATCATAGAATCCCTACAGCTCAAAGGAAGTCATTCGCTCAACGAATTTGCACCCGCCGCAGTCCCAGCGGTCTCCAACCTCACGTTATTTGCCCTACTAATCTTTCTGACAGTAAAAGGCAACCTACTATGCACCATGATAAACGTAACCAGCACATCTTTGAATTGCATAACAAAGCCACAATAAACAAAAGCAATGCAGTGAATACGTACAAGAAAACAGCCAAGAGCAACATCTGTTATTCGTTTAAGAAACTGCCCCACTAAAAGCAGGGCAACAAAAAATTAAATAAAACTCTGAGCGTTCCTCTCCACGGAAATCTTTAGTAAAAGGCGAAAGATTTATACGATCTGAAGAAAAACCAGAGTATACTGAAAATTATTTCCGTCCGATTCTCTACCCAATGCAGATATGCCTCTTTAACATCGCACTGAGTGAACACAATAACAACTAATATCGACAGTGGAAAAAGACGAGTTCAAAGAGTATACATATATTTCCTAGAAACAATGATCTAAAACCAATACTATCCTATAAAAGGAGCAATAACTATTGAGCTGTGGCCCTATGTTTCTGATATGCAGATGAGTGAGTGGCGTCTGGCTGACAGCTTCCCGCGGAAGAAAAGTTGCGGCTGTGCGCGCTGTGTAATTCGGATCGTTCCAAATCATTGTTTAAATCGCAAACTCCGATGAAAAGTGAGGGAGAAGAAACCCAATATTTGGTGCAGTGAGTGACAGCTACTTCTGGATCAAGAGGAGAGTTCGGTTGGGAATGAAAATGAAATAGAAAGTGATAGGAATTCTGAATAGGTGAGCATGCGAAAACAGAATTAAAGTTTCCTGTCAGTATAATACGGAAATCCGCAAATTGTTGTCAGTGATTCTACCTTTCTCCAGAGAGTGGTGTATTGTTGATGTAGAGACGGAAAAACTCATTAGAACTTTCACTTTTACGGTGTCAGTCTAATAAATTGCTTTGAAAATATTGACCCTTAGATGAATAGAATCCCTACAGTGCATACGAAGCCATTAAGCCTATCAAACTGCACTGACTCATTGACAGGCCCTTTCCCCTGTCCTAAATCTATTTACCTGGTTAAAGCTTTAAATTTCCAATGACTTTTCATCACAAGATACAGCTACAATTACTGTTTGCTTCCTTTTTTTAAATCCCAAGAGTGCAGAAGAAGGACATTTCTTCTGTCCTTGTACAACAATCTCTCCCACACCCTATCTCCATAATGCCACACACTTGCGCTGCTGATTCCCCTGAAATATGGCAGCAGTGCTAACCATCATCATTTTGCCTGTATCTTTCCTCATTCTTCCTACCAAAATGCATTATTTCTCAATGTCCTCAAAATGTTTTGATAAGTCTACCAATGTCCCTCAGGAATTTTCACAACCTCTTTTGTGACTTAAGTAAAGTTATAGAGGCTCTTTTTTCAAGTTTGCCAACAACCTTAAATAACAAACTTAAATTATGCCCATAGTAGCAGGGACAGGCCAGTCATCCCCTAGACACCCACTTTGCCCTCAGACATGTGCAAAGCTGCTGATGTCATCATTGTGTGGAGATGCTGGCATTGGACTGGGATAAACATAATAAGAAGTCTGACAATGCCAGGTTGTCACTTTTTGCCTTCTGACAACTGCACAACCACAAACAAACCATTGTTCCCAGCAAACTACCCAGCCTTCAGGAGAACAGTAACCACAATACCACACAACCCTGCCACAGCAAACTCTGCAAGACATATCGGATCATCGACATGGATGTTATCATCACACGTGAGAATACCATCCACCAGATACACAGTACATACTCTTGCAACTCGGCCAACGTCATCTACCTAATACATTGCAAGAAAGGATGCCCCGAAGCATGGTACATTGGGGAGACCAATGCAGACGCTACGACAACAGATGAATGAACATCGCTCGATAATCACCAGGCAAGACTGTTCCCTTCCTGTTGGCGAGCACTTCAGTGGTCACGGGCATTCGGCCTCTGACCTTCAGTTAAACATGAAGGCAGCCTTCACGACCCACAACAGCGCACAGTCGCTGAGCAGAAACTAATAGCCAAGTTCCGCACATATGAGGATGGTCTTAACAGGAATCTTGGGTTCATGTTGCACTATCTGTAACCCCCATGACTTTCTGGGTTTGCAAAACCTCACTTACTGCACTATCTGGAGACAATACACATCTCTTTAATGTGCTCAATGTTCTTTTCACTCACATTGTTGGCCACTTTAAGACTTGAATAGCAGGTTAGGTGTAAAGGTTCGCATTCTAATCAGTAATCTGTAAACTGTGCTGTTATAAGCTCTGTCTAAGGCCAGTACTCTCCATTCACCTGACGAAGAGAGAAACCTCAAAAGCTTGTGAGTTTACTATCAAATAAATCAGTTGGACTTAATCCTGTTGTCAGATTTCTTATGATGGCATCATTTGCGTGGTGTTGATGGATCAGATTGTGAATGGTCAGTTTATAAATCTATCCTAGAGCAGCAGAACAATCTGACTGTGACCAGTTAAATCACCCTGTTCACTGCCCAACTCACTGCCTGGAGTCAGTAAGGTTATAGGATAGCAACTGGGAGGGAGGCAGTGAGTATCCTGGAGCAGGGCAGCCAATGGGACAATGAGCAGGGCCGTGAGCAAATTGCAATCATGATCCCAGGATTTTTTACTGGTGTTTTGGACTTCAATGTTCTGTGATACTGAAATCATTAACCAGGGTGAAACCTCCTCCGTAATGATGTTGCACTTGCTTAAATATTTTAAGCAAAATATTTGCTTGGTATTATGGATGACAGAATTCTTTGAAGCAGGCAGTGATGTTACAGGCAGTGCGACTGCATGTTCAGTGAATGCGCCCCTTGCTGATGCGGTGGTAACAAAAACAGCCAAAACCAAACATTTTAATCAGAATTACTTACCTGGTAAGGTGAAACCATGATCGAGAAGGTGGTTTGCCCAAGATTTTGGTCATGGTTCTCTCTGCATTTGTGTGAGTGTTGATGAGGGAGTTTCAGCTGAGGTTTCCGAGCCTCTTGCCGTTTGGGTTTGGAAGATCTTCAGTGATTGTTTGTTCACTGTGAAGAGACTCAATGGCTAACATCTGGAACTTAAATAAGTAATGGCTGCAACCAATCGAGCCCCAAACTAGGGGATACGTAACACTATTGGGGTGGCAGTGAAAGTCAGTGAAGGATGTACACTCATTGACTGTGCCTTCTTCATTAACAGAATCCTTCTTGATTCCTGTGGATTTAAAGCTGCTGACATCTATTGTCTGCAGGCCTTCCTCAGCACTCAATACTTTGATGCAACTTGCAAGAATGCAGCTGTCTGCATCAAGTTCCTGAAACATTTGAGGAAAGGCAGGATCTGTCACATCTGAAAATCCTCAAAACAGAGCCTCTCCTGTCTTCAATGGTTCCTTGTGGTGACTGTGCACCTCTACAATCTCCATCTTCTGGTTGTAGATCTGCTGACCTTCCTTGTCAGGTACGTGAACAAGTTTGGCAATGGCCCTGAGGTCATGGATGGTTTCAAAGTCTGGATCATCAAACATTAGGTCAAGGTAACACTCAAGACTAATGGTAAGGGAGTAATTCTCCACCTTCAGGTTTGTGATCAGAGGAAATCCTGGCTATATCATTTCTGCTGACCAGCACAAAGTTGTCACTCCTGTGGAAAATCCAGCCATGTGGTGGTCAACTGCAGTGCACTCATTGAATTGCAAGCAGAAAGGGCACCAGACAAAATGCTGTAACCTGTTTGATGGAACAGACTAGCTCTACAAGACCTGTCCAAACACAGCCTTACTTACGCACAGTGGCAGAAGCCAAGGATGGGCAGCCTGAATACTGCCAAGGAGATGTGCAAACCTCCTGCCACCACAGCCTTCATCCAACAGAATGGAACAAAGGAGGACAAAGCAGAAGACAAGGAGAAAAGGAAGAGGGAGGTAGCAGAGGGCCAAATAACATCACAACTCCCTGCATTTCCCACCCGTCAGTGGACCAAGCCAATGGAGAATGAATTCATCAGAGGTCTTTCGGCCAGGGTTTGACAGCTGGTAAACGGAAGCAGGAAGAAGGCAGAAAAGGACAAAGCCAAATTTTAAGTGAGCAGCAAGAGACCATTCTCTTATCACCAGAGATGACTACGTTTTGGACAAGAATGAACATGTATGGAAGAAGCAGCAAAGCACTAGAGATTTGGAGGAGGAGACTCCCTGCTCCAAAGCATCAGAAACAACAAGCGCACCCAACTCCAGCAAATTCCAGCTCTAGGAAATCAGGAGCAGCAATGCCCTGGAAGGGGATGAATGGGAGAGACTGTTCCAACAGAGGAAGTGACAACACCTGGATGGACCAATCTCAATGGAGGGTATTCAGAAGACCAGAATTTCTCAGAAGACTAAGAAAATATGGTATGTCCGTCATCACTCTAATCAACTTTTATAGATGTGCCGTAGAGAGCATTCTTTGTATGACAGCTTGGTATGACTCCTAGAGTCATAAAGTCATAGAGGTTTACAGCATAGAAACAGATCCTTCAGCCCAACTTGGTCATGCCGCCCTTTTTTTAAAAATCATTAAACTAATCCCAATTGTCTGCATTTGGCCCATATCCCTCTATACCCATTGTACCAATGTAATTATCTAAATGCTTTTTAAAAGATAAAATTGTACTTGCCTCTACTACTACCTCTGGTAGCTTGTTCCAGACACTCCACCCTCTGTATGAAAAAATTGCCCCTCTGGACACTTCTGTATCTCTCCTCTCATCTAAAACCTATGCCCTCTAGTTTTAGACTTCCCTAATTTTGGGAAAAGATATTGACTGTCTATCTTGTCTATGCCCCTCATTATTTTATAGGCCTCTATAAGGTCATCCCTGAGCTGCCTGCGCTCCAGAGAAAAAAGTTCCAGTCTATTCAGCCTGTCCTCATAACTCAAACCACAAGTCCCGGTAAATCTTTTCTACAATCTTTCTAGTTTAATAATATTCTTTCTATAATAGAGTGATCACAGGATTTCAAGTGTGGCCTTACCACTGACGTGTTCTGCCCAAGACTGCAAGAAACTACAAAATCCATCATGCAAACCTGCCTCCCGTCTATTGACTCTGCTTCAGAAAAGCAGGCAGTATAATTAAAGACCCCATACACCCTGGACGTTCTCCCTGCTGCCTTCTTCCGTTGGGAAAATGATGCAAAATTCTGAGGTCACATACCAACTAACACATGAACAGTTTCTTCCCTGCTGCTGTCAGACTTTTGAATGGACCTACCTCACATTAAGTTGATCTTTCTCCACACTCTAGCTATGACTGTAACACTGCATTCAGCAATCTCTCATTTACTTGTCTATGAACAGTATGCTTTGTCTGTATAATGCGCAAGAAACAATTCTTTTCATTGTGTAATAATACATGTAACAATAATAAATCAAATCAAATCAAAACGAGGACAGTTTCCTCAGCTCATTCAAAGTGAAACAATTTGTAGCAGGAACTAACCAAAGGACTGGAACTGCCAAAGACTTCAGCTTTGGTAAATGACAAAACGTGTTAAAATGGGAATAAAGATAATTTCCATTAATATTAACATACAAGCTGTGAAATCCACTATATGATGTGTTGTTATCTTGAATTGCCTTGCCAAGGTCAAAGCCAGCTTGTTGTTTCTGCATGAATGTGTTATACAGCTCCTCAGCTCCTCCAGGCAATGGTCACATTTGTGGTCCAGGGGACATCGATCTGGTCGGGGAAAGTGATTCACATTCCTCCAGCCGGAGCATTTAACCATCTCTGAAGTTAATGAGGTGGTGGGTAGGCATCCCTCATTGCAGACATACTGTACAAGAATTCCCCTGTCCAATTAATTAGATATGTGCCCCATCCTAGAATGATGAGCTGATGGCAACTGCTTCAACAGCTTCTATTGCTGCTGGCCACTTCCAGGCTGGTCATTCTGGGCAATGACTTCATTCATGTGACTGGATAATCCAGCAGCACCAAGAGCGGACTGGATGCCATATCCAGACTCTTTGGTGAAATGGTAGAAGATGCCAAGCTGCATGACATCTTCAGCAACCCTGCAGATGGAGCACAGCATAGACTTACCTTGAAGTTGCCAGACAGGTCGCCCTCTTCAGGATAGACTTCCTGTTTATGTCCTGAGCTTTCACAGTCAAAACTGCCAACATCAAGCTGATATTCTTCTCTGACCACTGCCTCCTATTGGCCAACTGTCACATGCAAGAGGACCAAATGCTTGGCAGGGGAACATGGAAGTGAATGTGAAACTGTTGACCCAAGAATACATTGAGGAACTCAAAAGGGAAAAATACAAAGGTTTTAGATTGGTGAACTCCCTCTTTGAGTCCCCATCATCCTGGTGATAAGCCATCAAGAAAAAGAACATCAAGAAATTTTTTTTATTATCAAAGTTGTTCAGAAGGGGAGAGAGAAAGATTCAGGGAAATGTCCCAACTTCAGAAAAGCATTCAGAATCTGCTCTGCCCGTAGTACGGGAGGGTCAAAGTCAAAGAGGATCTCCAAAAGCTGAAGAGTCACAAGTCTCGTATTTTGCCTTGGAGGCCTTCAAAGTAATCTTCCAGTCCAGTATCCGCTGTGTGGAGCAGATAAGATGTGCTGCTCAAGATGAGATGTGTTCCAAAAGATACACAGAGTGTTCTCTGCGATCAACAGCCTGATGAAAAAAGACTGTTCAGTAAAGTTATTTCAGTCTAACATTTGAGAATCAGCAAATCCTTTTATGCTGGACTATATGATGTGAAGATCACAGACAGCACAGTCTCCCAGTTCTTCCTGTTGTCCATCATGAGGTCTTAGAAGAAAATGAGCAGGAGAGTCTGGGCAAACTGCTAAATCTGAATGAGTTGACTAAGGCCCAAGTCCTGCAAGAAGAATAAAAATCCCAGAGTTGATGGCATACTAGCTGAGTTGTATTTGGCTCTGTGTGGCTGGATCAGCCCAGACCTCCTGGAAATGCATGACAGCATGCTTCTGGCCAAGAACATGTCAGAATCCATGAGGAAAGGCAACATTACCCTCATCTACAAATAGAAGGTGGAAAGGGAACAAATTAGAAATTGATGATGCATTTCACCTTTGACTGTGGACTAAAAAATTTTAACTGAGGTTATTGCCAGTTGAGTCAGATTTGCTTTGGAGATGATGATCCACTTTAACCAGACCTGTGCTGTACTGGCAGGAAGATCTCTAATAACCTCACGCTACTCAGGGATACAATTGCCTAAGTGTGGGACCAAGGTGTGGACACCTGTCTCATAGCCTGGTAAGAAGTCTCACAACACCAGGTTAAAGTCCAACAAGTTTATTTGGTAGCAAACATCATTAGTTTTCAGAACTTTGCCCCTTCATCAGGTGAGTGGGGAGCTCTGATCACAAACAGGGCACATAAAGGCACACACTCACTTTACAGAATATTGATTAGAATGCGAGTTTTTACAGCTAATCACGTTTTAAAGGTGCAGACAACGTGAGTGGAGATAGCATTAAGCTTAGGTTAAAGAGATTTGTATTATCTCTAGACAGGACAATAAGTGAGATGTTGCAAGCCCAGGCAAGTCATGGGGTTTACAAATAGTGTGACATGAACCCAAGATCTTGGTTGAGGCTGTCCTCATGTGTGTGGAACTTGGCTATCAGTTGTCTACCTGATATGTTGCAGGAAAGGAGGTCCCTAAGCATGGTACTTCGGGGAGACCATGCAGACGCTATGACAATGGATGAATGAACATCGCTCGACAATCACCAGGCAAGATTGTTTTCTTCCTATTGGTGATTGCTTCAGCAGTCGTAGGCATTTGGCCTCTGATCCTCGGATAAGCGTTCTCCAAAGTAGCCTTTACGACATACAACAGCGCAGAGCCACTGAGCAGAGATTGATAACCAAGTTCTGCATACATGAGGATGGCCTTGACCAGGATCTTGGGTTAATGTCATACTATTTGTAACTCCCACGACTTGCCTGGGCTTGCAACATCTCACTTACTGTCCTGTATGGAAATGATACACATCTCTTTAACCTATGCTTAATGCAATCTCCACTCACATTGAACGCTTGATTAACTGTAAAGACTCGCATTCAAATCAGTTTTCTGTAAACTGAGCGTGTAAACTGATCACAAACATGCCCTGTTTGTGATCAGAACTCCTCACTCACCTGATGAAAGAGCAGAGCCCTGAAAGCTAGTGGTGTTTGCTACTAAATTGGATTTTAATCTGGTGTTGTGAGACTTCTTACTGTGTGTACCCTGTGTTTCAATGCCGGCATCTCCCCATCATCAGCCTGGACCAGGGAAAGGTATTTGACAGAATATTGCATACTTTCATGATAGATGTGCCCTCCAAAATGGGATTTGTGGGGGGCAATCTGTGTCTATTCTACACAAACATCAGTAGCAGTTTCAATCAATGGGTAGGAATCAGAACGCTTATGTTGTATAGAACCCTGTGCTGAATCCATCAAGAAGCATTCGGCCAAAAGATGTGTGACATAGAAACATAGAATACAGGAACAGGAGAACACCATTCAGCCTCTCGAGTCTGCACTGCCATTCATTATGATTATGACCATCCAATTCAATAGCCTGATCCTGCCATTTTGAAACAGACCTGTTCATTCTTACTCTTTGTTTTTTTGTATGCCAACCCATTTTCAATGCATCTCAACACACTACCTCCAATCCCATGTGCTTTAATTTTATGCACTCATCTCTTTGTCAAAATCCTTCTTGAGGTTAAAATAAACTACATCCACTGGCTCCTCTTTACCAACTTTATTGGTTACATCTTGAAGAATTCCAGTAGGTTTGTCAAGCATGATCTCCCTTTTATAAATCAATGCTGACTTTGTCTGATTCTGTCACTGTTTCCAAGTGTTTTGTTATACAGTCATTGATAATGGATTCTAGAAATTTTCCCAGCACTGATGTCAGTCTTACTGGTCTCTAACTCCGATTTTTCTCTACCTCCCTTTTAAAATAGTCGGGTTACATTAGTTACCTTCCAATCTGTGCAAACTGTTCCAGTGTCTATAGAATTTTGGAAGATGACAGAAATGCATCCACTATTTCTAGGGCCAATTCCTCAGGTACTCTAGGTTGTAAATTATTAGGCCCTGGGGACTTATCAGCCTTCAACCTCATCAGTTTCTCCAACACCATTTTTCTACGAATACTGATCTCCTTCAGTTCCTCCCCTCACCAAATCCTGTGCTCCCCAATGTATCTAGTATTTTATTGTCTTCCTTTGTGAAGACAGAACCAAAGTATGTATTCAGTTCGTCTACCATTTCTTTGTTCCCCATTATAAATTCCCCTGTTTCTGCCTATGAGGGACCTACAATTGTCTGCACCAATCTTTTTCTCCTCACCTATCTACAGAATCCTATACATCTCGAAAAGTCATCTCTCATTATTCTAAACTCAAATGAGAAAAGGCCCAAACTATTCAACCCCTTTTCATAAGAAAAACCCTCTATACCTGTGATCAATCTACTAAACCTTAACAGACTGCCTCCAATGCTAGTACATCTTTCCTCAGGTAAAGAGACATAAATTATTCATAGTATTCCAGGTGTGGTCTAACTGGTGGCTTGTACAGTTTTATCAAAACATCCCTTTTTATACTCCATGCCCTTTGAAGTAAAGATCAACACTATTCTTGATATTAAGGGTATAAATTCCATATCGGTCATACAGCCTGAGAACGAAACATTTCAAATTGAAAATTACAGAAATGCCTTCTACTCTGAAATGCCTTAATATTTCAATACTCTCAATATTCATAATTTATATTCCATGTCAGGTGTACAGTTGGAGAGACTCTACACCATTTACATTTCTTTATTACACTATGGTTGAAAGGCTTCCCCACTACTCCTCTGTAGTGTTTTCTTCAGGCTTTAACACATCCTTCAGCCCATAATCCTGGACCTTGGAATGTGCCAGTCTGGAATATTTTTAGAAATAAATGAATGGATTACTTTTATTTAAAGATTTTTGTCAAGGTTCATCGCAAGCACCTCTGTGGTGCATAACCCTCTGCTGTATGGGCGATCTCCAGAAAGCAGTGCAAAGGGCATCTAGCTTTTGTGGCCACAGAGCCGCTAGAGATGATCTTCAAGGAAATGTTTTAAAAATAAATAATCCATTCATTTTTTTCCAAAAGTAATTTCAGTACCAGTATCATCAGCCAGATCTTGAAAGTAACAGTAACAGAAACCATTTAAAGTTGTGCGAATAAGAATTTAAGAAATAGGAGCAGGAGTAGGCCATCCAGCCCCTCGAGCCTGCCCTGCCATTCAATAAGATCATGGCTGATCTGCAGTGGTTCAGTACCACTTTCCTGCTTTTTCCAAAGGGAAATAAGGGAATTCCCTTAATTCCCTTGTCAGTCAAAAACCTATCCACTCTTGACTTAAATATATTCAACGAGGAAGCCTCCACTACTTTAACAGGCAGAGAATTCCAAAGATTCACCACTCTTTATGTGAAGAAATTTCTCCTCCTCTGATCTGAACCGCTCCCCCCCTCCCCACCCACCCCACTCCCCCTCCAATCTTGAGGCTGTGCCCTTTAGTCCTGCTGTCTTTGTTAAGTGGGAAGACTCTCTCAACCTCTACCCTATCCATTCCTTCATTATCTTATACGTCTCTATAAGATCCCCCTCAGCCTTTTAAGCTCCAACGAGTACAAACCTAGCCTATTTAGTTTCTCCTCATAATCCAATAGAATAGACGTAGAGAAATTGACTGTAGAGAACCCAAGCTGTCAATCAAACAATGTTTCCCCCAGTGTACAGCTCTATACCTTGTTTGCAAAGGTAGATTCCAGAAGGAGTTGGACAAAATTCTCTTCCCCGCCATCTCGAGGCAATATGTGGAGGAGGGTGAGATAGCAGGCTACACACCTGGATCTAATGGGGAGTTCCTTTCTCATCAGCAGTCAAGCTATGTCATGATGCTTATTTGAATGTCCTGGGGAAGAGATATCCTGCTAAATAGCTTTGACAGGAAACCATCCAACAGGATTGACCATCACTTTCCCATAGTGCCTCTACTATGATAGAATCATTGAATTCCTGTAGTGCCGAAAGAAACCATTTAGCCCATTGAGTTTGCACCAATTTGGTGTACATGTGCATTGCTCCCTGAAAGTTGGCAGTCAGGTTGATAAGGTTGTTAAGAAGGCATACAGTGTGTTAGCTTTTATTGGTAAAGGGATTGAATTTCCAATCCGTGAGGTCATTTTGCAACTATTCAAAACTCTGGTACGGTTGTACTTGGAGTATTGCTTACAGTTCTGGTCATAGCATTATAAGAAAGATGTGGAGGCATTGGAAAGGGTGCAGAGGAAGTTTACCAGGATGTTGCTTCGTATGTTGGGAAAGTCTTATGAGGAAAGGCTGAGGGACTTGAGGTTATTTTCGTTAGAGAGAAGAAGGTTAAGAGGTGACCTAATTGAGGCATACAAGATGATCAGAAGGTTAGATAGGGTGGACAGTGAAAGCCTTTTTCTTCGGATGGTGATGGCTAACACGAGGAGACATAGCTTAAAATTAAGGGGTGGTAATTATAGAATGGATGTCAGAGGTAGGTTCTTTACTCCGAGAGTAGTAAGGGCATGGAATGCCCTGCCTACAGTAGTTGTGGGCTTGCCAACTTTAAGGGTGTTCAAATGGTCAGTAATGGCATATGGATAATATTGGAGTAGTTTAGGTCAGAGAGTCATTAGATTGGTTCCACTGGTCGGAGAAACATCAAGGACCGAAGGGCCTGTACTGCGCTGTAATATTCTATGTTCTAACTCTTCAAAAAAGCATCCCACCTATACCCTCAGCAGCTCCCTGTAACTCCACGTAATTATCATGGCTAATGCATGCAGGCCAATGCATGACAGACTTGTAATAAAAGAAGTATTTTGTGATAAATGTTTCTATGAGGGAATAGATCATGCCTATCAATGTAATAGATCCAGCTAAGTATTTAGATATGCACTCGCGATGCCGAGGCTTACAAGGCTGTGGACCATATGCCAAAAATGGGATTAGGCTAGTTGGGTGATTTGCCTTTGACCATACAGACTTGATGGGCCAAAGGATCTTTTCTGTGTTGTAGCATACTTTGACTCCAAAATGCCAGATGTGGGCTTATGACAAGAACAAGCATGCAATCTTTAAGGCAATCTGTAAATCAGAAGTCCAGGAATGAGGTCAGGAATTCCAGAATCAGGAATTATCTGCCATTTTTAAAGAATAATCTCAGTTCAGTGAAAATACAGCCTGTTACTTTTGGCTTTCACTCCACAGGTGCTGTCAGACCCAATCAGTATTTGACCCATTTTTTTATTTCAGATTTCCAAGCTGTGCCTTGCTTTCCTCTTCCTCCAGAGGTTGCTGCCGTTCACTACACGGACCTTTAAAGAATTCGTTTGTCCAGCATTTCACGGAAATTTGCATTTTAACAAACCACTTGGCAGGAACACAGAGTTTGAGAAGACCTAAAGAATCCTGAAGAAACAATGATAACCTCCTGAGCAGCAGAGGGTGCACAATCTACAGCTTCTCTAAATGAGCTCACATGGGCCCGCCCCCTTATTTACATAACTACAATAGTGCAAGAAAGTCAATAGGTTTTCGTCTTTCTGGAGAAATTAACGTTTTTGCTTAACGTTTCATTTATTAAAATCCATGGCAATTAAATTGATCTTTCTCTGGCATTTGTCGAGTGTCACTATGTGATGTTAAAGAGCTAACTGTGCCGTGGGGTAGAGGGTCGTTCGATGTTTTATGTCTTTGAATTGTAAACTGCAGAATTAAAATTTTTCTACTATATTTTTAAAAATTCCAAATGATACGTGTCTTGAATTGCAGAAACAGTGCAGAATTCAAGATCTTAAACAGTTCTATACAAAGTGCAGTCATATCATTTCAAACTTGCAAACTATATACATGCCCCAAAAACTGCCCTGTGCTGCCACTGCTCAGAGCAGCGCACAGCAACCACCTTTTCCCAAAAAATATACCTTATTCATTAAGAAAAACTCAAACAAACCCTTCAAAATTGCATGTCTTTGAATTGCAAACAGCGCAGAACTAAACATTTTTTTAAAAATAGTTCCACACAAATTACAGTCATAACATTTCAAAACTTACAAATATACACATGCCTCAAAAGTTACTGTGTGCCATTATTGCTCAGAGTGGCACACAGTTACGCAGGCCAAGGGTATTTTGCAGTTTCCAGGCCCTCAGTCTGCCTCCATTAAAAGACCTTAAATTGTGGTCTTTCCCCATTGTGCCTTTGTGGCAGCTGCCCCAAGCTTCAGTGCGTCCCTCAGCACGTAGTCCTGGATCTTGGAATATGCCAATATGCAACACTCGGTCGAGGATGGTTCTTTCAACTGGAAGATCAGCAGGTTTTTGGTCGGACAAAAGTGTGTCCTTCACCACGTTGATGACCTTCCAACAGCAGTTGATATTTGTCTCGGTGTGCATCCCTGGAAACAGCCCGTAGAGAACAGAATCCTGCATCACCGAGCTGCTTAGGATGAACCTCAACACATACCAGTGCATGTCACTCCAGACCTTCTTTGCAAAGGCACATTCCACAAGGAAGTGTGCGACCGTCTCATTAGCCCCGCAGCCGTTTTGAGGGCAGCGTGCGATGCTGTTAACACCTCGAGCGTGCGTAAAGGATCTGACGGGGAATGCCCTTCTCACCACCAGCCAAGCCAGATCTTGGTGCTTGTTTGTAAGTTCCTATGATGAGGCATTCTGTCAGATGACACTGACAGTCTGCTCAGGGAACCATCCGACAGGATCTGCCATCTCCTTTTCTCTCAGGGCCTCAAGGACATTATGTGCTGACCACTGCTTGTTTGCTATGTGGTCAAAGGGTGTTTCTAGAAATATTTCTCCATGAAGGGCAGGTGTTGCAGTATGGTCCAACTACATGGAGTGTTCTGCGGCAGTGTGGCCAGACCCATCTTCCACAATGCTTGAGACAGGTAGAAACTAAAAAAGTAGTGGCACTTACTGTTAGTGTACTGAGGATCTACACACAGCTTGATGTAGCCGCACACAGAAGTGGCCATCAGGATGAGGAATATTTTTAATAAAAAGAATGCTTGAAGGAATTTGATTCTCATTGGGCTTTCCCATGGAACTGATGGGAGTGCCCGCCAGTTCTCTGACTGAAGGCCAAGACCTCTGTCAGTCCAATATGATCCGGGCTATTTGCTGCAACATCATAGACAAAACATCAATGCAGAGTTTATTTTTAATTTACCGGATATGGGGTTCATTGCTTAAACCAGCATTTTTATTGCCCATTCCTAATTGCCCTTGTGAAGTTGGGGACGAGCCACTTTCTTGAACTGCTGCAGTCTCAGTCCCTGTAGTGTTAGAAAATCTACAGTTCTGTTAGGGAAGGAGTTCCAGTGAAGGAACAAGAGTGAGATTTGGTGTTGGAGAGATCAGGAAGCAAATACTTGCAGTGTATACCAATTTTAAAATAATTGATAGAAATCTTAAGGTAGAGAGAGCGAACCATTTGGCCCATCATACCCATTGTAACCAACACAAGTATCTGACCAATTCCAGCTTTTCACAAGTTATTACATTAGGCAAAATGCGACAAAACATTTCAACCTAGGATCATTACATTATGTAAAAGTAAAATCATGGGTGGCAAGGTGACATGTTTTCCCTGTATCTGCATGAGTTTCCTCCAGGTGCTATGGTTTCATCCTACAGTCCAAAGATGTGCAGATTAGGTTGATTGGCTATGCTAAATTGTTCCTAAATATCAGGGGGATTAGGGTAGATATATGTGGTTATGGAGCTTGGGTGGGATTATTGTCAGGGCATGCTCAATGGGCCAAATGGTCTCCTCCTGCACGCTACAAATTCTATGATCCTAAAATATCAACAAAATCTGTTTTGCATTCAAAAAGGAGTCATAGTAAAAGTAGTGTACCAAAAAATTGATTTAAATGGCCCTTAAAATTATAAAGTTATGCATGAAAAGGCCAGAAAACCAAAATCCATTTGTCCTTGCCCCAGGGCTTGATTTTACCCAAAATACATTACATAAATGACAACAGTGTAGACAATCTATTATTATTCGAGAAGTACTACTAAAAACAGGGCAACAAAAAAGTAATTAAAACTCTGATTGTTCTTCTCCATAGGGTAGCCCAATGTTGTCCAGGCTATTGCTGCAATATCACAGGCAGAACATCAGTGCAGAGCATATTTTTAATTTACAGGATGTGGGTGTCGCTTTCTAGACCAGCATTTTTATTGCCCATCCTAATTGCCCTTGAGAAGTTGGGGGTGAGCTGCCATCTTGAACTGCCACAGTCTCTGTGGTGTTAGAACATTATATGGAGATGCCGGTGTTGGACTGGGGTAAGCACAGTAAGAAGTCTCACTACACTAGGTTAAAGTCCAACAGGTTAATTTCATACATGAACCACGAGTTTTCAGAGCTCTCCAAAAGGCTTGTGCATCCAAATAAACCTATTGGGCTTTAACCTGATGTTGTGAGACTTCTTATTGTGTTGGAATATCCACAGTGCTGTTACAGAGGGAGTTCCAGGATTTTGACTCAGTGACGTGAAGGAACAAGAGTGACACTTGATACTTGCAGAGATCATGAAGAAAAATACTTGCAGAATGTGCCAGTTTTAAACTAATTGATAGAAATCTTAAGGCAGAGAGAGTGGGTGAGCTGGCTTCTTGAACTGCTGCAATCCCTATGGTGTTGGAACACCCACAGTGCTGTTAGGGACAGTGTTCCAAGATGTTCATTCAATGACAGTGAGGCTTGTTTATTACAGAGAGCATGAGGTTTAAAACAATACTTACAGAGTACAGAGTTTTAAAATAATTGAATCAATAAAATCTTACAACAGAGAAAAAGAACCATTTGGCCCAATGTACCAGTTGTAATAAATACAAATATCTTGACTAATTCCAGCTTTTCACAAGTTATTTATTACATTAGTGCTGCGATACATAAACAAGAAAAACATCCGCAAGACATCAGCAAAATCTATTCTGGATTCAAAAAGTCAGACTAAATAAAAACGGGGCACCAAAATATTGATTAATAGCTTTAAAGTTACAAAGCTTGACTAGAAAGGGATCAGTAAAACCCCAAAAACACCCCAAATCACAACTGAAAAGAAATACAAGTCAAGGAGATAATGGAAGCAGACCGAGGGCCCGGAAACTGCAGAATACCCTCAGCCTGCGTAACTATGAGCCAATCTGAGCAATAACGGCACACGGTAACTTTTGAGGCATATGTACAGCTGTAAGTTTGAAATGTTATGACTGTAATTAGTGTGGAACTGTTAAAAAATTTTTAGTTCTGCACTGTTTGCAATTCAAAGACATGTAATTTTGCAGGGTTTATTTGAGATTTTTATGAATAAAGTATATTTTTTGGGAAAAGGTGGTTGTTGTGTGCTGGTCTGAGCAGTGGTGGCACACGGCAGTTTTTTGGGCATGTATATAGTTTGTAAGTTTTGAAATGATATGACTGCATTTTGTATAGAACTGCATGAAAGTTTGAATTCTGCACTGTTTTTGCAATTCAAGACATGTAATTTTGCAATGGTTTATTTGAAATTTTTTATGAATAAAGTATATTTTTGGAAAAAAAAATGTACTCAAAGTCCCAGTTCAGGCCATCCTCATGTGTGCGGAACTTGACTATCAGTCTCTGTTCAGCGATTCTGCATTGTCATGTGTCGTGAAGGCCCATGGAGAATCTTACCTGAAGATCAGGGGCAAAATGCCTATGACTGCTCAAGTGTTCCCCGATTGGAAGGGAACACTCCTGCCTTGTGATTGTTGAGCAGTGTTCATTCATTTGTTGTCATAGCGTCTGCATGGTCTCCCCAATGTACCATGCCTCGGGACATCCTTTCCTGCAGCGTATCAGATAGACAATGTTGGCTGAGTCGCAAGAGTATGTATTGTGTACCTGGTGGATGGTATTCTCACGTGAGATGATGAGTGATGGTGTCTGTGTTGATGATCCGGCACGTCTTGCAGAGATTACTGTGGCAGGGTTGTGTGATGTCATGGTCACTGTTCTTCTGAAGTCTGGGCAGTTTGCTGCGAACAATGGTCTGTTTGAAGTTGTGTAGTTGTTTGAAGGCAAGAAGTGAGTATGTGGGGATGGCCTTGGTCAGATGTTCATCTTCATTAATGACATGTTGAAGGCTCCAGAGAAAATGTCCTAGGTTCTCCGCTCCGAGGAAGTACTAGACAATGAAGGGTATTCTGTCCTCTGTGTCCCACGTTTGTCTTCTGAGGAGATCAATGTGGCATGTCAGAACTGTCAATCGATGAGTTGAGTGCCCTATCCTGTTCTTATGAGAACATCTTTCAGCGTCTCTCGGTGACGGTTGTGATCTAATGGAGAGTTCTTTCCTCATCAACAGCCAAGCTGTTTGAATGTTCTGGCAGAGAGGTATCCTGTCAGGGAACCATCCGACAGGATCAACCATCACTTTTCCCATAGGACTTCTATTATGATAGAATCCCTATAGTGCAGAAAAAGGCCATTCAGCCCATCAGGTCTGCACCAATAGTTTGAAAGAGCACCCACTGTGCCCTCAGTCTATTTCTGTAACCCTGTGTAATTACAATGGCTAATATATGCAAACCACTGCCTGATAGACTTGTGATTAAAGATGTAATTTTGGCATAAATTTTCCCACAATGGAGTAGGACATGTGTATCAATGCAATAGAGCCAGCCAAGTATTTAGATGTGAACTCATGATGCCAAGGTATACAAGACTATGGATCATGTGCCAAATATAGGATTAGGCTAGTTGGTAGTTTGTTTTCGACTGGCAGACTCAATGCTCCTTTTTCTGTGCTGTAGATGTTTGGACTCTTTGACTCAATGAGGTCTTAAGTGCCAGATATGGGCTTGTGACAGGATCAATGCAATCTTTAAGGCAGTCAATGAATGACATGGTTCAGGAATTGACTGTTATTTTTAAAGAGTAATCTCAGTGCAGTGAAAATACAGCCCAATATTTAGAGTGTGCATCCACATCAGGCCTACAGCCTGAAGACAAAACATTTCAAATTGAAAATCAGAGAATGTGCAATAGAATTCAACTTTCCTCTACGCAACTTGTTAAACTCTGAAATGCCTCAATATAGTTTTAATACTCTTCAGTTTATATTCCATGTCAGGTGTACTGTTGGAGAAATTCTAAGCAGTTTACAGCTTCTCATTACACTACTGCTGATGGCCTTAGGTGGCAACCTTTTCCCTCTGCTTTTGGCAATCTTTCACAAGAACATAAGAAATAGGAGCAGGAGTAGGCCATCTAGCCCCTTGAGCCTGTCCCGCCATAAGATCATGGCTGATCTGAAGTGGATCAGTTCCACTTACCTGCCTGCTCCCCATAACCCTTAATTCCCTTATCGATCTGAAATCTATCTACTCGTGACTTAAACATATTCAATGAGGTAATCTCCACCACTTCAATGGGCAGAGAATTCCAGAGATTCACTACCCTCTGAGAGAAGAAGTTCCTCCTCAACTCTGTTCTAAACTACGTCCCCCCCGCCTTATTTTGAGGCTGTGCCCTCTAATTCTGGTTTCCTTTCAAGGTGGAAAGAATCTCTCTACCTCTATCCTATCTAGCCCCTTATCTTATATGTCTCCATAAGATCCCCCCTCAGCCTTCTAAACTCCAATGAGTATAGGCCCAATCTACTCAATCTCTGCTCAGAAGCTAACCCCCTCATCTCTGGTATCAACTCGGTGAACCTTCTCTGAACTCCCTCCAAGGCCAGTATATCCTTTCGCAAATGAGGAGACCAAAATTGCACACAGTACTCCAGTTGTGGTCTCACCAGTGCCTTTTACAGTTGTAGCAAGACCTCCCTGCTTTTATATTCTATCCCCCTCATGATAAAGGCCAACATTCCATTCGCCTTCTTGATAACCTGCTGCACCTGCAGACTGAGTTTTTGCAATTCGTGCACAAGGACCCTCAGGTGCCTCTGCACAGTAGCATGCTGCAACTTTTCACCATTTAAATAATATTCCATCCTAATATTATTTTCTCCACAGTGGATAACCTCATATTTCCCAACGTTATACTCCATCTGCCAGGTCCTCACCCACTCACTCAGCCTATCCAAATCTTTCGGCATCCTCCACGCAATTCGCTTTTCCACTCAACTTTGTGTCATCAGCAAACTTTGTTACCCTATACTCAAACCCCTCCTTCAGATCGTCTGTATATATAGTAAACAGTTGAGGCTCCAGCACCAAACCCTGCGGCACACCACTAGTCACCAACTACCAACCAGAAAAGCACCCATTTATTCCAATTCTCTGCTTCCTGTTAGATAGCCAATCCTCAATCCACACTAACACTTTACCCCCAACTTCATGTTCTCTAACTTTCTGCAGCAATCTTTTGTGAGGCACCTTATCGAACACGTTCTGGAACTCTAAAAACACCACATTCACTGTTCCCCTCTGTCTAACACACTAGTCACATTTTCATAAAAATTCAGTAAATTTGTCAAACACAACTTTCCCTTCATGAATCCATGCTGCATCTGCTTGATCGAACTGCTCTTTTCCAGGTGTCCTGCTATTTCTTCTTTAATGATAGATTCCAATGTTTTCCCAACTACGGACTTTAAGCTAACCGGTCTGTAGTTATCCACTTTCATCTACTACCTTTTTTAAACAGCAGCGTAACAGTAGCTGTTTCCCAATCCAGCGGCACTTCCCCAGAGTCCAACGAATTTTGATAAATAACTACTAACACATCTGCTATTACTTCTGCATTTCTTTCAGTATCCTGGGATGTATTCCATCTGGTCCCAGGGACTTGTCTAAAAGCAAAGAACAAAGAACAAAACAGCATGGGAAACAGGCCCTTCGGCCCAACAAGCCCACGCCGCCACCCCGATGTTTCCACCTCTATCTGTGATCCCTGTCTATGTTTATAGACCTATGGATTAAAAACCAAATTTGAGACAATTTAGGGAGAATTTGTTTTGCCAATTAGCCTAAGAGCACATCTTTGGGATGTGGGAGGAAACCGGAGCACCCGGAGAAAACTCACACAAGCATGGGGAGAATACGCAAACTCCCACAGACACAGGCCTAAATCCATGTATCTGCACAGCACAGCGATAGTCACTGAGCTGTCGTGTTGCCCATCAAATGGTCATCAAATCTACTTCAATACCATCAGTCTACCAAGCACTACTTCTTTAATAACAGTAATTGTATTAAGGACCTCATTTCCTACACCTTCTATCTTTAATTTTCGGTAAGCTATTTATGTCCTCCGCTATGAAGACTGAAACAAAAAACTTATTTAAAGTCTCAGCCATTTCCTCATTTCCCACCATTAAATCCTTCTTCTCGTCTTCCAAGGGTCCAACGTTCAATCTAGCCACTCTCTTTCTCTTTATATATTTGTAAAAAATTTACTATCATTTTTTATATTTAGAGCTAGTTTAGTTTCATACTCTATCTTTCCTTTCTTTATCATTTTCTTAGTCATTCTTTGTTGTTTTTTAAATCATTCCCAATCTTCTAATTCCCCACTATTTTTAGCCACTCTGTACGCATCGGTTTTGAATTTAATACTTTCCTTTATTTTCTTCGTTATTCACTGCTGGTTACCCCTTTTCTTACAGTGCTTCTTTATCACCGGAATATATTTTTGCTAAGTACTGAAAAAAATCTCCTTAAAAATCCTCCACTGTTCCTCAGCTGTCCTATCAACCAGTCTGCACCTCCAATCTACATTAGCCAATTCCGTTCTCATCCTATCATACTGCCCTCTGTTCAGGCAGAGGACACTGGTTTGGGACCCTATTTTCTCACCCTCCATCTGTATCAGAAATTCAACCATATTGTGATCACTCGTCCCAAAAGGATCTCTCACAAGAAGATCCCTAATTCTACCTGCCTCATTACACAGGACCAGATCCAAGATAGCTTGCTCCCTCATAGGTTCTGTAACATACTGTTCAAGGAAACTATCCCCAACAGCATTCTAAGAACTCTTCCTCAAGTCCACTGCGTCCCACTTGAGTCAACCAATCAATATGCAAGTTAAAATCCCCCATGATTATTGCCGTTCCATTTTTGCACGCATCAACTATTTGCTTATTTATAGCCTGCCGCACCACAAAGTTATTATCTGGTGGCCTATAGACCATATCCACCAGTGACTTTCTCCCCTTACTATTCCTTATCTCCACCCAAAACAATTCCACATTTTGCTCCTTGGAGCCTATATCTTATTTCACTACCTCCCTGATATTATCCTTTATCAACAGAGGCACCTCACTTCCTCTTTCTTCTTGTCTATCCTTCCTAAATATCTGACATCCCTGGCTATTCAGTTCCCAGTCCCAGTCATCCTGCAACCACGTTTCTGTAATGGCCACTAGATCATACCCATTTGTGCTGATTTGTGCCATCAACTCATCCACTTTGTTTCAAATGCTTTGTGCATTCAGGTAAAGTGTCTTTATGCCTGCCTTTATCTGGACCCTATTTGTTGAAACACTACTAACCTCTCCTGTGCCCTCACCTCATTTAACTAGCAGAATATCCCCAACATTAACCTGCACTTGTACTCTCTCTTTTATTTTTGATTTTGCAATTCCCCATACCCCTGCACCCTCCCCTCCCACTAATTAGTTTAAAGCCCTATCTACAGCCCCTGAATCTGCACAACAGGTTTGAGATTCTTACTCCCAGTGTGGACAAGAATGAGGACTGCAAGATGGATGAGCAAACTGCCCACAGTACCGTGGTGCAGGAAGCCTTTGAAGTGGAGGAAGTAAAGAGAAATGTAGTGGTAATTGGGATAGTGTAGTTAGGTGTATGTTCTTTGCAACCAGGATTGAGGATCCCGAAGGTTGTGTTGCCAGCCTGGTGCTTGGATCCAGGGTGTCTCATCTGGGCTGCAGAGGAACTTGGAGCGGGAGGGTAAGAATCCAGTTGTCATGGTTCATGTAGGTGCCAATAACATAGGCAAAACAGGAACTAAGGATCTGCAGAGGGAGTATGAAAAGCTAGGAACCAAATTAAAAAGCAGAACCAACAAGGTGGTAATCTCTGGATTACTACCTGAGCCACGCACAAATAGTGCAGGGTCAATAGGATTAAGAAAGCGTGGCTCAAGGATTGGTATGGGAGGAATGGGTTCGAATTCATGGGGCATTGGCATCAGTATTGGGGCAGATGGGACCTGTTCACTGCGTGCTGGGAGATGCGCTAGGGCTTGGGGCAGCCGCCGTAGGAGTGCGATGGGGGAGGCCACACTGTGGGGCTTTTGGTAGGGGTGGGTCGGTGGCCTGGGGGCTGTGGAGTGCCCTTAGCCTGCATGGTGGTGTGCCGGTCTGAGCGGTGATAGCACGCAGTAATTTTTGAGGCATGTATATAGTTGTAAGTTTGAAATGTTATGGCTGTAATTTGAATAGAACTGTAAAAAAGTTTTAATTCTGCACTGTTTGCATTTCAAAGACATGCTCTTGGGACTCCACCTCCTGTATCTGACTCCCTGCCTTCCCCTCACTCCCCACCTTCCTCTCCCACTCACCACCTTCCTCCCTCCAGTTCCTGCCTTCTTCCCTCCAAGCCCGCCTTCTTTCCCCCCAGCTCCCCACTTCGCCCTCAGCCACCCCTTCTTCTTCCTGACCCCTGGTTGAGTTAGTTAGTCCAAAGGGTATGACTTTCTCCTTAAACACATTATCCGGGTAACACTCCCCCTCCCTGATGTGTCACAGTGTCTGTAGCTCAGAGTTCACCTCGTCTACTTTGAGCTGAGCTCCTCAAGCAACCAGCACTTATTGCAGACATGTCCACTGGGGATCACTTTGGAGTCCACCAGCTCCCACATCATGCAGAAACAGCACATCACATGTCCCTCCATCCCAATTACCTAGTTTTAGTCCCGATTAAGAATTAAACTTACATTGCCTCGTCCTTTTTGCCTAAGCCCAATGAGCCAAAGCCCTTACAGCTCACACTCTGCTCTCTGCTCACTCTGCTGCCCGCTGTATACTGCAGCCTTCGTTTTATACTTTGTGCGCTAAAACCAAACCCCTTCCCAGCTCACCCCACAGCCCACTTCCACTTAAATTTTAAAGTAACTTTTAAAAACAGAAACCCTGCAAAAAATTTACAAAACAGTCAGTCGCTCATCTTCTCTCTCTCGATCCTCCTATTAGATTGTTCCACGAACAATGAGAAAGCTTTGCCAGGTGAGTACCTTTATATATTTAAGAAAATCCATCCCAGCTCACCCCACGGGCCACTTCTGCTTAAATTTTAAAGTAACTTTTAAAAACAGAAACCCCACGAAAAATTTACGAAACAGTCAGTTGCCAATCTTCTCTCTCTCGATCCTCCTATCAGCTTGTTCCACAAACAATTCATCTTTCCCCTCAAACATTCTAGTTATTTAGATAAATAACTAAAATGTTGATGCTGCCAGACCTAATCAGTATTTGACCCATATTACTTTTTATTTCAGAATTCTGCTGTACCTTGCTTTCTTCTTCTTCAGGAAGTTACTGTCGCCCAATACACAGACTTCAAGGACTTTTTTCCCTTACATTTCACGGAAGTTTGCATTTTAAGAAACCACTTGGCAAGCAGAGTTTGAGAGGAGCAATGATAACCTCCTGAGCAGGAGAGGGCGCACAATCTGTACCTTATTCGTCTCCGGGATATGGTCAGATAGGCCCGCCCCCTTATCTAAATAACTAGAATATTGAAGGAAAAGATGAATGCGTTTTCCTCTTTCTGAAGACATTACCAGTTTTTAGGTAATTTACTGTTTATTAAAATCCATGCTGGCTCTCTGGCATTTTAGTTGCGTGTCAGTGTGTTTACTCAGTATGATGTTAAAGAGCTACATGTGCCGTAGGGTAGAGGGTAGTTCGACAATTTTGATAGTATACTCTGGTTTCTCTTGATCCTATAAATATTTTAGTGTCACAAGTAGGCTTGCAATGAAGTTACTGTGTAGAGAAACATAAAGAGTTTTACACAATTTTTTGATGCCCTACCTTGGTGGGGCTTATTAAACAACATAATAACAGATAAAATTGTGGAAAAGTATTTTGACGTCTGTGGAGTTCATAATTCCATCTAGGTTTTAGTCTCGTAATCCCGAGTAAACTATCTAACCTGTGCGTTTGGAAAACTAAGGGCAGTTTTAGTATAACTAATAAACCTAGTTTGCACATCTTTAGACTGTAGGAGGAAACCCATGCAGACACAAGGAGAACGTGCAAACTCCACACAGTGACCCAAGCCAGGAATCGAATCCAGGTCCCTGGAACTGTGAAGCAGCAGTGCTAATCATTGCTATCATGCCATCTTGGTTCAATTTAAGCTGTGGAGTTTAGTTTGTATGTTTTCTTGATAGCTGTGTGGATTGTAATCATAGTTCAAAGAGGAGGCAAAGAATTGTCCATGGTAAATTGTCTCTTAGACCATTTGGTCTACTGAGTCTGCACTAACCACAATCCCACCCATCCCAATCCCCATAATCATATATATTTACCTAGTCTGCTTGACACTAAAAGCAATTTAGCATAGCCAATCAACTTAATTTGCATGTCTTTGGAGGGTGAGAGGAAAGAGGAGTACCCAGAGAAACCCATGCAGACACAGGGGGAATCTTTCTCTATAATGAAGTCACTGTCGAGAGAAACGCTAAGAGTTTTACACAAATTTTTTGATGCCCTACTTTTAGTAGGGCTCATTCTTAAACTAGTAACAAATCTTGAAGTAAAGCAGTGGGACATTTCAATTCTGGCATTGTGAGTTTGCGTGTCCTTCTCTCTGTGTCAGTGATTTTTTTTTCCAGTGTTCCAAATTCTTAGCCACAGTCCCAGATGTATATCGTAGGCGTGATTGAATGTCTTCAAGCCAGAAATAGACAGGTTCTTGATTAATCAAGGGTTATGGGGAAAAGGCAGGAGAACGGGGATGAGGAAAATATCAGCCATGATTGAATGGTGGAGCAGATTCGATGGACATAAATCTGCTCCTATGTCTTATGGTTTTGTGGTGATTTGGCCATGGTAAAGTGTTCTGAGTATCAACGGATTAGCAATGATAATGAGGGATTATGGCAATATGGTCTGGGTGGGATTGTTGTCAGTGCAGACTCAATGGCCTTCTTCTACACTGTAGGGATGCTATGATTAATCAATTTTTTTGCTGCCTTACTTTTAGAGCACCTCCTTCTTAAATAAGTAACAGATCTTACTAATTGTGGATGTTACCCCTTTTATGTAACATCGCGATCTGAAGTTGAAATGTTTTGTCACATTTTGCCTAAGGTAATAGCTTGTGTAAAACTGGAATTGGGAAAATGGTTCCCCTTCTCTGCTATAAGGTTTCTATCAATTATTTAAAACTGGCATTGTCTGTATGTATTTTTTTTCAATTATCTCTGCAAACACCAAGAGAGCAATTCTCCCATCCCAATTCTTTAGTTCTAATTCTAATTCTTTAGTGAAGTGGGCTGGGAGATTTGAGCGGTGGCCAATTTATGGGATTCGCACTGGGTGTCTGGGTCTCTTTTCATCTTGCAGCCTAAGTTTTTTTAGCATTGACAGATCCACTCTAAAAATCAGCGTAACAGATATTTGCATATGTTTACACACCTTTCCATCTGAAGAGAGGGCCTGTGACTGGAATCTCCATCCCCAATAGCGTCTTTCCCCTCTCTTGCATAATGTCACTCTGGTGGGGTTTATAACTGAGGATAAAAGTCATGAGCTGGCGTAGCAGGAGTAAGCAGGTAAATCTAATGGGGCTGCTATCCCGCAGAGTGCAGGAGAGGTTGGAGGCAGGGCCTGGAAATGTGCTGCTTGCTGTGGGGAAATCGCTGGAGAGCTCCAGGCAGTGTCTCGAGGAATGTTCGATGTAGTTTGGTTGAGTGGGCAAATCAATGGCATATGCGGTATAATTTGGATAAATGTGAGGTTATTCACTTTGGAAGCAAAAACAAGAAGGCAGATTACTACCTAATGACTGTAAATTGGGAGAGGGAAGTGTGCAGTAGGACCAGTCACTGAATGTAAGCATGCAGGTGTACAGGTGATAAAGAAGGCAAAAAAAATGTTGACTTCCAAAGTGAAAGGATTCAAGTACAGGAGCAGGGATGTGTTGTTGCAATTACACATGTGAAGCCACACCTAGAATATTGTGTGCACTTTTAGTCTCCTTTTCTGAGGAAGGATGTTCTTGCTGTTGAGGGAGTGCAGCAAAGATTTACCTGGCTGATTCCAGGGATGGCAAGACTGATTATGAGGAAAGGTTGACTAGGTTAGGACTGTTCTCACTGGAGTTCAGATGAATGAGAGGGGAATCTCACGAAGACTTATAAAATTCTAATAGTCCTCGACAGGATAGATGCAGGGAGGATGTTCCTGATTGGGGTCAATCTGAGGATTTGGGATAGACCATTTAGGACGGAGATGAGGTGACATTTCTTTACCCAAAGAGTGGTGAGCCCTGTGGAAGTCATTACCACAGGAACTAGCTGATGCCAAAACATTGAATGTATTCAAGAGGCAACCAGATATAGCACTTGGGGTGAATGGGATCAAAGGACATGGGGAGAAAGCAGGATTATGCTATTGAATTGGACAATCAGCCATGATTGTATGATTGGTGGAGCAGGCCAAATGGCTCCTCTGCTCCTGTCTTCTGTGTTTCTACATTCTGTGTAGGGTAGGGTGGGGTGTGACCCTTAATGGAGTGCTAGTTAAGCTGCTCTCTGCACCAGTGAGTTGTTGCATTGGGGTGGGGTCCTTAATGGAATGCTGGTCAGACTGCGCTTTTCAGCCACTGGGTTGTAATTTTGTTCTGGCTGTGAGGTGTGGTGAGGGACTGGACTGAGTGCTAGGGTTTTAGGGAGTGAGGGGAAATGCACCATGCACTTCTTGAGGGCTAATCAGTTCAGGCAGCTGGTGCTCCAAGCGGGGTGCTCATGTTAACATAGATACTCATGCTGCATACACTCTATGGCGATTGGGAACTTATTCACAGTGGTGCAGTGGTTAGCACTGCTGCTTTACAGCTGCAGGGATCTGGATTCAATTCCCAACTTGGGTCACTGTCTGTGCAAAGTCTGCATGTTCTCCATGTATCTGCTTGGGTTTCCTCTGGATGCTCCAGTTTCATCCCATAGTCCAAAGATGTGCAGGTTAGGTGCATTGGCCATGCTAAATTGCCACTTAGTATCCCATAAGAAGGATCTGGTGGAACTGAAAGGTCTAAGGTAGATAAATCACCTGAACTGGACGGACTACACTCCAGGGTTCTAAAAGAAATAGCTAAGGAAATTGTGGAGGCATTGGTGGTAATCTTTCAGAATTCACTGGAGGCAGGGAGGATCCCAGAGGACAGGAAAGTAACAAATGTAACACCACTGTTTAAGAAGGGAGGGAGGCAGCAGATGGGAAATTATAAGGCAGTTAGCCTGACCTTGCTCATCTTCTTGACTTCAGCAAGATTTTAGAGTTAATTATAAAAATGAGATCACAGAGTACTTAGAAGTGCATGACAAAGTAGGACTGAGTCTGAGACAGTTTTGTCAAGGGTAGGGGTGGATCATGTCTGATAAATCTGTGAGAGCTTTTTGAGGAAGTAACAAGGAAGTTCGATAAAGGAGAGCCAGTGGATGTGATTTATTTAGATTTCCAGAAGGCTTTTGATGAGGTGCACATAGGAGACTGTTAAATAAGTTAAATGCCCATGGTGTTAAGGGTAAAATCTTGGCACGGATAGAGGATTGGTTGACTGGCAAAAGGCAGAAAGTGAAGATAAAGAGGTCTTTCTCAGGATGGCAACGGGTGACTAGTGATGTGCCTCAGGGGTCAGTGCTGGGACCACAACTTTTCACAATATACATTAACGATTTGGAGGAAAGAACTAAAGGCACTATTGCTAAGTTTGCAGATGATATAAAGATATGTAGAGGTTCAGGTAGTATGGAGAAAGGAGAGGGCTGCAAAAGAACTTGAACAGGTTAGGAGAGTGGGCAAAGAAGTGGCAGGTGGAATACAATGTGGAAAAGTGTGAGATTGTGCACATTAAAAGGAGGAATGGAAGGAAGGATAATTTTCTAAATGGGAAAATGCTTAGGAAAACAAAAACACAAAGGGAGTCATTGTTCAAGATTCTCTTAAGGTTAACATGCAGGTTCAGTCAACAGTTAGAAAGACATGCAATGTTGGCATTCATGTAGAGAGGGCTAGAATACAAGAGCAGGGATGTATTTCTGAGGCTGTATAAGGCTCGGTCAGACCCCATTTGGAGTATTTTGAGCAGTTCTGGGCCTAATATCTCAGGAACGATGTGCTGGCCTTGGAAAGGATCCAGAAGAGGTTCATCTTCTGAACCTGAAATGAAGACTGATCTTCATTCTTGTATGAGGAATGGTTGAGGACTCTGGGTCTAAACTTGTCAGAGTTTAGAAGGATGAGGGGATGGGACCTTATTGAAACTTATAGGATACTGCGAGGCCTGAATAGAGTGAATGTGGAGAGGATGTTTCCACTAATAGGAAAAACTAGAACCGGAGGGCACAACGTCAGGCTAAAGGGACAATCCTTTAAAACAGAAATGAGGAGATATTTCTTCAGCCAGAGAGTGGTGAATCTGTGGAACTCTTTGCTGCAGAAGGCTGTGGAGGCCAGGTCATTGAGTGTCCTTAAGACAGAGATATGTAGGTTCTTGATTGATAGGGGAATCAGGAGTTAGGAGGAAAAGCAGGAGAATGGGGATGAGAAAAAAATCAGCCATGATTGAATGATGGAGCAGACTCAATGGACCATGTGGCCTAATTCTGTTCCTATGTCTTATGTCTTATGGGATTAGTGGGGTGAACATGTGGGATCCCAGAGATAGGGCCTGGGTGGAATTGTTGATGGTGCAGCCTTGACAGGCCAAATGGCCTCCTCCTGCACTGGAGGATTCTATATTCAATGATCTTGTGATAATTAGAAGCCCGTCCCTGCTCTTTGTCCCTAACTAGCAACACTTGGCTGGGAGGGAATGGTGTAGTTACACTCATGGCAATGGTTCAAGGGGCTCAATGGCCATGCCCACACACCAACCCGCATGCTGTTCCTGCTGGCCATGTTCATGATGCCAACCGCAGGCAAACTAATCAGGTGATGCCTGGCATCACAGATTATGTTTTGCAGGAGTACTTGGAGTAGGGGGTGGGAGGGTGGGGAGGGGGAGGAATGGGGGGGTTGGAAGGGGTGCTGCTAGCATAATTGCAAGCAGTGATATGAATCTACACATCTCTCTCTTTCTCTGTCTCTAACCCACACTATGCAGACTAGATGTCGGGTTAATTGACTTAGAGCTGGCCATCATCATGGCAGCTGAGGAGGAGGAGACAATTCAGGAAGTGGAAAGCATGTGGAAGCCCCTCCTTGGGCAGCCAGTGGCAGGCCCTCAGGAAGTAGGGTAGGGGGCTGCCACTGAAGGCGGCACTGAAGGTGGGAGAGTAGTCTCCTGAAAAGGAGGCCAGGAGAAGGAGGACTAAACAGTACTAAACCAGGACATAATTTGAGGGCCTCTTGGAGGCCACATGCTGTCTCTGGCTCCACCTATCTAAGGACCCAATCTGGCACCTGTGTGAGGTGCTTGCACACTTGGCACCTGAAGGTGACAGCAGTCCCTAATTTCTCTGCAACAGAGTCATTTCAGGCACCCTGTAGTGACTTCTGCAGAATATCCCAGGCTTTTGTCCACAGACGTGTTCATGATGTGGAGATGCCGGCGTTGGACTGGGGTAAACACAGTAAGAAGTCTGGCAACACCAGGTTTTTAAGTCCAACCAATTTATTTGATAGTAAGCTCGCAAACTTTCAGGATTTGCCCCTTTGTCAGGCGAATGGAGAGTTCTGGCCTCAGACAGAGCATATAACAGCACAGACAGTTTACAGATTACTGACTAGAATGCGAATCTTTACACCTAACCTACTATTCAAGTCTTAAATTGCCAACAAAATGAGTGGAAAGAGCATTAAGTCCCAGGTTAAAGAGATGTGTACTGTCTCCAGACAGAAAACCTGGTATTGTCAGACTTCTTACACAGATGTGTTCACCAGGTCCCAGATATCTTGTACACCTGGGCAGGCCAATATATCAAGTTTGATGTTCAATCGGGTCAGTGGGAGATCCGGGCTGCAGGCTTTGCCGCCATTGTGGGGATGCCCCATGCCCAATGTCCAGAAGGCAATGGATTGGATACACATCATGCTGGGGTTCCTGCTGGGTGAGGGGCAACCATTTATTAACAGAAAGGAGTTCCATTCCCTCAATGTCCAAATAATCCGTGATGAGCATCATGCAGGTCTGTGCATGCCACCCAGGGTGTGTCCGCGTCAGCTTCACACTGAGGCAGTTGGCCATGATCTATTGAATCTATGACCCCTGAGCTCTTTGAAGGCCAGCCCAGGTTGCCGGCATCGTGGGGGACCAGGGTTACCTGCTGAGATCATAGCTGATGATGCCATTTTGGCAGCCCAAGAGCAAAGTGGAGACCTGTTACTATGAGGCCTATGCTGCCACCCGGTCCATAGTAGAGCAGTGCATAGAACATAGAACATAGAACATAGAACAATACAGCACAGAACAGGCCCTTCGGCCTTTGATGTTGTGCCGACCAAAATAAAAAGCAATGCCCCTCCTAACTAAACCATTCCCTTCTCATCCATATACTTATCAACTAACCTCTTAAACGCCACCAAACTTGGCGCATCTACAACAGCTGCAGGCAGGGCATTCCACTCCCTAATCACTCTTTGAGTAAAGAACCTACCTCTGATATCCGTCCTATAACTCATACCCCTTAATTTAAAGTTGTGTCCCCTCGTGCTAGCTTTCTCCATCCTAGGAAAAAGGCTATCACTGTCCACCCTATCTAAACCTCTAATCATCTTATATGCTTCAATAAGATCCCCTCTTAGCCGCCTCCTTTCTAACGAAAACAACCTCAAATCCTTCAACCTCTCTTCATAGGACCTGCCCTCCATACCAGGCAACATCCTAGTAAACCTCCTCTGTACCCTCTCCAATGCCTCCACATCTTTCTTATAATGTGGCGACCAGAACTGCACACAATACTCCAAGTGCGGCCGCACTAGAGTTTTGTACAGCTGCAACATGATGCTGCGGCTCCTAAATTCAATCCCCCTACCAATAAAAGCTAAGACTCCATAAGCCTTCTTAACAACTTTATCCACTTGACTGCCTACTTTCAGGGATCTATTGACACATACACCAAGATCCTTCTGTTCCTCAACACTATTAAGAGCCCTACCATTAGCCCTATACTCTACACATTTATTGTTCCTGCCAATAGACTTGCTGAAAATGCAGTTCTGCTGCCTGGACCACTCTGGGTGTGCCCTGCTGTATGACCAGATGTGTGCCTCACAGATTATAATTGTGTGCTGCATCCGGTACAACAACACACGGGGAAACCAGCTGGAGGAGGTTGAGGAGGATTGGCAAACAGGCGAACTGGATATCCTGCCACATGAGGAGCCAGAGAATAGAGAGTATATGATGATGGCAGGTGTGCGGAAGGACAGGGCAACAAGGGAGGCCCTGATAACAGCCGCTTCACGTAACTGGTGCTGTGCAGCATGGGGGCTGCTCTGAATACACTTCCATCACATCCCAAGAGTCACTGCAGCCTCCACTGCCCCACAACCCCAAACTGGCCCCTCAACCCACACTCCTTCCCCATCCTTTCAGCCCATTCTTCCTCCCCAACGTTGAGAAATATCATAACAAGTTAATGTGCCTGGGCTGGCACTGGTAATGAGTCATAAGTAAAGGTTGAAGGATGATGATGACGACTTGCTGTTGTATACACTGGATTCCTGTATCTGCTGCCACTCAAACCTGACTCTGAATGCACATTGCCATCTGGGCTTACATACCAATAAGGGTTTGGAACACAAGCACGTGAGCCAATGGGTCGAGTGCGCCACTGGATGGGGGGAGGAGCTGGGGGACCTAACAGCAGTGGTGTTTGATTAAGAGTCTGGTAAATGCTGGAAAAAGTAGGGCAGGCGGTCTGTAACATTTAGTTGAGGGGCTAAATGGTATTGCACAGCACAGCAGTCTGTGCCTCGATGCATGGGATTGGGGTACACTCAGAGAGTCAGAGAGGGAGGGGGGAATCAGAGACAGGTTAGTTACAGCTGTGAGATGAAAATAAGATTTTATTGTACTCTTAACATTTCCCAAAACTTAACTCTGACTACTGGTGCCCTTCACCCATGCCTTCTTAGTGAAAATTTTCTAATCTTTGTGGCCTACTGCTCTGTCTAGGTGCTCTCCAGGATACACATTGCAGATGGAGCAGTCCAGCTGTGTGTGCCACCCTTGGTGGGCATCCCCTAGGGGCTGAGACCCGGACAGCCCCAACTGACTTGTGGATAATACTGACAGTTTCTATGCCACCCTGTTCATTCAGTAAGAAATCTCACAACACCAGGTTAAAGTCCAACAGGTTTATTTGGTAGCACAAGCTACTAGCTTTCAGAGTGCTCGTCTTTCATCAGATGAATGGGATTTCAGTTCATAAACAGGGCATATAAAGACACAAACTCAATTTACAAAATAATGATTGAAATACAATCTTTGCAGGTAATCAAGTCTTAAAGGCACAGACAATGTGAGTGGAGAGAGAATTAAGCACAAGTTAAAGAGATGTGTATTGTTTCCAGCCGGGACAGTTAGTGAAATTGTTAGTTAGTGAGAGTTGGCATCTCTCCTCCACCATGTCCAGCAGCCTGCTCAGTTTCTGAAACTCTCAGAGTAGATTACTTTAGGGCCATCTTCCTGGCATAACTGGCTATGTATCCATCATTTCAGCTTATATACAGTTCTAGCCTGTTAGGGGACTTCAGGTGCAGTTAATTTGGACCAGTGATGGACCTGTTATTTACAATTTCTTGTGAGAAATATACCAGCAACCTACTTTCAATAGAGGCTGAACCATCTTCAAAGGTGCAGGTTGGGTTAAGTCAACAAGGTACTGTGATTGGGCTGGGGAGGAGAGGGTGCAATGCACAATGCTCTCACTCAACAAAGGGGAACACTTGCAGGCAGAAGCTGTGTATGATAGCACAGCGCTATTTGTGTGCAAAGCAGCAATAAGGCCAGTGCTGTGTGTGTGATGTGAGGGTGATGGGGTGAGTGATGCGATGGCCAGCAAAGTCCGGTTCACTGGGGAATAGGGATGCCCATGGGACCACAAGCTCGACCAGCTACTGAATTGTGGTATCTCACACTCCTGCAAGCACAGCAGGTCAGCTTTGATGTTTCACCAAGTAGGTTAGATTGGCCACACATCACAAAGTATCTTTATTGCTTCTCACATTGATTGGTGCAATTTTCAAGCTCATTTTAAATGGTGTAGATTTACCAGTCTCAAATGTCCAGAGCCTTTTCCACGGCAGGTTCAAGTTGCTGCATATGTCTCTGTATATCTGTTGTGCGATAAACTGTTTCAGGGTTTAAGGGCTGAGGAAGCAGTCCTGGTCTGCGTCAGGCCCATAATGTCAACTGGGCGACATTTGGGGTGTTTTGTAGCTGTTGCAGTTAGGGTGGCATAGTGGCACAGTGGTTAGCATGTTGCCTCACAGCGCCAGGGACCCAAATTCGATTCCCAGCTTGGGTCACTGTCTGTGCAGAGTCTGCTCGTTCTCCCCATGTCTGTGTAGGTTTCCTCCAGGTGCACTGTTTTCTCTCAAAATCTGAAAGACATACTGATTCGATGCATTGGCTGTGCTGCACTCATCCCTGCATACGTGTTGTATGATTAACTGATAATCAGGCAATCAGCCAGGGATATCTAAGGAAATAAAGGAGGATATCAAATTGAAAGAAAATGTATATAAAATGGCAAAGATTGATGGGAAACTAGAGGATTGTGAAATGTTTAAATGTCAACAGAAAGCCACGGAAAAGGCTATGAAGAAAAGTAAGATGGATTATGAGTCTGAACTAGCTCAGAATATAAAAACTGATAGCAACATTTTCTACATAAAAGAAAACAAGTGGCTAAAGTAAACATTGGTCCTTCAGAGGATGACAAGTGGGATGTAATAACTGAAAATAAGGAAATGACTGAAGCATTGAACAAGTATTTTGTGTCAGTCTTCACAGTGGAAGACACAAATAATATGCTAAAAATTGATGCATATTTTTATCAATTATAAAAATATAATTCACCAATGGCAGGTGAAGACCTAGAAACTATCATTATCACAAACGAGGTAGTGTTGGGCAAGTTAATGGGGCTGAAGATACATACGTCTCCTGGTCCCAGTGGAATGCTTCCCAGGGCACTAAAAGAAATGGCAGGGAAAATAGCAAATGCACCCATGGTAATTTACCAAAACTTTGGGGTTTCCGCAGATTGGAAAATAGCAAATGTGACAATACTGTTCAAAAAAATGGGTAGACTAAAGAAGATAACTATAGGTCAGTTAGTTTAGCTTCTGTAGTAGGGAAATTGCTTGAATCCATCATCAAGAAAGAAATAGTGAGACATCGGGATATAAATTGCCCCATTAGGAAGGTGCAGCATGGATTCATGGAGGGAAGGTCATGTTTGACTAATTTGGTGGAATTCTTTGAGAATATTACGTGTGCAGTGGACAATGGGCAACCTGTGGATGTGGTGTATCTGGATTTCCAAAAGACATTTGACAAGGTGCTGCACCAAAGGCTGCTGCATAAGGTAAAAGTGCACGGAATTATAGGTGATGTATTAGCATGGATAGTGGATGGATAAGTAACAAAAAACAAAGAGTGGGTGTATATGGGTGTTTTTCTGGTTGGTGATCAGTGACTTGTGGTGTGCCTTAGGGATCAGTGTTGGGAATGTTATTGTTTATGATTTACGTAGATGATTTGGAGTTGGGGACCTAGTGTAGTGTCAATGTTTGCAGATGACACTAAGATGAGTGGTGGAGCAAATTGTGTAGACAACACTAACCTCTGCAAAGGGATATAGATAGTTTCAAAGAGTGGGCAAGGATCTGGCAGATGGATTACAATATTGGCAAATGTGAGGTCATCCATTTTGGTAGGAATAACAGCAAAATGCACTATTATTTATATGGTAAAAGATTGCAGAGACACCTGGTTAAGAGATCTGGCAAGAATCACAAAACGTTGGTATGCAGGTGCAGCATGTAATTAAGAAGGCAAATGAAACTCTGTCCTTCATTGCCAGAGGCATGGAGTTTAAAAACAGTGGGGTTATGTTGCAGCTGTATAAGATGCTGGTGAGGCCATATCTGGAGTACATGTACAGTTTGATCTCCTTACTTGAGAAAGGATATACTGACACTGAAGGAGGTGCAGAGGAGATTCACCAGGTTGATTTTAAAGTTGGAAGGGTTGGCTAATGAGGAGAGACTGAGTTTACTGGCATTATTCTCATTGGAACTCAGAAGAATGAGGGGAGATCTTATGGAAATTATAAGATTATGAAGGGAATAGATAAGATAGAAGCAGGGAAATTTTTTCCACTGGCAGGCAAAATTAGAACTTGGGGGCTTGGACTCAAGATAAGGTGGAGTAGATTTAGGACTGTGTTGAGGAGGAACTTTTTCAACCAAATGGTTGTGAATCTGAGGAATTCATTGTCCAATGAAGCAGTTCAGGCTATCTCATTTAATGTTTTTAAGGCAAGGATAGATACATTTTTGAAGAGTAAAGAAATTAAGAGTTATGGTGAGTGGGTAGGTAAGTGGAGTTGAGTCCACTAAAGGATCAGTAATTATCTTATTGAATGCTGGAGCAGGCTCAAGGAAGCAGATGGCCTACTCCTGCTCCTAGTTCTTATGTTCTTGTATTCTTATGTTCTTAAGCTAAACTCTCAGAGTACTCAATTGGGTGCGGAGTGTGGTGACTTGGGGATTTTCACAGTAATTCATTGCAGTGTTAATGTAAGCCTACTTGTGACATTAATAAATGAACTTAAACAAATAAACAATCAGTGTCAGAGTCTCATTCTTCCAGCCAATCTTCCTGTCAAATGTTGCTGCTCCGGGTTATCAAACAGCCTAAGGGGGCTTGATATGATTTCTAGCCCATTGGTGCACCATGGCTGAATTGTCTTACACAGCAACATGTCCCCACTGTGTCTCTGCGGCAGCTGCCCCAAGCTTTAGTGCATGCCTCAACATGTAGTTCTGGACTTTGGAATGTGTCAGTTTGCAACGCTTGTTTGAGGACAACTTCTTGCACTGGAAGGCCAACAAGTTTCAGGCAGACCAAAGAGCATCTTTCACTGACAATCTTTGATGATTCTCCAACAGCAGATGACATTTGTGCCAATGTGTGTTCCTGGGAACAGCTCATAGAGCACAGAGACCTGTGTCACAGAGCTGCTCAGAATGAACCGTGACAATACCACCGCCTCTTTCTTTAAACCTTTTTTGTAAAGGCACAAGGTGGTGGGTAATGGTCTCTTCCCCACCACAGTCATCTGAAGGGCAACGTAAGGATGAGGTGAGGCTTCGAGTGTGCAGGAAGGATCTGATGTGTGAGCCTTTCTCACCACTAGCGAAGCTGGGCCTTGGTGCTTGTTTGAAAGTTCTGCATAATGGGGCATTTTGTCAAATGACTTTGACAGTCTGCTCAGGGAACTGTCACCAGGATACATCTTCTTTTAGCAGAGGGCCTCCAGGACATTATGTACAGATCACTTAATGGACTTGTGGTCAAAATTGCCTTTCCCTTAACTTTTCCACAAGGTGGTAAGGTATAGAGGTCATGAATAAAAGTATGACTGAGTATGCAGTTTTAAAATAATTGATAAAAATATGAAAGCAGAGAAAGGCAACTATTTGGCCCATCATACCAGTTGTAATAAATACCAATATCTGACCAAGTTGTTACATTAGGCAAAACGTGATGAAACATTCCAACCTCAGATTACTGTGCTACGTAAGTCATAAAGTCATAGAGGTTTACAGCATGGAAACAGACCCTTCAGCTCCACTTGTCCATGCTATCCAGCTTTTACCATTAAGTGCCGATTGTTCATGCTTGGCTCACGTCCCTCTGCAGCAATCCTACCAATGCAACTGTCTAAATGCTTTTTAAAAGACAACATTGTATCCGTCTCTACTACTATCTCTGGTGGCTCATTCCAGACATTTTCTGTGTGAAAAAATTGCCCCTCTGAACCATTTTGTAACTGTCCCCTCTTACCTCAAACCTATGCCCTCTAGTTTTAAACTCCCCTACCTTTTGGGAAAATAATTACATTATCTATGCCCCTTATTATTTTATAGACTTCTAAGATCACCCCTAAGCCTCCTATGCTCCAGGGAATAAAGGTCCCAGTTTATCTAATCTCTCCTTATAACTCAAAACATCAAGTCCTAGTAGCATCCTAGTAAGTCTCTTGTGCACTCTTTCTAGTTTAATAATATTTTTTCTATAATAGGATGACCAGAGCTGTACCCAGTATTCCAAGTGTGGTCTTATCAATGTTCTGTACAATTT
Organism: Sphyrna mokarran; assembly: GCA_024679065.1. Classification (NCBI taxonomy): domain Eukaryota; kingdom Metazoa; phylum Chordata; class Chondrichthyes; order Carcharhiniformes; family Carcharhinidae; genus Sphyrna; species Sphyrna mokarran. The sequence goes on along the minus strand of JAGIQG010000012.1, from coordinate 19,714,308 downwards.
TAACAAGGTGTCCCAACTCCTATATACAATGTTCTGACCAATGAAACCAAGCATGCTAAATGCCATCTTCACCACCTGTGATTCTTACTTTCAAGGAGCCATGAACTATACCCCTAGATGGCTTTGCTCTATAACTTTCCTCAGTGCCTTCCCATTAACTGAAAAAATCCTGCTCTGGTTGGCATCAACAAAACCCCTAGATGGCTTTGCTCTATAACTTTCCTCAGTGCCTTCCCATTAACTGAAAAAATCCTGCTCTGGTTGGCATCAACAAAATATATCACTTCGCATTAAAGCTAGTACAATTATGGTCACTAGTCCCTCACTAACAACTCTGTTACTTGTACTTTATTGTTTCCCAACATAAAGTCAACTTTTACCCCCAATTATAGTACAAGGTAACTAAAGTGGGTAAACTAAATATAAGAGCTCACATACAGTTCTGTCATTTACGTTACACGAAGCCCTACTTACCGTAGGGCCACAAAAAATTGAATAAAACTCTGAGCGTTCCTCTCCACGGAAATCTTTAGTAAAAGGCGAAAGATTTATACGATTTGAAGAGAAACCAGAGTATACTAACAAAGACACCCATCCGACCTTCTATACAGTGCACACCTACCTCTTTAACATCACACTGAGTGAACACACTAACAATTAACATCGACATAGAAAAAGACAATATCAAACATATATTTTCTAGAAACAATGACCTAAAACCATTAATATCCTAGAAAAGGAGCAATAACTATTGAGCTGTGGCACTATATTTCAGTTATGCAGATGAGTGAGTGGCGCCTGGCTGACAGCTTCCCGCGGACGGAAAGTTGCGGCTGTGGGCGCTGTGTTATTCGGATCGATACCAAATCATTCTTTAAATCGCAAACTCCGGTGAAAAGTGAGGGAGAGGAAATCCGATGTTTGGTGTAGTGAGCGACAAAACTTCTGGATGAAGAGGAGAGTTCGGTTGGGAATGGAAATGAAATAGAAAGTGATAGGAATTCTGAGTAGGTGAGCATGCGAAAACAGGATTAAAATTTCCTGTCAGTACAATACGGAAATCTGCAAGTTGCTGTAAGTGATTCTACCTTTCTCCAGAGTGGTGTATTATTGATGTAGAGAAAAGTTCACCAGAACTTTCATTTTTATGGTGCTAGTCTGGTAAATTACCTTGAAAATGTTGTACAGAGTTGTAAAGTTCTAATGATTTTTCATCGCAAAATACAGCTGCAATCTCTCTGTTTTTGACCTTTTTTAAAATGGTTCAATTTAGTCCATACTATCTATCCTCATTCTTGCTGCCAAAATGCATTATTTCTCAATGTACTCAAAATGCTTTGATAAATTACCAGTGTCCCTCAGAAGTTTATACTGGAGCCTCATCATTTCACAACATTTATAATTGACTGCTTTTAAGGTTGTCAGCAAACTTGGAAATACAAACTTCAATTATGCCAATAGGAACATTGGAGCAGGGGTAGGCCAGTCAGCCGCTTGACTCTCACTTTGCCCTCAGCACATTTGCAATGCCACTAATGTCATCACTGGCTTGATGTTGGTGGATCAGATTGTCAGTGCTGAGGACATAAATTTATCCTGGAGCAGCAGAACAGCCTGACTGTGACCTGTTAAATCACCAGGTGAGAATTTGAGTTTTTTATGGATAAAGTATATTTTTTGGGAAAAGGTGGTTGCTGTGTGCCAGTCTGAGCAGTGACGGCACACAGCAGCTTTTGGGGCATATATGTAGTTTGTAAGTTTTGAAATGATATGACTGCACTTTGGATAGAACTGTATGAAAGTTTGAATTCTGCACTTTTTTTTGCAATTCAAGACGTAATTTTGAAATGGTTTATTTGGAATTTTTTATGAATAAAGTATATTTTTCAAAAAAAAAGGTGAGAGCAGATCTCCTACTTGCTCACCCTGTTCACTGCCCAACTCAGTGCCTGGAGTCAGTGAAGTTATAGGATAGTAACTGGGAGGGGGGTTCTTTTAGGTCAAACCAAATAAACGAACACAAATTACATTAGGACAAAGTAAAAAGGGCAGCTCCCCAAAAGGAAGGGGGAACAGCCCAATCATAGAACATAGAACATAGAACATTACAGCACAGAACAGGCCCTTCGGCCTTCGATGTTGCGCCGACCAATATAAAAAGCAATGCCCCTCCAAACTAAACCATTCCCTTCTCTTCCATATACTTATCAACTAACCTCTTAAACGCCACCAAACTTGGCGCATCTACAACTGCTGCAGGCAGGGCATTCCACTCCCGAACCACCCTTTGGGTAAAGAACCTGCCTCTGATATCCGTCCTATAACTATCACCCCTTAATTTAAAGCTGTGTCCCCTCGTGCTAGCTTTTTCCATCCTAGGAAAAAGGCTATCACTGTCCACCCTATCTAAACCTCTAATCATCTTATATGTTTCGATAAGGTCCCCTCTTAGCCGCCTCCTTTCTAACGAAAACAACCTCAAATCCCTCAGCCTCTCTTCATAAGACCTGCCCTCCATACCAGGCAACATCCTGGTAAACCTCCTCTGTACCCTCTCCAATGCCTCCACATCTTTCTTATAATGTGGGGACCAGAACTGCACACAATACTCCAAGTGCGGCCGCACTAGAGTTTTGTACAGTTGCAACATGACGTTGCGGCTCCGAAATTCAATCCCCCTACCAATAAAAGCTAAGACTCCATATGCCTTCTTAACAACCTTCTCGACTTGACTGCCTACTTTCAGGGATCTGTGCACATACACACCAAGATCCCTCTGTTCATCAAGACTACTAAGAATCCTACCATTAGCCCTATACTCTACACATTTATTATTTCTGCCATAGTGCATTACCTCACACTTTTCCACATTAAACTCCATTTGCCACCTCTCGGCCCAGCTCTGCAACTTGTCCAAGTCCCTCTGCAAACTATAACACCCCTCTTCACTATCTACCACTCCACCGACTTTAGTGTCATCTGCAAATTTACTAATCCATCCTTCAATACCCTCATCCAGATCATTTATAAAAATTACAAACAGCAGGGGCCCCAAAAACAGACCCCTGAGGTACACCACTTGTCACCGAACTCCACGATGAATATCTCCCATCAACCACCACCCTCTGTCTTCTATCTGCCAGCCAATTCCTAACCCAATTAGCTAAATCACCCTCTATCCCATACATCTGCATTTTCTGCAGAAGTCTTCCATGGGCCACCTTATCAAACGCCTTACTAAAGTCCATATATACCACATCAACCGCCTTACCCCCATCCACCTCCTTAGTCACTTTTTCAAAAAACTCAATGAGGTTAGTAAGGCACGACCTACCCTTCACAAAACCATGCTGACTATCTCCAATCAATTCATTACTCTCTAAATAACTATAAATCCTATCCCTAATTATTCTCTCCAATACTTTGCCCACAACAGAAGTAAGACTCACTGGCCTATAATTCCCTGGAAGGTCTCTCTTCCCCTTCTTGAACAACGGGACCACATTCGCTATCCTCCAGTCCTCCGGAACCACACCCGTAACCAACGACGACCTGAAGATCAGAGCCAGAGGCTCTGCAATCTCCTCTCTTGCCTCCCAGAGAATCCTAGGGTAAATCCCGTCCGGCCCAGGGGACTTATCCAACTTCAAATCCTCGAGAATATCTAGCACATCCTCCCTATCTACTTCGATACTTTCCAGTTTGCTACCCTGTACCTCAGTGTTCTCCATAACTACATTTACATCACCCTGCGTGAATACCGAAGAGAAATATTTATTCAGTGCCTCTCCAATCTCTTCAGGCTCCACGCACAACTTCCCACTGCTGTCTATGACTGGCCCTAATCTTGCCCTAACCAATCTTCTATTCTTAACATATCTAAAGAAAGCTTTAGGATTCTCCTTAATCCTATCAGCCAAAGTCTTCTCATGTCCTCTCTTAGCTCTCCTCAATTCACTCTTTAGCTCCCTCCTGGCTAATCTATAGCTATCCATTGCACTAACTGAGCCTTCAAGCCTCATCCTGACATAAGCCTCCTTTTTCCTTTTAACCAGCAAATCAACTTTTTTCGTACACCAAGGTTCTCTTACTCGACCATTTCCTCCTTGCCTGACAGGGACATACTTATCAAGGACTCGCAGCAGCTGCTCCTTGAATAAGCTCCACATTCCAGATGTTCCCAGTCCCTGTAGTTTCCTAGTCCAAACTATGCACCCTAATTCTCTCCTGATGGCCTCATAATTACCCTTCCCCCAGCTATAACTACTGCCCCCAGCTTCATGCCTATCCCTATCCATCACTAAGGTGAACGTAACGAATTGTGGTCACTATCACCAAAATGTTCACCAACTTCCAAGCCTAACACCTGGTCTGGCTCATTGCCCAGCACCAAATCCAATGTAGCCTCACCTCTAGTTGGCCTATCTACATACTGAGTCAAAAAACCTTCCTGCATACTTTGTACGAAAACTGACCCCTCTAACGAGCTAGAGCGATAGCTATTCCAATCAATATTAGTAAAGTTAAAGTCCCCTTTAATCAGAAACAAAAAATATGAAGGAAACTTAAGACACGTCAAATCAAAATGCAATGTTAGGGTCTATAACGCATCTGGTCGCCTCATTCGAGGAGGGATATATTGGCTTTGGAAGGGGTGCAGAGCAGGTTCACTAGGCTGATACCGGAGATGAGGGCGTTGGATTATGAGGAGAGACTAAATAGGCTAGATTTGTACTCTTTGGAGTTTAAAAGGCTGGGAGGGGATCTTATAGAGACTTATAAGATAATGAAGGGGATGGATAGGGTGGAGGTTGAGAGACTCTTCCTGCTTAACAAAGATAGCAGGACTTGAGGGCACAGCCTCAAGATTGTGGGTGGGGGGGGAGTTCAGATCAGAGTTGAGGAGGAATTTCTTCACTCTAAGTGTGGTGAATCTTTGGAATTCTTTGCCCGATGAGGTGGTGGAGGCTTCCTCGCTGAATATATTTAAGTCAAGAGTGGATAGGTTTTTGATTGACAAGGGAATTAAGGGTTATGGGGAGAAAGCGGGAAAGTGGTAATGAACCACTGCAGATTAGCCATGACCTTATTGAGTGGCAGGGCAGGCTCGAGGGGCTGGATGGCCTACTCCTGCTCCTATTTCTTATGTTCTTATATCTCAGCCCCTGCGGTACCCAGCTGGCACGGAAAGCGTCAGCTGTGCCCGCGGACACTGCATGTTCCCTCTCCAGGAACACTTGGCTGCGAATGTAACCGTGGTAGAGGGGCAGACAGTCAGGATGGACAGCCCCCAAACTGGGAGAGAGGCAATGAGTGTCCTGAAGCAGGGCAGCCAACAGAACAATGAGCAGGGCCATAAGCAAATTGCAATCATGATCCCAGGATTTTTATCAGATGTTTTGGGTTTCAATATTCTGTGGCAACTGAAATCATTAACCCCTGTAATGATGCTGCACTTGTTTAAATATCTTTACATTGCTCAGTATTATGGATGACACTATTCTTTGAAGCAGGCAGTGATGTTACAGGCAGTGCGACTGCATGTTCAGTGAATGCGCCCCGTGCTGATGTGATGGCAACAAAGACAGCCAAAACTAAATATATTAATCAGAATTACTGATTAATTCAGTAATTAGCAGGCAGGGATGAAACCATGATAGAGAAGGTGGTTTGTCCAGGATTTTGATCATAGTTCTCTCTGCATTTTTTGTGAGTGTAATTTCTGTGGGTTTCGTTTCTCTTATCGAAGGGTTTCAAAGGACAAAGAAAAGTATAGCAGGGGAACAGACCCTTTGGCCTTCCAAGCCTATGTCCAGCCTGATGCTCTAACTAAACAAAACCTTCTTCCTTACTCATCTTACTTTAAAATAAACTTACTTTCCACTCTTGCTGTGCCGCTCATAATTTTGTAAACCTCTAGTAGGACCCCCTTCAGCCTCTTTCTTTCCAGTGAAAACAAACCCAGTTTATTCAACCTTTTCTCATAGACAATGTTCTCAAGACCAGCAACATCTGGGTGAAATCTTGTTTGCACTCTCTCCAAAGCTTTCATGTTCTTTTGGTATTGTGGCAAATAGAACTGCACACAATACTCCAAATGTGGCCTAACCAAGGTTTTATATAGCTGCAACATGATTTGCCAACTCTTGTACTCAATGCCCTGGCTGATGAAGGCAAGTATTCCATATGTGTTCTTCAACACCTTGGCCACCTGTGTTGCCATTTTTAGGAAGTGTGGACCTGTACACCCAGATCCTACTATATGTTAATGTTCCTAAGGGTTCTGCTATTTAAAGCATAATTCATACCTAAATTTGACCCTCCAAATGCTCACATTTGTCTGGATTAAACTCCATCTGTCATTTGTGTGTCATGCCAGTCTATCTATATTCTGTTGTATCCTCTGACAATCCCCAGCACTATCCACAACTCCATCAATCTTCATATCGTCCCCAAATTTACTAATCAGACCATCTACATTTTCCTCTAGATCATTTATACATTGAAGTAGGGAAAAGGATAATGCATTTTGTATCTTGAAGGAGAGAAAGGGTTAATGAATTTTGTACTTAGAATATATCACAAATATAACCCTTCATCATGGCTGATTTTCCTAGGCTTATATTGCTCCTGGCGTTAATGTAAATGACTTGTTTATGTTTTTCATTCTTTAACTCTCACAAAGACAAATTGCCAGATGGGAATATAGATGGTTGGGTGTGAATGTTATTTTGCAGACATTGCAAGCCTTACCTGTTTATGTTAATCACACAAGTAACTTCAAAGACAAAGATGCCGAAGCAGTTGTAGGCGTGCAATTGAAGAAGGAAGATCAAAGATTTTGACTGGAATTAGAGTCAGACAGATCTGCCCTCTCTCCTCCATCCTTTTTGTGTGTTACATTGAATCCTTTGCCAAGGCCCTTAGAAGCGACCCAGGCATCAAAGGGGTGACAATCCCAGGCAGCAGAAATATGCAGGTCAAAGCCTCCCTGTACATGGATGATGAGGCTGTCTTCTGCTCGGACCCCACATCTGTTTGCAGGCTCCTCCAGGTCTGCGAGCAGTTCGAACTGGCCTCGGGAGCCAAAGTCAACCAGGGTAAGAGCGAGGCCATGTTCTTTGGGAACTAGGCAGACAAATCCTTTGTCCCCTTCACCGTCAAGGTAGATTACAGGTTGGTTACAGGTATAGTGCCGGAAGACTGGAGGATAGCGAATGTTGTCCCATTGTTCAAGAAGGGGAACAGAGACTATCCTGGGAATTATAGACCAGTGAGTCTTACTTCTGTTGTGGCAAAATATTGGAAAGAATTATTAGGGATAGGATTTATACTTATTTAGAGAGAAATGAATTGATTGGGGATAGTCAGCATGGTTTTGTGAAGGGTAGGTCGTGCCTCACAAACCTTATTGAGTTTTTTGAAAAAGTGACTAAAGAGGTGGATAAGGGTAAGGCAGTTGATGTGGTATATGTGGACTTTAGTAAGGCATTCGATAAGGTTCTCCATGGAAGGCTTCTGCAGAAAATGCAGATGTATGGGATTGAGGGTGATTTAGCTAATTGGATTAGGAATTGGCTAGCTGATAGAAGACAGAGGGTGGTGGTTGATGGGAATTATTCATCATGGAGTTCGGTTACAAGTGGTATACCTTAGGGATCTGTTTTGGGGCCTCTGCTGTTTGTAATTTTTATAAATGATCTGGATGAGGGTATAGAAGGATGGATTACTAAATTTGCTGATGACACCAAAGTTGGAAGAGTGGTAGATTGTGAAGAGGGGTGTTATAGTTTGCAGAGAGACTTGGACAAGTTGCAGAGCTGGGCCGAGAGGTGGCAAATGGAGTTTAATGCGGAAAAGTGTGAGGTAATTCACTTTGGCAGAAATAACAAATGTATAGAGTATAGGGCTAATGGTAGGACTCTTAATAGTGTTGATGAACAGAGGGATCTTGGTGTATATGTGCATAGATCCCTGAAAGTAGGCAGTCAAGTCGAGAAGGTTGTTACGAAGGCATACGGAGTCTTAGCTTTTATTGGTAGGGGGATTGAATTTCGGAGCCGCAACGTCATGTTGCAACTGTACAAAACTCTAGTGCGGCGCACTTGGAGTATTGTGTGCAGTTCTGGTCCCCACATTATAAGAAAGATGTGGAGGCATTGGAGAGGGTACAGAGGAGGTTTACCAGGATGTTGCCTGGTATGGAGGGCAGGTCTTATGAGGAGATGCTGAGGGATTTGAGGTTGTTTTCGTTAGAAAGGAGGCGGCTAAGAGGAGACCTTATTGAAACATATAAGATGATTAGAGGTTTAGATAGGGTGGACAGTGATAGCCTTTTTCCTAGGATGGAGAAAGCTAGCACGAGGGGACACAGCTTTAAATTAAGGGGTGATAGTTATAGGACGGATATCAGAGGTAGGTTCTTTACCCAGAGGGTGGTTAGGGAGTGGAATGCCCTGCCTGCGGCAGTTGTAGATGCGCCAAGTTTGGTGGCGTTTAAGAGGTTAGTTGATAAGTATATGGAAGAGAAGGGAATGGTTTAGTTTGGAGGGTCATTGCTTTTTATATTGGTCGGCGCAACATCGAAGGCCGAAGGGCCTGTTCTGTGCTGTAATGATCTATGTTCTATGTTCTAAGTTTGGGGGCGTTTAAGTGGTCAGTGGATAGGTTTATGAATGAAAAGGGAATGGTTTAGGTTAGAGGGTCATTGCTTTTTCTCAATTGGTCGACGCAACATCGAGGGCTGAAGGGCCTGTTCTGCACTGTAATGTTCTATGTTCTATTACCTGAAGGTGCTGGGGATATGGTTTGGAGCAGCAGGGGCATGCACCAAAAACTGGGACAAGCGCATCTCAAAAGCCAGGCAGAAACTGGGCTTGTGGGAGCAAATTTCCCTCTCCATCACAAGAAAAAAACTGGTGATCCGGTGCGAGGTGCTGTTCATGTTGTTGTATGTGGCGCAGGTGTGGTCTATCCCCAGATCCTGCGCTGCAGCTGTGATGCAGGCCATCTTTAAGTTTATCTGGAAATCAAAGATAGATCGCGTCTGGAGGGAAGCGATGCACAAATCTCCAGAAAACGGAGGGAAAAACATTCCCAATGCTGCCTTCATCCTGATGGCCACCTTCGTGTGCGGCTGCATCAAGCTGTGCATAGATCCTTGGTACACTTACAGCAAGTGCCACTACTTTTTGAGGTTCTACCTGTCCCGCGTGTTGCGAAGGATGGGTCTGACCACACTGCCGCGGAACGCTCCGAGTAGTTGGACTGTACCGCAGCACCTGTCCTTCGTGGAGAAATTTTTTTGCAAACACTTGACGATTAAGCGTAACATCCTTGGGGCCCTGAGAGAAAAGGAGATGGTGGATCCTGTCAGATGGTTCCCTGATGTAGAGATGCCGGCATTGGACTGGGGTAGTAAGAACTCAGTAAGAATTTAGCAACACCAATTTTAAATCCAACCAATTTATTTGATAGTAAATTTGCGAGCTTTCGACACTCTGTGTCTTTGTCAGACAAATGCAGTGTTTGCATTGGATGGTTCCCTGAACAGACTGTCAGTGTCATCTGGCAGAATGCCTCATCACCAGAACTTACAAACAAGCACCAAGATCTGGCTTGGCTGGTGGTGAGAAGGGCACTCCCCATCAGATCCTTTATGCACGCTCAAGGTCTCAACACCATCACACGCTGCCCTCGAAGCGGCTGTGGGGGTGATGAGACGGCCGCACAACTCCTTGTGGAATGTGCCTTTGCAAAGAAGGTCTGGAGTGAGATGCACTGGTATTTGTCAAGGTTTGTCCCAAGCAGCTTGATGACACACAGGACTCTGTGCTCTACGGGCTGTTTCCAGGGACGCATACCGGGACAAATATCAACTGCTGCTGGAAGGTCATCAGCTCGGTGAAGGACGCAGTTTGGTTTGCCCGAAACTTGCTGATCTTCCAGTTGAAAGAACTGTCCCCAACCAAGTGTTGCAGACTGGCACATTCCAAGGTCCAGGACTATGTGCTGAGGGACGCGCTGAAGCTTGGGCAGATGCCACAAAGACACAATGGGGATAGGCCACACCATAAGGCCTTTAACAGAGGTAGACCAAGGGCCCGGGAACTGCAGAATACCCTCGACCTGCGTAACTGTGTGTCAATCTGAGCAACGGCACACAGTAATTTTTGAGGCATGTTTTAGCTTTAAGTATTGAAATGGAAAAAATAAATTGTATAGAACTGTGTGCAATTTGGAGACATATACATTTGCAAAGTTTTAATTGAAATTTTTATGGATCAGTTCTTATTAAAATGAAATAACTGTCATCTGTAAACAACTGTAAAATGTTTTATTCTAATCTGTTTGCAATTTATTGATATGTAGACTTGCAATGTTTTAATTCAGATTTTTTTATGAATAAAGTATATTTTTGGGGAAAAAGTTTTTGACCGGAATTGGAAGTTTGTGTCATTTTTGTTACAAAGACTCATGATGTATAAATACCCGTTTGTGTTTATGTTCTAGGTAAAGTCTTTTCAGTCCATTCTTAGGAACCCGTTCTCCGAAAGCTCTGGAATAAAAGCCAAAGCTTTGAAATAAAAACCACTGTATTTTTGACTCACTAACAGTCTCAGAGGTATTATTTTACCTATAACATGTGTACTACAAACAACAACAGAGGTCCTAGCACTGATCCCTGCTGAAGACCACTAGTTACAGATCTTCAATTTGAATCATACCCTTCCGCAGCTATTCTGTCTTCTATGTCCAAGCCATCTAACCAGCTCACCCCAAATTCCATATGATTTTAGTTTTTGTACTAATCTGCCATATGGGAACTTGTCAAACACCTTACTAAAGTCTACAAAAGAACAAAGAACAAAACAGCACGGGAAACAGGCCCTTCGGACCAACGAGCCCACACCACTACCTCGATGTTCCCACTTCTACCTGTGATCTCTGTCTCTGTTTATAGATCTATGGATTGAAACCAAATTTGAGACAATTTAGGGAGAATTTGTTCTGCCAGTCAGCCTAAGAGCACATCTTTGGGATGTGGGAGGAAACTGGAGTACCCGGAGAAAACCCACGCAAGCACTGGGAGAATGCACAAACTCCCACAGACACAGGCCCAAATCCATGTATCTGCACAGCACAGCGATAGTCACTGAGCTGTCGTGTTGCCCTCAAATGGTCCAGGTCAAGCGTACACTAACGACGTGAAGTATGAGGATACTCTCGAAAAATCCAAGAGCCCTCGCACGACCCATCTCGTGTGTGTCCCTTGTTGGACAACAAGGCGGACCGAAGTACCTATAGGATAAAAAACAAATACATCAATATCATCGTCTATTTACACACTTCCCAAGGAAATGATATCCCAGCCCTTGCCTCATCAATTATCTTTGTCATGTTTTCAAAAACTCAATCAAGTTGGTGAGACATGACCTTCTACTACAAAACCATGCTGCCTGTCACTAATTAACCCATTTTCTTCCAAATGTGCATATATCCTATCCCTCAGTATCTTCTCCAAAAGCTTCCCCACCATAGCATTTGAGGAGAAGCAGGATCTGTCACACCTGAAAATCCTCAAAACCGAGCCCCTTTTCACCCTGCTGTCTCAAGGTGGTGACTGTGCACTTCTACAATCTCCATGTTCTGGTCATAGATCTGCTCACCTTCCTTGCTAGGTACATCGACAAGTTTGGCAATGGCCCTGAGGTCAAAGATGCTTTCAGAATCTGAACCATCAAACATTAGGTCAAGGTGACACTCAAGACCGATGGTAAGGAGTAATCCTCCACCCTCCCTCCAGTTTTGTGATCAGGGGAAATCCTGGCCATATCATTTCTGCCGATCAGCACCAAGTTGTCACTCCTGTGGAAAATCGAGCCGTGTAGTGGCCAACAGCAATGCACTCACTGAATTGCAAGCAGGAAGGACATCAGACTAAGTGCTGCAACCTGTCTGGCTCCTGATCATTTGTATATGCTACAGGTATATATTACTGGACGACACAATGGTGTGATGGCATAATGATTAACATTGCTGCCTCACAGCACTAGGATCCAGGTTCAATTCCAGCTTTAAGTGATTATCTGTATGGAGTTTGCACGTTCTCCCTGTGCTGCGTCCACTTCCTCCGGATACTTCAGTTTCCTCCAGGTGCTGTGGTTCCCTCCCACAATTCAAAGATGTGTGGGTTAGGTATGTTGTCATGCTAAATTGACCCTTAGTGTCAGGGTGATTTACAAGGTAAATGTGTGGGGTTATGGAGATAGGCCATGGGTGAGATTGTTGTTGGTGCAGACTCAATGGGCTGAATGGCCTCTTTCTGTAGGAATTCTAAGACCTGCCCTAAATGCGGCTTTACTTATACACGGGTGGCGAAAGCCAAGGATGAGCAGCCTGAGTTCCGCCAAAGACACATGCAAACGTCCAGCCAGCAAAGCTTCCATTCAGCAGAATGGGACAAAGGAGAACAAAGCGGAAGACAAAGAGAAAAGAAACAGAGAGGTAGCAGAGGGCTAAATAACATCACCACTCCCTACACCTCCCACCTATCAGTGGACCAGACTATGGAGGAGAATCCATCAGAGGCTCAGTTGATGGAGTTTGACACCTGGTGAGGTGGAGCAGGAAGAAGGCAGGAAAGGACAAAGCCAGCTTCTAAGTGAGCATTCTCATCTGACTTGGATGACAGGGGTGGCTAAATTTTAGAGAAGGATGAAAATCTGGCAAAACTGTAGGGAATTGGAGGAGGAGACTCCTGTCTCCAGAGCATCAGAAACAGCAAGGTGAGCTGCACACCCAACTCCAACTCCCAAAGTCAGGAGACCAGAGCTACCCAGCTCTGGGAAATTGGGATCAGCAATGACCCTAGAGTGGGATGAATAGCAGAGATTGTTCCAACAGAGTAAGTGACACCATCTGGATGGAATTATCTCAAGGTGGGGTGGAAAAAGGAGGAATTCAGGACAATTTCCTCGGCCTATCCAAAAAGAAACAATTGCAGCAGGAGCTGACCCAAGGATTGGAACTGCCAAAGCTGTCAGGTCTGGTAAATGACAAAACGTGTTTTTAAATGGGAATAAAGATCACTTCCATTAATGTGAGTGAAAAATCAAGGTCAAAGCCAATCCACTGTTTCTGCAGGAATGCCCTCAGTTTCTCAGTTCCTCAGTTCCTCCAGGCACCGGTTACGTTGATAGTTCCATTGGTTATCAATCTGATCATGAGGAAATGATTCAAGCTCCTCCAGCTTGGGTATTCTGCTGCAGCGGGCATTTAGACTCTCTGAAATAAAGAATGTGGTGGATAGGCATCCCCTCTTTGCAGATGTACTGTACAAGAATGCCCCAGTCCAGTTAACATGTATGCCCCATTCTAAAATGACGAGCTACTAGCAGTCCTTCAATGGTTTTCATTGCTGCTGGCCACTTCCAGGCTGGTCATTGATTTGGCTGGATAACCCACCAGCACCAAGAGCAGACTGGGTGCCACATTCAGACTCCTGATGGAAACAGTAAAAGATGCCATCTTCAATAACCCTAATACATGGAGCCAAACAGGTTTGCTCGCTCCAGTTTAGATTTCCTATTTATGTTCCTAGTTTTCACAGTCAGATTCACCAATGTCAAGTCAATGTTCTTCTCTGACCACTGCCTCCTATTGGCCAATTGTCACTTCCAGGAGGATCAGAAGCTTGGCAGGGGAACATGGACGCAGAATGTGACACTATTGACTCTAGAGAACATTGTTTTTCATGATCAAAAGTATTCAGAAGGTGTGTGAGAGAGAGAGAGGAGAGAGACAGAGTGAAATGGCCCTACTCTAGAAAAGCATGCAGAATCTGCTCTGTCTGCAGTCCATGGAGGTTAATGTTCAGGAGAATCTTCAGGAGATGAAAAGCCAACAAACAAGGCTTCCAAAGTCATCTCCTGTGCAGAGTCTGCTCCACGGAGCAGGATGAGATGTGCTCTCATTTCTTCTTCCAAAAGATACACAGAAAGACCTCTATAATCAATAGCCTGATGGAAGAAGATCGTTCAGTAAAGTCATTTCAGTCTGACATTTTGAGGCCCAACAAAACCTGTTATGCCAGACTGTACAATCATAGAAACCCTATTCTGTAGAAGAAGGCCATTCGGCCCTTGAGTCTGCACCAACCACAATCCCATCCAGGCCCTATTCCCACAACTCCATATATTTACCTTGCTAATCCTCCTGATACTAAAGGGCAATTTAGCATGGCCAATCCATATCTTTGGACTGTGGGAGGAAACCACAGGAAACCACAGGGAGAATGTGGAAACTGCACTGACAGTGACCCAAGGCCTGAATTGAACCCATGTCTGACACTGTCAGCAGCAGGGCCATGTCTGCCCCTGTGCCACATGCCATCCACAGTCATACTTTGATGTAAAGACCACAGACAGCACAGCTTCCCAGTCCTTACTGATGTCTATCATGAAAGTCTTAGAGGACAGCGGGCAGGAGAGCTTGTGGAAAACCACTCTGAATGAGTTCACTAAGGCCCTTGAGTCCTTTAAGAAGTGTAAAACTCCTGAAAGTTATGGTGTACTATCTGAGTTGATTTAGTTCTGTATGGCTAGATCAGCCCAGACCTGCTGGAAGGGTGTGAGTGTATGTTTCTGGCCAGGAGCATGTCAGAATCCATGAGGAAAGGCATCATTACCCTCATCTACAAGTGGAAAGGGAAGAAATTAGAAATTGATGATGCATTTCACCTTTGATATGGACTATAAAATTTTAGCCACGGTCATTGCTAATTGGGTCAGGTCTGCTGTGATGATCCATCCTGACCAGATTGCTCTGTACCTACCAGGTACAGAGCGTCATGCTACTCAGGAATACAATTGCCTCTGTGCAGGACAGGGATGTGGACACCTGCTTCACCAGTCTGGACCAGGAGAAGGCATTTGACAGAATATTGCACATCTTCATAATGAATGCATTCTCCAAAATGGGGTTTGGGGATAGAATCTGCAATTGAATTAAATTACTCAACACAAACATTAGTAGCGCGATTTTAATTAATGGGTGGGTATCAAAACGCTTTTCAATTAAGTTAGAGTTAGACAGGGCTGCCCTCTTTCCCCTCATGTCATGTGTCATGTGTTGTGAACCATGTGCTGAATCCATCAGGAAGAAAGTGTGATATAAGAAGTGTGACATAAAAACATAAAATATGGGAGCAGGAGGAGGCTCCTTTCAAGTCTGCACTATGATCATGGTTGGTCACCAAATCAATAGTCTAACCCTGCCTTTCCCCATGTCCTTTGATCCCCTTCATCTCAAGTGTTATATCTAACTGCTTCTTGAAAACATGCAATATTTTGGCCTCAACTATTTTCACAGGTTGACCACTCTGAGTGAAGAGATTTCTCCTCATCTCTGACCTAAATGGTTCACCCTATATCCTCAGACTGTGGCTCATGATTCTGGACGCCTCCACCATCGGGCACATCATTCTTGCATCTATCCTGTCTAGTCCTGTTAGAATTTTATACATTTCTATGAGATTCTCCTCATTTTTCTGAACTCCAGTGAATTCAATCCTAATCGAATCACTCTCTCTTCACGTGGCAGTCTTTGAATCCCAGGAATCAGTCTACTAAACCTTCCCTGCACTCTCTCCAGAACGAGGATATCCTTTCTCAGATAAGGCGGCTGAAACTTTACACAATATTGCAGATGTTGCCTCACTAAGGCCCTATACATTTGCAGCAAGAGATCCCTGCTCATTCGAATCCTCTTGCTGTGATGGCCAACATACCATTTGCCTTTTTTACTGCCTGCTGCACTTGCATGCTTACATTCAATGACTGGTGTACAATGATACTAAGATTTGTTGCACAGTCCATCTCGTAATTTATGACTATTCAGTTAATAGTCTAACTTCCAATTTTGCTACCAAAGTGAATAACCTCACATTTATCCAAATTATACTGCATCTGCCATTCATTTGCCCACTCATTCAACTTATCCAAATCACACAGAAGGATATGATTCCTTCAATTCCTGCCTCGGGTGATTGTGTGGAGTCTGCATGTTCTTCCTGTATCTGCATGGGTTTCCTCTAGGTGCTCCAGTTTCCTCCCACACTCTAAAGATTAGATTAGATAGGTTGACCATGATAAATTGACCCTTAATGCCAAGGGGATTAACAGGGTGAATATGTAAGGTTACAGGTATAACGTCTTGGATGGGATTGTTGTTGGTGCAAACTCGAAATGGCCTCCTTCTGCACTTATAGGGATTATATGAAAGCTATGATGTCTGCATCATCTTCAAATTTACCCTCCCACGCAGCTTTGTGTCATTTGCAAATTTGGAGACATTATCTTTAGATTCCTCATCTAAATCAATAATATATATAGTGAATAGCTGGGTTCCCAGGACTGATCCCTCAACTACCCCAGTACTTACTGTCTGCCATTTGGAAAAGACTTGTTTATTCCTATTCCTATTCCTATCTGCAACCAGTTTTCTATCCATCTCAGTACATTACACCCAATCCCATGTGCTTTAATTTTATGCACTCGTCTCTTATGTGGGACTTTGTCAAAAGCTTTCTTAAAGTCCAAATAAACCATATCCATTGGATCCCCCTCATCAATTTTACTAGTTACATCCTTGAAGAATTCCAATACATTTGTCCAGCATGATTTCCATTTCATAAATCCATGCTGAGTTTGTCTGATCCTGCCACTGTTTTCAAGTGTTTTGCTACAAAGCCTTTGATAATGGATTCTAGAATTTCCCCCACTGCCAATGTCAAGGTTACTGGTTTGTGATTCTTTGTTTTCTCTTTACCTCCCTTTAAAACAATCTGATTATATTTTCTACTCTCCAATCCACAGAAACTGTTCCAAGGTCTGTAGAATTTTGGAAGATGACCACTAACGTGTCCACTATTTCCTGGGCCAATTCCTTAAATACTCTGGAAGAAGTCTCACAACACCAGGTTAAAGTCCAACAGGTTTATTTGGAAGCATGAACTTTTGGAGCCCTGCTCTTTCATCAGGTGAATGAACTTTTGGATTCACAAACAGGACATATCTATATTACAAACTCAATTACAAGGTAGTGGATGGAATGCGAGTTCAGTAGGTAATCAACAGATCTTTACAAGTATCTGCAATGCGAGTGGAGAGAGGATTAAGCACAGATTAAAGAGGTATGAATTGTCTCAAGCTGGGACAGTTAGTAAGATTTTGTAAGCCCAAGCAAGTCATGGAAGTTAAAGACAGTTTGACATAAACTCAAGATCCTGGTTGAGGCCGTCATCATATGTGTGGAACTTGGCTAACAGTTTCTGCTCGGCAGTTCTGTGTTGTCTAACAAGGGGCATACACGCGATGGGTTGTGAGAGGGCTGCTCTTGGATTTTTTTCAAGAGTATCCTAGTGCTTCACGTCGTTAGTGTACACTTGACCTGGGCCATTTGATGGGCAACACGACAACTCAGTGACTATCGCTGTGCTGTGCAGATACATGGATTTAGGCCTGTGTCTGTGGGAGTTTGCGCATTCTCCCCGTGCTTGCGTGGGTTTTCTCTGGGTGCTCCGCTTTCCTCCCACATCCCAAAGATGTGCTCTTAGGCTAATTGGCAAAACAAATTCTCCCTGAGTTGTCTCAAATTTGGTTTTTAATCCATAGATCTATAAACATAGACAGGGATCACGGGTAGAGGTGGGAACATCAGGGTGGCGGGCTTGTTTGGCCGAAGGGCCTGTTTCCCGTGCTGTTTTGTTCTTTGTTCTTTGTATGTATTGAAGACCATCTTGGAGAACACTTATGCAAAGATTGGAAGCTGAGTGCCCTTGACTGCTGAGGCGTTGCTGACAGGAAGGAAACACTTCTGCCTGGTGATTGTCAAGCGGAGTCCATTCATCCATTGTTGCTGCATCTGCATGGTTTTGCCAATGTACCATGCCTCGAGAAATCTTTTCCTGCAGTGTATCAGGTAGACAACATCGGCCAAGTCACATGAATACATACTATTACCTGGTGGATGGTGTTCTCATGTGTGATAACGGCATCCAGGTTGATGATCCAGCATGTTTTGCAGAGGTTGCTGTGGCAAGGTTGTGTGGTATCGTGGTTGCTGTTCTCCTGAAGGCTGAGTAGTTTGCTGTCAACAATGGTCTGTTTGACATTGCACAGTTGGTTGAACACATGTATTGGAGATGTGAGGATGGATTTGGTGAGATGTTCGTCTTCATCAATGACATGTTGAAGCTCCGAAGAAGATGTCTTAGCTTCTCTGCTCCAGGGAAGTACTGGACTGTCAGCCGTGTCCAGTGTTTATTTTCTGAGGAGGAATATTTGGCAAAATCTACTAACTACCTTGTTTAAGACACTTCACATCTCTTTATCCTGTCATTGTCCCTCTCTCCACTCACATTGTACCTGTAAAGAATTGATTACCTGTTAGACTAGCATTCCAACCATTATCTTGCAATTGAGTCTATGTTTATACATGTTCTCATTGTGAACCCAACTCTCCACTCGCCTGATGCAGAAGCAGTGCTCCAAAAGCTTGTGCTCTCAAATAAACTGTTGGGACTTTAACCAGGTGTTGTAGGACTTTTTAACAGTGCCCACACCAGTCCAATGCCAGCATCTCCACATTTTAAGTACTCTGGAACGTGCATTATCAGACCCTGGGATTCATAAGCCTTTAATTCCATCAGTTTCCCCAAACCATTTTCTACTAATACTGACCTCCTTCAATTCCTCCCTCTCACTAAACCCCATGTTTCTGAACATTTCTGGTATCTTATTTGTGTCCTCCTTTGTGAAGACAGAACCAAAGTACGTATTCAGTTGGTCAGCCATTTCTTTGTTCCCCATTATAAATTCCCCTGTTTCTGACTGTAAGGGACATACATTGTTTGCACCAATCTTTTTCTTCTCACTTACCTATAGAATTTTATATATTTCATAGAACATAGAACACTACAGCACAAACAGGCCCTTTGGCCCACAAGTTGTGCCGAACACATCAAAACCTACCCAGCCATAGACCTATCTATAACCCCCAATCCCATTGGATCCCATATACTCATCCAGAAGTCTTTTAAAAGACCCCAGCGAGTTCGCCTCGACCACCACCGACGGCAGCCGATTCCATTCACTCACCACCCTCTGAGTGAAAAACTTTCCCCTAGCATCCCCTCTGTACTTGCTTCCCTGCACCTTAAATCTGTGCCCTCTCGTCGCGACCATTTCAGCCCTGGGAAATAGTCTCTGAGAGTCCACCCTATCTATTCCTCTCAATATCTTGTAAACCTCTATCAGGTCGCCTCTCAACCTTCGTCTCTCCAGGGAGAACAGTCCCAGCTCCCTCAACCTGTCTTCATAAGGCATGCCTCCCAATCCAGGCAAAATCCTTGTAAATCTCCTCTGCACCCTTTCAATAGCTTCCACGTCCTTCCTATAGTGAGGCCACCAGAACTGCGCACAGTACTCCAAGTGTGGTCTGACAAGGGTCCTATAAAGCTGCAGCATTACCTCCTAACTCCTGAACTCAATCCCTCGATGAATGAAGGCCAGTACACTGTAAGCTTTCTTAACCACATCCTCCACCTGGGAGGCCGATTTGAGAGTCTTATGGACCCGGACCCCAAGATCCCTCTGCTCTTCCACACAGCTAAGACTCCTACCTTTGATAGTGTACTCATTCATCCCGTTGGATCTGCCAAAATGGACCACAACACATTTATCCGCGTTGAAGTCCATCTGCCACTTCTCCGCCCAGTCTTGCATCCTGTCGATGTCATGCTGCAACTTTTGACATCCCTCCAGACCATCCACAACACCACCGACCTTCGTGTCATCGGCGAACTTACTCACCCATCCCTCCACTTCCTCATCCAGGTCATTTATGAAAATGACAAACAGCAAGGGTCCTAGAACAGATCCCTGGGGCACTCCACTGGTGACCGACCTCCATGCAGAAAAAGAGCCATCCACAACCACCCTCTGCCTTCTGCAGGCAAGCCAGTTCTGGATCCACAAGGCCAAAGCCCCTTGGATCCCATGGCCTCTCACCTTCTCAAGAAGTCTTGCATGTGGGACCTTGTCAAATGCCTTGCTGAATTCCATGTACACCACGTCCACTGCTCTTCCTTCGTCATAAAGTTGTCTCATTATTCTAAACTCCAATGAATAAGGGCCCTACCTACTCAACCTCTCCTCATAAGAAAATCCCTCCATACTTGGGATCAACCTACAGAATTTTATCTAGACTGTCTCCAATCTAAGACTTTCCTCAAAATCTTTCCTCAAAACCATTCACAATATTTCAGGTGTGATCCAACTAGTGCCTTGTAAGTTTTAGCCAGTCGTTCCTATTTTGTATCTATTCCCTTTGAAATAAAGACCAATGTTACACTTGATATTTAGAGTATAAACTCCATATCAGGCCTATAGCCTGAGGACAAAATATTTCAAATTGAAAATTACAGGAAGGGTAATAGAATTCAACTTTCCTCTATGCAGCATGTTCCAGTCTTATATAACTCATCAATGCACTTCAATACTCTTGATATTTACAATTTATATTCCATGTCAGGCATACACGGTTGGAAAGATTCTATACTGTTTACATCTCTTTATTACACTATGATTGCAAGGTCTTAGATGGCAACCTTTGCCCATTAATCCTCTGTAGTGTTGTCTTCAAGTTATAGCACATCCTTCAGCCCATAGTCCTGGATCTTGGAATGTGCCAGTTTGCAACACTTTTGGAAATAAATGAATGGATTACTTTTATTTAAAGCTTTCTGTCAAGGTTATTTACAAGCAGCTCTGTGATACATAACCCTGTGTCGTATGGGCTGTCTCCAGAATGCAATGCAAATGGCATCTAGCTGTGGTGTCCACGGAGCTGCTAGGGATAGAACAAAGAACAAAACAGCACGGGAAACAGGCCCTTCGGCCTAACAAGCTCGCGCCGCCACCCATATGTTCCCAACTCTACCCGTGATCCCTGTCTATGTTTATAGATCTATGGATTAAAGACCAAATTTGAGACAATTTAGGGGGAATTTGTTTTGCCAATTAGCCTAACAGCACATCTTTGGGATGTGGGAGGAAACCGGAGCACCCAGAGAAAACCCACACAAGCACGGGGAGAATGCGCAAACTCCCACAGACACAGGTCCAAATCCATGAATCTGCACAGCACAGCAATAGTCACTGAGCTGTCGTGTTGCCCATCAAATGGTCCAGGTCAAGCGTACACTAACGACATGAAGCACTAGGATACTCTTGAAAAAAACCCAAGAGCAGCCCTCTCACGGCCCATCGCGTGTATGCCCCTTGTTAGACAACAAGGTGGACCAAAACACCTGTAGGATAAAAACAAGTACATCAATATCATCATCTATTTACACACTTCCCAGGGACTCCCAAGGCTCATGATTCCTATTTTAAATCAGTTTTCTATACCCCTCCATTCCCATTCTGTTCATGTGCCTATCTAAGTACGTCTTAAATAACTCCAGAGTACCTGCCTCTACCACTTTACTTGGCAGTGCATTCCGTACCCCCACCACCCTCTGTGTGAAAAAACTCCCTCTAGCATCCAAATTATATCTTATCCCCCTCACCCTAAGCCCGTGACCCCTCGTGCTATTCGAGTCCATCCTAGGAAAAAGCTTAACCCTGTTTAGTCTATCTATACCCCCTCATAATCTTGTACACCTCTATTTGATCTCCTCTAAGTCTACGTCTTTCTAAGGAAAACAGTCCCAATTTGCCTAACCTCTCCTCATAACTCAGATGATCCTCAAGAAAAATCTTTAAAAATAAGTAATCTACTCATTTCTTTCCAAAAGTAATTTCAGTACAAGGTGATAAAACTGTCATCAGCCAGACTGTTTAAAGTAACAGTAATAGAAGCCACTTTAAGTTGTGTAAGTAGACGTTATGAAATTCACTGTGAAGAGCCCAAGCTGTTAATCAAGCAATGTTTCCCCTAGTGTGCAGCTCCACACCTTGCTTGCAAAGGCAGATTCAAGAAGGAGGTGGACAACATTCTCTTCCCCACCATACATACCTCGAGAGCAGTATGCGGAGGGGGTGAGATTCCAGACTACACACTTGGATCTAATGGGGGATTCCTTCCTCATCAGCAGCCAAATTATTTCTTGATGCTTGTTTGAATGTTCTAGCAAAGATGTATCCTTCTAAATAACTTTGATAGGGAATCATTCGACAGGATCAACCATCCATTTTCCCATTGAGTCTCTAGTATGATAGAATCTCTACAGTGCTGGAAGAAGTCATTCAGCCCATTGAGTTTGCATCAACTCTTCGAAAGAGAATTCACCCTATCCCCATAACCTAACGTAATTACCATGGCTAAACCATCCCAAAACCACCAGGATCATATACATATTTGAAACTAAGAAATAGCAGCAGAAACAGGCCATTCAACCCCCCTTTCCCAGCTCAAGGCCACACCACTATTGAATAAGATCATAACTGATCTGTTTGTGTTTCAAGTTTCACATTCCCCCATCTAGAATCATAGAATCCAAATTGTGCAGAGGGAGACCTGACAGACTTGTGGTAAAAGGTGTATTTTCCACGAGGGACTGGGACGTGTCTATCAATGTAATATAACCAGCCAAGCATTTACATATGCACTCATGATGCTGAGGCTTATAAGGCTATGGACCATGTGCCAAAATGGGATTAGGATAGTTGGGTGGTCTGCCTTTGACTGTACAGACTCCATGGGCTGAAGGACCTTTTTCTGTGCTGTAAACTGTTTTGAGTCTATGAGGTCCAAAGTGCCAGATGTGGGCTTGTGACAGGAGTAAGCATGCAATCTTTGAGGCAATCTATAAATCAAACAACTCAGCAACGAGGTCAGGAATCCCAGAATCAGGAATTGTCTGCCATTTTTAATCTCAGTTCGGTGAAAATACAGCCTAATATTTTTGGTTTTATCCAGAGATGCTGTCAGACCTAATGAGTATTTGACCCATATTCTTTTTTATTTCAGATTCCCAAGCTATACCTTGCTTTCCTCTTCCTCTCGAAGTTGCTGTCACTCACTATATGGGACTTTAAAGAATTCCTTTCCCTCACATTTCACGGGAATTTATAAAATCATTTGGCAAGCACAGAGTTTGAGAACAGCAGCAGAGGGCGCACAATTTGCAGCTTCTCCGTTTCTGAGAAGCGGTCAGATAGGCTCCGCCCCCTTATCTACATAATTAGAATACAATGTGAAAGCGTAAATGTTTTTCCTCTTTTCGGAGAAATTAACGGTTTCTAATTAATTTTTCCTTTATTAACACTTATGCCAATTTAAATTGGTTTCTCTCCGGCATTATTGTTAATTGTCATTGTGGTTACTTAGTATCATGTTAAAGAGCTACGTATGCCATGGGGTAGAGGGTTGTGTGGCATTCTTGTCAGTATACTCTCGTTTCTCTTGATCCTATAAATATTTTAGTGTCACAAGTAGGCTTGCAATGAAGTTACTGTAGAGAGAAACATAAAGAGTTTTACACAATTTTTTGATGCCCTACTTTTAGTAGGGCTCATATGAAAATTAATGACAGATTATTAAGTTGTATGATATGCTCAAAAGGCTTTTGGAAGTTATATTTTTTGTTTAGCACCTCTTCTGTAATAGTAGGCATTCAGTCTCTGATCTTCAAGTAAGTGTTCTCCAAGGCAGTCTTCACAACAGTGTAGATTTGCTGAGCAGAAAATGATAACTGAATTCCTTACACACAAGGACAGCCTCAACCAGGATCTTGGCTTCATGTCACACTGTCTGTAACCCTCACCACTTGCCTGGGCACTAACTCCTGGCTGGAGATGATTTTAACCTTTAACCTTCTCTCCTCCCACATTATCTGTACTGTTAAGACTTGATTACCTGTAAAACTCATATTCCAACCATTATTTTGTAAATTGAGTTTGTTTTTATATGCCCTGTTTGTGAACAGAACTCCCACTCACCTGATGAAGGAGTGGCACTCTGAAAGTCTGTGGCTTGTACTACCAAATAAACTTGTTGGAGTTTAACCTGATGTCCTGAGACTTGTTACTGGGTTTTCACCCAGAGTCCAAAGATGAGGTTAGGTGAATTGGCCATAGTCAATTGGCTCTTAGAAATATAATCATATGATTCAGAAGGAGGCCATTAGGCCCATCAAGTCTGCATTGACCACAATCCCACTCAGCCCCCATCCATAACCCCATGTATTTACCCTAATTAATCTCCTTTAGCATAGCCAATCAACCTAATTTGCATATTAACATCATCAACATCACTGATTTGTTTAGGGCAGTTGGATCCAATTGTGAATTCATTCTCCAATCCCTATTTTGGAGAGCACATCCATCTTGTAGGTGTGCTTTTCAAAGGCCTTCTCCTGATCCAGGCTGATGAGATAAGCGTTCACCCTCCTTTCCTGCACATTGGCAATTGTATCCCTGAGTAGTTGTGAAGAAAGCATATAGTATGCTAGCCTTTATAGGAAGGGGTATAGAGTACAAGAGCTGGCCTTTAATGTTGTAGTTGTATAAAACATTGGGTTAGGCCTCATTTGGAATATGGTATTTGGTTCTAGTTGCCTTATTACTAGAAGGACATGAAGACTCTGGAGAGAGTGTAGAGGAGGTTTACCAGGATACTGCCTGGTATGGAAGGTCTGAGTTATGAGGAGAGGTTAGGTAAATTGGGGTTGTTTTTCTTAGAAAGATGTAGACTTAGAGGAGACCTAATAGAGATGTACACGATTATGAGGGGTATAGATAGAGTAAACAGAGTTAAGCTTTTTTCTAGGATGGACTCAAATAGCATGATGGGTCATGGCTTAGGGTGAGGTGGGTAAGGTATAATTTGGATGCTAGAGGGAGTTTTTTCACACAGACGGTGGTGGGGGTGTGGAACGCGCTGCCAAGTGGTGGAGGCAGGCACTCTGGAGTTATTTAAGAAATACTTAGATGGGCACATGAACAGAGTGGGAATGGATGGATATAGAAAACTGATTTAAAATAGGCATCATGAGCCATGGGAGTTTTCTGGGAATTGTCGATGATATTGATGTATTTGTTTTATCTTACAGGTACTTTGGTCCGCCTTGTCTAACAAGGGGCATACAGCGATGGTTCGTGAGAAGGCTGCTCTTGGATTTTTTGAGAATATCCTAGTGCTTCACATCATTAGTGTACACTTGACCTGGACTATTTGATGGGCAACACGACAGCTCAGTGACTATTGCTGTGCTGTGCAGATACATGGATTTGGACCTGTGTTTGTGGGAGTTTGCGCATTCTCCCAATGCTTGCGTGGGTTTTCTCCGGGTGCTCCAGTTTCCTCCCGCATCCCAAAGATGTGCTCTTAGGCTGATTGGCAGAACAAATTCTCCCTAAATTGTCTCAGATTTGGTTCTAATGCATAGATCTATAAACATAGACAGGGATCATTGGTAGAAGTGGGAACATCGAGGTGGCGGCGCGGGCTCGTTGGGTCGAAGGGCCTGTTTCCTGTGCTGTTTTTGTTCTTTGTTCTTAGTGTGAAGCCGGATACAGTACTGGTTTGGTCAGGATGGCTCACTGACACCAGAGCACACTTGATCTGTTTGACTAGAATTTTATGCAATTTATTGACATGTAGACTTCCAATGTTTTAATTGAGTTTTTTATAAATAATTTATATTTTTGGAAAAAAAATAAGGTGGTCTAGGTATCCTGCTGCGGGGAGGTGGCTTTACCGTGTCCAAAGTTAGGAAGGTGGTTGGGGGTGGCCTCCTCGTAGCAGACATCACGTACAGGAACTGCCGTCTCAGGTTGATTGATGTGTATGCCCCTGCCGTCAAGACGAGCAGCTGGCAATGTTTGAGCAGTTGCCACTGCTGCTCACCACCTCCAGACTGGTCATTCTGGGTGGGGATTTCAACTGCATCATTGACAAGGCCGACTGATCCAGCAGGGCTGAAAACAAACTGGACGCTGTGTTCAGAGCCCTGCTGGAGGTGGTCAAAGACGCTTGACGTCTTCAGCAACCCAGCAGACGGAGGGCAGCGCAGGTATATGTGATCGCGCCCCGACGGGTCTGTCCACTCCAGGATCAACTTTATGTTTGCGTCCCACACGCTCACGGTCAGGCCTATCGACATCAAGCCAGTGTTCTTTTCTGACCACTGCCTCCTGCTGGCTGACTGTCAGCTGGGAGGAAACCAGAAAGTGGGCAGGGGGTCCTGGAAGCTGAATACAGAACTGTTGATCCTAGAGAACTCGAGGAACTCAGGAGGATTTGCTACAGTTGGAAGACCATGAAACCCTTCTTTGAGTCTCCATTGCTCTGGTGGGAAACCATCAAAGACAACATCAAAATGTTCTTCATTTGCAAAGGGGTTCAAAAGGCCAGGGAGAGATGGGGGGAAATGTCCTGACTCCAGAAAAGCATGCAGGAACTGCAGCAACTGCAGTCGATGGAGGTCGACGTCAGGGAGGATCTCCAGGGTGCGAAGAGCCAGCAAGCCTCGCTCTTTGCCTCGTAGGCCGCCAAGGTTATCTTCTCGTCCAGAGTCCGCTCCATGGAGCAGGATGAAAAGTGCTCGTGTTTCTTCTTCCAGAAAGTATAAAGAGAAACCTCTGTGATCAGCAGCCTGAAAGGAGAAAATGGCTCAGTAAGGTCATCGCAGTCTGACATTCTGAGAATCTGCAAATCCTTCTATGCTGGACTGTATGACCTGAAGCCAACAGACAGCACGGTTTCCCAGTCTTTCCTGAGACCTATCATGCAGGTCTTAGATGATGGCGAATGGGACAGCCTGGACAAACCGGTATCTCAGGACGAGCTGACGAAGGCCATTGAGTCCTTTCAGAAGGGTAAAACTCCCGGAAGCGACTGCTTACTGGCTGAGTTTTACTCAGCATTGTGGGACTTGACGGGCCCGGACCTCCTGGAAGTATATGAGAGTATGCTTCTGGAAGGCAGGATGTCAGAATCCATGAGGAAAGGCATCATTACCCTCACCTAGAAGCAGAAGGGGGAAAGGGAAGGAATTAGAAATTGGCGACCCATTTTGCTATTGAACATGGATTACAAAATTCTGGCCAAATTCATTGCCAACTGGGTCAAATCTGCTCTGGGGTCAGTGATCCATCCTGATCAAACCTGTGCTGTAGCCAGCAGGAAGATCTCTGACAGCCTTGTGCTATTCAGGGATACGATTCCCTATGTGCAGGACAGGCAGGTCTCATCAGCCTGGACCAGGAGAAGGCGTTTGACAGAATATCGCACTGCTGCATGATGGATGTGCTCCCCAAAATGGGCTTTAGGGAGGGAATCCGCAATTGGATCCAATTGCTCTACACAGACGTTAGTAGCACACTTTCAGTCAATGGTGGGAATCAGATAGTTTTCAAATGAGGTCTGGAGTCAGACAGGGCTGCCCTCTCTCCTCCGCCCTTTTTGTGTATTGCATTGAACCCCTTGCCGAGGCCCTCAGAAGCGACCCAGGCATCAAAAGGGTGACAATCCCAGGCAGCAGAGGCAGGCAGGTCAAAGCCTCCCTGTACATGGATGACGTGGCTGTCTTCTGCTCGACCCCTTGTCTGTTTGCAGGCTCCTCCAGGTCTGCGAGCAGTTCAAGCTGGCCTCGGGGGCCAAAGTCAACCAGGATAAGAGCGAGGCCATGTTCTTTGAGAACTGGGCTTTGTCCCCTTCACCATCAGGGTAGATTACCTGAAGGTGCTGGGGACAATAGTTTGGAGCAGCAGGGGCATGCACCAAAAACTGGGACGAGCGCATCGCAAAAGCCAGGCAGAAACTGGGCTGATGGGAGCAAATTTCCCTCTCCATCACAGGAAAAAAAACTGGTGATCCGATGCGAGGTGCTATCCATGTTGTTGTATGTGGCGCAGGTGTGGCCTATCCCCAGATCCTGCGCTGCAGCAGTGACACAGGCCATCTTTAAGTTTATCTGGAAATCAAAGATGGATCACGTCCGGAGGAAAGCGATGCACAAATCTCCAGAGAACGGAGAGAAAAACGTCCCCAACACCATCCTCATCCTGATGGCCACCTTTGTGTGCGGCTGCATCAAGCTGTGCTTAGATCCTTGGTAAACTATCAGAAAGTGCTACTACTTTTTGAGGTTCTACCTGTCCCACGTGTTGCGAAGGATGGGTCTGGCCACACTGCCGCGGAACGCTCCGAGCAGTTGGACCGCACTGCAGCACCTGTCCTTCATGGAGAAATTTTTCCGCAAGCACACCTTTGACCACATGGTCATTAAGCAGTGGTCAGCGCGTAGCATCCTTGCAGTCCTCAGACAAAGGGAGATGGCGGATCCTGTCGGATGGTTCCCTGAGCAGGGTGTCAGTGTCATCTGGCAGAATGCCTCATCACCAGAACTGACAAACAAGCACCAAGATCTGTCTCAGCTGGTAATGAAAAGGCATTCCCTGTCAGATCTTTTATACACGTTCGAGGTCTCAACAGCACCGCACGCTGCCCTCGAAGCGGCTGTGGGCTGATGAGATGGTCGCACATCTCCTTGTGGAATGTGCCTTTGCAAAGAAGGCCTGGAGTGAGATACAGTGATATTGTCAAGGTTTGTCCCGAGCAGTTCAATGATGTAGGATTCTGTGCTCTACTGGCTGTTTCCGGGGACGCACACCGAGACAAATATCAACTGCTGTTGGAAGGTCATCAACTTGGTGAAGGACGCACTTTGGTCCACCCGAAACTTGCTGATTTTCCAGTTGAAAGAACTGTCCCCGACCGAGTGTTGCAGACTGGCAAATTCCAAGGTCCAGGACTACGTGCTGAGGGACGCGCTGAAGCTTGGGGCAGCTGCCGCAAAGGCACAATGGGGAAAGGCCACACTATAAGGCCTTTAACAGAGGCAGACCGAGGGCACGGGAACTGCAGAATACCCTCGACCTGTATAACTGTGTGCCAATCTGAGCAACAATAGCACACAGTAATTTTTGAGGAATGTATATAGTTCTAAGTATTGAAATGGAAACTGTAAATTGTATAGAACTGTAAAAATGTTTATTCTGCACTGTTTGCAATTTGTAGACATGTATATTTGCAATGTTTTAATTGAGATTTTTATGGATCTGTTTTTATTGAAATGAAATTAGTTATCTGTATAAAACTATAAAAATGTTTTATTCTGCACTGTTTGCAATTTATTGACATGTAAACTTGCAATGTTTTAAACAAGATTTTTATGAACAAAGTATATTTTTGGAAAAAAAAGGTGGAATTGAACTAGGGTGGACACAGTAAGAAGTCTCACAATACCAACTTAAAGTCCAACAGTTTTATCTGGAATCACGAGCTTTCAGAGCACAGCTGATAAAGAAGCAGCATTCTGAAAGCTCATGATTCCAAATAAACTAGTTTGACTTAAATCTGATGATTTAACCTAGATGGTTGACGAGGGTAGGCTAGTGAATGTTGTCTATAAGGACTTCAGTAAGGCCTTTGACAAGGTCCCTCATGGCAGACTGGTACAGAAAGTGAAGTTGTATGGGATCAGAGGCCAGCTGGCAAGTGGATACAAAACGGGCTCGGTCAAACAAGATGGAAGGTAGTAGTGAAAGGGTACATTTCTGAATGGAGAGCTGTAACAAATGATGTTCCTCAGGGATCAGTGCTGGGACATTTGCTGTTTGTAATACATATGAATGATTTGGAGGAAAATGTAACTGGATTATTAATAAGCTTAGGAGAACACAAAGGTTACTGGATTTGCAGATAGCGATGAGGATCATCAGAGGCTACAGCAGGATATACTTCAGTTGGAGACTTGTGCAGAGAGATGGCAGATGGAATTTAATCCAGACAAATATGAGGTAATGCATTTTGGAAGGTCAAATAGGAAACATACAGTAAATGGCAAAACCCTTAAGATTATTGATAGACAAAGAGAATCTGGATGCACAGGTACACAGATCACTGAAAGTGGCAGTGCAAGTTAAGAAGGTAGTCAAGAAGGCATATGGCCTTCATTGGCCGGGGTATTGAGTTTAAAAATTGGCTAGTCATTTTGCAGCTTTATAGAACTTTAGTAAGGCCACACTTGGAATATAGTGTTCAATTCTGGTTGCCAAACAACCAGAAGGATGTAGAGGCTTTGGAGAGACTACAGAAAAGACTTACCAGGATGTTGCCTGGTATGGAGGGTATTAGCTATAAGGAGAGGTTGGAGAAACTTGGTTTGTTCTCACTGGAACAATGGAGGTTGAGGGAAGACCCAGTAGAAATCGACAAGATTATGAGAGACATGAACAGAGTTGATAACCAGAAGCATTTTCCCAGGTTGGAATAATTAAATACTAGGGGCATAGATTTAAGGTGTGAGAGGCAAAGTTTAAAGGAGATGTATGAGGCAGAATTTTTTTACATAGAGGTGGGTGTCTGGACCTCATTGCTGGGTGAAGTAGTGGAAGCAGATAAAGTAGTGACTTTTAAGGGGCATCTTGACAAGAACATGAAAAGGATGGGACTCAAGAGATATGTCCCTAAAAGGGTAGGGGGTTTTAGTGAAATCGGGCAGCATAATTAGTGCAGACTTTGTTCGGGGTGGCAGGGGGGTACCAAAGGACCTGTTCCTATGCTGTAATTTTCTTTATTCTTTGTTCTTTATGAGACTTCTTACTGGAATTTTGTAGTTCACAGTCAACAGTGAAATGCATCTCTAATTTCTTTCTCTCTTCTGCTTGTAGATGTGAGTAATGATGCCTTTCCTCATGAGTTCTGACACGCTAACGTCCAGAAACATAGTCCTGTAGATTTCTAGCAGGTCTGGGCCGATCCATTCCCACAGAGCAGAATACAACTCAACCAGTAAGCAGCTACCTGCGAGAGTTTCACTTGTCTCAAATAGCCTGATGGCCTTAGTCAGCTCATCCAATATTAGAGCCTATCCAGGCTCTCCTGCTTGCTATCATCTAAAACCTCCATGATAGATGATTGATAGGACTGGGAGGTCATGCTTCTCTGT
Organism: Sphyrna mokarran; assembly: GCA_024679065.1. Taxonomy (NCBI): domain Eukaryota; kingdom Metazoa; phylum Chordata; class Chondrichthyes; order Carcharhiniformes; family Carcharhinidae; genus Sphyrna; species Sphyrna mokarran. Next base: position 19,683,284 of record JAGIQG010000012.1, on the reverse strand, counting down.
GAGCTTCAGGCCATATAGTCCGATATAGATGGATTTGCAGATCCTTAGAATATCAGATTGTGATGACTTTACAGGCTGTTGATCACAAAGGTCTATCTATGAACCTTTTGGAAGCAGAAACTCAAGGATCGTTCATCCTGCTCCATGAAGCAGACTCAACTGGAAGATTACCTTGGAAGTCTCCAAGGCAGAAAAACAAAGCTTGCTGGCTCTTCACCTTCTGGAGATCCTCCATGACATTAACCCCCATCAACTGTAGCTGGAGGAGATTCTGCATGCTTTACTAGAGTTGGGACATTCCCCCCATCTGTCTCACCTTCTGAACACTCTTGAGAATGAAAAACCTCTTGATGTTTCCCCTGATTGTTTCTCACCAGAGCGGTGGAGGCTCAAACAGTGATTTCATAGTTTTGCAACCTTTGTAATCCCTTTTGGTTTCCTCAAGACTCTCTAGGGTCAACACTTTTACATCCAGCCTCCATATCCCCTTTCCCACCTTCTGGTTTTCTGTAGGTGACAGTCCGCCAGTAGGAGTTAGTAGTCAAAGAATAACACTGCTTTGACATCAGTGGACCTGACCATTACACAGGGGACACAAACAGGAATGAGATGGACCTGTCTGGTTGCGGTCATGTGTATCTATGCTATGCTCTATGTGCAGAATTGCTGAATATATCATGCTGCTTTGCATTTTTACTGTTTCCATTAGGAGTCTAATTATGATGTCCAGTTTTCTGTTGGCCCTGCAGAATCATTCAGTCACAGCGATGAAGTTGTGAAGTCACCACCTGGAATGACTGGCTTGGAAGTGGCCAGCAAGAATATGAGCTACTGAAGGACTGCCAGCCACTCGTCTTTCTGGTGAAGTATACATGTTAATCAGTCTGAGGTGAGTATTTTTGTATGTGACATTTGTTACACTGATGTACAATACCACCACTTCCTTAACTTCAGAGGTGGTGAAGTTGTTGCCAATAGCAGAATTCCAGACTGGAGGAATGACAATCATTTCCTCCTGACCAGATGGACGGCCCATGGAATCACAAGCTCACCCAGCGTCTGTACCTGCTGTGGTGTGGGTATCCCACACTCCTGCAGGATCAGCAGGTTGGTTTTGATGTTGGCCAAATAAGTTAGGTTGGCCACACATTGCAAAATATCCTTAATGCTTCTCACATTAATTGATGCAATTTTCACACCTATTTTAAAATAGATCCACCAGTTTCAAATGCCCAAGGTCTTTTCTATAGTAAGTTCAAGTTGCAGAATATGTCTCTGCATAGTTGTTGTGTTGATAAGCTGTTCCAAGTTTGCAGAACTGAAATACACAGAGAAACCTCCGCAATTAGCAGTCTGAAAAAGGAAGATAACCAATTTTTTTTTCCAAAAATATATTTTATTCATAAAAAAATTTCAAATAAACCTTTTCAAAATTACAACTCTTGAATTGCAAATACAGTGCAGGATTCAAAATTCCACAGTCATATACAAAATGCAGTCATGTCATTCCGAATACTTACAAATTATATACATGTCCGAAATATGCCGCGTGCCGCCACTGCTCAGATTGCCACACAGCAACCACCCTTTTCCAGGAAATATACTTTATTCACAAGAAAAACTCAAAAAAAACCCTTCAAAATTACACATTTTAATTGCAAACAGTGCAGAACCAAAAAATTCTTTAAATAATTCCACACAAATTACTGTCATAACATTTCAAAACTTACAAATGTGCACATGCCTCAAAAGTTACTGTGTGCCGTTGTTGCTCAGATTGGCACACAGTTACACAGGTCGAGGATATTCTGCAGTTCCCGTGCCCTCAGTCTGCCTCCATTAAAAGGCCTTACAGTGTGGCCTTTCCCCATTGTGCCTTTGTGGTGGCTGCCCCAAGCTTCAGCACGTCCCTCAGCATGTAATCCTGGAACTTGGAATGTGCTAGTCTGCAACACTTGGTCAAGGACAGTTTTTTCAACTGGAAGATCAGCAAGTTTTGGGCGGACCAGAGTGCATCCTTAACTGAGTTGATGACCTTCCAGCAGCAGTTGATATTCGTCTCAGCGTACGTCCCCAGAAACAGCCCGTAGGGCACACAGTCCTGTGTCACTGAGCTACGTGGGGTGAACCTTGAAAAATACCACTGCATCTCACTCCAGACATTCCTTGCAAAGGCCAACTATCTCATTAGCCCCACAGCCACTTTGAGGGCAGTATGCAGCGCTGCTGAGACCTTGAGTATGCATAAAGGATGTAACAGGGAGTGCCTTTCTCACCACCTGCCAAGCCAGATCTTGGTGCAGAAAGATAACCAATAACAAAAGATTTATATAATCTGAAGAGAAACTAAAGAATACTAACATTTATTTAACCAAACTCTCACCTCACTGCATACTTAGCTCCTTAACATCATACTGAGCAGATATACTGACAAGCAACATCGATATTAGCAATAAACATATTTAACTGACATAGATCTTAATAAAAAATTAATGAAATCTTTTAATGTGTGACAGAAACAGGGATAATTATTGATTTTCACACATCATATGTAAATTAGCAAGAGGAGCAATTTTGCCACTGCCAGCAGACTGTGGACTCTGCAGTTCAGTGACTGAAATGTAATTCATTGACAGATGTGAAGAAAGAAACCACAGCCTCAGCAGCTGTCTACCTGGTCCTCTGATATTTCTAGTTTAATCCTAACATTTTAAGAATCCGAATTCAGGGTGGACAGGTCCGATTATAAAGTTTTGGGTGGAGTGACTGTCAATGTTCCTTGTCATTACCGACTCCTCCAAAACTGAAAGCAAGTTGCAGAATGGTCACGGGAAGTAGCTAGGCTCTGTCACTTAAGAATCCAGCACGGGATTTATTGATTTAATTTATTACTGTCATATGTTTTCCCATTTGCCTGACAAAGGAGCAGCGCTCTCAAAGCTAGTGGCATTTCCTACCAAATAAACCTGTTGGACTTTAACCTGGTGTTGAGAGATTTCTTACATGTCATAGTATACAGTGAGTAGTATTATTTCTTGTGTGCTATACCATACATAGAGAGGGTGCAGAATGCAGTATTACAGTCATAGCCAGAGGGTAGAGAAAGATCAACTAATACTATGTTGGTTCAAAAGTCCAATTGCAGCAGGGAAGCCGCTGTTCTTGAGTCAGTTGATAAGTGAAGAAGGTGGAAGAGAGTAGATCCAGGGTGTGAAGTTGGAAGAGAGTAAGTCCATGGTGCATGGAGTGCTTGATAATGCTGTCAGCTTTTCTGAGGCAGCAGGAAGTGTAGATAGTCAATGGATTCAATGTCCTTCAGCCATAATGTACCCAATGATTGGAAAAGGCATAAAACTCCTCAGGCTATTTGTTTGACATGTAATGAACCTTTTAAATAATACAAGGACACAATAAATTAGGAGCAGGAATAGGGCATTTAGCTCCTTGAGCCTGTTCTACTAGTGGATCTTACTGCAAAGATTACAGGGGAGTTTTCTTCGGATGTTAGAGACTTGTAGTTGTGAGGAAAGACTGGATAGGATGGGATTGTTTTATCTGGAACATAAGGGGCTGAGAGAAGATGTAGTTGAAATATGCAAAATTATGAGGGGAAAGGAAAGACTTACTTTCTCTGAACAGAGAGGACATTAAATAATGCATAAATTTTAATTAATTGATAGAAGGATTCCTCCCGAAATATATTTTATTCATAAAACTTGTAAACACACTCCAAAACATTTCAAATTGCACATTAGAAAGTGCACTAAAATTCAATTGTTTCCATAGAGCACATTGCACTTTTGAGACGTCTCAGCACAATTGCATTACCAGTGATATTTACTATATACATTCCATGCCAAGCATGTAGTTTGAATGTTTCCACACAGTTTCCAGCCAATTGGTGTACTGGCTGAAAGACATTACATGGGGATTGTGCCCCACTGCACCTTTGCAGCAGCTACCCCAAGCTTTAGTATACCTTCAGCACATAGTCCTGGATATTGCTATCTGCAGTTTGCATTCTGGGCATACAGGAAGAATCTGACAGGAAGGGCCTTTCTCATTACCAACCAATGTCTTAGTGATTGTTTGAAATTTCTAAGGATAAAGCATTCTGCAAAATGACTTTGACAGTCTGCTCAAGGAACCATTTGACAGAACCCAACATCTTCTTTTGTGCAGGATCTTGTGGATGTCACTGTGGACTAGTGTCTAATGGATTTGTGGTCAAAGGTATTTAGCTGCATAAACATATCCACAAGAGCAGTTCACACAATCCAATTGCTTAGATCATTCTGCAGCAAATGTGGCCAGACCCACCCTTTGAACACTGTGGATAGATAGAGCCTTAACATGTAGACTCATTTCATGTTTGCATTCAGAGAGTCTACGCACAGCTTGATGCAGTTGCACATGGAAAGGGTCATCAGGATGAGGGCAATGTGGGGCATATTTTGCCCGCTTAATCGAGAGCTTTGAATATAGTTTCCCTGTGGACAGTCCATCTTGAGACAGAGCGGAAAATAGTACAGGTGAGTCCCATGGTGCAGGAGCATCATATGGGCCAGACCTACAGCAATAATGAGAACACCTCACACCTAATAATGAGGTTCTAACCTGCAATGGGGAACAAGTGTCACTCTCACAAGCCTAGTTTCTGCCTCACCTCGAGTATATACATCTCTCATTTTTTGGTGCACATCTTGGCAGCTCTGAATCATATTCCCAATGTTTTCAGGTAATCTGACTTGATGATGAAGGGGACAAAAAATTAGCACTGCTCCGAAAAAAATCTTATCTTGCTTTTGTCATGACCTACCTTGCAAACCCTCCCCCCCAAACTAAAGACCAGTTTGAACTGGGCAATTGTTTAAGCTTAGGTGGTGGAATTTAAGTTTTACCATAAGAGATCATGGTTAAAGTTTCTCAGTGGAGGTTATTGCTTAAGAGTCCAGAAAAACATGCAGAATCTGCTTCAGCTGCAGTCAATAGGGGTTGATGTCAAGGAGGATCTCCAAGAGCTAAAGAGCCCACAAACCTTGTTGTTACCTTGGAGGCCTCCATGTTCACCTTTCAGTTCATCCTGTTTATCCAGTTTCTATTCTTCCAGTTCAGAGTCTGTCTGTGGAGCAGGATAAAATATGCTCACATTTCTTCTTTCAAAATATACACAGAGAGAACTCTGTGATCAGCAGCCTGAAGGGAGAAAATGGCTCAGTTAAGTCATTTTAGTCTGACATTCTGAAGATCAGCAAATCTTTCTATGCCGTACTGTATGATCTGAAGTTAAAAGATAATATGCCTTCTAGTCCTTCCTGTCATTTATCACAGAGTTTATTAACAGTGAGTAGGAGAGCCTAGACAAACACTAAAAGAGCTGACAAAGGCCGTCAAGTACTTTGAGACAAATGAAACTCCTGGAAGATTGGTTTACCAGCTGAGTTATTTTTGGCTTCATGGGAGTGGATTATCTCAGAAGTGTACAAGATAGCATGTCAGAATCCATGAGGAAGGACATCATTGTCCTCATCTACAAGCAAAATCAGAAGATCCCACCACCAGCTAATAGTGATTGCTTCTACTGCCGCAAGCCACAGAAAATCCTGACCCTAACATATCCTTACACTTACATGTTTTTAGGAAGTGTAACAGTAACGCGAAAAGCCAAGAACCAAGTGTTGGAAAATGTGATTAAAATGAGCCGCTATTTTGCGTTTGCTCTTTTAGGCAAGTATAGACATGATGGGCTGAATGGCTTTTTCTCACTGTGGCATTTCTATGGTTTTTAGTTCCCAAGCTGCATGAACTGACACCGAGGGATTTCTAAGCTTGAGGAGCAGTTGAATACTGGGCTAGACATATGAGTGGCTGGATGTTTCCTCGATACAAGTTCCTGGATATGCAAAGACACATATGGAGGACTGAACCACATGACCACATGCTCTGCCAATGATTGTTGATGACAATGTTAGGGTGGGAGCAGGTGAGGAGAAAAATGGAGGAAGGGAGCCCAGTGATAGGTAGGACAGACTTTCTGTGAGGGATGGGTGAGATTGATGGGATTTAGGGATGGCAAGAGGGGCATTCTATGAGTGAGGAGGCATGGCAAGGATGGAAGGCAGGGATGGATGTGGCAATGGAGGAAGGGTTGTCATAGAATGGTGGCATGGAAGAATAAGATGAGATGGTGGAATTGTTTAATTGGCAAAATGCAGGGATAGTTATTTGATATAATCTGTTAATCAAAAGCTATGCTTTGCGCTAAAAATGAAGATTCATTAGATTTTAATGAAAATATTTTAGAATAGATATCAGGAAATTAAAATGCATCAACATTGATTTTATAGATGGAGATAATGATAGCAGTCTACACTTTCCAGAGTTTCTACACAATCTGGCTGTAATGGGCATGTCATTACAGAAGATTAGATTTAATGAAAGAGTAGTTAAAATGTTGCTGTTAAACTTGAATTCTGAACAAAATCTGTACCATGGAACAATAGGTGCCAAATTAGAGCAAACAGAATTCAAGGAAATAGAGTGTAGATTGTCACGCTCACACAATATGGACTCAGATTTATTTTAAATGAACGCCTCTTTCAAAACAAAATGGAGAATGGACATTCGGCTTTTGAAACAAATGGAGTTGAAAGGATGCATGATTTTTTTTCTATCAGTATACATAGAACGACACAAGATCCTGGAAGATATTTAGCAAGTCTGGGCAGAACATAGACACTGCAAACAAAGTTTTGGGGCATTTCATTGAGAAGGCATTAAAATGAGACAGACCTTTCCAGTGGATTAGCTATCATTATCCAAATTGCTACAGAAACTCGTTCGCAATGGACTTGCAAACTTTCTGTCTATGGAGTAGATTTGAATGAATAAGTACAAGAAGAATTTCATTCCATCACAAAGATATATAAATAGGTGTTTGAACACCATTGTGGGTTAGTGGCCAAGCTATCATGATACCATTTATGAGGCTAATAAATCATGATACCATGATCACCTGATAGAAATCAGGTTGCTGATAAAGAACATTTAATAAGACACTTGGGAACAGCAAGTAGAGAGAGAAAAAAAAACATTTAAAATCCACTGTGAATCCATCTTCATAAACTTTTTTTAAACAGAATTAAAACTTCACATTCTGGAAAAAATACTACATGAAGCTGTCCATGTGTAAACAAAAAACTGAGATATATAAATTGTCAAGCATTTGATTTTGTGATCAAAAGGAATTCAGCAGGCCACTAACTTTTTAAGCTTTCATCAGAGAGAATCATGCATAACAGTGAATTACTTTTGGACTTCTAAGACCTAAACGCATGCTACCACTTTTGTCATCCCTTTTTTGTGTGTGTGTATTGTATGTATTTGAGATGGAGAGAGAACTATTATGATTATGTTCAGGTGTTGAGTAAATATTTTTCCTTTTAAACTTGAGAAAACTTGCCATGTCTGTTCTTGAGAATTGCAGCACTGGGGTTGAAACACATTTCTTTTAAAAATCTTTGGTTTGTTGAGAGTTGGGAAAGAGGGAAACCATTCCAATATATTCTCTCTATCTGTAACATTATTCCCCAAATAATATTGAGCCCATCAGATATAAACAAAAGAACAAAGAAAATTACAGAACAGGAACAGGCCTTTCTGCCCTCCAAGACTGCATTGACCATGTTGCCTGACTTAACTAAAATCCTTTACCCTTCCCGGGACTAAGTCCCTCTATTGCCATCCTATTCATGTACTTGTCAAGCCGTATCTGCTTCCACTTCTTCCCCCAGCAATGAGTTCCAGGCACCCACTATTCTCTGTGTGAAAAATCTGCTTTGTACATCTCCTTTAAACCTATGCCCTCTAATAATCTTACAACCTGGGAAAAAGGTTTTGACTACCCTTCTGTCCATGTCTCTCATAATCTTGTAAACTCCTATCAAGTCTTTGTCAAACTCCGTTGCTCCAGTGAGAACAAACCAAGTCTCTCCAATGTCTCCTTATAACTAATGCCCTCCATACCAGGCACCATCCTGGTAAATCTTATCTGTGCCCTCTCCATTCTTCTGGTAGTGTGGCAACCAGAATTGAACACTATATTCTAAGTGAGGCCTAACTAAGACTTTATAAACCTGCAACACGACTTGCCAATTTTTAAACTCAATACCCCAGCCGATGAAGGTAAACATGCCGTATGCCTTCTCGACTAACTTCTCCACCTGCATTGCCACTTTCAGTGACTGTGTATCTGTACATCCAGATCCCTTTGCCTATAAATAGTCTTAAGGGTTTTGCCATTTACTGTATATTTCCTATCTGTATTAGACCTTCCAAAATGCATTACCTCACATTTGTGCAGATTAAACTCCATCTGACATCTCTTCGCCCAAATCTCCAACTGATCTAGATTCTGCTGTATCCTCTGATAGTCCTCATTGCTGTCCGCAAATCCATCAATTTGTGTCACCCTCAAAATTACTAATCAATCCAGTTACATTTTCTTCCAAATTATTTATATACATTACAAACAGCAAACCAGTCTCTTCAACTCAGGAATCATATTTTATGACTATAAACACAAAGTCAGATGCTTTTATGCATAGACAATTTCATGTATTTTTTTCCAGAAAGAAGTTTTAACTCTGTTAAAAGTTTTTGGTAAAAGAATAACAAAAAATATTGAGTTTAAAGAAGCACTGTTTCAATAAAAATGCAAATTGACCACAAGTATTTTGTGGGTCCCTGTTAGTAAATATAAATTCTTCTGTTGCAAATAGTACAAAAGCCACAAAGTCACATTGAACAATATAAATCATAAGTTTGGCCCCATCTGGAGTAGTGTATCCAATCATAAGCAACACACATTAGGCAGGACATGAAAATTTTTAAGAAGGTACAGAAGAAATTTATTCAAATAGTTCCAGGGATGAGGGATTATGGTTACGTGGATAGATGAGAGAAACTGGGGTTGTTTTCCTTAGACCAGAGAAGGTTCGTAGAATCCCTTCATTGCAGCAGGACACAATTTGGCCCATTGAGTCTGCACTGGCAATATCCAGGCCCTATCCCCATAATCCCTCATATTTACTTTGCTAATCCCTCTAATTTATACATCCCAGGACACTAAGGGGCAATTGAATATGGCCAATCAACCTAACCTGCACATCTTTGGATTTTGGGAAAAAACCAGAGCACCTAGTGGAAACCCACGCAGACACTGGGAGAATGTACAAACTCCACAGTATGACCCAAGCTGGGAATCGAACCAGGTCTTTGGAGCTCTGAAGCAGCACTGCTAACCACTATGCCACCCTGAGGAGATGTGACAGAGATAGCTAAAACATGAAGGGTTTAAATGGAATAAAGAGAAACTGTGTCCATTGGCTAAAGGGTGGACCAGAAGTCACTGGCAAAAAAATGAGGCAACAGGAACTATCTTTAAACTGCACAGGTGCGTAACAAAAGAATATACCAGGCAGTGCAATAAACAGTCTATAGTACATGACCAACATTCCTTTAACATATCTGTGCCTAGGCTATAGTAAACAAATGCACCTTTGCAAAGCAGGTATGTAAATAGATGCAATAGTTTTAAAAATTTTTATTTATTATATCCAATCAAACCCAATCAAAGTTCAATTCAAAGTCTCAACCAGTGAGACAGACTGGTCCCTTCCTGTCTTGGGCTTGATCTACTTGATCAAAGCTGATAGAAACAGGCATTTCACCACCTCCAATGCTTGACCTCATTTGCATCTAAGCCTTTTGGCAAATGGCTTAGATGCCATTTACAAAAAAATGCTTCAAATGAAGCCTCAATGCAACCTCATTGACTTCTATCAAGTGCAGGGCACAAAGCTATACTTGATCTTAGCCAAAAGGCCGAGAAGCAATATGTAATTGTTTTTTTGTTTATATCCAATTCAAACCAATCAAAGTCCAATTCAAAGTCTCAGCAAGTGAGATATTTCAGATCCAAGCTGACAAACAGGTATCCCACTTCCTGTCTTGCACTTGATCGACATGATCCAAGCTGATTGAAGCAGAGATCGCTCCTTCTCCAGGCCTTGATCTCATTTGCATCTTAGCCAAAAGGCCAAGATTGCAGCGTTTAAAAATTGGTTCAAATGAAGCTAAAATGTAACTTAATGACTTCAACCAAGTACAATATGTTGATATTACATTTGATCTTAGCCAAAAGAACGATATGAAGTAGTTTTTTTAATTCAAAAATATATTTTATTCATAAACAAAATCCCTCAATTATTGCAAACCGATGGATCAAAAATTACAAACAGTGCAAAAAATATTGCTTTTCCAGTACAATGCTTATTTACACAACATTACATTTCATTGTGTAAAACTATATACATGCCTCAGGTTTTACTGTATGCTGTTATTTTTCAGATTGGCACACAGTTACTTAGGCCAAGTTACCGGACCCTCGGTCCGCCTCAGTTGAAAGGCTTTATAGTGTGACCTTTCCCTAATGTGCCTTTGCGGCTGCTGCCCCAAACTTAAGCGTGTTCCTCAGCATAGGATCTTGGAATGTGCGAGTCTGCAATATTCGGTCAAGGACAATTCTTTCAACTAGAAGATCAGCAAGTTTCAGGTGGACCAAAGTGCATCCTTCATTGAGTTAATGATCCTCCAGCAGCAGTTGATAATCATCTCAGTGTGTGTCCCTGGAAACAGTCCATAGGGCACAGAGTCCTGTGTCATCGAACTGCTCAGGAAGAACCTCGACAAATACCACTGCATCTCACTCCAGACCTTCTTTGCAAAGGCACATTCCACAAAGAGGTGCGCGACCATCTCATCAGCCTTGCAGCCGCTTTGAGGGCAGCGTGCAGTGATGTTGAGATCTCGAGCATGCATAAAGGATCTGATGGGGAGTGCCTTTCTCACCACCAGCCAAAGCAGATTTTGGTGCTTGTTTGTCAGTTCTGCCAGATGACACTGACAGTCTGTTCAGGGAACCATCCAACAGGATCCGTCATCTCCTTTCCTCTCAGGGCCCCAAGGAAGTTACACGCTGACCACTACTTAATCATGTGGTCGCAGTGTGTTTGCAGAAAAATTTCTCCACGAAGGACAGGAGCTGTGGTACGGTCCAAGTACTTGGAGCATTCCCCAGCAGTATGGCCAGACCCATCGTTTGCAACACTCGGGACAGGTAAAACCTCAAAAAGTAGTGGCACTTGCTGTTAGTGTACCAAGGATCTACGCACATCTTGATGCAGCCACACATGAAGGTGGCCATCAAGATGAGGGCAGCATTGAGAATGTTTTTCCCTCCGTTCTCTGGAGATTTGTGCATCACCTCCCTCTGTAAGCGATTCAGCTTTGATTTCCAGATAAACTTGAAGATGGCCTGTGTCACTGCTGCAGCGTAGGATCTGGGGATAGGCCACACCTGCGCCACCACATACAATAAATGGACAGCACCTCGCATCGGATCACCAGGTTTTTTCTTGTCATGAAGAGGGAGCGTTGCTCCCAGAAGCCCAGTTTCTGCCTGGCTTTCGTGATGCACTCATCCCAGTTTTTGGCACATGCCTCTGCTGCTCCAAATCATATCCCCAGCACCTTCAGGTAGTCTGCCCTGATGGTGAAGGAGACAAAGGATTTGTCAGTGCAGTTTCCAAAGAACACGGCCTCGCTCTTGCCCTGGTTGACTTAGGCTCCGGAGGCCAGCTCGAACTGCTCGCAGACCTGGAGGAGCCTGCAAACAGACGAGAGGTCGAGCAGAAGACAGCCATGTCATCCATGTACAGGAAGGCTTTGACCTGCCTGCCTCTTCTGCCTGGGATTGTCACCCCTTTGATGCCTGGGTCACTTCTGAGGGCTTCGGCAAAGGGTTATATGCAACACATAAAAAGGACAGAGGAGAGAGGGCAGCCCTGTCTGACTCCAGACCTGATTTGAAAACTATCCAATTCCCACCCATTGACTGAAACTGCGCAACTGATGTCTGTGTAGAGCAGTCAGATCCAATTGAAGATTCTCTCCCCAGAGCCCACTTTGGAGAGCACATTCATCATTTAGCTGCACAATATTTTTTTTTTCCAAAAATATACTTTATTCATAAAAATATCAATTAGAACATTGTAAGTATACGTCAATAAATTTCAAACAGTGCAGAATAAAACATTTTTACAGTTCTGTACAAATTAGTCATAACGTACATACATGCCTCATATTTTACTGTGTGCCGTTATTGCTCAGATTGGCACACAGTTACGCAGGCTGAGGGTATTCTGCAGTTCCCGGGCTCTTGGTCTGCCTCAATTAAAAGGCTTTAAATTGTGGCCTTTCCCCATTGTGCCTTTGCGGCGGCTGCCCCAAGCTTCAGCATGTCTCTCAGCACTTAGTCCTGGACCTTGGAATGTGCTAGTCTGCAACATTCAGTCGAGGACAGTTCTTTCAACTGGATGATCAGCAAGTATCAGGCAACTTCATTGAGTTGATGACCTTCGAGCAGCAGTTGATATTTGTCTCAGTAGGCGTCCCTGGAAACAGCCCATAGAACATAAGAGTCCTGCGTCACCGAGCTGCTCGGTATGAATCTCGACAAATATCACTGCATCTCACTCCAGACCTTCTTTGCAAAGGCACATTCCACAAGGAGATGTGCGACTGTCTCATCAGCCCCGCAGCCACTTCGAGGGTAGCGTGCAGTGCTGCTGCGACCTTGAGCGTACTTAAAAGACCTGAGGGGAGTGCCCTTCTCACCACCAGCCAAGCCAGATCTTGGTGCTTGTTTGTAAGTTCTGGTGATGAGGCGTTCTGCCAGATGATACTGACAGTCTGCTCAGGGAACCATCTGACAGGATCCGTCATCTCCTTTCCTCTCAGGGCCTTGAGGACGTTATGTGCTGACCACTGTTTGATTGCCATGTCATCAAAGATGTGTTTGCAGAAAAATTTCTCACAAAGGACAGGTGTTGCGGTACGGTCCAACTACTCGGAGCGTTCCACAGCAGTGTGACCAGACCCATCCTCAGCAACACTCTGGACAGGCAGAACCTCAAAAAGTAGTGGCACTTGCTGTTGGTGTACTGAGGATCTACGCACAGCTTGATACAGCTGCACACAAAAGTGGCCATCAGGATAAGGGCAGCATTGGGAACGGTTTTTCTTCCATTCTCTGGAGATTTGAACATCGCTTCCCTTCAAACGCAATCCATCTTTGATCTCCAGGTGAACTCGAAGATGGCCTGTGTCACTGCTATGGCGCGGGATTTGGGGATAGGACACACCTGCACCACCATATACAATAAATGGACAACACCTCGCATCAGATCACCAGGTTTTTCCCTGTTATGGAGAGGGAGCACCAGCCCAGTTTCTGCCTGGCTTTTGCGATGCGCTCGTCCCAGTTTTTGGTGCATGCCCCTGCTGCTCCAAACCCTATCCCCAGCACCTTCAGGTAATCTGCCTTGACGGTGAAGGGGACAAAGGATTTGTCAGCCAGTTCCCAACCAACATGGCCTTGCTCTTGCCCTGGTTGACTTTGGCTCCCGAGGCCAGCTCGAACTGCTCGCAGACCTGGAGGAATCTGCGAACAGACAAAGGGTCTAAGCATTAGACAGCCACCATGTACAGGGAGGCTTTGACCTGCCTGCCTCTGCTGCCTGGGATTGTCACCCCTTTGATGCCTGGGTTGCTTCTGAGGGTCTCGGCAAAAGGTTCAATACAACACATAAAAAGGACGGAGGAGAAAGGGCAACCCTCCAGATTTGTTTTGAAAACTATCTGATCCCAACCATTGATCACCATTGACTGAAACTGAGCTAATAATGTCTATGTAGAGCAGTTGAATCCAATTGCAGATTCTCTCCCCAAAACCGATTTTGGAGAGCACATCCATCATGTAGCTGTGCGATATTCCTTTTTTTTCCCAAAAATATACTTTATTCATAAAAAATTTCAAATAAATTGTTGCAAAATTACTTCTTGAATTGCAAAAACAGTGCAGAATTCAAACTTTCATACAGTTCTATACGAAGTACAGTCATATCATTTCAAAACTTACAAACTATATACATGCCCCAAAAGCTGCTGTGTGCCGCCACTGCTCAGACCAGCATACAGCAACCACCTTTTCCAAAAAAATATACTTTATTCATAAAGCTGAGAGATATTCTGTCAAACGCCTTCTCCTGGTCTAGGCTGACGAGGCATGTATCCACCTGCCTGTCCTGCACATAGGCGATCATACCTCTCAGTAGCGCGAGGCTATCAGAGATCTTCCTGCCGGGTACCGCATAGGTCTGATCAAGATGGAACACTGACCCCAGAGCAGATTTGACCCGGTTGGCAACGACCTTGACTAGAATGTTATAATCCGTGTTCAATAGTGAAATGGTTCGCCAATTTCTAATTTCTTCCCTTTCCTCCTTCTGCTTGTAGATGAGGGTAATGATGCCTTTCCTCATGGATTCTGACATTCTACCTTCGCGAAGTATACTCTCGTATACTTCCAGGAGGTCTGGGCCCATCAAGACCTACAACACTGAATAAAACTCAGCCAGTAAACTGTCACTTCCTGGAGTTTTACCCTTCTGAAAGGACTCAATGGCCTTCCTCAGCTCATCCAGAGATACCGGTCTGTCCAGGCTGTCCCGCTCACCATCGTCTAAGACCTGCATGATAGACAACAGGAAAGACTGGGAGGCCGTGCTATCTGTTGGCTCAGGTCATACAGTCCAGCATAGAAGGATTTGTAGATCCTCAGAATGTCAGACAGCGATGATCTTACTGAGCCATCTTCTTCCTTCAGGCTGCTGATCACAGAGGTTTCTCTGTGTACCTTCTGGAAGAAGAAACACAAGCTCTTTTCTTCCTGCTCCACAGAGCAAAGCCTGGACCAGAAGATGACCTTTGTGGTCTCTGAGACAAACAGCAAGGTTTGCTGGCTCTTCACTTGAGCAGTTCATAACACGACTGGGTTTTATGGACTGTCCCGAGGGTGTAGACAAAGAAGACCACTAATTGCTTTTTGGACAGTATGAAATCTTGTGATTCTTCCAGTACAAACAGCCATTGATGACTTAGACCTGGACCTTAGAATTTGCCAATATGTAACACCATGTGCTGAGGGACACACTGGACTCTGGGGTAGCTGCCATAAAAGCTCAAATGGGGAAGACTACGGCCTAATATTCTCACTGCCACAGTACTGAGAGGTTGGTAACCATGTAAAATCCTTCAAAGGTGCAATTGTGAGTGCTACATACTGTATTGAAAGAAGCTGATGTTTTGCATTTTAACGTCAACTTTGAATACTAATGAAATGAAACGATATAAATTTTATGGATAAATTTATGACACTAGTGTGCATTTCAGGACTAACAGTACTGGATATAAGCTAGCATGAATGATGTGTCACATTATAATTTATTAATTCAAAACAGTTTAAATCTTTCTTTCCAGCATTAGTACACAGGATTGAGCGAAGGCAGAATATATCATGACCTGACTCAATAGAACAGTAAGCAATCTTGCTCCATCTGTTGGAAAGAATTAGAACTGCAGCCCAATGCCAACAAGCATTCAAACAATTATCCTACAGGTGGCAGCCAAAAAAAAATGATAACTCAATGTTTCAATAATTTACAAGCGTATGGAAGGGTTTAAAAGAGTCATAATGCAAAACTCTTTGCTGCTCTTCTGAAAAGTATGCATGTGTCAAAATGGATGCAGACATATGGGATTCTAAGGCCTTGCTTGTCCTGAAGCTGTAAAATCCCACCTGAGATCAACAGACTCCCATGTTCTGTCCTTTGCCCACTCCAATTCCTGTGGTGGGTGAGTGGTAAAACTCCAGCCAATGTCTCCACAATGGAACAGCAAATCATCTGGATTTACACAAAGCCACTTGGTTACAAGCTCGATGAATGCAATATCTGTGCAAAAGGATCACACTAAGGATTAGGATCATCTGGAGAGTAGAGAAAGGACTTCACCTTTGCAGCCAGTGGCACATTATTTTTGTAAAAAAAACTTACTCTATTCATAAAATATCTGAAAAGAACATTACAAAACATTTCAAAATGGCCATCATAGAAAGTGCAATGTTTTTGCTACTTTTCCAGGTCCTGATGCAGCCTGCAGTGCTTCAATACGATCAAAGAAAACGTTACAGAAATTTTAAACTGTTGATTACAGAAGTGCAATGATATTTAAACTGTTTACATAGATCCTGTTGTAATTGTAATACATATGATGTAATTGTAATACATATGATGTGCTTCAATATGAGTGTAATAAAATGTTCAATGAATTATACAGCCTGAGGGGGTCTATACAGTTCCCAGCTCCTTGTGGCACTATGGCTAAAGGTCTTAGACAGTGACTTTTTCTCCATTGCGCTTATGCAGTTGCTGCCCCAAACTTTAGTGTGTCCTTCACCACAGTCCTGGGCTTTGGAATGTGCCTGTTTGCAACACACAGTCAAAGACAACTTTTTATACTGAAAGAGAAGACTAACAAGTTTCAAGCAGAGCAAAGAGTGTCTTTCACTGAGTTGATGATCCTCAGCTGAAGGATGTTTGTATCGGTGTGTGTCTCTGGCAACAGCCCAGAGAGCTCAGAGCTGCTTGGGATGAATTTTGACAAATGCTACTGCATTTCTCTCCAGACCACAAGGAGGTGGGCAACGGTCTCTTCCTGACCATAGTCACCACGAGCGTAATATGCGGATGGAGTGAGATGCTGTGCATGTAGGGAGAATCTGATGGGGAGGACCTTTGGAATTTTTGTGTTTTTTAATCAAAGTCGAGTCAGTACCTTCACGCGGTGCTCTGGTAATGTCTTCTTAGGACTTAGATGTTTTCTTTATTTCCAGGTTTGGGGTTAGACAGATTTCCTAAATGTTATCAAGACAGTGGAATCGGATTGTGCAAAGCCATTTACATTTGGTGGTTTGCAGAAAATGATTTTCCTCCTACAAGGCGAATCTTTAGTAAAAAGAATGATTGTGTTCTGGCAGAAGCTGATAATTGTTCTGGTAGGATGGTAACTGTATAAACATCCCTGTTCTGGTTGACTGGTCATTATGGATCAAGAATGCTAAGTACTGTAGATGCAGTACTTCTGCAAATGTGGTGACAGTGAAATCTTATCTGTGGACTCTCAGACATTTTTACTTGCCTCCACTCAGACCAAGGAGGATGACATAATTAAGTCAGTAAGGAAACCAGGTAACTATGGAATTCTCACAGTAAATCAAAGTAACCATCTTCTGGGAAGTAATGCAACCTGGGGAAGATCTGTGGTTGATACTTGCTTAGATAATGACATTGAGCTACAAGAAGTCAATTTGGTGGCCAGAGAAGAAATCAGGGAAGACAAGGATCACAATTCTTCACTAAATGATTGTACAGATTTTTTATAACAAGGGTGTTGATTCAAGTTTGATACCTTTTAACAATGATTTTAATAATGACTATTTTAACCCAAATACTAGGGCATTGACATCTAATTCTAATATAATTGGAGTTGATCTAAGCTACTAAAGTAAGTAGAGTCAAATCCAAGAAATCTAATTCAGAATTAGATTCATGTATTTCCTATCAATATGAGGAATATTCATGCCCATTTGCTTGTTTTCAATTCGCTTAAGATGTTAAAGGAACACTTCAACAGGATACATAAAGATCATAAATTTAAAGCAAGATACTCAAATTGTGGTAAGATTGGGGAATTTCATCCCATAGCTTGTCATCATGGAAAATGTTATATAATATATATAATATAAATGATAGAGTAGAAGTTAAAGGCTTAGGTAAGCAGAACAATAAATGTAAAGTATGTGGTAAGGAATTTGAGACTTAGAGGAGTTTGAGATAACATGAGGCTAAAAGTCACCTGGGTGAGTGAAATAAAACAGAGAGAGGAATGCCAAAAAAATCAAAAATTGATTAGGAGTAATATATATTCAGTTTGGACAGATGAGGAAATGGAGATCTTCTTATAGTTAGAATTAAGATTTAAACATTGTTCAAATATTAATTGTAAAATTGCTGAAGTGCTAACATCTAAACATCAACCATGAAGACAGAGGGTGGTGGTTGATGGGAGATATTCATCGTGGAGTTCGGTGACGAGTGGTGTGCCTCAGGGGTCTGTTTTGGGGCCCCTGCTGTTTGTAATTTTTATAAATGATCTGGATGAGGGTATTGAGGGATGGATCAGTAAATTTGCAGATGATACTAAAGTTGGTGGTGTGGTAGATAGTGAAGAGGGGTGTTTTAGTTTACAGAGTGACTTGGACAAGTTGCAGAGCTGGGCCGAGAGGTGGCAAATGGAGTTTAATGTGGAAAAGTGTGAGGTAATGCACTTTGGCAGGAACAATAAATGTGTAGAGTATAGGGCTAATGGTAGGGCTCTTAATAGTGTTGAGGAACAGAAGGATCTTGGTGTATGTGTCAATAGATCCCTGAAAGTAGGCAGTCAAGTGGATAAAGTTGTTAAGAAGGCATATGGAGTCTTAGCTTTTATTGGTAGGGGGATTGAATTTAGGAGCCGCAGCATCATGTTGCAGCTGTACAAAACTCTAGTGCGGCCGCACTTGGAGTATTGTGTGCAGTTCTGGTCGCCACATTATAAGAAAGATGTGGAGGCATTGGAGAGGGTACAGAGGAGGTTTACCAGGATGTTGCCTGGTATGGAGGGCAGGTCCTATGAAGAGAGGTTGAAGGATTTGAGGTTGTTTTCGTTAGAAAGGAGGCGGCTAAGAGGGGATCTTATTGAAGCATATAAGATGATTAGAGGTTTAGATAGGGTGGACAGTGATAGCCTTTTTCCTAGGATGGAGAAAGCTAGCACGAGGGGACACAGCTTTAAATTAAGGGGTATGAGTTATAGGACGGATATCAGAGGTAGGTTCTTTACTCAAAGAGTGATTAGGGAGTGGAATGCCCTGCCTGCAGCTGTTGTAGATGCGCCAAGTTTGGTGGCGTTTAAGAGGTTAGTTGATAAGTATATGGATGAGAAGGGAATGGTTTAGTTAGGAGGGGCATTGCTTTTTATTTTGGTCGGCACAACATCGAAGGCCGAAGGGCCTGTTCTGTGCTGTATTGTTCTATGTTCTATGTTCTATGTTCTAAACTAATAAGCAAATTTCCCATAAAAGAACAGTAAGGAGGAAAGAAAAAAATTAAATAATTTGCAGAAACAGTAAATGGATCAGATTTGGATTCTACAGTGGTAGAGGAGGGGCTAGATCAAACATTAAATGTTGAAGATCAGAATGACTTTCCTGGAGTCAACGAAAATAAAGTTAATAATGAGGTAAAGGATAAAGCAAGAAAAAAAAAATAAGATAAGATTAATTTTAGAAGAGTAGTCAGAAAAGAAAAACGGTTACTATAAAACCTAGGAGGTATGGTAAAATTAATGGTGCTCTGAAAAGACGAATATTAAACATTTAGAGAAGTATTTTACAGAAAGGTTAACAGCGAATAAACAGAGAATAATACAAGTAAATGAAAATTTGGGAACAGTGAAGTAAACCATGATTATAAAGGAATATTGGATCTAATCACAGACCAAGAAGTTAGTGAATTTTTAGAGCACTTTAAAAAGGAAATGGCCCCTGGTCCTGATGGAATAAAAGCTAAAATGTACAAATATTGCTGAATACATTCCTGATTTTGTTGGCAAAAATATATAATATTTGGCTGTTGTCAGGAGATATCCCAGGATCATTAAAATTAGCGAGGACAATCCTTATACCTAAATCTGATGAGACAGATGCTCTAAAGAATATCGAGAATTGGCGACCATTTGTTATAGGTTTGCTATAATTGAGAATTTTCACAAATATAATCAGTAGAAGCTTAGACAAAGTAGTTAAGCAAGAGTCAAAGAGAATTTATGATGGGACAATCTGGTTGTAATGAAAAAAACAAATCAAATATTCTAAATAATATATATTTTAAAAAATTTATAAGGGTACCAAAGATCATAAAGGTAATCTTGGAGTAGTTTTTATTGACCTTACAGAGGTATTTGATTCTGTTGAATATGCATTAATTATGAAAAGTTTAAAAAGGGTAGGATTCCCAGGAAAAATGATCAAATTGATTGAAAATTTATATACGGATTTTGAAGTAGGCAAAAATAAAACATCAGCTATCCCCAACGGCTGGAGTATTAAATAGGGAGACATTCTGTTTCCTTTGCCTTTCTACATTATTATGGATTTGCTTTTCTGTAAGCTCGATAGTAAGGTATCCAGCCTACCAATAAGATAATTACAGTGACTGCTGTTGCATTTGCTGAGATATAGTTATCATCAGTGCATTTACAAGGGAATGGAGAAAAGTCTAAAAATTATGGAACAATTTTGTTTGTCAGACCTAAGGATTAATATGACCAAAATGGCAGGGTTTTGCATGCTAAGAATAAAACATTTTTATACAATAACGAAGAGTTGTGCAGAATGAAGGAGACCCCAGTAAACTTTATTGAACCAGAATAGATCAAAAAATACTTAGGTACTAAATTTCATCCACGTGTAGGAACCAAGGATAAGGACTGGGAAGTAGAGCTGTCCACATGGGTTGACAACTTGAAAATCAGCATCCTAAAATCAATTCAAAAATTTAATCTGTTAAAAACATAATTTATCCCTTGATTTTATTATCATCTATCATTAAATGAGATATCCCAGAACAAAGTAATTGTATTAGATAGAGTTATTAAAAAATCAGTAAAAGAGATACTTCACGTATCAAATCATATAGCAGATGAAATTCTCTATGCTAGACTAAGAGATAGAGGGCTGACTCTTCCAAAATTGGAAGCGGAAATTCCAGTAACAGTTTTTTAAAAATATAGTAAATTTAGGATGAAAAAATGCCTCCTTCCAGTATAATGGAGTAGATTTGGATTTTAAATGCAGTCAATTGAGGAGCCTCTGGGTCAAAGAAGTAGAGGACCTAAATCCCCATAACGCCCTCATTAGGGCTGAAGGAATTGAGGAAGACCTTCCCTGAATTGGTGTAAACTGGAAGTTAACATTTGGATGAAACTAAGGAGGATCGGTATTTCCTAGTTCCTTGACGGCCCAGTATCAAATCACTGGCTGCAAATTAACTGTTTTAAGGAATCTAATTTTATCAACACTCTTTTACTAAATAGAAATGTTTATCCAACAAGGATATCTGTCAGAAGATCTATCTAGAATATATATTAAGCAGCAGATCAAACACAGCCAATGAAATGGTCGGGCCTATTTTTGGGTATTGCCCACATATTAAAAAGGCCAGGATCTACAGGCACAACAAAATTCTACAGTTACTTAAGGATTTTGCTACAAAATATCACTTTAAAATTGTCCTGGAACCTCACATAAGAACTACAATTAAACAGTATTCAAGTGGATAACTTAATTTGTAAAGAGAACAAGGTGGCGGTGATCAATGTGACCATACGGTTTAAGGATAATAATTCCCTAGAGAGAGCTTCGGAAGAAAAAGTAGGAAAGTATAACCATCTAATAAATCACAGATTTGATAGACATTCTGAGATTAAATTCTTTGGATTTTCATAGGTGCCACAGGTAAATAGCATAAATAGAATGTATAGTTGATGAAGTTTCTTGACATTAAGAACTTCAAAGGTTTTGCTGAACAAACCACCTGGATTGCCATATTACACACTATTAAGATTTTACAAATTTTTATGGATAATAGCAATGCACATTTCATTTACAACCGCTTTTATTAGATATTGCATGTTTTATCACTGATTTATCACGTTATTTGTTAATAATCATTTTATAGTTGTTTTTACGTTTATATTTTAATAATAAAGTTCGCTATTTTATGGATTACATGCTATAACAACATTATCAAATAATGAAGGTTTCAACCTTGTTTAGAGATGGTTCATGTGATTCCTCCTTGGTGCTGTAGCTACAATGGTCTTTTGTTTTAACTGTAAATCGATATTTTATCAATTTAAATCATCTAAGTTAGAGGTCATTTTGTTTCATGAACATGCCATGTAAATTATGTAATGGACACCACAGTAGTGATGCATTTCAATACGAAGGATCTGATGGGGACGGCCTCTCTCATCATCAGCCAAGTTAGATCTTGGTGCTTGTTTGAAAGTTTTGCCAATGAGACATCCTGCCAAATGACTGACAATCTGCTCAAGGAAAGATCCACCATCCCCTTTACCCACAGGGCCCACAGGACATGATGGATAGACAAACTGCCTGATGAACCTGTGGTCAAAAGGTGTTTCTCTGCATATACTTTTCCATGAAGTACAGGTGGTACAACACAATCCAAAAAACTTGACGGCTAGACCATCCTTCGCAACACTGAGAATAGTTAGACTTTAGCAATGCAGTGACACTTGGTGTTTGCATACCAAAGGTCTAAGCACAGCTTGATGCAGCCATAGTGACAAAGGTTGCAAACAAGAAGAGGGAAATAAAAGTAAAATACTGCAGATGCTGGAATCTGATACGAAAACAGAAAATGCTGGAAAATCTCAGCAGGTCTCACAGCATCTGTGGGTGAGAATAGAGCCAACGTTTTGAGTTTGGATACCTTTTGTCAGAGCCAAGAGAATCAGCAGAAATTCATACTACGACGGTGGGTTGCGGGGGGTTGGAATGGGACAAAGGTAATGTAAATGAGGATACAGAAGGCTGAGAAGATGCTAAGAAGTGTCCATTAAATGATCAGAATGTATGAATGGCAGGACAGAACTACAGATTGTTAAAGGACTGCCTGAGAAATGTGACAATTGCCCTGAAAGGATGGGATGGGCGGGTGGAAACTGGAATAGAAAGTGACAAAATGGAGAAGAGAAAGAAGGATGATAAAATGGATGAATAGGATGAAACAAAGTGAAATAAAATAAATGGAAATGGGGTGAAAGTGGAGAAGAGAGTTCATGCTCTGAAGTCGTTCAACCCAATGGTCAATCCAGAAGCTGTAAAGTGCCCAATCGGAAGATGAGGTGCTGTTCCTTCAATTTGCATTGGGGTTCACTAAAACATAGCAAAAGGCCAAGGAAGGACATGTGGACAGGAGGGCAGAGTGGTGTGTTGAAGTGGCAAGCGACAAAAAGGTCAGGGTCTGCTTGCAGATGGACTGACAGATGAAGGAAATATTGGGTACGTTTTCCCCTCTTTATC
Organism: Sphyrna mokarran; assembly: GCA_024679065.1. Classification (NCBI taxonomy): domain Eukaryota; kingdom Metazoa; phylum Chordata; class Chondrichthyes; order Carcharhiniformes; family Carcharhinidae; genus Sphyrna; species Sphyrna mokarran. Next base: position 19,660,111 of record JAGIQG010000012.1, on the reverse strand, counting down.
TAAACCTTTGTACATTGCACAGTTGCTAACATGGTCCATTTTCAACCTCCAACTAAGGGTTATGGTTTGAGTAATTGCCACAGCACAGGAGTGAAGAGTGGGCCGGATCAGCACCACATATCTTGATGATCGAAAGCTTGTACTTGGAAAAGAGCACAGTTATCAAGAGCATCAACGGACAGACCAATCCAATACACACTAAGTCAAGCAGGGAGGCCCATTCTTCTCAGTTCCATTCAACATTGCAACAGACCCATTAGCTATTAGAGCTCATTTGAGTACAGCAGAATGAACAACAAAGTGGCAATCGAATCTCTGACAAGCCTTACATACTCAATTGGGTATGTCCTAAGAGAGAGATGGATCCAAGACCAAGACAATTCAGCAACTTTATAGATATGAACTGGATTGACATCATCCCAACATTAAAACCTAAACTGATCAGCAGCTTTGTAGATTGGAGGGAAGTGGAATATTTAGTGGACTGGCCTTCAACAGCAGGGAACAGGCATTAATATCATGGCAACAATTATACCTCAAACATTTGGCTCAAAACATACACATCCCTAATTGCTCTTGGACTGAGTGAATTGCTTGACCATTTCTGAGTGCAGTCAAGAGTCAACCACATTACTGTAGATTTGGAACCCCAGTCAGGCCAAAACAAACAATTGTCATTTTTTTCTCTGGAGGACAATAGTGAACCAGATTGGTTGTTATGACAATCGATGAGAGTTTCTTGCTCACCTGGACTGAACTTAGGTTTTATTAATTGAATTTTAAATTCCACTAGTTGCCATAGTGGCATTTGAACCCATTACTCTTACAGCATTAGCCAGTGCAGTAATACAACCATTACACAACCATCTGCTCAAATTTTAATTTTTATTTAATATTCCATCACAAATGCTATGCATAAAGAATAATTGTAGTATTTTCAATTGGTATAATTCAGGAAATAGTCAACATTTCAGATTGGTAATATTTGATTTATAAACTAACATAAAAATGCATCTTCTTTTAACACCTCTGTGGGAAAAAGAAATTAAGATGTGGGGATGCTAGTGTTGTACTGGGGTAAACGTAGTAAGAAGTCTCACAATACCAGGTGAAAGTCCAACAGGTAGCACAAGCGACTAACTTTGGGAGTGCTGCCCCTTCATCAGGTGAGTGGGAGATCTGTTCAAAAAACAATTAAGTGAGACACCTGTTGGTAAAACTAGCAATTACAACAGCCCTTCCACAAAATAACATAAGTTCACATCAAAATTGTGAATTCTTAAAGGAAGTTCTTATTTCATTGTTAAAGTTATAAAGCCAGTGCGCAGAGAGGAATGGGCAACCCTGAATCCATTCTGCTTGCTTGCTCCAAAATCCAAATTGAACCAATTCAAGGTCTCCACTGGAGAGACATACAAGATCCAAACTGACAAAGAAAAGGCATTTCATTCCATCTTGGACTTGATCTTAGTTTTGTTTCTCAATTATTTGGCTATGAAAATTATCATGGCAAATTATATGCTTTGATGTAGAGAAATGTTTTCTCCTCTATATTTTCCCATTCTTATGATTTGTATCATCCTTCTGCATGCATCTGGTTTTAATCTTTTGCTAAATGTTGCCCAGCAACAACCAGGAATGACTTGTCCTTCAATTACTACCTCTACAAGCACGCAAACTGCACTGGATTTGCTGCCTCACCAATTGCGTTGCAGGATCAATTCAAACCTTAAGAAACTTGGGATGTGTTCTACCTCATGCTGATATGAAAGATAATTGTGTATTTTTAATCTGTTAATATAGATGAATAGAGCAAGGAGGCAAGGTAAAAACGAATGTAGTGTTACAAATACTTAAGATAATGAGAAGCAATAATGTAATAATTCAAAAATACCAGTGTGTGATTTACAGTGTAAGTAAATGTTACCTTTCAATCATTTTCTTACCATATCCTTTGGTGCTGTTGCTAATGTGTTATTAGACTCTATTGACATTGACAGTGCAATTACTTTGGAGTTGTGGATCAGAATTGTCATTTTTCAATCCCACTAATTTGGCACTCATTTCCCACAGATGCTTGGCTGCCTCATTATCCAGGGCCTGTGGAGCAGGATCCATTTGTTTATGAACATCAAAGTATTTTCCAGATACTCCTTCCAGCTCTTCAGCTACAGCCAGATAGATGGAGGGCTGTGCTCCTAAACGTGGCGATTTTACTAAAAACAGAAAAAAGGGCCCTGAAAGAAAACAAATATAATTTAAAAGGAACAAATAACACACAGCATTTCAGAAAATTATATTGAGTGACACATTAGAGATATTACAAAAATATAAAGCCAGAACAAAGAGAGAAAAATAGATTTTAAATGGAAAGTGACAGGTGGCCACATAAGCCCTCTTCTCTTCTTCACTGAGGAAAGGAAATATAAAGTTAATAGTACAATTTTAAAGGAGAAGCAGGGACAGAGACTTGGGAGTGTGTATACTCAATTCTTTGAAGGTTGCAGGACAACCTGAGAAGGTATTTGAGGGATTAGGGAACTTTCAAACAAGCACCAAGATGTAACTTGGCTGATGATGAGAAAGGTCCTCCCTGACAGATCCTTCCAATATGTCAGAGTCTCACTTCAGCTGCAGCTTGGGTTGACTATGGTGGGGAAGAGACCACTGCTTACTTCCTTCTCAGGTGTGCCTTGCAAAGATCTGGAGAGAGATTATGTGCTTTTTGTTGAAGTTCAGTCCAAACCACTCTGTGATACAGGGCTCTATGGGATGTTCCCAGGGATGCACACCTGGATAAAAATCAGTTGCTGCTGGAGGGTCAATCAGTGAAAAACATTCTTTGTTCTGCCCAAAATTTGGTCTTCCACTACAACGAGTTGTCCTTAACCAAGTGTTGCAGATCGGCACATTCCAGAGCTCAGAACTAAGGCCTGAGGAATACACTAAAGCTTGAAAGCTTTAGTGAATACACTAAAGCTGCCGCAGAAACGTAATAGGGAAGATCAAAACCTTTCAGCCATAGTGAACGAGGGGAGCTGAACCGCCTTGGGCCAAATGACTGACTCAATACAGTAAATATTACATGTATCCCAATTGTATTTGACTGTAACATAACTTGGACTGCAACTTGTTCCACGGAGACAACCTTTAAATACCTTTGTACTATTTGTAAAGACCATATTACAATACCTGTATTGTTCTTTGACTGTATTGAAGCATCTCAGAATGTTACTTGACGAATGTAAAGAACCGAATATTATTTAACTGTGAGAGATGGCCATTTTATAATGTATGTAATGTTCTTGCAGATACTTTAAGAAAGTGTATTTTTGCAAAAAAATGGAACCATTGGCTTTTGAAATTTATGCTTCTATTAAAATGGTGAAGTTATGTTTTTTCTATATAAAACACAGGTTAGGCTCCAGCTGCCCGATTCGAGGCACCACATTTCAAAGAATGCCAAAATCTTAGTGAGAGTTAACATGTGACTTATGAGAATGGTGCCTGGATTAATTAATAAATAAGGAGTAACTGTTTTCAATGGCAGACAGATTTAAGACAAACGACAGAGGAGACATTAAAAAACAAGCTTTACACAGCAAGTTGTTTTGATCTTGAATGCACTACCCAAAAGATGTTGGAACCAAATTCAATATCTTTCCAAGAGGAATAATTGAAGTTAAAAAAATTGCAAGGGAATGGGATTAATTGGATAGTTCTTTCAAAGACAAGTGGCAGGTCAGAAGATTGGAAAGAATATAAAAAACATCAAAGAATGACAAACAGATTGATAAGGAGGGAAATACTAGAGTACAAGAGAAAGCTAGCTAGTAATATAAAGATATTTAATTAAGAGTTAACAAAGTGGGCATCTTTGGTCCTATAAAAAGTGTGCCTGGGGAATTGATAAATGAAAGCAGGGCTATGGCAAATGTAGTAATAGGTATTTTGCTCCAGTCTTCATCACAGAGGACACAAGCAACATCCGAGAAACAGCTATAATTCAGAAATTGAAAGGTAGAAGGAATTCAGAAAAATTACAATCACCAGGGAGGTGGTATTGAGTAAATTGTTGGTTTAATCTGCAGGTTAAATCCTAGGTTTTTTCCTAGGATGGAGAAAGCTAGCACGAGGGGACACAGCTTTAAATTAAAGGGTGATAGTTATAGGACGGATATCAGATGTAGGTTCTTTACCCAAAGGGTGGTCAGGGAGTGGAATGCCCTGCCTGCGGCAGTTGTAGATGCGCCAAGTTTGGTGGTGTTTAAGAGGTTAGTTGATAAGTATATGGAAGAGAAGGGAATGGTTTAGTTTGGAGGGTCATTGCTTTTTATATTGGTCGGATATTATATATATATATTTATATTACTGTTCTGTGCTGTAATGTTCTATGTTCTATGTTAACAAATTCACGGGTCCAGACAGACTTCAGCCTAAGACCTTGAAAAAAGTTGCTAATGAGATGGTTGATGCACTGGTTTTAATTTTCCCAAATTCCCTACATTTGGAGAAGGTTCCATTAGATTGGAAGATAGCAAATGTAATTTATGTATTCAAAAAGGAAGGGAGAAAGCAGTTAGCTCAACATCTGCCATAAAAAAAATGTTAAAAGCCAATATTAAAGATGTTATAGCAGAGATGAGGAGAATGTTTTTCTCAGAGGGTCACAAGCTCCGAACTCTCTCAAAAAGCAGTGAAAGCAGAGTGAATATTTTTAAGGCCGAGTTAGACAGATTCTTGATTAAGGGGTGAATATCAAGGCTAGGCAGGACTCTGGAATCTGGATTATCATCAGATTAGCCATGATATTATTGAGTGGCAGAGCAGACCGGAAGGGCCGAGTGGCCTATTCCTGCTCAAATTAATACGCCAGCATAGGCACAATGGTCTTGTGTTTTATCATTCTATAACTCTACAGAGAGAAGACCTTAAAGTAAAAAGTAAAGTTTATTTATTAGTCACAAAAAGGCTCACATCAACACTGCAATGAAGTTACTATGAAAAATCCTTTCGTCGCCACACTCCGGTGCTTGTTCGTGTAGACATGCCAGCATGTCATGTTACTCACACGATACTAGGCATGAAAGGTTTTAGCTACAAGGAGAAACTAGTTCTTTTTCCATAAGAACAAGGAGATTAGGAGACCTGATAATGGGATACAAGATCTTGTAAACTTTTGAAAAGGTAATTTAGAAAAACTGTTTTCAATATTCAGTGATTTGGTGGCTAGAGGACAAAAATTTAAGTTCACCATCAAATGAATGAAGAGATAAGAATTTGCTATGCCAAACACAATAGCGCAAAAGGGGATTAAGAGAAGCATTCTAAAAGGGAAATGAGATTTTTTTTTCAAAAATATACTTTATTCATAAAAATCTCAATTAAAATGTTGCAAGTCTACATGTCTATAAATTGCAAACAGTGCAGAATAAAACATTTTTACAGTTCTATACAAATTAGTTATTTCATTTCAATACTTAAAACTATATACATGCCTCAAAAATTACTGTGTGCCATTATTACTCAGATTAACACACAGTTACAAAGGTCAAGGGTATTCTGCAGTTCCCAGGCCCTCGGTCTGCCTCTGTTAAAAGGCCTTATAGTGTGGTCATTCCCCATGGTGCCTTTGCGGCGGCTGCCCCAAGCTTCAGTGCATCCCTCAGCATATAGCCCTAGACCTTGGAATGTGCCAGTCTGCAGCACTCAGTCGAGGACAGTTCTTTCAACTGGAAAATCAGCAAGTTTCAGACGATCAAAGTGCCTCCTTCACCAAGTTGATGACCTTCCAGCAGCAGTTGATATTTGTCTCGGTGTGCATCTCCAGAAAAGCCCACAGAACATAGAGTCCTGCGTCACCGAGCTGCTCGGTACGAACCTCGACAAATATCACTGCATCTCACTCCAGACTTTCTTTGCAAAGGCACGTTTCACAAGGAGGTGTGCGCCCATCTCATCAGCCCCACAGCCGCTTCGAGGGCAGCGTGCAGTGTTGTTGAGACCTCAAGCGTGTTTAAAGGATCTGACAGGGAATGCCTTTTCATTACCAACTGAGCCAGAGCTTGGTGCTTGTTTGTCACTTCTGGTGATGAAGTGATCTGCCAGATGACACTAACAGTCTGCTCAGGGAACCATCCGACAGGATCCGCCATCTCCTTTTGTCTCAGGACTGCAAGGACGTTATGCGCTGACCACTGCTTAATGACCATGTGGTCAAAGGTGTGCTTGCAGAAAAATTTTTCCACAAAGACAGGTGCTGCAGTATGGTCCAACTGCTCAGAGCATTCCACAGCAGCAGGGCCACACCCATCCTTCGCAACACACGGGACAGGTAGAACCTCAAGAACCTAGTGGCACTTGCTGTTAGTGTACCAAGGATCTAAGCACAGCTTGATGCAGCCACACACGAATGTGGCCATCAAGATGAGGGTGGTGTTGGGAATGTTCTTCCCTCTGATCTCTGGAGATGTTGCATTGCCTCCCTCCGGATGTGATCCATCTTTGATCTCCAGATAAACTTGAAGATGGCCTGCGTCACTGCTGCAGCGCAGGATCTGGGAATAGACCACACCTGCGCCACGTAGAACACAGACAGCACTTTGCACCGGATCACCAGATTTTTTTTCCTGTCATGGAGAGGGAGTGTTGCTCCCATAAGCCCAGTTTCTGCCTGGCTTTCGCGATGCCCTCGTCCCAGTTTTTGGCACATGCCCCTGCCACTCCAAACCATATCCCCAGCATCTTCAGGTAATCTGCCCTAACAGTGAAGGGGACAAAGGATTTGTCATATGTCTTTAAACCATAAATTCAATTCAGTCTTAAGAAAGTAAAAAGATAAAGTCACCATAGTCCCAGCTGACTTTTCCCTTTTATAGAAAGGTAGAGGTATAGAAAGTGCAGGGTGGAGATTAAGAATGCAATTAGGAATGCAAAGAGAGAATATTAGAAAGCTCTGGCTGGTAAAATCCCAAAATATTCTCCAAGTATATCAACGAGAAGAGGATAACCAGGGAAAGTAGGGCCTATTAGAGATCAAGGGAGAAATCTATGGGTGGAGCTAGAATACATTATAGAGTGTTGAATGAATACTTCACATCCATCTCCATCCAAGAGATTGAGAACAATGGCATGGAATTCAGGGAGAGAGACTGTGAGGTTCTTGAGCAAATTATCATAGTTAGGACAAGCAGCCTTAAAAGTGGATAATTCACTAGGTCCAGATGAATTGCACTCTATGCTGCTGTGGGAGGCAAAGGAGGAGATTGCAGGGGCTCTGATCCAAATTTTCAGTTCCTCTCTGGCCATGGGGGAGGTCATGATGTGGAGATGCCAGCGTTGGACTTGGGTAAAACAGAAAGAAATCCCACAACACCAGTTTAAAGTCCAAACTGGTTTATTTGTAGCAAAAGCCCCAAGCTTCCGGGACAGCCTGTCCCTTTGTCAGGTGGCGAGGGAGGTGCCAGATGACTTGAGAACAGCTAATGTGATTCCACTGTTTAAGAAGGGTTGTAGAGATAAACCAAGGAATTACAGACCAGCTGAAGGTGAAGGTGCTAATCCCAGAAAGAAACTAAAATAGGGATGAGGGTATTGCTGGTTAGGCAAGCATTTATTACTCTCAGAAAGTGATAGTGAACTGGTCTTGAATGCTATGGTTCATTTGATATGGACATATTGACAGTACTGCTATGAAGGGAGCTTCCAAGATTTTAATCCAACAATGCTGAAGGAATGACAATATAGTTCCAAATCAGGATAGTGTGGTGTTTAGAGAGAAATTTGCAGGTGGTGGTGTCCCCATGTATCTGTTGCTCTTGTCCTTTTAGGTAGTGGACATCTTTTGTTTGCAAGGTGCTTGCAAAGATCCTTGGTGAGTTGCTGCAGTACATCTTGCAGATGGTACATACTGCTGTCACTGTGTCAACGGTAAAGGACGTGAGTGTTTAAGGTAGTAGATGGGGTGCCAATTGAATTGGATGCATTGTGTTGCTTTTCTGGAGCATTGTTGGAGCTGCACTCATCCAAGCAAGAGGACAGTATTCCACTGATGTCAAGGGTAGTCACTCTCACCTCACCTCTGCGAGTTTAGCTCTTTTTTGGTTGGGCCAAGCGTGTAACAAGGTCAAGAGCCCCTGCAGAACCCAAACTGCTGGTTACGTTTCACTTGATAGCATTGTCAATGACACTTTCCATCACTTTTCTAATGATTGGGAGTATACTTGATGAAGTGATTAATGGTCCAGTTTGATGTGTCCTGCATTTCGGGGGCAGGGAATACTTGGGCAAACTTATACATTTGTCAGGTAGATGCCATTTTTTGTAGCAGCATTGGAAAGTTTGTTGAGTATGTGTTTATTTCTGGAGCACAAGACTTCAATATTATTTCTGGAACATTACCAGAGTCCATAACCGTGTTTTGATAAAATGTGGAATAAATCAAGTTTGCTGAAGACTGGCAGTTATGATGCTGGGACTCTCAGGAGGATGTCAAGATGGATGATTCCCCCAGCATTTCTGGCTGAAGATGACTGCTAATGCTTCAGCTTTGACTTTTGCACTGGATCTGCTGGGCACTCCCATAACTGAGAGATTTTTGAGGACCTACTCCTCGTTGTTTAAATGTCCACTGCCATTCACAATGCAATGTAGAGGACCGATCCTTTAGCTGTGGGATTGGTTTGCTCTATTCGTTTGGCATGCAAGTAATCCTGTGTTGTAGCTTCACCTGGTTGACACCTCATGTTTAGGTGTGCCCTCCCGCACTCCTTGTTGATCCCCTGGCTTAATGGTAAAACCAGTAAGAAGTCTCACAACACCAGCTTAAAGTCCAACAGATTTATTTGGTTGCAAAATCCACTAGCTTTCAGACCGCTGCTCCTTTGTCAGGTGAGCAGGAGTTCACAGGGCATATAGAGACACTTTACAAAATAATGGTGGGAATGTGAATCTTTACAGGTAATCAAGTCTTAAAGATACAGACAATGTGAGTGGAGATAGCATTAAGCATAGGTTAAAGAGATGTGTATTGTCTGTATCTTTAAGACTTGTGAGATTTTGCAAGCCCAGGCAAGTCATAAGAGTTACAGATAATGTGACATGAACCCAACCAAGATCCTGGTTGAGGCCATCCTCACGTGTGCGGAACTTGGCTATCAGTCTCTGCTCAGCAACTCTGCACTGTCATGTGTCATAAAGATCGCCTTGGAGAATGCTTACCCGAAGGTTAGAGGCCGAATGCCTGTGACTGCTGAAGTGTTCCCCAACAAGAAGACAGCCTGTTGATTGTCGAGCAGTGTTCATTCATCTGATGGTAGATGAACACCCGGACACAGGGAGAGATATGAAGAGAGAGGCACGTACCCACTTAGAGAGAGAGGGGCAAGAGAAAGAGAGAGAGAGAAAGGGGGGGCAAGAGAAAGAGAGAGAGAGAGAGGGGGGGGAGAGAGAGAGAGAGAAGAGAGGGGCAGAGAAAGAGAGAGAGAGAGAGAGAGAGGGGGAGAGAGAGAGAGAGAGAGAGAGAGAGAGAAGAGAAAGAGAGAGAGAGAGAGAGAGAGAGGGGCAAGAGAAAGAGAGAGAGAGAGAGGGGTAAGAGAAAGAGGAGAGAGAGAGAGGGGGGCAAGAGAAGAGAGAGAGAGAGGGGGGTAAGAAAAAGAGAGAGGGGGGCAAGAGAGAGAGGGGGGGGCAAGAGAGAGAGAGGGGGGGCAAGAGAGAGAGGGGGGGGCAAGAGAGAGAGAGAGGGGGGGGCAAGAGAGAAAGAGAGAGAGGGGGGCAAGAGAGAGAGGGGGGCAAGAGAGGGAGGGGGGCAAGAGAGGGAGAGAGGGGGAGAGAGAGAGAGAGGGGGGCAAGAGAGAGAGAGAAAGGGGGGCGAGAGAGAGAGAGAGAGAGGGGGGGCAAGAGAGAGGGGGGGGGCCAAGAGAGAGAGAGAGAGAGGGGGGGCAAGAGAGAGAGAGAGAGAGAGAGAGAGAGAGAGGGGGGGCAAGAGAGAGAGAGAGAGAGGGGGGGGCAAGAGAGAGAGAGAGAGAGGGGGGGGCAGAGAGAGAGAGAGGGGGGGAGAGAGAGAGAGAGTCAGAGAGAGAGAGGGGGGGCAAGAGAGAGAGAGAGAGAGAGAGAGGGGGGGCAAGAGAGAGAGAGAGAGAGAGGGGGGGGCAAGAGAGAGAGAGAGAGGGGGGGCCAAGAGAGAGAGAGAGGGGGGGGGCACAGACAGAGAGAGAGGGGGGGGGGCACAGACAGAGAGAGAGAGAGGGGGGGGCCACAGACAGAGAGAGAGTGAGAGGGGGGGCCACAGACCGAGAGAGAGTGAGAGGGGGGGCCACAGACACCAAGAGAGAGAGAGAGAGATCGAGAGAGAGAGAGAGAGAGAGAGAGAGAGAGAGAGAGAGAGAGAGAGAGGGGGGGGGCAGAGAGAGAGAGAGAGGGGGGGGGAGAGAGAGAGAGAGGGGGGCCAAGAGAGAGAGAGAGGGGGGGGGCACAGACAGAGAGAGAGAGAGAGGGGGGGGGCCCAGACAGAGAGAGAGGAGAGGGGGGGCCACAGACCGAGAGAGAGTGAGAGGGGGGGCCACAGACCGAGAGAGAGAGAGAGAGGGGGGGCCACAGACCGAGAGAGAGAGAGAGGGGGGGGGGACCAGAGCAGGACCAGAGAGAGAGAGAGGGACCACCGAGAGGAGAGGGAGGGGGGGCCACAGACCGAGAGAGAGAGAGAGGGGGGGCCACAGACCGAGAGAGAGAGAGAGGGGGGGCCCACAGACCGAGAGAGAGAGGGGGCCACAGACCGAGAGAGAGAGGGGGCCACAGACCGAGAGAGGGACACAGACAGAAAGACACAGAGAGAGAGGGGGAGACACAGACAGAAAGAGGGAGACACAGACAGAGAGAGAGAGACACACAGACAGAGACACACACTCAGTCACGGAGAGAGGCACACACTCAGACACACACACACATTCAGACAGAGAGAGAGAGACACACACACACACAGGTAATTACCCAACATCAGAAAAATGTGCGGAATCTGCTCCTGCTACGGCCCAACAGAGGTCATTGTCATGAAGGGCCTCCAGAAAGTGAGGATCCAACAAGCATAATTCAATGCCTTGGAGAACTTAGAGGTCATTTTCCAGTCCAAATTTCACACCAAAGAGCAGGATGAGGTCTGGTCATGTTACTTTCTCCAATAGGTACCCAAAGAGAACTCGTGATCAGCAGTCTGATGGACAAAGAGGTTCAGTAATATCATCACAGTCCAACATTGTCTTATTTCTCATCTGTTCTTGTTCCCAGGGGTGGTCGCACTATCTTTATCCATCGACTGGACAGTCCACAATCTGATAATGTCAATCCTTGTCATCCTTGTGTACATTGATCAGGCACCTCATCTTGCATAGCCACTTTTTCCAAACATTCCTTTCCTATTCACATCACATGGAATCAATCGGGGGCAAACTCTGTTGGTTGGATACATACCTGTAAGATGGTTGCGGAGGATCAGTCATCCCTGCTCCAGGGCATCTCTGCAGGGGTCCCTCAGGGTAGTGTCCTAGGCCCAATCATCTTCAGCTGCTTCATCAATGACCTTCCTCCCACCATAAGATCAAAAGTGGGGATGTTTGCCAATGATAGATGCTGAACATTGCACATTCACCATTCCTCAGATACTGAAGTTTGCAACAAGATTTGGACAAAATCTGGGCTTGGACTGACAAATGCCAGGCAATGACTATCATCAATAAGAGACATTCTAACCATCATCCCTTGACATTCTTGGTGTTACTATCACAGAATTCCTAACTGTCTACGCCTTGGAGTTACCATTGACCAGAAGCTCAACTGGACTCACTACACAAACTGGCTACAAGAGCAGTTGTAAATACTAAAATACTAACTCACCTCCCGACTCCCCAAAGTATCAGCACCATCTACAAGGCACAAGTCAGGAGCGTGATTTACCTGGATGAGTGCATTGCTAACAGCACTTCAAAAGCTGGACACTATCTAGGACAAAACAGCCCATTTGATTGGCATCACATCTACAACATCCACTCCCTCCACTACCAATGCTCAGTAGCAATATTGTGTACTACCTACAAGATGCACTACAGCAATTCACTAAAGATCCTTAGATAGCACCTTCCAAACCCACAACCACTTCCATTTAGAAGCTCAAGGGCAGCAGATACATGGGATCACCACCACCTGCAAGTTCCTCTTCAAGCCACTCACTGTCTTGATTTGGAAATATATCGCCATTCCCTCAGTCACTGGGTCAAAATTCTGAAATTCCCACTCTGATGGCATTGTGGCATCTCCTACCACCTCAAGTTTAATTTTGCCAGAATATTGTCCAGGTCCTTGGTCTTATGGCAGGCCACCTGATGAATGGCTAACTACCTCAGCTCAGAGGGGAGGAGAAGGAGGCTCATATAAACTTGGCAATTAAATTCCGATTCACCATCATCCTTGTAAAATGTAATCATAATATTTGCACCATCAGGCAGTAATTTTTTAAAATTTGTTGCATTCTTATTAAAAGCTGACTGAATACAATGCAGACAAGGTTCAAATGTCATGTAACTGAATTGTTTGGAAAGGTTTTTGCTTGTCCACTTCAAATTCATCACAAGTCTTTATTCGCTCGCAGCCCTCTTTGAATTTGTGTCTTTAAACCATTGTAAAAATCTGCACCCTTTTTCCTCTCCACCTCTCTCTCGGCTTCAGTCAGGAAAAAAAATCTTACCAGATGTCCACCCTTTCCATCTCACAGGTTGTATAACTCCAACCACTGTCTTTGCTACATCCGGAGAACAGTTTTTGTGGTCTGCCAAAACTCTTCTGGCATTCTGTGATCAGTCATCATCTGTCGGGTGATTTTTCCCTGCATGCTGCACTGCCTTGTCATTCTTAAGTTGACTAAATTCAGTTACGTCTTTATAACTTGTCCTTTTGTGTACATGAACCCTCAGTAACATCACTAGCAAATGATGGTTAGTGTCACAGTCTGTTTCTGGCTAATTCTTCCAATAAAATAGTCTCCATTTGCTACTGTAATGAAATCAATCTGATTCTTAGTTTGCCCATTTGATTCGGTCCAGGTGTGCAACTATCAATATCATACCACATAATGTAAATGGGCTACTTTCAGAACACCAGCACACTTCAAACACTAGAACTGCTGCTGGAACCCAATTTGTGCAGCATTCCACTGTATCTGGTAAATATAACCATTTTTAAAAAAATTACAGATGGTTTTGAAAACTCCAGTTATGTACATATTTAGGTGATGCTGGGGCTTACCATTCAATTTGCTTTTTCAATGTTCACAACAAACTTAAAACTATTTCCCAAATAGACTTTTGTTGTTAAGATGGTGAAATAAAATTAGCCTGCATCACTTACCTAATACTGTACCGGAAAAATTTGATTTATGCATTCCTGTGTGTCTGCCGAGTTCTGTGTTCGTCACCCCTGGGTGCACAGCATTGACTGTAACCCCACTTCCTTTATTGAAAAAAAAGATAGACTTGTTATTTTAGCGGTGAAATTAAATTTAAAAACATCAAAAATGAAAATGTGCATTCTTCTTGATGTCTCAACAAATTAATAGTGATAGCTGAGACATTCAATCTGATTGATCCAGTCAAATAACTCAATGGCTCTCATTGTCAAAGTTCACACATGATTAAGACCGATTACTTGCTCTGAGAAAAGCCGGGTAAATTACAGTGCCTCAGTTGCAAGAGGCTAGCATAATAGTTTTAGGATTAAATCTGGGATCTTTCTGGTTTATATAGCTCATAGTTATCCCACTCATTAATTGAGACATTGTGGGAGTTCACAAAGCATGTTTCTGCAGTTTATTTTTGTGATACTAGCTTTGATTTTGAATGGTGTCATGGAATCTCTCCTCCCTGCTTCTATCATTTCCTCTCTCTCCTCCAGATCTGTCTCCTTTCCCCTTCATTTCTGGCTCTCTCTTTACTTTCCCTTTTTCTCATTCTATTTGTTATCACTTGTGTGTTTGTCTTTTCAAGTTTTGGAATCGATCCATATCAACATAAGAACCTGGGTCAGCTAGAGGCAGAAGTATTAAGAAAGTGAGATAATGTGCATGGTGGGATAGAATGATCAATATGTTACCGTATGCTAGGGTACACTGACTTCTTGAAGGTTCTAAAGCTTCTTAAAGGGCCAATCTGAATTACAGCCTTCCAGCCACAACACACTCGCTAACCATATCCCTTTGCTTCCTGCCATTAAGTCAATTTTGGTCCCAACTTGCCACTTTTCCTTGGATAGCATGGGCTCTTACTTTGCTGACCTGCCATGTGGACTTTGTCAAAAGCCTTCTTAAAATCTATGCAGATTCATCAAATGCACTACTTTCATCCTTGTTACCACCTCCAAAACTTCAATCTAACTAATCAATCTTGACTTACTCTTTACAAATCCATGCTGACTATCCTTAATTAATCTGTGCCTTTCTAAATGATGGTTAATCCTGCCCCTCAATTTATTCCAATAATTTGCCCACAGTGAGGTTCGACTGACTGGTCTGTAATTACTCAACACACCCTAGCCTTTTTTAAGTAACAATACCATGATAGCAATTCACCAGACCTCTGGCATCAAATGTGTAGCTAGAGAGAGTCAAAAATGATGGTCATAACCTCCATTATGTCTTCCCTTGCTTTTCTTAGCAGTCGGGACTAAATTTCATTCAGGTGCTTTATCCACTTTCAAACATATTAACCATTGCAATATTTCCTCTCTCTTTATACCATCCAATGTTTCATATTCCTCAATGTGTGCATCTTCTATTTCTTTTGTGACAACTAACACAAAACATTCATTAATAACCATATCCACAACTTCTACTTCTGTATCCAAGTGACCTGTTTGGTCCTTAATCTTTCCCTACGCTCTTTAATTATTCTTTTTCACTTTTATGTAGTTGTAAAATATCTTTGAGTCTTTCTGATTTTACTTGCCAATATTCTTTAATTTGCTCTTTGTTCACCCTTCAGAATGCTTTTCAGTCTTAGAGACATCTTTGGTGACAACACAAGGCAGGCAACATACCATCTTGGAGTTACCTCTCAGCTGCAAAAAAAAGTATTTCCATAAACTATTGAACTTCCTATCATTATTGCTTTTCTGACCTTCTTCCTATCCTTGGGCTCTTTCCACTGGGCTCTGGCTATAATCCGAAGATGAACCATTTCCCTCAACAGTATTCAAAATTGAATAATGGTTAGAGAGCAAGATGGTTGGCAGCCCTTATATTATCTGTCTGGTACTTATCTACCTGATGGTCACCCATTTTCTCTCTGCCTGCACAGTGTGAAACTGCATGGTTACACCTACAGAAACATGCTATCCAAGTAGCTTAAAGCCTAGCAAAATCTACTCAAGCTCCTCAAGACTGACAACACTCCCTGCACGAGGTTGTCCAAGGCTTGAGAAGCATATAAGCAGCAATCCAAACTAATGACTTCAACTCTCTCTCTGAAAACCACGCTTCCTAGTTTCACTATTATTTTGTGTTTGGCTCTGAGCACTCAAATAAGCAGCGTATTGGCTCATTAATAAAACTCTGTGATAGATTATATTTCACAATTAAAATGTCAGAATTTGCTTTCCCAATAGTTTAAAGAGTAGACCAAAAGGTATTAAGCCGGATTTTTTTCTACAATAGTAGTGAATACTGAGAGGATTGCACTTTTGAGGGATTATATAGCATTGCAACCTCTTGCGAGTGCTGAAATCTGGAAGTTGTGGTCTCCCTGAAAGAGCTCCAGAGATACCCAAGCTGATGGTCCTACTGTTCCTGTTTTTATAGCAGTAGGGAAAACTTGTCTGCTTGTTCTCAATTTGATGTGGAGATGCTGGCGTTGGACTGGAGTGAGTACAACACCAGGTTAATGTCCAAAGGTTTAGAATCATAGAAAAACTACAGCACAAACAGGCCCTTCAGCCCAGAAGTTGCACCGATCTTATCTCTATCTACTAGTATTTTTTCTTTTTTTCTTTTTTTTATTTATTTGGTAGAATAAGCTATTAGCTTTCGGAGTGCTGCTCCTTCATCAGATGAGTAGGAGTTGTATTCACAAACAGGATATATAAAGACACAAACTCAATTTACAAAATAATGGTTGGAATGCAAGTCTTTACAGGTAATCAAGTCTTTAAGGTACAGATAATGTGAATGGAAAGGGGGTTAAGCACAAGTTAAAGAGATGTGTATTGTCTCCAGCCAGGACAGTTAGTGAGATTTTGCAAGTGCAGCAAGTTGTGGGTAACCCACGATCCTGGTTGCCCTCAATTTATATAAGTTCTGCCAAGCAAAAAGTCAAGGTTGATAATCACGGGTGTAAATCAAGGAGTCAGCTCTACAAATACTAATATCACCACAAAACCATTAGATGGTTGATTAAAATGCTTTTTGCAATTCCCCTGACATAAGAACATAAGAAATAGGAGCAGAAGCAGGCCATCTAGCTCTTGAGCCTGCCCCACCATTCAATAAGATCATGGCCGATCTGACGTGGATCAGATCAGATTTCCCACTTTCTCCCCATAACCCTTAATTCCCTTGTCTATCAGAAGCCTATCTACCTGCGACTTAAATATATTCACCACTTCAATGGACAGAGAATCCCAGAGACTCACCACCCTTTGAGTGAAGAAGTTCCTCCTCAACTCTGATCTAAATTGCACCCCCCCCTTTTATTCTGAGGTTGTGCCCTCTAGTTCTGCTATTCTTTCTAAGCAGGAGGAATCTCTCTACCTTTACTCTGTCTAGCCCCTTCATTATCTTATATGTCTCTCTAAGATCCCCCCTCAGCCTTTTAAACTCCAACAACTGAGTCTATTTAATCTCTCCTCATAGGCTAATGCCCTCATCTCCGGTATCAGCCTAGTGAACCTTCTCTGCACTCCCTCCAAGGCCAACACATCCTTTTGCAAATGAGGCAACCAAAACTGCACATAGTACTCCAGTTGCGGCCTCACGAGTGCCCTGTACAGTTGCAACAAGACTTCCTTGTTTTCATATTCTATCCCCCTAGCTATAAAGGCCAACATTCCATTCGCCTTCTTGATCACCTGCTGCACCTGCAGACTGGTTTTTTGTGATTCGTGCAAAAGGACCTCCAGGTTTCTCTGCACCATAGCATGCTGCAGCTTTTCACTCTAAATAATAATCCCTCCTACTATTATTTCTACCAAAGTGGGTAACTTCACATTTGCTGACATTATACTGCATCTGCCAGGTCCTTGCCCACTCACTCAGCCTCTCCAGATCTCTCTGCAGACTTTCCGTGCCTTCCAGGCAATTTACTTTTCCACTCATCCTTGTGTCATCAGCAAATTTTGTTACCCTACACTCAGCTCCCTCCTCTAGATCGTCTACATAAATAGTAAACAGTTGAGGCCCCCAGCACTGATCCCTGCGGCACTCCACTAATCATCAACTGCCAACCAGAATAGCACCCATTGATTCCAACTCTCTGCTTCCTATTAGGCAATCAATCCTCTATCCACACTAATATCTTACTCCCAACTCTGTGCACCCTAACTTTCTGCAGCAACCTTTTGTGAGGCACCTTATCAAACGCCTTTTGGAAAATCTAAAAGCACCACATCCACCGCTTTCCCTCTGTCTACCGCACTAGTCACCTCCTCATAGAAATCCAATAAATTGGTTAAACACGACACCCTACCCTATCTCCCACGGTCCCCTGCTATGCTGATTCCCCAACTCTGCTCAGATTCTCGCTCATCCTTTCCCACCTTCACCTCATCTATGCCCAAAATGAATGCAATTGGTAAGTAGGAGCACAATAACCCAACATGTCTTTTGCATGTCTCCTAGTTGTCTTCTGCTCAAGGTAGGACTCCACCCCTTGGGCTGGACTACTCGCTCAGTTCAATTGGTCCTTCAAACCAGGTGACCCTCTTCTGCAGTGTTGCCCTTAAAGAAATAATCACCACAGAAATGTAACGTGTTGGTCAGAGACTGCATCTCAGAAATCAATATTGGCAGGACTCAATTAGTATTTAGTGTCCGACAGCTAATAGTAACAAGGGGAAGCTGCTATGTCAGTTTAGTTTGCTGGTTAAACAACATCTCAATGTATCATTGTTTATAAATCTCCCCATGGCCTTAGATTTCTCTATCTCTTATCTTCTGCAGCTCTACCATGTTCCAAGATACTGCACTCCCTTATTTCTAGCCTCCTGAAATCCCTGATTTTAATCACCAACATTGGTGACTGTGTCTTCAGCTCCTTCAGCCTAAACTCCAGAATTCCCTCCATAAACCTCTCCTCCACTGTACCTTTCTTTAGTCCATTAAGACATTCCTTAAAATTTACCTCATTTGCCCCCTAATATTTCTTGGTTCAGAATCACACGTTACTTGATAGTGCTTTTGTGAACTGCCTTGAAGTATTTTATTGTATTAAAGACATGATACAAGTTGTTGCAGGAGCCAGGAGGCTAGATTGAGATTAAATTCCTTTTTCTATTGAGTAAGAAAAATCTTTATTTTTATGTATTTGAGAGTAGAGAAACATCACTTTAATACTAATAATTAAATAAAACCAATTATTACTCAAAGGCCTATGTCTCAATTGGATGGAATGTGTATCCAATGAATCATTAAAACAGTGCAGCATGTCATGCATCTTAGTAGCATGATTAGCTTAACTCAACTTACCATGAAGTCTTTCAGCCAACTCCTTTGTAAACAATATGTTTGCTAGTTTACTTTGACAGTATGCTGCTTTTGTGTCATATTTTTTCTTTTCCCAGTTGAGATCATTGAAATCAATTTGCCCCACTTTGTGAGCTAGTGAAGATACATTTATGATACGACCATTTCCAGAGTTCTTTAACTTCTCAAGCAACAGGTTTGTCAACAAAAAATGACCTACATTAAAAGAAGATACATCTTACATTACTAAGCTTTAAAAAGTGTTTTAATGAATGAAAAACATCCATCTGCTGAGTTTACTACTTGTACTTCTCTAAAGAAAATGGAACAAATAGTTACCTGGAGATAGAGTAAGAAATAGTTAACACTCAAGGAGTGTAAGTTAGTAATAGTAGATAAATTGGTTAAACACATCATAGCATATATAAACAGTGAGACAAGTATAATGGTGTTGGAGTTTTATATCACTGGGAATAAAGGTCTTTCTGGAAGAAGTCAGACTTGGTTTCTTTACTACCAACTGCCATTGGAGTTTAACACCTGGCCCATTTTACAGTTACTATCAGCTTTTTCCCCTCTAGATTTTTAGACATGCTGTAGGTTGTTGGCATTGGCTCAGATTTTGAAAAGATCAAAACTGCAGAACAATTGCTTCTCGGATTTTGGTACTAACAGTATTATCTGCTAATTCATACTGGGCTCTGATACTATTGCACAATTTTGGAAGGATTTAACGGTGTGCATTCTGTGTCTCTTAACCAGGAAGGAGTCAAAATTTCAGTTGAGTTGAAAGAAGCAACTTAAAGATAAAGGTATGATTATTGCACCAAGTTAGAACATGTCAATAATTTGAAAATGCATCCAATTAAATGTCTATAGCTCAGAAAATGTTTTCTGAAATTTCTCCAATTCAACACCATGCCTACTCAGCTTGATACCAAGTGGCCAGAAGGGCTATTCAGCAGGTTGAACAAAGATCTCTCAGTTACTAATGAGAAAGCAGCACCAAACAATAAATGTGTGAATAACACTCCACGGGGGCAAGAACAGCTTCCTGATGGCTTCGAGGTAAGAAGCTGTAGTCTAACCTTAAGCCTCATAGAACAGAGAGCCCAAGTTCAATTCATGATCTAAGCTCACCCAGAGCTGTATTAGACATGCAACACTTGTATAGAAGGACAGAACCAGATTTGGCTATATCTTCTTTGGCCCTCATGCTTAGGTTCACATTAGAACTATGTTCATTTTGACAAATTTTCAGAGGTTTGATGGTACATTCCAATCCTACATTAAACTTAATCAATGCTTGCAAGAGGGGATAAAAGTGCGTTACCTTGGAGAAATATGCCAATTATAGACAATGCTGAAGTTTCATTAAGAGTTGCCAAAAACATAGTAAACTTCCTAGCCTCTTACTTGACTCAGAAGGGGCCCATCAATTCAAAGGCCACCCAAACACTAGTGATAAAACAAGTCAGTATCACTTGCAGTCCCTTCAATGTATGCTTAACTTCAGACTCTCACTAAACAAATTTAACCATTATAAAACTTCAATTATTTTAAAAATTGAAAATGGTCTTTAAACGTGCATGTGCTTGCAAGTGTTCTGCAACTCAGTTGAAAAATGAATGTACTTCACATTTAAATTTTTCAGACCCTTTCAAGTTTAGTATCATGCCTGGTAATAATGCAGTTACTTTGAATGCTCCATTAGATATAATCTATCAACAAACTGTATTTTCTTTTCACATTTTTATTATTTCAAAAATATATTTTATTCATAAAAATTTCAACTTAACTATTGCAAACCTACATGTCTAAAAATTGCAAACAGTGCAGAATAAAAACATTTTTACAGTAGTATACAAATTACAGTCATTATATTTCAAAACTTAAAACTATATACATGCTTCAAAATTTACTGTGTGCCATTATTTGTCAGACTGGCACACAGTTACACAGGCCGAGGGTATTCTGCAGTTCCCAGGCCCTCGGTCTGCCTCCTTTAAAAAACCTTATAGTATGGCTTTCCCCATTGTGCCTTTGCGGCGGCTGCCCCATGCTTTAGCGCATCCCTCAGCATGTAGTCCTGGACTTTGGAATGTGCCAGTCTGCAACACTAGGTTGAGGAAAGTCAGCAAGTTTCGGGCAGACCAATGTGCATTCTCACTGAGTTGATGACCCTCCAGCAGCAGTTGATCTTTGTCTCACTGTGCGTCCCCAGAAACAGCTCATAAAGCACAGAGCTGCTCACTGAGCTGCTCAGGACGAATCTCAACAAATACCACTGCACCTCAATGCAGACCTTCTTGAAAACTTGTATTTTGTCAATGGACAATGCGAATTTGAACATGACAACTTGTTATCTTAGAATTACCTTAGATTCAGCCTTACAAATTGCTTTCCAGAACAAATAAAATTATATATACTTTCTTGAGACAGTGTCTGCATTCGTATGCAACAGCATTATTTCATGATCAAACTTATCAAGTTCTTTCAAATCAAGCCCTTTTAATTTTTTTTTTTACTAAGGATCAAGTTTATTTTAAGAGTTTGAGTTCCTCATAAATGCAAATAGAGAAGTGGAATTCTAACCAATCACAGGAAACTGCCAACAGTTCTCTATAGTGACTTTCCGATATTAACTAAACTGAGGAGAGTGAATGAGAAGAAAACATTTTTGAGCTTAATCTTGTGCATCTCCTGCTGGTTCATTACAGAACAGCAGATGACAGAGCTGATTTGTCTTCTCAGGTGGCAAACAGCAATGGCATACTCCAAGAGAAAATGAGGGGAAAGAAAAACACAATTCTAAAGGGAGGCAATTTTAATCCAATGATAATAAAAATGACCAAATGCAAAAAGCAAAGCCAACTTGATTCCATCAGTTATTTACTGTGCAAGTTAGATTAAAGTTATCACCAATTAATTTTTTCCCCCACACTCAAACAATTTTAAATGGAATAAAGTGAAGTTCTTTAACACATGCAAGCTGAAAGACGTTTACAGAGCTTACCAAGGTGATTTACACCAAATTGCATTTCAAATCCATCTTCTGTTTTCCAGTAAGGACATCGCATGATACCAGCATTGTTAATTAACACATTTATATTCTCTTCCTCTAAAATGAAGAAAAATAACAGGAGTTTTGAATTTCAGGCAAACTTAGTTTTCAGTGCTAATGCGATGCAATCTGGGCAAATATGAGAACAACAGCAATTCTATATAAAGACTGAAGCTGCAAATTTTCCCATTAATCCTCACATTAGCCTGGTTTATTAGCTAAGGAGTTATTGTATTGAAATCCATAATGGGACTGTTTGAAAGTTCAGTTGTAATTAACTTTCTCATTGAAGTTAATATATGCTTTACAGAAAAAAAAATCAGAGAACTACTTTTGTATATAAACATATTTAGATAATACAATATGATTAGTTGTTAAAAGGGGCAAATCAAGCATAAAAATACTCAACCGGAAGAGTGCTAAATTCAGTGTTTTCAAAAGGGACCTAATCCTAGATCAGAATGAATGAGTGTCAGATAAAACAACAAGTGAGCAATGAGATGCCTTCGAAGAGGAGATCTCTCATGTACAGACTAAAAACATTCCCATGAGGGAGGAAAGTAAGTATTTTAAGCTAGAATGGCTGAAGGTATGGAGAGTAAAAGAAACAGAAAAAGGAGGCTTTCAATAAATGTCAGTTTCATCATTCAAAACAGAAACAAATGGAATAGACAACAGTTTAGATGAGAACTGAAAAAGGAAATGAAGAGCAGATTGATGGGCAAAAGGAGAGCATGCTGCTAATGTCACACTATAGGAAGACATACAAATTGGACAGGATAAAATTTATAAAGTGGTACTCAAACATTAGCAGGCTACAAAGTATAGAAGTCACTTAGTCCAGATTGAACGTGTAATAGGTTGCTGAGGGAAGGAAAGGTGGAAATAAAGGAGGCCCTGCTGACAATTTTTCAATCCCCCTTTGATATGGAAGTAATGCCAGAGACTTGAAGATTAAAAATGTTACATCCTGTTCAAGAAAGGGAGGGAGATAAACCAGGTAACGAAAAATTCAGTAGTGGGGAATTTATAAGCAATAATACTGAATAAAGGTAACAGTCACTTTGAAAAGCATTAATCAGTATGTACAGCTATCATTATTAAAGATGAACAGTATTTGATTAACTTGATTAACAAGTTATAAAGTAACATAAATCGTTGAGGAATATGATGTGGTTCAGGTTGTGTATATGAATTTTCAAGAGCCATTTTATAAAGCATGACAGAACAGTTGCATTAACAATACTGAAACATAAGGGATTACTGCAAGGAACAAAAAGAAAATTGATCAAGAGTCAGAAAATAAAGTGTAGTGGTGAACGGTGGTTTACAAGACTGGAGGAAAATATATAGTAGTGACCCTCAGTGACTACTGCATCATTTCTCCTTCCCCACTTACGTGGGATTTGCCCATCATTTGGTCCACAGCTGTCTTCCAGCCCAAAAGACAGCCAGCCTGCAAAAGATGGCAGGAACTGGGAATTCTTGCTTCCGAATTTCCCTTTTGCAAATTGTGTCCCTCCTGTTCAGGACCTTTCTGGCTCCTATTTATCAGGTCGAGAGAGGACAAAACCACAGGAGTTATGTTAAACTGTTATAAATTATTGGTTCAGTTCTGGACACGAAATATTAAAAAGGATATCAAGGCTTGAAAAGGATGGAGAAGAAATTTACTGGAATGGGATTGGAGATGAGGGACATAAACGATATGGAGAGACCAGAGAAACTAGGTTTGTTATTCCTCAAGTAGGGAGGGGAAATTTAACAAAGATATTCAAATTATAAATTAGAAATTTCTTCCACTTATAGAAGGATCATCAACCAAAGGAAACAGATACACGAAATAGGAATTATGACCTGGACTGCACTGCCTGAAAAGGGTGGTAGAAACAGAGTTCGATAATAACTTTTAAAAACAATTTTCCGTGAAGGGCAAATTGCAAGATTATGGGGAAAGAACAAGGACTAATTGATAGCTCTTTCAAAGGACTGGCACATGCATGACAAATAGACTCTGTGTTATAAGCTTGCAATAATTCTTAAACTTCTTTCATCCAGTAATTATATAAACTATTGTTTTCTCAGTTTTAATTGTACATCAGTTATTTTGTTGAATGGATAAAAGGCAAACTTTTTCCTCCAAAAATAACAAATTAAATCAACTTGGTTAGAAAATAAGTAACTTGCTGTAACTTAATCTGAACCAGACACAAATGGTTGATGGAAGTAACCAGTGTTTTACCTTCAGTTATTTTTTTGGCAAACTCTCGAATCGATTTAAGTGATGCAAGGTTAAGATGCCGGGCATATACATGATGACTCAGGGTTTCACCTCTAATTTCTCGAGCTGCTGCTTCACATTTCTCCATGTCCCGACATGCCATTATAATTCTGCCACCTACACAGTGTGAGAAGAATTTTAATATAATTTTCCAACCCTTGCTCATTATCACTTCCATTCTCCAAGTAGTGCCAACTCCTACTGGCTTAAGATTTCGCAAACCCCAACAGCCACATTACTTCACTTGAAGTTTTCATGCACAGGCCTAAACAGTGAATGTTGGCAGGCAACTGGGTTGTTACTATTATTGGCAAGTTCAATTTTCATCTCACCTAACATCATCATGTTTTCAAATAGGATTTTAAAAGTTCAATCCGAGGATGTGGAGCTTCTGGCAAAGCTAGCATTTATTGCCCACTGCTTGTTTCCCCAATGTGATGGTAGTGGAACTTTTTCTTGAAGTATTGTTGTTTGTGATAAAGGTGTTCCAATAATGCTGTTAGGCATCGGTTCTGACCCAGCGACTATGAAGGAAAAGTGAAACATGCCAAATCAAGATAGTCAGTGACAAATGGTAACTTAGAGTACATAGCATTCTTATAAAACTGCTTCCCTTGTTACCTTTGATTGGAGGGACTGGAGATAATATCAAAATAGTAGTAGCAAGTTGCTGCAGCTCAACCTGCGTGTAGCACACACCAGTACATCACAGAGTCACAGTACATCAGCAGTGAAAGAATTCTACCATCCCGCTACTGAGTCAGAGCAGGTGGGGGGCGGACAACGGAAATATTTGTTGACTTCAGACCGGAATTTTCAGTCTCCCTCAAGGAGGCCATAATATCCTGCCCAGCTCCATATTTAAAATAGATTTGAGGTCAATGTTAACTGAACACAGATCTTGAGCCTTCTGACTTCTAAGGTTTAGTGCTGTATTGGGCAATATCAATACCCACAAAAGTTATTTCATACTACTTCAAAGACTCCTGATTTCATTGCCAAGAATACAGACATTCTGTTTCTAGACTAATACCATTTCACCTGTCAGTCAGTGGACTAAGGCAGCAATCAGCCAGACATTCTCCGATTTTCATTCCCCATTCAGAAGACCAGTTTAGCCTCACTCTAGTATGACAATATATAATTATATTATGCCTTTAATGTAACAAAAAAATCAAGGCATTTCACAAGAGCATCATCAAAAGAAAAAGCAACAGAAGGTAAGATTATGCCATATGATCAAAAGGTTGGTCAAAGAGCCAGGTTTTAAGAAGCATGTTTAAAGGAGGAAAGCAAAATTGAGGGGAGAGCTGTAGGGATGTTTTCCCAGAGGTTAGGATCTAGGTAGCTGAAAGCATGGCCAACAAAGAATACAGAAATGGGAAAGGTGAGATCATAGATTGATTTGAAAACAAGGATGTGTATTTTAGAATTAGACATTGTTTGATTGGGAAATAACATAAGTCAGCGAGCATTGGGGGTGGTGGGTGAATGGCATATTTTGCAAGTAAGGACATGGACAAATTTTTAGATAACTTCAAGTTTACAGATAGAACATAAGAGACAAGCAAGGAGTGCATCAGAAAAATCTAGAGGTTACAATGGCATGAATAAGGATTTGAGCAGCAATAAGGCAGGAAAAAAGCTGGATGACATTACAGAGTGGGAATGGGCAGGTATTAGCATAGATAAGTGGTTATGAGCCCATCTTGGAGTCAAACATAATATCCAAAATTGCGAACAGCTTAAATCACAGATAGTTACCAGGGAGAGGAATGGGATCAGCAACCTCAGAGCAGGGTTTAAAGGTTGCACCAAAGGCATGGAGACATAGTGGCGAGCACTGTGGCACAGTGGCTAGCACTGTTGCCTCACAGCGCCAGGGACCCGAGTTCAACTACTGGCTTGGGTGACTGTGTGCAGTTTGCACATATTCCCCATGTCTGCACAGGTTTCCTCCAGATGCTTCAATTTCCTCCCACAGTACGAAGATGTGTGGGTTAGATAGATCGGCCATGGTAAAATCGCTCGTAAATATCAGGTGGCCAAGCAGGGTAAAATACTTGGGGCTAAGGGATAGGATCTGGGTGGGTTTGTGGTTGATGCAGATTTGATGGACCGAATGATCTCCTGCGCTGTAGGATTATATGATAATAGCTTAATTCTTTCCAAAATTTAATTGAAAGAATTTTTAGCTTATCCAGTACTGGATGTCAAGTATTTGATAATTTAGCAACAACGGAGTCTATAATGTTGCTGGTGAGGTAGAGCTAGGTGTCATCAGCATGTATGTGAAAACTATTGCTGTGTTTTCTCATGATGTCAAGGGACAGCATGTAATTGAAAAACGGGATGGGCCAAGAATAAATACATATGGAATACAGGAGTAGAAAAGAACCAAATGAGGATACTCTGGTGGCGATGAGATAAATAAGAATGGTACCAGACAAGAGCAGGCCTATCCAGTTGGACAACAGCGGACAGGTGTTGGAGGAAGACGGTGTGGATGTGATCCACCATACTGGTCCAGAAAGATGAGGAGAGATTGCTTACCTTCTCACAGTCAGACAGGATACCATTTGTGAATTTTCTAAGAGTCATTACTGAAGCAGGGCATAAGCTTAACCTGGAAGAATTCAAAGATGGAGTTCCAGGAAAGATGTTCAAGAGTTTGGAGGGGGAAGGGAGGTAGGAGATGGGGTAGCAGCTTGAAGGATGGAGGGGTCCAGGGTTTTGTTTTAAGGAGGGGTCCAGGGTTTTGTTTTAAGGAAAGATCTGATAATGGAATATTTGAAAGGAGAAAGGGACAACACCTAAAGAGAGAACGAAGAATATCAGCTAACATAGGACCTGGAAGGAAAGCTGATTGATTAGCAGTTAAATGGGATAGGATTATGGGATGAGGAAGTGGATCTTGGGGACACAATGAGCTCAAAGAGGCATAAGGGGAGATGGGAGAGAAAGATGCAAGTTCAGGGTCATGACAATGATAACTTTAGAGGAAGTTTAGGCCAGTGAAAGGGAGGGACACAGCACAGGCAACTGGTTGGGTGATCTCAATGTCAGTGACAAAAAAGTCCATGAGACCCACACACATTGTTGAAGGCAAGTGTGGACAAGACAGGAGAGAAGAATTTAAGAAGATAATTTACAGTAAAATGGCCAGGGGTTATTTTTCATTCCTGGATGACTTGGTTAGTGAATAGCTAAACCAATGTATCCCATATCTTTTCAAGTCTGTGTCCCTTGGACTTGGGCACAGAGGTGCAGGGTGTATCGGAGAAACGGCCAGGGTGAGAGTTTTATTAGAATTATAGGATCCCTGCAGTACAAAAGGAGGCCATTCAGTCCATTGAGTCTGTATCGACCACAATCCCACCCAGGCCTTACTCCCATAACCCAGCATGTTTTCCCTGATAATCCCCTGACGCTAGAGTCAATTTAACACGTTCTGTCAACCTAATCCACACGTCTTTGAAACTAGGATATTAAAAATAGAGGTAAAGATACAGTTGAGCAAATCTGTAACAAGAGAAATGTGGTAGTGAAAAGAGGGCCTAAGACTAGATAAATTGGGATTTTGAAAGTGCAACTGTAATAAATTAGGGGACATTTGAGCAGGATGCCTGTGCACATTGATTTTGAGCTACTTATTTAAACAATGCAAGAACCATGTGTGCTGACTTTCACACATTGACCACAAGTTCTTCTTCCCTAATGCCCATTGTTTGTTACTACCTCAGATAATAACAGGAATTTACTTGATTAGAAATAATGTGGGCAACCTGCATGCGACCACTGAATGATAAAATAAAGTAGTAAAGGTCCAAGTACAGCATTAGAGTCATATTTATTCACTTTTGGCTTTGACATCTTATTGTTAACTGATAACAATTAACATATCATCTTGGCTACTTTTAAAGCCATATCATTTGTTAAAGTAAAAGGATTGCAGCACAATGTATGATCAGATGGGAGTGAGTTTACAACTTTTTTATTGAATAAGATTTTTTGCAAGTAACTGCAATAACGATTGCTATCTGGTTACATGATTAAACACTGAAAATATGAGACGAGTCAAAATACCAGTTCTGTGAGATTTTACAACTGTGAATTTCCATGCATCTGCAAGCATAGTCCAATTATTATTTTTGCTGTTATTCCTTGTAAAGCGTTAATTTATACTATTCTTCCCAAAAGGGATTATCTTGTCAGGTATATTAACTTTGACAGATTATTTTGAAAATGTAAAGTTAGCATCCCTAGGGGTAGAAGATAATCAATCTATGCACTCTCATTTCAAGCAATGTCTGAAATCTTATTGCACATCAAGTGAACAAGAAATGGCAAAATCCAAAGCTTTTGATTGTTGCAAACTCCAGCCTTGAAATTAACTC
Source organism: Sphyrna mokarran (assembly GCA_024679065.1). NCBI lineage: Eukaryota > Metazoa > Chordata > Chondrichthyes > Carcharhiniformes > Carcharhinidae > Sphyrna > Sphyrna mokarran. The sequence goes on along the minus strand of JAGIQG010000012.1, from coordinate 19,631,657 downwards.
TCGTGATGAGGCGTGAAAGGTTGAGGATAGGAAATTAATTATGGAGCCTGACTCCTTTGAAAACTCCCATCAGTAATTTTAGAATGGTAGACGTTGAGCCCATGGAGAAGCAGGACTTTAACATTGTTAAATTGGACTTCTATTGTGCAATTGGAAAACCGATTTGAAATCACCTTTTGCTGTGTTGCCATCCTGGGCTTAGAAAACTTTGCAATTAAATGGTGGAGAGCGCTGGTGATTCCCTAAAGTCAGTAACTTTTTCAGTACTCCTTGTGAACCAGAAGGTGCAAGGGAACACAACCTAAATTCCCTCGAGGGAATCTTCAGCCTTCCCAGCCCTGATCTCCAGTCCCCTTCCCTCAACCCCAACAGATCACTTTGCTACACCCAACCAGATAGCACACTGGAGATCAACTCCTCAATTGGCTGAACTTTTGTTCCCTCCCAATTGCTGACATCCCTTCTCCTTCCAAATGCCAATTTCTTCCGCTGGAGACCAAGCGTACCCAGCTCTGGTCTCCTACCTGCCGGCCAGGCTATCAATTTTTTTAGCTTCTAGATGGAAAGCAAGTAGATAAGATGCCATGAGATTCTGCCATGAAATTGACAGGACTGCCCAATACTCAATCTTGCGTATTCTTCAGCTGGTTTCAGTCTCACCTACTACTTCCCCATCTTCCTGAAATATTATCTCGTGTTAAAATAATTAATGACTTGACACCTTGCTTCTAATTTGTTCAAAATCAACCTCTCACGATTGGAATACATTGGGTGTTGCAAATGCAAAAGAGGAGCGTGAAATGTTGGAAGTACTCAGCAGGCCTGACAGCATCTATGAGGAAAGGAAAAAGGAGTTAACGTTTCAGGTCAGTAACCTGGATCAGAGCAGTTCTGACGAACAGTCAATGATCAGAAATGTTCAGCTGAATTTTCAGAGCTCTTTTGGAGTGCAACAACTGTCAAAAAGCACAAGGAGCCTAATATCTTCACATTGTGGCATTTTACCAGCAGCAGGGAAAGTTGGCAGCCTGAACGCCTGCTGGAAGGCCAATCAAGTAGCCAGTTAAGGCTAGTTCCAACAACAACGAGCATTTTACCTGGAGAGCCCAGAGAGAACTAGCCAATTGGATACAAAATTGCCTTGTTGGTAGAGGGTTATTTTTCAGACTGGAAACCTGTGACCAGTGGTGTGCCACCAGAATTCTGCTGGGTCCATTGTTTGTCACTTATATACACGATTTGGATGAGAATATAGGAGGCATGGTTAGCAAGTTGCAGACGATGGTATAGAAGATTATCTAAGGCTACAACAGGATCTTGATCAACTGGGCCAGTGGGCTGAGGTATGGCAGATAAAGTTTAATTCAGATAAATGTGAGATGTTGCATTTTGGTAAGACAAACCAGGGCAGGATTTACAAAGTTAATAGTAGGGCCCTGGAAGTGTCATTGAACAGAGTCCTAGGGGTATAGGCACATAGTTTCTTGAAAAAGCGTGTCACAGGGTAGATGGGGTGATGAAGGCCATATTTGGCATACTTGCCTTCATCAGTCAAAACAATGAGTACAGGAGTTGGGACATTGTTATAACTGTACAAGACATTAGTAAGGCCATGTTTGGAGTACTGTGTACAATTTTGTCACCCTGCTATAGAAAGGATGTTATTAAACAATGCCAAAAAGATTTACTAGGATGTTACCGGGGCGGAAGATCTAAATTATAAGGAGAGGCTGGTTATGCTGGGACTTTTTTCCCTGGATTGCAGAAGGATGAGGGGTTATAGAGGTTACAAATTATGAGAGGCATAGATAAAAAAGTTAATTTGCTGGTTAAAAGGAAAAAGAAGGCTTATGTCAGGATGAGGCTTGAAGGCTCAGTTAGTGCACTGGATAACGATAGTTTAGCCAGGAGGGAGCTAAAGAGTGAGTTGAGGAGAGCTAAAAAGGGACAAGAGAAGACTTTGGCTGATAGGATCAAGGAGAATCCTAAAGCTTTCTTTAGGTATGTTAAGAATAGAAGATTGGTTAGGGCAAGATTAGGGCCAGTCAGAGACAGCAATGGGAAGTTGTGCGTGGAGCCTGAAGAGATTGGAGAGGCACTGAACAAATATTTCTCTTCGGTATTCACGCAGGGAGATGTAAATGTAGTTGTGGAGAACACTGGGATACAGGGTTGCAAACTGGAAAGTATTGAAGTAGATAAGGAGGATGTGCTAGATATTCTTGAGGGTTTGAAGTTAGATAAGTCGCACTTGGAGTATTGTGTACAGTTCTGGTCCCCACATTATAAGAAAGATGTGGAGGCATTGGAGAGGGTACAGAGAAGGTTTACCAGGATATTGCCTGGTATGGAGGGCAGGTCTCATGAAGAGAGGCTGAGGGATTTGAGGTTGTTTTCGTTAGAAAGGAGGCAGCTAAGAGGAGACCTTATTGAAACATATAAGATGATTAGAGGTTTAGATAGGGTGGACAGTGATAGCCTTTTTCCTAGGATGGAGAAAGCTAGCACGAGGGGACATAGCTTTAAATTAAGGGGTGGTAGTTAAAGGATGGATGTCAGAGGTAGGTTCTTTACCCAGAGGGTGGTAAGGGTATGGAATGCCCTGCCTGCTGCAGTTGTAGATGCGCCAAGTTTGGTGGCGTTTAAGAGTTTAGTAGCTAAGTTTATGGACGAAAAGGGAATGGTTTAGGTTAGAGGGTCATTGCTTTTTCCTAATTGGTCGGTGCAACATCGAAGGCCGAAGGGCCTGTTCTGCGCTGTAATGTTCTATGTTCTATAAGGTGACAGCCAAAATCTTTTCACCAGGGTTGTGGTGTCCAAAACTGTAGGGCATAGATTTAAGGTGAGTGTGGAAAGATCTAGAAGGGACTCCAAGGGCAATATTTTCATATGTAAGTTGGTGCATATATGGAATGAACTGCCTCAGATGGTAGAGGTGGGTACAATTAACATTTAAGATACATTTGGACAGGTACATGGATGGGAAAGATTTAGGAGGGTGTGAACCAAATGCAGACATATGGAATTAGATCAGTTTAGGAAACCTGGTCAGCATGGATGAGAGTTAGGCCGAAGAACCTGTTTCCATGTTTATATTTCTATGACCCCATAACACAGGGTGAAACCTAGAGGCCTTCCAGTGGGATTGTGCATGGTCCTTTTTTACTGACACCCTGTGGCTCATGAAGGGGTCTCCTAGAGTAATGGCTGCCTTTGCAGTAACAGTGCAATGTTGGCCTCAAACTTAGTGGTTCCCAACTATCACTTTATCTCTGTTCCCCAACTCAATCCAATCCAGCTGTCTTTTTTTTCTGGAGCCATCCTTTCCTTGGTGACACAGCCAAAGCAGGAGTCACCAAGTTGCTAGCATTCAGTTTGGATTGGGAGCTCAAGAGCAGGCCACTACCCTTGATTGGATAGCAATCCCAGTCAGTAGCCTCTTAACTAGTCGTCAAAAAAAAAAATCAATAAACTTCTCAGGACCCACCACTTGCTGATCAAAGTTGCATCCATCTTCTAGCCCCAGTGGTGAGACTTCTCTGTTATTGGCAAAATTTAGTCCATTAATTTTGTTCTCTCTCCACAGATGCTGCCAGACCTGCTGGATATTTCCAACATTTTCTGTTTCTATTGCAGATTTCCAGCACCACAGCACTTCATTTTTGTGGGTAGGAATCAATTGTTTCTAGTTATTGTTAGGTCAAAAATGAGGGCAATAAATTGCAAAAGTAAATGTAAGAGATTTTAAAACAAAGGGCAGCAGAAACATCTTTACATAATGAGCTATGAGCCTGTGGAATTCACTTCATAGATTAGTGGTTGAGACAGAAACACTGACATCAAAATTCAATTGGATAGATGAATGGAGAAACAAAAGGGAAAACTGATATGGACACAAAGTGGGTCTGAAGGGAAGTCACATTTGATGCAATATGTTAACTCACCGATACTGCCAGATCTGAATACTTATAGCAGTCTGTTTTTATTTAAGATTTCCAACATCCACAAAATTTTTTACACAGTCTATCTGGGCCAAATATGTTGTCTGTGTTGTAACTTCTATGCATTTCTGTTAATATTGAGGATTCAGACTGAAAACATTTGCATGTTAAATTGTACAAATTTGACTATAGACTATTGATTAATAAGTCATCTTAACAATGACATTGCAGATAGCCATTCACAACAATGGTATTGACAGTGATTCAAGGATTCCTTCCCAGTCCTCTGACTTTACCTCTTCTGGCCAGTTCGTGAGCAGTTTCTTTTCCAATACCAGTGTTTGCTCCTGTTATGATTATAGTTTTTCCCGACATAGTTGCTTTACTCGGACAAGTTCCGCCAGTCATATAGTCTCTAAAAAGTAAATAAAATTATACAGAACTAGTGAATGAGAAAAAAAAATGCATTTCTAAACACTTTTCATCACCATAGGATATCTAAAATGCTTTTCACCATTTGAAGTGTAGTCGCTGCTGTACTGGAGGAAACAGTGCAACCATTTGTGCACAAACTTCCACAATAGCAATGTATTAACAATCAAATTATCTGCTTTTGGTGATGTTTTTTAAGGACAAACATTATTCCTGTGTCCAGAACAACTTCTCTGATCTTCTTTACACAGTGCCATGAAATCTTTTATGCCCATCTGAGACAGTAGATGGCACACAGGTTTACCTCTTATCCATGGCACCTCCAAAAGTAAGAAGTCTGACAACATCAGGTTTAAATCCAACCGATTTATTTGATAGTAAACTCGCAAGCTTTCGACTCTTCGTCTGACAAGGCGAAAAACATAAAATGCTGGAAAATCTCAACAGGTTTGACAGCATCTGTGGAGCGAGAACAAAGCTTATGTTTCAAGTCTGGGTGGTTCTTCAAAGAGCAGGTGCTGTCATACTTGTTGAGATTTTCCAGCATTTTCTGTTTTTGTACTGACTTTTATAACATACAGGCACAAGCTTGACAACAGAAGAGAAGTGTGCACAGCTTCCTGTACCTCTAAAATACATTTATTCAAATTCTGAAAAATAATTTGCAGACTTGTAGCAATGTGTTAACAATCAAATTATCTGCTTTTGATGATGTATTTTAAGGACAAACATTATTCCTGTGTCCGGGACAACTTAGTAGTTGCAATTGGAAATGCCAGAAATAGATTCAATGGGACTGAAACAAACTATTTGGATAGTGTAGAATAAATTTTGAATCTAGCTATGTACCTGAAATGGGAATGCTCCATGACTTAGTGCAGACCCTAGTGCCTGAAGTGGGTTGATTTCAATTGTCTTATGTTGATACCAAATTTCCTTATCCACAGCTGACTCTGGTGCATGAACTGGGAAGAACTCCATTACCCAGACCTAATAATCCTGATGCAGTGGAAATAAGAGGATACCTGGTTGCCTTGACAGGGAAGATTGTCAGGAAGTGTGGTTCTTCAGTAATGCCTACTGTCGGGCACTGAGAAGAGTACGGGGAAATTGAAGCTGCGAGTTACCCACAAATTCTATCAAAACAGAGTCAAAGGGATCAGTGCAAAATATAGCAAATTGAGAAAATTAAACTTGAGGTACATTTTGGTTCAAGGTGTTTTAATGGTTTGAAGATTTTTTTTTACACATCAGAATGAGGATTATTAATAATCCTGTTTTGATAAAATTAGTGGGTGACTGCAGTAATGGCAATCAGCTGCCTGACTGATTTCCCTGTACTCTTCTCAGTGCCCAACAGTAGGCATTACTGAAGGACCATACTTCCTGACAATTTTCCCAGTCAAGTCAATGAGGTAGCTTATTATTTCCACTGCATCGCAAAGAGTGACCCTTTAAAAAAGTTTCAATACAATTCCCCAATGGCTTAGTAGGTGAAAGTACAGCGCAGCATACAAAACAGATCAGAAGTTCCCAAGTTCAATTTTAATTATGAACCACAGTAGCTAACCTCAGTCAGGGCAGCTGATTGCCATTACTGACCCAACACCCCTGCATAAGAATAGTAGTAAGTTAGAGCAGAGTTTTCACCAGGGCTCAAAACTCAAAGGTCTCTTCTTGAGATTTTCTAAAAGGTTACTTTGATTTTCATAGACTATACTTTCATTATCATTAACTATGATTGTGTGGGCAAATTTCCCTCTAATTCGATTTTCAAGTTTGCTGATGACATTACTGTAGTGAGTTGGATCTCAAACAATGACGAGACAGGATACAGGAATGAGATAGAGAATTTGGTGAACTGGTGCAGCAACAATAATCTCTCCCGCAATGTCAACAAAACGAAGGAGATCGTCATTGCTTTCAGAAAGTGCAAACAAAAACACGTCCCTTTCTACATCAACGGGAACAAGGTAGAAAGGGTCGAGAGTTTCAAGTTTTTAGGTATCAGATCACCAAAACTCTGCTCCAACTTACTGCTACCCCCTCTCCCCAACATTATAATTAATTAAGCCCACCAACACCTCTACTTCTTCAGAAGACTAAGGAAATTTGATATATCAGCTATGACTTCCACCAACTTTTACAGATGCACCACAGAAACCTACAGCTTTCTATGGCTCCTGCTCTGGCCAAGACTGCAAGACACTACAAAAGGTCGTGAATTTAGCTCAATTCATCACGCAAACCAGCCTCCCATCCATTGAGTCTGTCTACACTTCCCACTGCTTCGGCAAAGAGGCCAGCATAATTAAGGACCTGATGCATCTCGGACATTCTCCCTTCTACCTTCTTCCTTCAGGAAAAAGATACAGAAGTCTGAGGTCCCGTACCAACCAACTCAAGAACAGTATCTTCCCTGCTGCTGTCAGACCTTTGAATGGACTTGCCTTGCATTAAGTTGATCTTTCTCTACAACCTAGCTATGAATGTAACACTACATTCTGCACTCTCTCATTTCCTTCTCTGTGAATGGAATGTTTTGTCTGTATAGCACATAAGAAACAATATTTTTCACTGTATGTTAATACGTGACAATAATAAATCAACTCCTTTATGAATGATGCAACCACAAAGAAACATAAAAAATAGGAAATGGCAGCAGTGGCCATTTGGACCCTCGACTCTGATCCGCCATTCATTATGATTATGGCTGATTATCCACCTCAATAGCCTGATCCTATCTCCCCCCTGCCACCCCCCAGCTCTCTCCCATAATCTTTGATTCTCTTTGCTTCAAATGTCATAGTTAACTGCCTCTTGAAAACATACAATATTGTTGCCTCAACTACTTTTTGTGGTAGTGAATTCCATAGTTTGACTACTGTCTGGGTGAAGACATTTCTCCTCATCTGTGTCCTAAACTGTCTACCCTGTATCTTCAGACTTAACCCCTGGTTCTGGACACTCCCACCATTGGGAATATCTTTCTTGCATTTACCTTGTCTAGTCCTAACAGAATTTTAGAACTTTCTATGAGATTTCCCCTTCATTCTTTGGAACTCCAGCAAAAACATTACTAGCTGATTCGATCTCCCCTTACACATCAGTCCTGCCATTCCAGGAATCAGTTTGGTAAACTTTCCCTGCACTCCCTCTAGAGCAAGAACATCTTTCCTCAGTTAAGGAAACCACAATGAGGCCATATATGATTGGGTCAAGGTATCCTCTTGCTAAGGCCAACATGCCATTTGCTTTTTTTTTTACTGCCTGCTTCATTTGTAAACTTACCTTCATCAAATGGTGTATGAAAACTCCCAGATCTCGTTGCATATTCTGCTTTCTTAATTTGTAGCCATTTTGATCATATTCTGCCTATTTTTGCTACATATTGGATAACCTCTCCTTTATCCAAATTATACTGCATCTGCCAATCATTTTCCCATTCACTCAACTTGTCCAAATCACACATATTGAGAATAGCTGGGTCCCAGCACTGATCCTTGCAGTTCTGCAGTAGTTACTGTCCACCATTTCAAAACAGACCCTGTATGCCAACAAATTTTCTATCCATCTCAATACATGACCCCCAATCTCACGTGCTTCAATTTTACATGCTAATCTCTTATGTGGGATTTTGCTGAAAACCTTCTGAAAGTTCAAATAAACATACCTCCTCATCAACCTACAAATTACATTCTTGAAGAGTTCTAGCATCAAGCACAACTTCTGTTTCATAATTCCATGCTGATTCTGTCCAATCCTGCCACTTTTTTCTCAAATGTTTTGCTAGAAAATCTTTGATAATAGATTCTTGAATTTTCCCCACCAGCAACGTCAGGGTTACTGGTCTATAAAATTCCCTGTTTCCTCTCTACCTCCCTTTTTAAACAGTGGGGTTACATCAGCTACCCTCCAATCTGTAGAAATGTTCCAGTGTCTACACAATCTTGGAAGATGATTGCCAATGCATCCACTTTTCCTTAAGTACTCTGGGATGTAAATTATCAAGCCCTGGGTATTTATTGGCTTTCAATCTCATCAGTTTTTCCAACACCATTTCTCTACTAATACTGATCTCCTTCATCTCCTCTCTCCCAACATTTCTGACATCTTATTTGTGAAAACAGAATCAAAGTACGTATTCAGTTGGTCAGCCATTTCTTTGTTCCTCATTCCAAATTCCTCTGTTTTTGACTGTAAGACATTTGTCTTCAACAATCTTTCTCTCTCATATAATTAGTAATGTTACCTTCCGTAGGTATTTTATTTCCAGTTCCCTCAGAACAAATACCAAAGATTATACATATGTTGTATATTATTAAATCTTTAAGTTGGAATCTACTTGGCACAAGGTAACTTTATTGGGAATGAATCTTACATCTGCACTCCCTTTTAAAGATTAATTACAAGCATATGAACATATAAATTCAGAGGATTCGGCCATTCTGTCTCTTGAGTCTGCTCATGGCTGCCTTGATTTTGACCTCAAGAGCAGATCAGTCATGAGCGAAGCAATTAGCACTCTCAGCTTCCTTGGTTTTGTTCTATCAATTTTAAATTTCTTTCCCATCAACATTGATGTTTAAAGTGAATATTGACAAACACATCAGGTTACTGATTTCTAAAGATTCAACAGCAAGAAAACACAAATTAATTCTGCAGCATCAAACAGATAATGAATGGTTTAATACACAGTTCTGAGATTTATTTTTCCAAAAAAAAATGCAACTCCTTGTCTGTACTTCAATGACATAGATTGGAAACCCTCAGCACAGAAACACCCCAGTTACACATACTACTTGTGTGGCTCTTTCCACTTTCTAGAGATGATTACTCTTTAAGATTCATGCCTTTGTTTTTACAATGGATATTGGACATTGTCCACAAAGATAGGGGGGGGAAAAAAAAGATGTGCTGGCTGCTTGGAACCATAGAATATTATGGCCCTCAAGAAGGCCATTTGTCTCATTATGTCTGTACTTGCTTGGAGAGCTATCAAATTGTTTCCCCACTTTTTCAATCATTTTGAAAATTTTGTCCCCTTTGAATATTTATCCATTTCTTCACACCTTGCTTTATTAATGATTTATTAAAAAGTTAACTGCTGTGACAGCCAGAGACTGAATTAATTCAAGTTTTACAATAAATTACAAAAATACAAGAAATAAAAGCAAAAACACCCAGACAAAAATTCACAAGCAACAGCATCATCATTGATTCACCAGGCAGCCACAAATTCTTTGAAATCACCCATAATGTGAACAACGCGGCATTGCCCTCCATGTGATGTAAGCAAGTTTCTAAAGATTCCTATTTCTGTATGCAAAGGCTATACTTCTGCTACACACTGCTTTGAGGGTCAAAATTAATTGTCACCTTAAGTGTCTGTAGAACAAGGTATTGGCACCTTTCAAAGAATTTGAGAGTTAGACAGTTGAACTAATTCAGGTGAAAGCTCATTGTTTTTCCATCATCTTAGACATTCCGCTGTCATTGTTTCTTCCCCCATTGACAACCCCAGCTTCGGCCTGTCCACAGTAAGCCAGGTCCCATCCTCAATTTGGGGCCCCATGACCATTGACCTTGGATGATTATTGCTGAATGAGGTCTCCCAATTGTTGCTATCCCCTCGTCCTCATTCAGGTTTGGTCTTAGTGGCAGCAGTATCACCCAGAATAACTGCTTAAGTTACAAGATTCCCCCCTGCATCCCACATCCTTGCAGCTCCAATCATTGATTAGATCTGGAAGAGCATCAAGAGTGGGGATCTGGGACTGGAGGAACTGGGGCAGTGAGCATGGGGGAAGACAGAAATGGAGTGGAGGTGCAACTCCTCACAGATCTCTCGCATATATGGGGTGATTTTTCATTCATTTATTGTTCTGGCACCAACCTTTAATGGGTTTTTTGGGGCCTTTCAAGAGCAAATTCATCTGCCATCCCCATGCATTTTAAATCATACTGAATATTTATGACTTCCAGTTCTGGAAAAGTGCAAACATGTGAAGGCAAGAGGATGGTGACAAAAGCTTGGCTATATCCCCAATTCCAAATTAATACATCTAAGTTCATGTTCCAAGTATGTTACTGAAGGCCTCAAATGTTCATTTACCCACATTCCTGCAATACTCAATGCGTTCATAAAGAGAAATTTAAAAATTGGCAAATGTTCTGCCTTTTGGTCTTCTCCCTTTCCATATAGATGGCAATTCCAATCAAAAAAGTAATTTTAAGATGAAGAAGAAAAGATTGACAAGGGACAGTTCAAGGACCACAATCAAGACTTTTGGCTAAAATGCCAAGCTCAGATTCTAAGTTATACCAGTTGTCAAGTTCTGACTTCCCCTTGCAGGTACTGTTTGACAGCCTCAATGGAATTGTCCAAGGTTCCTCTTCGTGCAACTAATGGAATTCATAACTTGGATCAAATCCTTCTTTCTGGCAGAATAAAACTGCATATTTAAGGGAGGGAGAAAATGGAAACAAAAAAAAAAATCCGTGTTATGAAGTTCAAGCATTAAATACCTAAGAAGCATTGTGTGAAAAAATTAATTGAACATCCTCACTGAAAAGATTCTGGTCTGTTAATAGAAATGTCAAAACTCCAGGATTTCTATTTTAAAAAATTGCAAAAGCCATGGTGTTTTAAACAGAGCTAGGAATTGGGCCCAGTTTGTCTAACATCCGCAGTGAGAAAATGCTCAAGTACATTTTTGCTATCCATGCTGCTCAAAAGAGCATAGATGATGCAAGAGGCAAGTTTAGAAGCAATAAAACATACTGTACCTCAGCTCAGCAATTTAAGACAGTGAATGATTGAGCCATACCAGAAAGTTGCCAGATTTAGTCATGTGTTTGTACTTGCTTTAACCAGCACAGCATTTTCAGAAACAGTTGACTTAAGTTAAAGTGATGTAGAAATGCTGGCGTTGGACTGGTATAAACAGAGTAAGAAGTCTCACAACACTAGGTTAAAGTCCAACAGGTTTATTTGGTAGCATGAACCACTAGCTTTCAGAGCTTTGCCCCTTCAACAGATAAGTCCTGATTACCTGATGAAGGGGCAGCACTGTAAAAGCTAATGGCTTGTGCTATTAAATAAACCTGTTGGACTTTAACCTAGTGTTATGAGACTTCTTACGAAGTTAAAGTCTTATAGATACCTAATTTAACACAACAATGTGCATCAACTCGGGTACCCTCCGATCAACTCTACTTGCCGAGCACCCAGTCCTGAGCAACATCCTGTCCCTTGCACAAGGAGGGAGATTGCAACAAGAATGCTGTAGGGGAAGGTTACTTGAATCCAAGCCTGCTGCTACACAACGATCTTACCAATCCACTTGCTGCTCACCTCCCATCATACAAGCCTATATAGCCTAAAACAATCGTGCCAAAGAATAACAAGAGGGCCTGAGGCATTAGGAATGAAACCAACATTAAAAACCACTTTCTCATTACAGATCCCACAGCCCCCCCACACAGTTTTAATCTGCCATGCCAACAATGGGGATTTTTCAATTGCTTCCATACTGGCCAAGGCATTAAGCAGCAATTTGGCATAAGTGGGGCCTTGCAGGGAACCTGGACTGCAGTTGGGTGCACCCCAACCAATGACTCATCATTAAAGGCTGTCTCCATGATAAATTCAGTGGAGGGCTCAGACAGCTCCATTTAGCCACTACAGAAACTACTACTTGGCTTGGCAATTACTGTACATGCTAAAAAAGTTAAAAGACAAGGGTTTACATTGTTGCTCATTATCCCTCAATCCTTGTTAGAAATGCAAATATGAACAATTGTTGAGGTCACAACAACTGTGACATCTCTTGAAATCAAACAACTGACAAAACAATGTGAATAATGACTTTTTTATAAAACAATGTAATTGTGAGCTGATAATGTTTATGAGAACTGCATTGTAGAAATAAGTCAAATAAGCAATGGGAAACTAGTAAGAAAAAGTCATAATATGCATTGAAATTCCTTGGTGTCACTAAATTACATTGTGTGTACAGCACAGAAATAGGCTATTCAATGAAATTGGTTTATGCTAGCATTTATGTTCTACACCACTCATCCTTCATTGTCTAACCCTAAAAGATAATAGGCTGCATTTAATTTGGTTGGATTTCCAAAACCCATTATAAATCAAACATAGTATTTTGGTCATAGTCCCCAGATCAGTTCATAGAAACCCTACAACGCAGAAAGAGACCATTTGGTCCATCCAATCTGCATTGACCACAATCCCACCCAGGCCCTACTCCCACATCCCTACACATTTACTCCCTAACCCCTCTAACCTACGCATCTCAGGATGCTAAGGGGCAATTTTAGCATGGCCAATCAACTAACCCCGCACATCTTTGAACTGTGGGAGGTAACCCACACAGACATGGGGAGAATGTGCAAACTCCACAGTGACCCAAGCCAGAAATTGAACCCAAGTCGCTGAAGCTGTGAAGCAGCAATGCTAACCACTCTGCTACTCTGCCACCTATTAATCCAATGCAAAATCATATTATAAAAATGTTGAGTTATTCATAATAGCAGGCACTGTGATTGGATTTTCAACATTAAGCTTCACTAAATGTAAGGAACATTGGAACAGGAGTCAGATAGTCAGCCCCTTGAGCCTATTCCCTCTTCTACCAACCCTGGTCCCTTGCCTGACAAAAATCTAACAATTTCAGGATTGAAATTTCCAATTGATCTTGGACGTGATCATTCATGCCATGTTCCTGCTACAGTGAAGTCGGAGAATTTGGCGCCCAGCCAAACCTCTATTCATTGCAAAGGAATGGGAAAATCCCACAGGCGTGAATGGCCATAACATTCCATGCCTAGTCTTTAGCCTTAACAGCACTTAAGGAAGAAATTCCAGATTTGTAGCCTGTTGTTCGGGAAAATATTTTCTGATATCACCCCAAATGATCAGGCTTTAAAATTAAATTTAAATTGTTTTGTTGTGGATTTTCACACCAGAGGAAATATAGTCTCTCTCTAATAATATCCAACAACTCAATTAGAGAATGTCTACATCTTCTAAATTCAAGGGAACATAAGACTGATGTAGGCAGCCTGTCCTCATAGTTGAATACTTTTAGCCATACTATAATTCTGATTAAAATCAGTGCTGCGACCTCCCCCAAGGCCAGTATGTTCTTCCTGGAGTGCTGTGCCCAGAAGGAAATGCAATACTCGAGGAAGATTCTAACTAGAACTCTATATGCAGCTATAAACTTCCATCACTTGTAATCCGGGCCCTGAATAAAAGGCCAAACATTCCAATAGCCTTTTAATTTCTTTCATGTAGTTGTTCACTAGGATTGGAGTGTACACCTCCAGATAGCCTTCTCGTCCCAGGGATCAGTCATATGAGGGCAGGTTGAATTCAATGTGCCTATATTTTCTGGATTTTAGAAGAACGAGGGGATGACCTAATTTAAAAATATTAGATTTTGAGAGCTTGAGAGGATAAGTGCTGAGAGTCAGCTTCTTCTGGCTGGAGAGTCCAGCACTGGAAATCATAGTCTTAGGATAAGAGGCTTGCCATTTAAGTCAGAAATGGGAAAAAGATTTCTTCACTCAGGAGATTGGGAATGTTTGAAATTCATTTTTAGGGAACTGTGAATAGTTAGTCAATGAACATGTTCAAGACTGACTGATGGGATTTTGAGTACAAAAGGAATATGGAGATAGGGAGTTCATGTAGAAGTTCATGAATCTTTACTGAACTATTTACTATACCACTGTATTGTCAACAAACTTAGGTACATGACTATTATTTTACTCAAGTCATTTAAGAATATATTGTGTAGCACTGTGGCCTCAATACTTTTCTTGGACATACTACTAGCAACTCTTCACAATTGGAGTACATAGTTATTATCCCTTCTGTGTTCCTTGCCTCCTAAACAATTTCTTATCATAGCCAATTTGTTGCTTTTAATTCCATGAACTTTTTTGTTGACTGTGTTGTGTGGAATTGGTTGAATGTCTGCTAAAAGTCTCCCTTAATAATTACCTATCTCCTTGTTTGCCCATTAGAAATCCACGCATACTCTCTTCAATCAGCTAATATCTGTCCAAACATTTTTATTCTCACTTAAATAACAGATGCTACTAACTGCTACCACAGATGGTGTTAAAATATTCGTATAAAAGTTCTGAGCTTACTTCTATTCTTCGTGGGTAATAGAGACAAACTGGCAACTTTTGAATCTGTGGAAGAAAATCCCTTGATCAGGAGAGCCTAAGGAAGATCATGACTTTCCTTGCCTATATATGAGATAGAAAACATTAGAATCTGGTGATTTGCCTATTTTTAATCTCATTAGTTTTTCTGCCATTTTGTTTTTACTTATATTGAGTCTTGTTAATTCTTGCCCAAGATTTTTCCTTCCATCTCTGGTGTATTGACTTCATTCTCTACTCTGAAGGGCAGTAGAAAATGCCTACTTAAAAAAGCCTTCCATTTCTGGAATTCCAATTACAGTTTCTGCTGCATCTATCATTATTTTTGCCCTCCCCGTCTCTCAATATATTTGTAAAAATCTTTAGTGTTGTCCTTGACATTCCTAATACTGTAGCAATGCAGGCCTTAGCTTTGGAACAGTCCAGACAAAATTTGTGAAATAAAACTTGCCTGTTCAGTTTGGCATTTCTTTCAAACAAAAAAAATCAAGGTTTCTTCCAAGATGATACACATTCACAGACTTCCTTGGAAATACAAAAGGTAGTTATTACGTGACCTTTAATAAAAGCTGTACAGAGGACAGCAACCCATCTGGCTGTCTAGTCCTTCCTTGCTTTTCTGCCGTAGAGGACTTTACCCCCTGGGGTGATTGCATACTCAATGTTCCCCCAAGCCAGGTGACCCTGCTCTGCTGTGTTGCCCTTTAAAAGAGACTGTAATGACTCAGGAAGCTCAGCTGAAAAGGGACATAAGTTTATTAAAGAGTGTAAAGTAAAACCACTACTGTGATGCACAAACACACACACACACTAGTCCCTGCCATTCTTTTTAACAGAACTATAGTTCAGCCACCCCAGTCCTGGACCTGCCTTATAAAAGGATCAGGATAATGAGTTCTAACTGGGCATGCCACTGCCTGTTACCAGGGGAACCCCACAGGTAGATCACTCAGTGATTTCCTCTATGGACTTCCTGAAGAGTATCACAGGGACAATCACTACAAATCACCAATCTTCAAACTTGACATAGAATTTCTGAGTGATTTGAAAAAATAGTGCCTATTTATGGATTTTAGAAAACTTCCTATAAAATTTAATAAAATCAGGAATTAAGCAGTTAAGATGCTTAGATTTTTGGAGACTTATTCATTGAAAAATCAGAGATTTTTTTTGCAAAACTGAGGTGCCCTTCTTTCCAATGAGGTTTTTTCCTCACTCTTCACTTGACATATTATATTCCCCAGCTCCCAAATGAAATAATTTAAAGACATTCCCATTGAAATACTTTTCTTACTGACCAACCACCCATTGCACCCCACTTCAGTTTCACATTCCCACTCTATGGTCTAAGTAGTTCCATCTTCTAGTTTTTGATAATTGTGTTGGTGGTGTTCCACAGAGAAGATTTGGAGAAAATTATTTCTAAGGGTTGCATTTTAAAGATGGTATAGTACTGCAAGTTAAAAATTAAGCCAAGATAGAAAGTATTAAGATGCCATGGAGCTAGTTTTGCTAATATTTACTTTAATACATTGCACTAAACATTTAGGAGAGATCAATCTTGGTTTCCTCCCCATCTAAGACAATGGTAAATGCCAATGGGTCAATTAGAAGAGACGTCTACATTAAAAACAATTAATTGGAACATTAAAATCTGTAATTTTACAAATTGGGTGGTTTTCACAGTTCAAGTAAACATCTCTGACCTAGACCAACACTCAATGACAAAAATAACTAGTGGCCCTTTTACTCAAAAAAGTATATTTGCATTTCTGCAGTACTTTACTGCATCTCTCAGCAATTTTCTAAATATATAATTCTTCCTCGGGACTAAATGCAGTTGCATGCAACTCTTGCTTGCCTGCTATCAAACTGCGCTGAAAACTTAGCGAGAATATTGATGGTTTCATATCTTATGCTCTAAAACTTTATAGAAACCGATATGGGTGGACCTATGAGAATGTCAGGCTATATTTACTGGAGGTGTGAAAACAGCCCAGTTGTTTAATTATAGATTTTGCCTTTGTTTTTGTGATGGAGTCGTAGAATTCTACAGTTTAAAAAAAAGAAGCCCATTATGTCTCTTCTCTCCCAGTCATTAAATCTAAAATATATGTGCCACAACATTGGCCCATAGGCCAATAGAAAATAGGCTATGAATGTTATGATGGGATATAGGGTGGACAGAATATTGGCTTAATTTGACTGAACTTTAGACAGTCTAAGTTGCTGGTTCCTACTGCAGGAAAAAAAATTTATTAAGTTACCATGTGATCAGCGTAATAAAGGATGGGAAATTCAGTAAATTAGATAACCACTGAATAGCAAATACTGTTTTCTTGTTAACATCACCATGACAAATTTATACTGGAAAACAACCAGCAATAATACTGTCAATAGGCTTAACTGGTCCTGCAGATTAAACTGACACTTCTGCAATGGATTTTTACCATTCATGAAATCTGAAAAAAGGAGCTTCCAATGCATTTTAGAATGGAATGTTGCAACTTAAATATTATTCATGTGTAATCGATATGCAAATATACTCAGCAACAAATTTCTAAAATTATTTACCAGTTATAGAGCATTTAGAAACATGGATGATCAGGTGATAATAATAGATGCAGCAGAAACTCAACGTCATGGCTACCTTGTGCTAAATTATCAGACTACTTATCCAATGCCAAAAATTTATTTCATCTAAATACTAAGACTGAAGCCATTCTCTTCCTGCTTGTTATTTCTGGTTATTAGCAAAGATTTATCCTTTGTCTGTTCCTATTTCTCATCTACATGCTGTCCCTCAGCAACATCATCCAAAAGCAGTGTTAATTTTCACATTTAAGCAAATAAAACAAGATCTACCACCAGCTACCTTGACTCCTATGTTGCTCAATTATCAGATTGCTTATTTCATATCCAGTATTGGAGGGCAAAAATTTTCTCCAATTAAATATTGGGAAGACTGAAGCCATTGTTTTGGTCTGTACTACAAACTTTGTTCTCCAGTTACTGAATTCATCCTCTCCCTGGCAATTGTCTGAGACTAAACAAGATCACTGATGTTGTTTTAGACCCCAAGATGAATTTCTGACCACATTTCCTTCAAATTAATTTACAGGATATGGGATTGCTGGCTAGATTAGCATTTATTGTCCATCCCTATTTGCCCTAGAGAAGGTGGTCCGGTATAGGTATTAGCAGAGAAGTTATAAGAGGGAGTTTTAGGATTTTGACACAGAAACAATGAAGAAACAGCAATATATCTCCAAGTTAGGCTGGTAGTGACTTGGAGGGGAACCTCCAGGTGGTGGTTCTGCTGCCCTTGTCCTTTTGGTGAAAGCAGTCGTGAGTTTTGAAAATGCTGCCTATGGAACCTTGGTGAGTTCTTACATATAGTACACACTGCTGCCACGTCCATTGGCGATGGAAGGAGTGAATGTTGTGGAAGGGATACCAATCAAGCAGGCTGCTTTGTTCTGGATGATGTTGAGCTTTTTGGGCGTTGTTGCAGCTGTGCTCATCCAGGCAAGGGGAAAGTATTCAACACATTTCTGACCTGTGCCTTGTGGGAGGGCTTTGGGAAATCAAGAGAGGAGTCATTGGCTGCACAATCCCAAGCCTCTGACCTGCTCTGTTAGCCACAGTATTTACAAGGCTACTCCAGTTCAGTGTCTAGGGATTCAGTGAAGGTAATGAAATCGGATGTCAAGGGAGATGGTTAGTTTTTCTTGTGTTGGAAATAGTTATTGTCTAGCACTTGAGTGGCACAAATGTTACTTGCCACTTGTCAGCCCAAGCCTGGATATTGTCCAGATTTTGCCACATTTGGGCATGGTTTGTTTCTGTATCTGAGGAATCGCGAATGGTGCCGAACATTGCACTCACTCATCAGCAAATATCCTCACTTCTGGCCTTCTGATAGAACAAAAGTTATTGAAGAAGCAGCTGGAGATAGTTGGGTCAAGAACTTTCAACCACTGCCACAACTATCTTCCTTTGTGCCAGGTATCTGCATCACTGTAAAGATCTTTCTCTTCACTAAAATCAGCTGATGTCACTTTGTCTCAGTTCATCTGCTGCTGAAATTGTCATCTGTGCCTTGAAACCTTTGGACCTGATTATTCCAACACACCCTGGCTAATTTCTTACATTCTATCTCCTGTAAATTTGTGATCATCCCAAATGTTACTGCCTTATCCCAGCTTGCATCAAGTTCTGTTCATCCATCAGCCCTTGCTCTGTGTCTCCCAGTCTAGCAAAGACTTATTTGAAAATTCTCATCCCAATTATGAAATCCCCTCATAAACTTGTTCCTCCCTATCTTTGTAACCACCTCCAAAACTATACCCATCCAAGATATCTGTGGTTACATTCTGGTTTATTTAGATTATTGATTTTAATCCCTCATTGCTCCAGCATTGGTGACTATGCCTTCAGTTGTTTAACCTCAAGCTCTGAAACTCCCTGCCTACTCCTCTCTATTTCTCATGTTCTTTCAAGACACTCCTTAATACTTCCCTCTTTGACTAAACTTTTAGTCCTCTTGCCATAATGTTGCTTTATACTTAGTTTTATGTTTTGTTTTACAGAGGACACAGATTTAAACAACTTGACAAGAAAACCATTCTTTAAAATCTCGCAAGTCATTATAACATAGAATGCAGTGCCCAAGAGCATGGTGGAGGCAGATTCAATTGTGGTTTTCAAAAGGAAATTGGATAGACGCCTGAAAATAAAACTGCAGGGCTAATGGGCAAAGGATGGGAGAGTGAAACTAGTTAACTTGCACTCCCAAAGAGCCAAAACATTACTGACATATCAAATTGCTTCCTTCCATGCTGCTAACATTCTATGATTCCAATAAACCCATCAAGTGCCTCAAGACACACACTTACAATAAAAGGTGCTACATAAATACAAGTGCTGTTCTTGTTGTAACTCCAGACAATGACTGCTCACTGACACTGCTCACTGCTCAGCTTGCACTTCTAAAATTCATAATTTAATCTGAATTATTCTCAAACAGTGCATTCCAGATCCAAACCATTCTCAAACAGTGCATTCCAGATCCAAACCATGCACATGCTTTGAAGTTAGAACACCACAACATTTGGGAGAATCCCAGCTTTCTAGCTCCCTATATCTTTTGGATGTCCAAAAAAGAATTCAGCCCTGCAAATCAGCTGGTTTTACTGAAATAATGCTGCCTGTTTAAAACCACTGAAAAGCAAATATTAGCCAGAAGAACGCTTTGAACAGTCAGCAGTAACAGTTGAGGTATAATTCCATCATTCCAACCCACTTTCACCAGAGATTGTTAAATAGTGACTATGACTGACATCCATACAAATATTTGACTCCTAGTTTAGGTATGCCAAGACTAACTATTTCTCCTCCTCTTTCCTTTACTGAGACTAACACTTCAATCCATATCAAGAATCAAATCATTTTTGGTTTTACACAAATTGATGTTTAAAGAGTGAGAGTAATTGAATAAAAATTGGCGAACAAAGCTACCCAACCCACCTCCCGCCACCAGGGTTCAGAGCCTTGCAGGTTATGACTCTTCAAGTGGACATCTAAATACTTATTAAAATATGGCGAGAGTTTCAACATTTATCACCTTTTAGGCAATGAGCTCCAGGTTCCTAACATGTTCTAGTTAATAATATTTCATTTCCCCTCTAATCCTTTTATTAATTACTTGAAATTTAGGTCCCTTTATGGAGCCATAAATTTTATGGCATGTTTGTGAGCTGTTATAATAAATAGGCCATCCTTATTTACTATATTCAAGCCCCTTAATTAAGAAAAAAAACACAACGTATCCATTCTTGTCTCATAGCTAATATTTTCCAGGTATTGTATAACCTTTGCATCCTCTCCAGTGCAATCACATCTTTCCTAATAGTGAAGTGACCAGAAATGTATGCAAACACTGTGTACAGTTCGAGTATAACCTCCTTGCTTTTATATTCCATACCTCTATTAATAAAAAAGAAAACCTACTATATACCTTAACTATATTACTGACCTGTCCTACTACCTTTAAGGTTCTACGGACACACGTTGCAAAATTCCTCTCTCCTCCCCAGTATTCAGTATTTTCTTGTCTTGTCATACCTCACACTTAAAACCATAGAGTCATTTACAGTACAGAGTATACTGGTTCCCCATGGAATAATCCAATCAGACCCACTTTTATAAAGGCCCCATAGCTCTGCAGGTTTATTTCCTTCAAGTGCCCATCCAATTTTCTTTTAAAATCATTGATGGAAGTGGAAACATTCTCAAGGGCAGCAAATTCAAAGGTCATTAACCACTGGGGTTCTCCTCACCTCTTGTGACCGAAATTTCAAATCTATGTTCCTAATCCTTGTTTCATCAGCTAATGGGAACAGTTTCTCCTTGTCTACTTTATCTAAATCTGTTATAATCTTGTATACCTCGACCAAATTTCTCCTTTGCTCCAAGGAGAACAATTTCAGACTTGAACTCATTTAATTTTTTGATGTGCCTTTTTTTAAAACTTTGTAAATATAAAGTGCATTCAGATTTATGTCTGAATACAAATTTATGAGCCTGTAATTTAGATTACCATTTTTGCTTGGTACAATAGGTTTTGTTTTTTTAAAATATTGCTCATCCTCAACGTATTGTAATATAGGACTGTCATCTACTAGGTAAGCTCACAAAATAATGCTTTTTTGAGGGCTTTAGCTCACTGTAGTCTTATCAGGATGATCTCTCTGAATCTCAAACCCCAATCTATGGTCCAAACGCTAGTTTGATGTTGCAAGGCAAGCCATATAAATGACAAACAGCACAGATACAGGCAATTTGGTCACACCTGTCCAGAGGAATGTTTATATTCCATTCTAACCTCCTCATTTATTTACCATTGTAACCCACTATTCCCTTCTCTCATAAGCTTCTCTAGCTTCTCCTTAAATGCATTATCCACTTCACACAGTCCCAATAGCAGCAAATTCCATGCTCTCACCAATCTTTGGATAAAGCAGTTTCTTCTGAATTCCCTGTCACAGTTCTTGGTAACAAATCTTACATTAATGGCCTTCCCAAAACTGGAAACATTTTCTCAGAATGCCAAAACCTTTCATAATTTTATATGTTGGTTCTGAAGAAACCCAGCCAGTTCATCCTTACCTGGTATGGATACCAATGTATTTCTGGCGTCTTCCTTTTAAACCTTCACTGCACTCTTTCCACGACCTCTATCCTTTTCATAACGTGGTGATGATGCATGCAATATTCCAAATGTCGTTTCAAAGATTCAATACAGATTTAACATGAATTCCCAACTATTCACTTCCATCCCTCTGAAAACAAAGCCAGTTTCTCGGTTTGCTTTTTTTTTTGAAGCCTGGCTAACCAATAGTACAACACTTAGCAACTGGTATTTGTAGTCTGAGATCCCCTTGTTACTCCACCCTAATTGCTTCAGGGTAATAGTAATCTTTCTTAACTTCTACCAAAATACACAACCTCACATTTGTGTTTGCTGAACTTCATTTGCTCATTTTAGTTGTTAGTTTATAACAGAACATTACAGTGCAGTACAGGCCCTTTGGCCCTCGATGTTACGCAGACCTGTGAAATCAATCTAAAGCCCATCCAGTCTACACTATTCCAATACCATCCATATGTTTATCCAATAACCATTTTAATGTCTTTAATGTTGGTGGGTCCACTACTGTTGCAAGCAGGGCATTGCACACCCTTACTACTGAGTAAAAAACCTACCTCTGTAGATAAAAACATAATAAAAACATAAGAACACAATAAACAGGAGCAGGACTAGGCCATCTAGCCCCTCAAGCCTGCCCCGCCATTCAATAAGATCATGGCTGATCGGAAGTGGATCAATTCCACTTTACTGCTTTCTCCCAATAACCCTTAATTCTCTTGTCTATGAGAAACATATCTACCTGTGATTTAAATATACTCAGTGAGATAGCCTCCACCACTTCAACAGGCAGAGAATTCCAAAGATTCACCACCCTTTGAATGAAGAAGTTCCTCCTCAATTCTGATCTAAACTGCCTCCCTCCCCCTTATTTGAGGCTCTGCCCTCTAGTCCTGCTATCCTTTCTAAGTGGGAAGAATCTCTCTACCTCTACCTATCCATCCCCTTCATTATCTTATATGTCTCTATAAGATCCCCCCTCAGCCATCTAAACTCCAATGAGTACAAACCTAGTCTACTCAATCTCTCCTTATAGGCTAACCCCCTCATCTCCGGTATCAGCCTAATGAACCTTCTCTGCACTCCCTCCAAGGCCAATATATCCTTCTGCAAATGCGGCGACCAAAACTGCACACAGTACTCCAGCTGCAGCTTCACCAGCACCATGTACAGTTGCAACAAGACCTCCCTACTTTTATATTCTATCCCTCTCCCCATAAAGGCCAACATTCCATTCGCCTTCTTGGTCACCTGCTGCACCTGCAGACTGGGTTTTTGCGATTCGTACACAAGGACCCCCAGATCCTTCTGCACCATAGCATGCTGTAGCTTTTCACCTTGTAAGCAATAATGCCTTCTACTATTATTTCTACCAAAGTGGGTAACCTCACACTTGCTAACATTATACTCCATTTGCCAGGTCCTCACCCACTCACTCAACCTATCCAGATCTCTCTGCAGACTTTTCACACCTCCACGCAATTTGCTTTTCCACTCGTCTTCATGTCATCAGCAAATTTTGTTACCCTACACTTAGCCCCTTCCTCCAGATCATCTGTGTAAACACTTGAGGCCCCAGCATCGATCCCTGCGGCATTCCACTAGTCACCAGCTTCTAACCAGAATAGCACCCATTGATTCCTACTCTCTGCTTTCTATTAGACAACCAATCCTCTATCCACTCTAATACCTTACTCCCAACTCCTTGCACCCTAACCTTTTGCAGCAACCTTTTGTAAGGCACCTTATCAAACACCTTCTGGAAATCTAAAAGCACCACACCCACTGGTTCCCCTCTGTCTGTGCGCGCTAGTCAAACCCTCATAGAAATCCAATAAATTCACACCTCCACGCAATCTGTGGATACTGTGGGATCCTAAGTAGTTGGGGTGCTAAGAGGGATGAGAGTAAGGGGGTCATAGAGGAAAGCTGTAAAACACAGCAGCATACGGGTGGGGTAGGGCATGGTTTGAAATGCGTATACTTTAATGCAAGGAGTATTTGCAATAAGGGGGAGCAACTTGCAGCTTGGACCAGTACCTGGAACTTCGATGTTGTGGCCATTTCAGAGACTTGGGTAGAGCAGGGACAAGAATGGATGTTGCAGGTTCCGGGGTTCAAATGCTTTAGTCGGAGTAGAGAAGGAGGTAGAAGGGGGGGAGGAGTGGCATTATTAGTCAAAGACTGTATCACAGTGACAGAAAAGAAGTTTGATGAGGACTTGTCTGTTGAGGTAGTATGGGCTGAGATTAGAAACAGGAAAGGAGAGGTCACCCTGTTGGGAGTCTTTTATAGACCTCCTAAAAGTTCTAGAGAGGTTGAGGAAAGGATTGCAAAGTCAATTCTGGTCAGGAGTGAAAGTAATAGGGTAATTGTTATGGGGGACTTTAACTTTACTAATATTGATTGGAATAGCTATAGCTCTAGCTCGTTAGAGGGGTCAGTTTTTGTACAAAGTGTGCAGGAAGGTTTTTTGACTCAGTATGTAGATAGGCCAACTAGAGGTGAGGCTACATTGGATTTGGTGCTGGGCAATGAGCCAGACCAGGTGTTAGGCTTGGAAGTTAGTGAACATTTTGGTGATAGTGACCACAATTCGGTTACGTTCACCTTAGTGATGGATAGGGATAGGCATGAAGCTGGGGGCAGTAGTTATAGCTGGGGGAAGGGTAATTATGAGGCCATCAGGAGAGAATTAGGGTGCATAGATTGGACTAGGAAACTACAGGGACTGGGAACATCTGGAATGTGGAGCTTATTCAAGGAGCAGCTGCTGCGAGTCCTTGATAAGTATGTCCCTGTCAGGCAAGGAGGAAATGGTCGAGTAAGGGAACCTTGGTGTACGAAAAAAGTTGATTCGCTGGTTAAAAGGAAAAAGGAGGCTTATGTCAGGATGAGGCTTGAAGGCTCGGTTAGTGCAATGGATAGCTATAGATTAGCCAGGATGGAGCTAAAGAGTGAATTGAGGAGAGCTAAGAGAGGACACGAGAAGACTTTGGCTGATAGGATTAAGGAGAATCCTAAAGCTTTCTTTAGATGTGTTAAGAATAGAAGATTGGTTAGGGCAAGATTAGGGCCAGTCATAGACAGCAGTGGGAAGTTGTGCGTGGAGCCTGAAGAGATTGGAGAGGCACTGAATAAATATTTCTCTTCGGTATTCACGCAGGGTGATGTAAATGTAGTTATGGAGAACACTGAGGTACAGGGTAGCAAACTGGAAGGTATCGAAGTAGATAGGGAGGATGTGCTAGATATTCTCGAGAGTTTGAAGTTGGATAAGTCCCCTGGGCCGGACGGGATTTACCCTAGGATTCTCTGGGAGGCAAGAGAGGAGATTGCAGAGCCTTTGGCTCTGATCTTCAGGTCGTCGTTGGTTACGGGTGTGGTTCCGGAGGACTGGAGGATAGCGAATGTGGTCCCGTTGTTCAAGAAGGGGAAGAGAGACCTTCCAGGGAATTATAGGCCAGTGAGTCTTACTTCTGTTGTGGGCAAAGTATTGGAGAGAATAATTAGGGATAGGATTTATAGTTATTTAGAGAGTAATGAATTGATTGGAGATAGTCAGCATGGTTTTGTGAAGGGTAGGTCGTGCCTTACTAACCTCATTGAGTTTTTTGAAAAAGTGACTAAAGAGGTGGATGGGGGTAAGGCGGTTGATGTGGTATATATGGACTTTAGTAAGGCGTTTGATAAGGTGGCCCATGGAAGACTTCTGCAGAAAATGCAGATGTATGGGATAGAGGGTGATTTAGCTAATTGGGTTAGGAATTGGCTAGCAGATAGAAGACAGAGGGTGGTGGTTGATGGGAGATATTCATCTTGGAGTTCGGTGACAAGTGGTGCACCTCAGGGGTCTGTTTTGGGGCCCCTGCTGTTTGTAATTTTTATAAATGATCTGGATGAGGGTATTGAAGGATGGATTAGTAAATTTGCAGATGACACTAAAGTCGGTGGAGTGGTAGATAGTGAAGAGGGGTGTTATAGTTTGCAGAGGGACTTGGACAAGTTGCAGAGCTGGGCCGAGAGGTGGCAAATGGAGTTTAATGTGGAAAAGTGTGAGGTAATGCACTATGGCAGAAATAATAAATGTGTAGAGTATAGGGCAAATGGTAGGATTCTTAGTAGTCTAGATGAACAGAGGGATCTTGGTGTGTATGTGCATAGATCCCTGAAAGTAGGCAGTCAAGTCGAGAAGGTTGTTAAGAAGGCATATGGAGTCTTAGCTTTTATTGGTAGGGGGATTGAATTTCGGAGCCGCAACGTCATGTTGCAACTGTACAAAACTCTAGTGCGGCCGCACTTGGAGTATTGTGTGCAGTTCTGGTCCCCACATTATAAGAAAGATGTGGAGGCATTGGAGAGGGTACAGAGGAGGTTTACCAGGATGTTGCCTGGTATGGAGGGCAGGTCTTATGAAGAGAGGCTGAGGGATTTGAGGTTGTTTTCGTTAGAAAGGAGGCGGCTAAGAGGGGACCTAATCGAAACATATAAGATGATTAGAGGTTTAGATAGGGTGGACAGTGATAGCCTTTTTCCTAGGATGGAAAAAGCTAGCACGAGGGGACACAGCTTTAAATTAAGGGGTGATAGTTATAGGACGGATATCAGAGGTAGGTTCTTTACCCAAAGGGTGGTTCGGGAGTGGAATGCCCTGCCTGCAGCAGTTGTAGATGCGCCAAGTTTGGTGGCGTTTAAGAGGTTAGTTGATAAGTATATGGAAGAGAAGGGAATGGTTTAGTTTGGAGGGGCATTGCTTTTTATATTGGTTGGCGCAACATCGAAGGCCGAAGGGCCTGTTCTGTGCTGTAATGTTCTATGTTCTAAATTCGTCAAACACGATTTCCCCTTAATGAATCCGTGCTGCATCTGCTTGACCAAACAGTTCTTTTCTAGGCGCCTCGCTATTTTTTCTCTGATGACGGATTCAAGCATTTTTGTGACTATAGACGTTAAACTAACCGGCCTATAGTTCCCTGCTTTTTGTCTGCTACTTTTAATGGTGTAACATCAGCCGTTTTCCAATCTTCTGGCACTTCCCCAGAATCCAGCGAATTTTGATAAATAATTACTAAGGCATCCGCTATCACCTCTGCCATTTCTTTCAGAACCTTGGGATGCATTCCATCCGGTCCCGGGGATTTATCTACCTTCAGCCCCGTTAGTCTATCAAGCACTACCTCTCTAGTGACTGTAATCGCATCAAGGACCTTATCTCCTACCATCCTTCTATCTTTAATATCTGGCAAACTATTTGTGTCATCCTCTGTGAAGACCGACACAAAAAACTTGTTTAAAGCCTCAGCCATTTCCTCATTGCCCACCGCTAAATTCCCCCCCCCTTCCTCAAAGGGTCTAGCCAGTCTCCTCTTCTTTATATATTTGTAAAAACTTTTACTGTCTTTTTTTTATATTTAGAGCTAGTTTAGCCTCATACCCAATCTTTCCTGTCTTTATCACCTTCTTAGTCATTCTTTGTTGTTGTTTAAAATATTCACAATCTTCTAACTGCCCACTATTTTTAGCCACTCTGAACGCATCAGCTTTTAATTTAATACTCTCCTTTACTTCCTTCGATAACCATGGCTGATTTTCCCTTCTCCTACAGTTCCTCTTTACTGTCGGAATATATTTCTGCTGAGTACCAAAAAAGATCTCCTTAAAAATCCTCACTGTTCCTCAACCAATCTGCGCCCTCAATCTACATTGGCCAATTCCGCCCTCATCCTATCACAGTCCCCTCTGTTCAAACTGAGTACACAGGTTCGGGACGCTATTTTCTCATCCTCTATCTGCAACAGAAATTCAACCATACTATGATCACTTGTCCCAAGAGGTCCCTCACAAGATCATTCCTAATTCTACCTGCCTCGTTATAGAGTACCAGATCCAAGATAGCTCGCTCTTTTGTAGGTTCCGTTACAAACTGTTCAAGGAAACCATCCTGATAGCATTCCAAGAACTCTTCCTCAAGCCCACCATGAACGACTTGGGTCATGCAATCAATATGCAGATTGAAATCTCCCATAATTAACACCGTTCCGTTCTTGCATGCAATTATTTGTTTATAGCCCGCCCCACCTCAAAGTTATTACTTGGGGGCCAATAGACCACACCCACCAGTGTCTTCTTCCCCTTACTATTCCTTATCTCTATCACAATGATTCCATGTTTTGTTCTTTGGGGCCTATATCTTCTCTTACTACCGCCCTGATATTATCCTTAATCAACAGAGCCACCCCACCTCCTTTTTCCTCCCGTCTATCCTTCCTAAACACCTCTGGACATTCAGTTCCCAGTCCTTGTCATCCTGCAACCATGTTTCCGTAATAGCCACTAGATCATATCCATTTGCGCTGAATTGCGCCATCAGTTCACTCACTTTGTTCCGATTGCTTCGTGCATTCAGGTAAAGTGTCTTTATACCAACCTTTGTCTGGACCTTATTTGCAGAAAAGCTACTAACCTTTCTCATGCCCCTTACTCCTCTAATTGGCGGAACATCTTCAACATTCACCTGCATACTTACCCTCTCCTTTATTTTAGATTTTGTGATTTCCCCCACCCCTGCACCTTCCCCTCCTCCCTAATTAGTTTAATGCCCTATCTACAGTCCTAATTATACAATTCGCCAGGACTCTGGTCCCGGCACAATTCAGACAAAGACCATCCCATCTGTACAGGTCCCATCTGCCCCAATACTGGTGCCAATACTCCATAAATTCAAACCCCTTCCTCCCACACCAATTCTTGGGCCACACATTCATCTCCTTAATCCTATTTACCCTGCACCAATTTGCACGTGGTTCAGGTAATAATCCAGAGAAAACCACCTTGTTGGTTCTGCTCTTTAATTTGATTCCCAGATTATCATACTCCCTCTGCAGATCCTTAGTTCCTATTTTGCCTATGTCGTTGGCATCCACATGAACCACAACAACTGGATTCCTACTCTCCCACTCCAGGTTCCTCTGCAGCCCAGATGAGACATCCTGGACCTGAGCACCAGGCAGACAACACACATTTCTCTTTAATCCTTCTGCTTTGACCTCTGTCTGCACCACTGTACCATGGGCAGTTTGCTCGTCCACCTTGCAGCCTTCGTTCTTGTCCACATTGGAGCAAGAATTTCAAATCTTTTGTGCAGATGCAAGGGCTGAGACTTTTGGGTCCATCTCTCCTTCCTCCCCACATCCCTCTCCTTCCTCTCACCTTTCCTCCCCACACCCTCCTCCTTCCTCTCACCCTTCCTCCCCACACCCCCATCCTTCCTCTCACCCTTCCTCCCCACACCCCCATCCTTCCTCTCACCCTTCCTCCCCTCAGCAACCCCTCTTGTTCCTGACTTTCAGAGGAAGTCAGTTTAGCGGATTTAACATAGTCAAATCCCTGTTTGTGCTGTAGTGTTCTTTCTCCAGGTTACACTTCCCCTCCCTGATGAGTCTCAGTGTCTGAAGCTCAGAGTTCAGCTCATCTAGTTTGAGCTGTAGCTCTTCAAGCAACCAGCACTTACTACAGACAGACTCACTGGGAAGAATTTTGGGGTCCACTAGTCCCACATCATACAGAAACAGCACATCACATGCCCCTCCATCTCAGCCACCTTGTGTAATCTAAACCCAATGAAGGAAATAAAGAATTTAAACTTACCTTGCCCTTTTCGCCAAAGCCCTGTGAGCCAAAGCTCTTACAGCTCACTCTGCTTCCCTCTCATTCCGCTGCCTGCTATTTACTGCAGCTTTTCTTTTATATTTTGTGTGGTAAAAAATCTCTTGCCACAAGACCCCGCGCCCACTTCCTGTTTAAATTTTAAGCTGTAATGCCGTTAAAAAGCCCACGAAAATCTTTAAAAAGTCAATTGCTCACCTTAACTCTGTTTAACCTTCTCTCCACTCACTCCAACGAACAAATACATAAATAAATAAATACATAAAAAATAAATTTATCTGTAATGAATAAATTACAGATTCTCCTGTAATTTATTGCAGCTCTCCTCAGTATTGATCATCACCTTCAAATTGGTGTCATCCACAAAATTTCAAAAAGTCAAATTGATTTCAAAGTTAATATCATGAATGCACATGTGGGAAGAAGTGTTCCACAAGGATCAGTGTGGGCCCAACATTGATCCTCTGCCATTTTGAATAAAGAACTAGCCTGTACTCACACCCTCCGCTTTCAGTCTTGAAGTTGGCTAGCAAGCCCTTGACTCCACATTCTCTAACCTTCTTCATTAGTCTATAATGGAGCACCTAATCAAAGATGTTTTGAAAATTTACCCTTTGCCCAACTCTCTTTATCCTGAGGCCAGCTCACAATCTATTCTGCTAATTGTCTTTGGACTCCACTTTCTCTGAACCTATTCTGTCCTGAAAATCTAGATTAATTACATCTACTATAATGCCACCGCCTATTCATTACCTTCTTAAAAGAGTCATTAAATGTTAGTCAAACAAGATTTTTTTCCCCCATTGAAATCTATGCTGACTGTTCATTAGATATTTTTATTCTAGATGTTCCTCTATTCTTCAATAAATGCTCCATTATATTTCTGATCATAGATGTTTACTCGGCTAGTTTATAATTCCCTGGACATGTTCTACTCCTTATTAAATAAAAAGAATATTTAGCTAGCAGCAATATCAAAGCAAGATACTGGAGGAAGTCTCTCCCAGTCAGCACACAGTCACTATATCAGCAAGTCTTTAACTATGCTGTCTCAGGATAACACAATGAATCCCTCATGGCTCCAGGCTAAAGTCACAGGAACTTGGAGAAAGTTTTACATTCTTTAAGTATGTGGATCCATCCTGGCACTTACAAACTTAGCTCTTAGTTTGGACAAATAGCTCCACTGCTTTATGGATACCTCAGAAGAGTTGAAGGCTAAGGAAGTAAATCCTGTAAAGGCAGATTGATGTCTCAATATGTAATTTTTCTGGGAATTTTCACAACCAAGGCAGTGCCAAATGTAGTGGCTAGTATTCTTTTGGATTTAACCAGGGAATTTGAGAAGGGGGCTCTGACATTGGGCAGCCCAATGTCACCATTATTTCCCCCAGGATTTCACCCCACAACGTTAACATCGTGACTTAATGGTCAGCCCCCACTCACCTCAATTCAGGAATTCCCCAACTACCAAAATGCTGACCAACCACAGTCCATCTTCTTCAATGGATGCTTGGAGTTTAGACTCTCCGCTCAACAAGTGGATGGAATCCATTGCTCCAGGCAAACAATTGAAACAAACAAAAAGAGAAAAAAAAAGCAAATTCTGATCAGCAAGCTGGAACATCAGGACAATGCACATGGGATTAACTGACAACTTGTAGTGGTCAATAAAGCACACAAGACAGCTGTCATTGACAGAAGAGGCTGAGCAGTGACCATTTCCCTAAAATACATCGCAGCATATCAAAGAAAAATATTATACATTCATTTGACAGGGGAAGTATCCAGAGTAAAGTATCAGCTTTGCTGCAAGGCATTCACTATTCTCAACAATGGAACCACCCACAAATGGTCCAGAACGTGTTCTTTTTATCTGCAACTGAAACAGGACCAGTTAACTTCATCAGCATCTACACTTCTAACATGGTGCTCCATTGCAGAGACAGAAGACCAGTTCAATGAAGGAGTTCAACACTGACAGAATCCTCAAATCAAAACACCTTTTCACATGAAAATGTACAGATGCTACCAAGGTTAAGTATTAGTGTAGGCTTACATTAACACTGCAATGAAATTACTGTGAAATTCCCCCAGTCGCCACACTCCGGTGCCTGTTCTGGATCATTGAGGGAGAATGTAACATAGCCAATCCATCTAACTGGCATGTCTTTTGGATTGTGGGAGGAAACTGGAGTACCCGGAGGAAATCCACACAGTCACATTATTTTTATGCTTCTATCGTCAGCACTAATGATTAATGTTACAAAGGCACTTATAATTTAAAGAATCAAATTACATGTAAGGATAAGTGTTGATATAATAGATAAACAAAAATTTGAAGATGATAGCTGATATGTATGGAAGTTGCTTCCTTTCACAGGGTACTATTGAAAAATGACTGTAGAAAATATGTAGAAAAGCATGGTAAAAGATATTAAATAAGTACAGAGAGATAACAATGAATAAAATCAAACAAGCCTAGTAAGAGACAAAAATCATTAAAATTAAATAGAATACCAGAAATAACCAATGAGTAGTGCTGGGTTGGGATGTTTAGCTCATGTGAACAATATTCCCATTATTGGAATCCATCTTTGAAAGAATATTTCACTTTACAAACATAATGCATCTCAGATTCTTTTCAAGTGAAATAGTTCTCTGGCTTTAGATAACTAAAATTCATAGGTTAGGTATGTTAGTTTCAGTCAGTTGAGGGTGAAGCCTTTAATGGCAATTATATGCAAAATTTGTAAAGATATAACTTGCTTCCTTTCTTGAATTATGCCTAGTAGAGCAGTTAGGGAGGTTGTAGGATGTCCACACGGAATACCTTGGTCAATGTTTTGAATATCCTATCCCAGTACTCCTTTAACTTTGGGCATGATCAACATATGTAAGTAATGACTGATTGTGGGGAACGAATCTCCAGCAATTTCTTGTGGGTGGGGGTCAATTTCTTTTTTTTTTTAAAAACAGTAATGCGTTGTATTGAAGTACCTAGTAACAAACTTCCATTTATATTCTCTCCAAATATTTGAGCAGGTGACAAGATGGACTCATAACAGTATCTCCCATTTCCTTGTAATGTACAAGATTGTCTCCACAGTAACACCCCACTATAAATCCAGTTTGGTCTTAGTTGTTATTCTGTTTTCTCTATGGGCCAGTATTGGTGTTAAAACTTTCAGATCACAATTCAATAACGAAATAGGGTGATGTCTGTTTGGTCCCTACCCTCCTTATTAATGACTGCATTACTCCACGAAGGAGCCAATGATTCATTTCCAGTGAGTGAAGGATGATAGGCCAGCTGAAGTAAAGATGTATATATGTCTTTAAAAATTGTATAAGATTCATTTATGTATTGGTCAGGACTAGGGCTTTTATTATTTTGATCAATTTCCAAATGGGTGATAGAACAATTAGACAAATGTGACAATTTTGTCATGTGGCTACTTCATAGAAAGTTATGAATTTTCCCCTCATCTCCACAGGTATCATAATCCTTGTACAATTTCCTATAGAAATCAGCAAAATCAAAGATTTTTGCTCTGGTTTGAACAAGTAGTATCTGTAACTTAAGTTTTGGAGCAATATTGTGTGGTTGCCATTTTCTTTATTGAATTGCCAACAAATGGCTTGCCCTATTACCATGTACATAACATCTTGGTTTTGCAAATCGTAAACACCCTTTAGTTTAAACTATCTGAAGCTCTGTGAAGCTCTTCCTCTGTGAGGAAGGCCATTAAAGCTGGTGAGTGCTTTTGGTGTTGCTGTTCTAAGTCAAATTCATTTTAAATTAATTTTTCTTCATCTCAGTTCTGTGTGCCAAGAAGATGTAACCTCTTAAATTCACTTTGACACAGTCTCAGAGTCAAGTGTGGGGTACCTGGTGCTGTACTGCATTTCAATAGAGTTGTTGTTATTCTTTTCTCTCAAATTCTTAATCAGTTTGGAGAAATGCATTCAAACACCACCACTTTGTCCCAGATCCCAGGTCAGAGCTATAGGCCCATTACTGGCAGGATGTTATTGTCAATTATTCTATGAGCCTCTGTCTTAGCTGTAAAGGAAAAATCAATGTGGGAGTGAGTAAGAGCTCTTGTTGGAGTAAAATGCAAGTCTCTGCTACTCAGTGCGCGGCATAATGGTTAGCACTGCTGCCTCACAGCGCCAAGGATCTGGGTTTGAGTCAGTGTGTGGAGTTTGCATGTTCTCCCCATGTCTGTGTGGGTTTCTTCCTGGTGCTCCCATTTCCTCCCATAGTCTGAAAAACCTGCTGGCTAGGTGCATTGACTTGAGCAGGCACCAATGTGTGGCGACTAGGGAAATTTCACGGTTTCACTGCAGTGTTAATATAAGCCTTACTTTTGACTAATAAATAAACTTTAACTTAATAAGTACAGGTGCTGCCATATGTCTACTAGCTCAGCTTCCATAACGTGATTTGCTAACCTTGGAGCAAGGGTTTGATGATGCTGAGAGTCAGTCTGTCAGTTGGGACATGACACAATTAAAATCCACATCCAATAAGAGTAATCATATATTTTTATCCAAGAAGGCTGAAGTTCTTTTCAATAAATTGTGGGTCATTCTCTCTGGGGATATATAAATTAACAATGATATTTCTGTCCCATTAAGCAATATGAACTTGCTTTTATTGTCCTTGAATACAGAAATTTTGATTTGTGGAATAAGATTGTTATACCCTTTTTTCTCCCAGATGCATGAGAAAGACACCTGGTTTGCCCAAGATTTGTGTTTTACGTCTGACAAAATGTGTTTCTTGTAAAAATGCAATTTTACAGCTGAGATGTTTCAACTGACAAGAATATATTTTTCCTCATAATAGAGCTATCTAACCCTTGCACATTATAAGCAATTATTTTTTAATGCATCCATAATAACGTGTATTCAGAACATACCCAGTTTGACCAATAGTCTAATATCACAGAAGAGAACGCTGGGAGGGAGACGGAGGACAAAAAAAGAAATAGAATAGTACTATTCATATAGTGGCTTCAACATATATACATGAAAGGTTTAATCGTAAACTTGACCCAATTCCAAGAGGCCTAGATTGAAAAGTTGTTTGAATCAATAAAAACCATAAAAGGAACAGGAATAAGTGATCTGCCAAATCAATAAGACCATGGCTGATCTGACATTCCTCATGTTCACTTTCTTGCCTTTTCCCCATCACCCTGAATTCCCTTATTGATCAAAAATCTATATTTCAGCCTTAAATATACACAAGTATTCTGTTCCCACATCTCTCTGTGGCAAGGAATTCCAAAGACTCACAAACCTTGAAGAAGAAATTCTAACTCATCTCAATCTTAAAAGTGGCATCCCTTTGTTCAGAGACTAAAACAAGGCTTAGCATCTTATTATCCACCTGGTAAAATGCATAACATGAAATCTCTAAAGCAATTCTTCTGGCACTCAGACCTTCAGCTGCATTAGTGATAGGGTAGCTGAACAAACTCCTGGCGAAAAAGCACAGTCATCCAGGCTTAGCTATAGTCCGCAAAGATCTCACCACAACCTCCATCCAACTGTTCCCTTTCCACTCATTATCCAACTATTCGTCCTGCATCTTATAAGAACTGGCTAAGAACTACTCAAACATTCTGGAATAAACCAAATTATTTTAACAATGTATATACAAAAACATTTTTGAAGCCATTTGTAAAATACTATCCTGAAACAATCATGTTGCATCACGTAGCTAGTATTACACTGGATTGCTTGAGCTGTAGCTATCAAACTTGTTATCCCAGACAAGTCCTCATTTAACTATTGTTTTGCATTGGACAAGTCGTAGTCTTATGGGACAGCATGGTAGCACAGTGGTTAGCACAGCTGCTCCAAGGACCTGGGTTTGATTCCTGGCTTGGGTCACTGTCTGTGTGGAGTTTGCACACTCTCTTTGTATCTGCATGGGTTTCCTCCGATTGCTCCGATTTCCTCCCATAGTCCAAAGATGTACAGGTTAGGTTGATTGGCCGTGCTAAAACTGCCCCTTACTGTCCTGAAATCTGTAGGGTTAGAGGGATTAGTGGATAGAATGTGTGGGGATTTGGGGTAGGGCCTGGTGGAATTGTGGTTGGTGCGGACTTGATGGGCCGAATGGTCCCTTTCTGTACCGTGAGGTTCCTATGAACTGCATTTTAGCTAACTAACCTAGTCTGATGGTAATGTACAGTTAGAGACTGTAATTTAATGAGTTTTATTTAATTCCCACTGATATCTAAAACACATCTCACTACTGTTTTAACACCACACTCACTCATTGCGTCTCTGAAGCAGTCCCTCCACATCCTGAGCCAGATAGCTAAGGAAGAAATGTGCTTTTGTTGATTTCTATAAGCAATGTGTCATCCCACGCAACACATCTCTCTCCAACTACTTGTTCTCAAGAGGGGCTTGTGGTGATGCCCAAACGTTTCAGCCACTGCAGCCTCCCATGCTAATGAATAGATCTTGCTTCCATCCTCAATGTTTGAAATCTTCATGTCCTTTTCCCCAAGCTACTTCTTAACATTGGCACAGTTGCATCTTTTCTGCTGCAGTGTTGATAAGTAGTCTTGGTCTAGTGTTATCTGTCTTCCTTTGGAGGTTTTTCTCACCTAAACTCTGATGAGAATGTACTGTTTCATCTGGAAACTTGAGAAATTTCACCATGAATGATTTCAGTAGTGCATTGGCATCCAATGGCTTTTATTGCAGTAATCTATGAACCCGCTCCAGTTGTAGTGGAGAATCAACCAAGAGTTTAAGTAGGTCATGGGTGGAAGAGGGAACTCACACTGTTAAAATGGTGGCGTGGGCTTGCTGGGCCGAAGGGCCTGTTTACCATGCTGTGTATTCTTGGTCTTTGAAAAGCTCTTGACCCAATGGATAATGTCCCCACTTTGAGTTTTCTGGCATTCCATAGATTTGCAGACTGGTCCACAATGAAATCTGTGGTAATCACATCTATCCTCTAACTGTCATTACTTTGGAATAAATAAGAGAGTAGCCTGTTGCTGTGTGTGTTGCTATCCTCAACCATGTTAATTCTGTTCTGCCTGAACTGCCTGCTTTTCCAAACCGCTGATATGTTTGTTCCAGTTCTAAGATTGAGTTGTTCATTTTTCTGAGGGTGTTGTTAGCTTGTTCTGAATTTTCTCAGTTCAGTGTTTTCCATTCCTGAATGTGATGCTTGGGCGGCCTTGTTTTTCCATGTGGAGAAGACATGCAGCTTCTCGCTTCTTTATTTCTATCTTCTTGAAGCATTTTTGATTTCTCTGTCTTTTATTTTGACTCATTCTGTGTCTATCTATGGGGTGGATTATTTTAGGGTGGACAAAGTTACACTCAGCAGATAGTCATTTGGTTGGAGACGTCATCAGGTTCCCATAACTACATGCTTTGTACAACTAGTACCCTTTTTCAGAACAAACCACAGCAGAACAAGATCAGGGCATTGGAACCAGCCGGTTTGGATCATCACCATACAGAACTTTTTGAACTGTCTTTTCAACACGAACTCCTACTACAGCACCAATGTGATGCAGATCACTTATTGGTGTGGGTAAGAATTCAGATACAATTCTTGAAGTTCTTTCATTCAAAATGCCATCCTCATATTTCCACCTTGCTGCCTACTCAGATAAAAATCAACAGTTCCTCAACTCAGTTGAGCAGGGGTTCTTCAGCATTTCCACACAGGAGCAAAATAGAAGATACTTTGAAAAACTGTTAGGAACTAGAAATAATTCAAGTTAGTTATATGTGCATTTGTATTAGGAACAATTTATAGTTTTGAGTTTTTTTTATCTTTGAGTTAAGAAAGATGATACCTGGTTCTAACTTCATTTTAGAGTGGAGACAGTAAGTCTGAAGCATTGTTCATATGCCTGCATTTTTAATGAGGTTTTGCAACTAGTTGTTTGAGGAAGTTAAAACAAAATGGAAAACCTAGCAACAGGAGAGCCACAGATTTACGGAGAACAAAATAGCAATTTTAGTTCAGTTGGAAGCAGGTGCCAAGAGAAGCTAAAGAGGAGAGGGAACTGCAGGAAGAAGGTTGCAAAGAACAGAAATAAACAAAAAGTGGAACAGAAGGAAAAAAAAAGGTCCCAAGATGACCTTCTGGGTTAAAGGAAAAAAGAACAGGAATCTAAAAAGAAAAATCCTATTAGAAGTGCAGTTAAGAGTGAGGAGTAGAGGAAAGACAGTTTCAGGGAACAGGCTTGGAATAAAATAAGCTTGCGAGGAGCTAGAAGATCCAAAGAGATAACCAAAGGTTGATGACTCCTTACCATGGATCTTCAGAGTAGTGGTGTCCTACTTGGCGTAGGAATGCCTGGAGGGCGTGCATGAAAGGGGAAGCTCGAATATGCTTAGATATTCAGGAAAAAGGAACATCAGAAGAGTTTGAAACTTTGGAGGTGGATGCTTGTTGAAGACATCCAAGTAAAAGCATTGTTTGGAGAAGATTCCAAGGCAACTATAGTGACCATTGAGATTAGAAACCCTTGGGAGAAAGATGGAATCAAATGGGGTTGGCTGGTGCACAGTTGCCATAAACATTTAAGAAGGGTTGATGAGGAATCTGTAGAATTTGCTTTGGATGGTGGTGTCACTTGATTTTAGAGTGTGGTGTGTCTGATACAGATGATCTGTTAGTAGAAGGACTATATACTTATTGTGAACTAGGGTATAAGGCCTTGTAATTAGTGCTACACTTACAAATCTGCAAAAGTATAGTTGGGGGTGAAAGGATAGTGCAATATAGTTCATTGTGTTTAATAAATGATGTTTTTAACAAAAGAATAAAACAATTGGAGACTCACGGGATTCTATTCGCTAGCCACCCTCCATGTTTCCAAGCAAGCCAGGTTCCACCCTGAGATTGGATTGTCCAGTAGTATCAACTGGCATTATAACATCATCTACAACATTGCACTCCCAACATTTTGGAAGTTAAGAACAGAAAAGCGCTGGCTGGTTTGAACATATGATCACTATGATAGAGTTATTTAAGCCAAGTGATCTGCTCTAATTAATTAAAAGACAGATCCTGGCGAGAAGACTTCAAATGCACTAATAGCCACTTGCAGTAAAGTTCAAAAGACTGCTAGGTCATGTGTCAATAACTATCTTTTACAAGCTAAAAACAAATTATTCTGGATGCTGGAATCTAAAACAAAAACAGAAAATGCCAGAAAAGCTCAGCGGGTCTGACAGCAAAGAGCAAACAGAGCTTAAATTTCAAGTCAGGATGGCTCTGTCAGAGGTGAAGACATTGAAAATAGGATGAGATTTATACTGTTACGGTGAGATTGTGGGGCTAGATAAAGGGTCACCAATTGATAGAGACAAGGGAGATAGACAAGGGACAAAAAGACAAAAGGAATGTAAATGGTGCTGATCCTGGCTAAGGAGGGTGCTGATAGTGACATGAAAAGATCAGAACGTGTAAATGGCAGAACAAAGCTGAATGGTGTGACAATGGACAACCTGAGGCAGGTAACAGATGGATTAAAAGGGGGAATATATATATAAAAAAGAAATTTAAAAGAAAAAGAAAAGAAATGACGCAAAAAGCAGTGAAGGTGAAGAAGAGGGTTCATAGTCTGAAGTTATTGAACTCAACGTCAAGCCCAGATGGCTGTAAAGTGCCTAATCGGAAGATCAGATGCTGTTCCTCCAGTTTGCACTGGGCGTCACCGGAACATTACAACAGGCCAACGACAGACATGTGGATGTAAGAGCAGAATGGTGTGTTGAAATGGCAAGCAATAGAAAGTCTGGGTCATGCTTGCAGACAGATCAAAGGTGTCCTG
Organism: Sphyrna mokarran; assembly: GCA_024679065.1. Classification (NCBI taxonomy): domain Eukaryota; kingdom Metazoa; phylum Chordata; class Chondrichthyes; order Carcharhiniformes; family Carcharhinidae; genus Sphyrna; species Sphyrna mokarran. The sequence goes on along the minus strand of JAGIQG010000012.1, from coordinate 19,592,367 downwards.
CAAAGCAGTTACCCAGTCTGCATTTAGGCTCTCCAACTTTCCACAGACGGCATTGGGAGCAACAAATGCAATAGACCAGATTTAAGGAGGTACACGCAAAGCACTGCTTCATCTGAAAAGTGTGTTCAGTCCTTGGATGGTGAGTAAGAAGGTATTAAAGGGGCAGAACTTTCTTAAATTGCATGGAAAAGGGATGAAGTGTAGAGTGTTGTAGAATAGGAGACCAAGGTGTCCCTGATGGAATGGTCCCTTCCCTGTGAAATGCTGACAAGAGGGCGAGGGGAAGATGATATGTGTGGTGGTTGCATTACGTTGGAGTTGACGAAATTGGTAGAGGGTGATCCTTTGAATGCACAGGCTGGTAGAGTGAAAAGAGAGGATTAGTGGGGCTCTGTCCTGGTTCTGTGAGGGAGGGGTGAAAGTAGAGGTATGGGAAATGGATCAAACACTGTTGAGAGTCCTGTCAACTACAGTGGGTGGGAAACCATGATTAAGGAAGACACATCAGCAGCATCATTTTGGAAAATAGCACCATCGGAACAGATATAATGGAGGCAAAGTAATTTAGAGAATTGGAGTGAAGGAACTGGGAGAATAGGATGGAGTCCTTATAGGACATGGGTATGAAGAGGCAGTCGAGGTAACTATGGGAGCTGGTGGGCTTGTAATGGATACTAGGGGACAGCCTATCATCAGAAATGGAGAGGTCAAAGAAGAGAAGGGATGAACCACGAGAAGATGCTGGAGGAGTGAAAATTGGAAGCAAGATTGTTAAATTTTTCCAAGTCCAAATGAGAACATGAAGTAGCACCAAAACTACTGCCGATGTACCGATAAGAGTTTTGGGAGGGGACCACATTAGGACTTGAACAAGCAATGTTCTACATATCCTATAAAGAAATAGGTAAAATAAAGACACATACAGGTACCTATAGCTGCACCTTTAAATATGGAAGAAGTTAACATGTTAAAGGAGGAATTATTCAGTGAGTGAACAGATTCAGCCAGAGGGAGGAGAATGGGGGTGGATGGGGATTGTTCAGGTCTCTGTTCAAGGAAGAAGTGGAGAGCTCTCAGGGCACACTGGTGGGGCTGAGGTACAGAAGGATTGAATATACAAGGTGAAGAGCTGGTTTGGGCCAGGAGACAGAATATAATGTAGGGCATCAGAAAAATTGTGGATGTAGATGAGAGGAGAGAGGATGGAGTCAAGATAGGAAGAAATAAGTTTAGTGGGGCAGGAACAGGCTGACATGATGGGTTTAGCAGGATAGTTCTGTTTGTGGATGTTGGGAAGGGAGCAGAAGTAGGCTGTGTGAGGTTGGGAGACTATGAGGTTGGAAGATCTCCAGAGATGAGAAGAGGTCAGTGACAGTCCTGGAAATAATGACTTGATGTTCAGTGGTGGAGTCATGGTCCAGGGGAGACAGAAGTGTCTGAGAGTTGGTGCTCAGACCTTGCAAGATAGAGGTCAGTATGCCAGACAACAACAGTCCCATCCCTATCACCAGGGTTGATATTAGTCAGGTGAATGGATGCAACAAGTTCAGAAGGAGGCAGGTTTGAGCGTGAGAACAGCAGAGAAACTGAGATGGCCTACGTCACACTGACAGTTTTCAATGGAAAAATCACGAGCAGGCAAGAGGCAGGAGGGACAGGTCCAGGTGGAGGAAGAATGGTGGACGCGGGTAAAAGCATCTGTTGAGCGTGGAGGAAAAGTGTTCCTGCCCAAAGAAGTGATCATGGAAATAAAGGCAGTGAAAAAAAGAGTTCAACATTGTGAGGTGGGGGAGTAAGGACATGAAACTGAGTCCTTTGCTTAGTTCAACACTCTCAGCCAGGGAAGATCAGAGGATACGTTAAATACACAACAAGGACCAAGGGGGTACTGGATTGACATTGGAATTGATGAGTTTTTGGAGGTTGCATTCCTTAACACATGAAGGGATGAAAATAAGAATGCAGGAAGAACAACAGGAGGAACATTGAATGTCCTGGAGGTACTTGTAATTGTAGGTAGATGTGAAATATGAAGGGTGGAACTTCAGCTGGAATTCATGTGTGGCAAGTCAGAGATAGAGACAGTTACTGCGGAAGGAAATATTTTTGTGAAAGTGAGTTTTGGTAAACACCTTTTGGCATAGCACAGTAGCACAGTGGTTAGCACTGCTGCCTCTCAGAGCCAGGACCCAGATTCAATTCTGGCCTTTGGTGACTGCGCAAACACCACACACACATTCTTCCTGTGTTTGTGGGGGCTTCCTTTGGGTGTTCCAGCTTCCTCCCACATGCCAGAGATGTGCAGGTTAAGCTGATTGACCATGGTGAATTGCTCCTTAGTAGGGTAAATACGTGGGGTAATGGGTATAGGGCCTGGGTGGGATTGTTGTCAGTGCAAGTTCAAATGGGCTCAATTGTCTCCTCCTGCACTGTAGGGATTCTACGATTCAACTTTCTCAAATTTCAGGAAAGAAATGGTAAGCAATGTTGGTGGACAGGATGAAGGAGATGAATTGAAATCGAGTTAGAGAGAAGAACAGTACTTCTTCAGGGCAGATATTTCTGGGAAGAGACGTGGTAGTAAATTAAACACAAAACTAAAAGTTACTTCGGATGCTAGAATCTGAAACAAAGTGCTGGAAAAATCTCAGCAGGTCTGACAGCATCTGTAGAAAGAGGACAGTTCTACTTTTTATAGCTTTGCTAGAATATCCAGGTGTCATCTGATTTAGTTATTACAATTAGTTTAGTTATTACAATTAATCACAATTAAGCCTACATTAACACTGCAATGAAGTTACTGTGAAAATTCTCTAATCATCACACTCCAGAGCTGTTTGGGTACACTGAGGGAGAATTTAGCATGGCCAATGTGCTTAACCAGGTCATCTTTTGGACTGTGGGAGGAAAGCGAACTACCTGGAGGAAACCCACACAGGCATGGGGAGAACATGCAGACTCCACACAGACAGTGGCCCAAGCCAGGAATCGAAGTCGGATCCTTCGTCCTGTGAGGCAACAGTGCTAACCACAGAGACACCCTTGGGAAAATGCTAGTGGCACATATGCAGGAATCAAGAAAGGCAACAGGTCCATCAAAGAAAACAAATTCTATTGAAGACAAAAGGCAGGGAAGTTGTCACCAAGTGTAATAAACAATTGGTGAGATGAGTGGAACACTGCCTTCAGTTGCACTTTAGAAAACACGGCTACTTACAAAGCTCCAGATATCATAGATAACCTGCCCCTCAAAGCTGAATATCTAACCTGACACCGTATGGCATATTCTTTTCTTTGTCGCTGTCATATGGTTTCAGAGGATGTCTACTTATATACCAAAAATGTGGAAGGCTGTTCAAGCCTTTGTCTGAGATCCAAAACAAAGGTGCATCAAGTCCTCATCAGAAAGCTCAATGCTGACAATTCCATAGAGAAACACTTCAGCAACGAATGGATAGACTCTCTTACATCTAAGATTTTGATTTGACTATCAGAAAATAAGTATCTTGTCCAGGATGTTGCCAAACCACCATCTGTCAGCACTGAATGCAATGCTGGAGGCTGTTGATATCTTCATGTTTTTGTTCCACAATCCCCAATAATCTGTAATTTGATGCTGTAAACAACTTGCACACAGTAAAAGCAGCAGATGGTATACCCAAAAGAAATATGTGGAACAACAACAACCTGACTCAGAACCCCAAATGGTTAATCTACTGAACATGCATCCTCTCAGCAGACTATTCTGTGCAGGAGAGACCCGGACAACATGTGCTACGCAAGACAAAAGCCTACAGTTTCCACACCACTGGTCTAAGATAGAATCCCCACAGTGCACAAGAGACCATTTGGCTAATCAAGTCTGCACCAACACCCTGACCGAGTACCTTACACAGGCCCTTTCTCCTATCCTATCCCCAAAATCCCACGCATTTCACATGGCTAATCCATTTAACCTATAAATCTTGGGACACTAAGGGGCAATTTAGCACGAACAATCCACCGAACCTACATATCTTTGAACAATGGAAGAAAACCAGAGGATCTGGCAAAAACCCATGCAGACATGGGAAGTACATCACACAGTCATCCAAGACTGGAATCGAATCCAGTTCCTGGAGCTCTGAAGCAGAAGTGCTAACCATTTACTAGTGCATCATCAACATCTCTTGTTAGGACAAGGTCACTAACTAGAGATTCTGGAGCATGCTAATATAATCAGTATATAGTCATTGGTAATCCAATGATGTTTGCACTGGCATGACCATGTTCATTGGTCTGGCAGACTAGATGGAGCTTTAATCGAGTTACTATGCTTTGGTTTAATAGAGACAAGAAAAAAAAATCAACTTTGAATTCAACAATGAATTTTACCAAATCAAAGGCATAGCCATGGGTGAGAAATTTGTCCCAGCCTCTGCAAACATATGCATGGCAGAGTGGGAAGAGAGTGTGTTATTTCTAAAAGAAGTGTACCGGGCCCCACCATGGATAACATCAGGTATTTGGGCTTGCATAGAAGGAGAATTAATCAATATCCTCAATAATCATCACTTCTTCAATAAAACCACAGCACCTAGAAGAGTGTTAATTTCTTAGACCTGACATTGGAGTTAAAGTACATTGCTTGAGTACAGGGGAGTGGATTGGGACTCCTTCGGTGCCATAAATGACTGTCTGCAGATACCAGTTTTTAAATTGTCATCGCAAGAAACTAAAGGTGCAAGCTAGAAACAAAGTTTTTCCCCAAATAACTGACATAACCTTTTACCCATAAAAAGCCAATCATCCTAAACACACCCAAGTCACAGCTAATGTGTTTTTATTACATATTCACAAAATTGTAAGATTTAACCAAGCAGTTACTCCCTTGGAAATAAAAAGACCCATGATTGAAGTAGCAGTTTTTCTTCAGATTCTTGTCTATTGAACACACAAAAGCAACTTTTCTCTCATTGGTCGCCTCCATGACAAAATACTTCTTTGATTTTTAAGGATACTTAATAAATGATCTTTAATAAAATCCAGCCTGAATTGGGGATGAATGGTTAAATACATTTTCCACTATATCTATTCAAATCTGTACCTTTCGGAATTAAGTTGGGGGGTAAGCTGCAGAAATATCAAGCTGAACTGGAGATCGAAGGCTGGACAGAAATTAGTCAGGTTGAGAGGGAGAAAGAGACTGTAGGTGGGGAGTCACACAAGTGATCAGAAATGACCTCATCAGTGATTGGCAAGAGAGTAGCGAGGCCACATAATATAGCAAGTTCAAGGAACTGCCCACATGTATGGGGTGGGAAGTTCATCTAAAGAGAGGGATGAACAGAAGATAGGAGTGTAATACATTTCAGCAGAGAGAACACGATGAATTTACATTGACATATGTAATACAGTAATAGGATTTCCCCAAGAAATCTTTTAGTTAACTAGATATTTCAACATTGGAAGTCCTTACAAAGCCATTTTCAATGGAGTTGATCAATTTAATAATTTTAAAGAGAAATTTTATGTATTGTTATAAAAACAAAAATATACGTTTCAATGTCTCATAAAATAACTATGCCCAGAATTTAACAATATTTCTAACAAGTTAAATGCATACCAAGTCATTATTACAATGAATTTTATATTCTAGATCAAGGAAAAATGTGGAATACTTGACAAGAATTCTCATGGAATGAAGGCATGCAGCAACATTGAATAAATCTATATAGTTAAGTTGACTCCAGACCATTACCAGAAGCGGGCTGCCAGTAAACGTCATACTAATTCCTGAAGAATGCTTCCTCAACATAACCATTCTATTTATTCAATGGTACATCTTTGACCTATTCACAGGAGATCCCAAGCTTCACCTTGCTCAGCAGAGGTCATCAGCTGTCAGCAACAAACTCTAAATTTAGGGCACATCAATTATATTTCGATCTTTGGCACAATGCCCCTAACTTTCTATTTCAGTGCAGAAAGTGGGGGCATTAACAGAAGTAAATTGACATAAGTCTACTGGATGTAAAAAAAAATGCATTTTTGGAACATAACGAAATTTTGAAAAAAAGATGGGCACCCTGACAAGAAAACTACAAACTCCGGCAACTCTAGTTGTGCCTTAATTAATGCATAGCACAAGCAGACATCTATACTTCTAAAACACAAACCATGCATTTAACCAAAGTATATGGGGACCTGACAACGTGCAACGTTCCTTTTGTATTAAGAACTGACCACACAATTTCACAAGGAGAGCTCATTTGAATTTTCAATAACTGTGCAGCCTGTTTGTTTACAAAAGATTAACATTCATATATCAAATTCATTTCTTTGTTACAAGCAATGAAGCTGTGCATGACTCAACTATTAACATTAAATTAACAGCAGTCATTCTTTTGTGCAAGATGTTGATTTGCATGTGGTTTTCACACAAAACCATTCACATTTAACCAAGAACAGTCTGTTCCTTTTCTACATGTAGAAATTAGGTAAGTGACAAAAAACTGTTCATCCAAATGTTGCATGAAAAAGCTTCTCTTGGTAATGAAATATATAGAATATTATATAGAATAAATGAAAAATATTCATAGTTTTTCAAGACAACTTCATTTTTTGTCACACCTAATTTGCTCTATTCATTTTAGGAGAATTACAACTGCCTTGAATGCCCAAAATAGCCATACATAAAAAGGGAAAAGGACAAGCTGTGTTTGTTTAAGTGTGAATCATTTGAGAAAATATGATGTAAAATAAATGCATGTACAATAAAGATCAGATTAAAGCTCTGGAACACTTTCCCAATCCAGATACAAATGGTGCTGGAAATTTAAATGGAAGGAAAACTTTCCAGGAATATCCAGGGGGAGGTGATGGGCTAGTGGAATTATTGCCTCCCTATTAATCCAGAAATACAGATAATGTTCTGAGGACGTGGCATCCCACCATGGCAGCTGGTTGAATTTGAATTTAATTTAAAAAATCTGGAATTAAGAGTATATTGATGACTATGAAACCATTGTCGATTGTTGTAAAAACCCATCTGGTTCACTAATCTCCTTTATGGAAGGAAAACTGCCATCTTTATCTGGTCTGATCTATGTGTGATTCCAGCAACGTGTTTAACTCTCAACTGCCCTGTGAAATGGCCTAGCAAGTCACTCAGTAGTAACAATCATTATAAAGTCTCAAAGAGACGATTCTGAAAGGCCCACCTGGCATCAACCTAGGTACCTGAAAAGAAACAGCAAAACAAACAGGCTTGTCGACCCTGCAAAGTCCTCCTTATTAACATCTGGGGGCTAGTGTCAAAACTGGGGGAGCTGTCTCACAAACTAGTCAAGCAACAGCCTGACAGTTACTCTCACGGAATCATACCTTATAGGTAGCACCCCAGATACCATTATTACCATCCCTGGATATGCCCTGTCTGACCAGTAGAGCAGATGCAGCAGAGGTGGTTAGTCCTGAAGGAGCATGTTGTATCCTGTTTTGAGACCTGACCCATAGCTGGTAATCATGTGTTTTCATAGCTTCAGTCACAGAGGTTTTGATGAAGTTGGAAAGCATTTGAAAGCTCTCTGAATGTAGCTTGCCCTGTTTTATCCTGTGACCCTGAGGGTGACATCTAACTCATCATTAAAACAGTTAACAATGCTACTGAGGCTTTGGTTTCACAAAGTTCTGTGGATGGCAATCATTTAGAGTCATAATCTGTAGTTCATCACTAATTCTGAACTTTATCCCTTGTCATTAAACTTTTTTTTGATTTTGTGGTAATTATCGTGTTGACAGGGGTGAACTAGTGTATGGGTGCTGATGCAAATTTTGCCTGTTATCCTTTGAAAACCAGAGGTGTTCGTTTGTTCATAATAGAATGTATCTCTCCAAGATCAGATTTGATCCTATTATATTGTTATGACAGAGGTGCAAAGTGACATGAGGGGCCACCTGCATTGCTTCTAGACGTGTGTCAAAATTGAATTCTAGTAGTTTAATATCCTTCAAGTGTTTGAGAGTGTTGAGGAGTACACTGGTTAGGTTTATGACACTAGGAATGTGTAATATTTATCCATTTTTTTCTTATCCTTGGGGGTGTGTACTTATACTCTTATCGTGGCTAATATGAGTACTGCCACTGTGGGGAGCTGAGTAGAGATTGTGAGCATGGCGCAAGTCCTTACAACTAGTGAAGAAAACCCCTTTAAAACTATTGGTGTTGTGTATTTTGGGGTCAAAAAAATCTAGATTCCTGTGAAGGCACAGTAGTCCACATCCTGGAAAAGACATTGTTTTGTATCAGTGGTGCCCTGATATAGCTGGAAATAGCGGCAGTGTGCTTTGATGTGCGGATCTTTGGTTGATCAGTTTTTCAATAATTGTAATATCCTAAATTCTCCATAGCGGACTTTGAAAATCCTGGAATGTGTACACGTGACTCTGTCTGTACACATAACTCTATCTGTCGTATCCGGTAATATAAGTGAGGATGTGCACCGTTAGGCTTTATTTTGTTACCCTATTTACCTCACTCTCTGAAACATCCTTTCATTGTTGCAGGGTCGACTGGTCTGTTTGTTTTGCCGTTTCTTTTCAGGTGCCTAGGTTGATGCCAGGTGGTCCATCCAGAATCGTTTCTTTTGAGACTTTATAACATGGGCTAATCTTCTACCTCAGACGCTATTCTCATATTCCCTGATATCTTTAATATGTAGAAATCTTGATCTTGAAAATACTTAATGACAGAGTCTCAATGGCCTTCTGAGGTAGAGAATTCCAAACAATTCACCACCTTCAGTGAATAAATTCCTTCTCATCCAGGATAGAAGTATCAGTTCTTAAACTGGAATTATGTCAGAGCAGAATAAGGCTAAGAAAAGTAATCCCTTGAATGTTGACGAAAACAAAATATCATGATGCCGGAAATCCGGAAGAAGCACAGAAATAAAATTAAGAAGAATTCTTAATAAAATTAAGAATTCATAATTAAGAAAATTATGATTGGTTAACAGTGGGGGTGCTTTTCTTGAACTGAAATGGGCAACTTTACTTTGAGCCATTGTTGGATTTTCCTTTCCAAAAGGAGCGTATTCGAGTTGCAGTCCTTTTACGTGTTAGCTGCCTGAAAATGCAGCTAAGTGAAAACCCACTTATCAGAACTAATTGAGTGCTAACTGTTTTACGGAAAGTCATCTGTCAAGCCAAGACTACTTTGATCAATGCTCCCTTTAAGCAGCATAGCAAGGTTAAAGTCCTTGTACAAGGCCTACACAAGTTGGCAATTTCAACCTCAAGCATCCCCACATTAGGAAGGAGATAAAATGAACTAGCTCCAGCCATCCATGACCATATCTCACTGAATTAACAGCACAGGAACAGATACTCGAGGTCAACAGATCTACATTAGTGTTTCTACTCCAAATGAGCGTCCACCACTGATCTTACCCTATCAATGTATCCTTCCATTTCTTTTTCTCATATTTGTTCGTCTGGCTTTCTCCTTATGTTATTCATCTCAGTTGTGTTACTGAGCTTTGATTTCTCATTGCTCTTTCTTTGGGAAATAATTCTCTTAAATCCCCTATTGAATTTATTAATGACTATTTTATTTATAGCTCACTTGTGGGCTCAGTTATAAGTGAAAACATCTTTGTGTTTACCTTATGAAATCCTTTCATAAGTTTGAAAACCGCTATCAGTTCACACTTCTTTCTCCAGAGAAAAGATAACGGTCTTCAATCTTTCCTGATAGTTCTGGATATATTGCTAATAATTTTTTTGTGCAATTTCCAGTGCTTCTATGTCCTATCATACTCAAACTGAAGCATTCACAATACTCCAATTGTGTTCTAACCAATTTCTATGCAACTATTTTGCCACTACGTTGATACATTATGAATGGCATTTGGGTTGTGTTCCCTAAAGAATATATAGCATTCCCAGATCAGAGTCGACATCTTCAGGGGGGGGAATGGAGAAAAGAGGTAAAGAGAAAAAGCAAAAAGAAAAAGGCGAGAAATGTTGATCTTGGAGTGAAAATCTGCAAGAACAATGTGGGGATTAACAGTTAAATTAATGTTGGTACATTGCTTAGACTAACATGTGTTCCTTTGAATATTGAAGATTAAATGGGAATCAAAAATGTTTAGGAAGGATGGAATAGTGTAGAAACTATTTACTCTGTTATGGAGGTAAGGAGGTCCAGAATAAAGCAGAAACTTTCCAGGATAATGTTAAGAATAGTGGCAATCTGGAACTCAGTCGCAAAATGAGGTTGAAGGTAGTGGTCAATTGAAAATATCAAAGAGGTATGGATCTAAGGCAGACAGGTAGAATTAAGAAACAGATCAGACTCCCCTGATCAAATTCCAGAACATGACTGAAGAGCTGAATGGCCTCCACCTGTTCTTTAACCAACTAGGTTCAATTTTAATAAGCAATAATGCTGGTTGAGTAGTGAACATTCCTGCCTCTGAGCTGAAGACCCAGGGTTCAAGTCCCACCTTCGACTTCTTGGCTACAAGAGAACCCAGTTGCTGGCAGAGGCAAGTCAGCATGCGTGCACTCATCTCCAGTCTGAATAAGTGGGGAGGACTGAAGGCAGAAAGGCCTGGCTGTAAACCAGATGGTTGATGATGAAGTCTTCAATCTACATTGTGGTTAATCTGCAAGTTAAAAGAGAGTGGCACAGTGGTTAGCTCTGCGGCCTCTACGGACCTGTATTTGATTTCCAGCTTGGGTCACTGTCTGTATGGAGTTTTCATGTTCTCTCCGTAACTGTGTGGGTTTCCTCCAGGTGCTCTTGCTCCCTCCCACATTCCAAAGATGTGCAAGGTAGGTTAATTGGCCTTGCTAAATTGCCTCTTAGCGTCAGGGGAATTAGCAGAATAAATACATGGTGTTACGGGCATAGAGCCAGGGTGAGACTGTTATCGGTGCAGGCTCAATGGGCCAAATGGCCTGTTTCTGCACTGTAGGAATTCTATGCTCTCACAACATCAGGGACCTGGGTTCAATTCCAGCCTTGGGTGACTCTGCAAACTTCACATAAATGTTCTCTCTGCCTGTGTGTGTTTCGTCGGGTGCTCTGGTTTCCTCCCACAAACTTGTGCAGGTTGGTTGGATTGGCCATGGTAAATGCGTACGGTTATAGCGACAGGGCAACAGGTGGGCCTCGGTAAGATGCTGTTGTTTCAGGGTCAATGCAGACTTGATGGGCTGAAATAGTCTCCCACTGTACTGGCAGGTATCAATTAAAGCTATTTCTATGAAATCACATGTAATACTTAGTAGACCTGGCAGCCTCTGCATAGAAGAGCAGACTTAAATGGTTATGTTCTATCACCTTGGAGCTACTTAAGCTACTGAGATTGGTGATATGGGTCAAAGTAAGGTGACTGAAGAAATTGCCTTATTCCACTACCCTCAACTATCTCTGTGGCATAGTTCCTTTTCTTCCTAATCTTTGAAAAATAGAGTATAATTCTGTGCTTTAAAGTAACAAAAGTTGAAAAGAATTGAACCTAGAAATAAATAGATACCTTTTCTGATCAGCATTTTGTATCACTGTTCCATTTAACATTGGTAAATTCTTTGTGGAGCTTTGAGGGGGCTAGGGAAGGACTAAGAGATAGCTTTTTCAAAGAACTGGTATAGGCTAGGTAGACCAAATGGCCACATTCTGTGTTGTGTTATTCTATGTATGCGATTTTGTCCCCTTCTCAGAGTCGTCACATGACAGTCAGGTCAAACTTGCCATCTCTTTAAAATGACTGCCTTTTTCATAACCTGGTCACATTGTATTAACAAATCGGAAATGTGAGCAAATACAAAGAACTTTGATTTATTCAGCATTTTTCATGACATCTAAAGCACATTGCAGCCAAATACTTATTTTAAAAACATAGTTGCTGTTGTTTGCAGGAATTACAGCAGCCTGTTTGCACATAGCATTATTTTGAAAAACAGCAAAGGAATTCTCTCTGTTACTTGGCCAAAATTTATATCCCCAGTGAGCGTTGGAGATGGGAGAACTCCTTTGCTCTTCTTTGAAATAATGCTTGGGATCTTTCACATCCACCTGAAAGCAGTGGTGGGGCCTTTCTTTAACAACTCATCCACATTAACACTTGTTATTGTCCTTGTCCAAATTATTGGATTTGAGGAAGAATACAAAACAAACCTTTGTGACACCTGCTTGATTATCATCAGTTTCTTGTGCTATATCAGTTTACCATCAAGTGGCACATTTTCTTATTCTATAGCAATACCTTAACAACTTTGAAATTGCTATACAACTAGATAAAAGTTTTTGTAATACAACAGCACTGTGAGTGTACCTACACCATATGGACTGCAGTAGTTCAAGAAAGCATTTACCACCACCTTCTCAAGGACAATCAGGGATGGGAAATATATACTGGTCTCGCTAGCAACTCCCATCTCTTGTGAAAGAATAAAAATAGGTTATGTTTTATTTAGTGTGCAAACACAGATATTCCCTAAAGATATTAACATTTTCTATGTTTTAAAATCTTTCTCCCATCTGATGGTGTGCTGGCAGGCTTTGTCTACATCATTCCACAAACAATATTTGGCGATATGACAGCAAGACTAAGAAATATCTTCAAATAAGCCATTACTGTGGGGAGAATCAGCTAATTCCCCCAACTGGAGCAACTTTCTTATCTCTGGGATAGTTTTTCTATATTGGCCCTTCTTACTATTTCACATCACTAGGTATTGGTAAATCAATGTACATCTGTTAATTCCCTGTATTTTCTCAATCCAGGTATAAAAATAGCAATTTACGTACAAACATTTCTTGACGTACAACTATTATTTAAAACTATTTGAGTCAAAGTTTCTAATTACTGTTGTGCATCAACAAGCAACGTTTTAGTACTGTATTGAGTGCCCTTGACATATTAAACTAAGGATTATATTACAAACCAATCATATTGAAGGGACAGTAAAAACATTTTTCTTTCATAATGCTCCACTAAAAAAGTCTTGGAACTGAAGTCAAACAAGAATGGCTTATTTGTAATGCAAGATTAATAAATTGGTTAAATGACAAATAAAACTCCCTTTATCAATATGTGCCTAATCCATTTTCATAATACTTTCTCCTTCCCCTCATCAATATTCCTGTTCCATTTTTCATTGTGGTGATAGTCTTGGCAGTTGTGATGTGATGAATATCCACTTGGGCCTGGATTCAGGTTATCAAAGAGCCTTAAACAATAAAATCATAAAATCTGACTTCCAACATACTTGTTAAAACTTTAGTAATATTGTGCAGTTTATTTAACCTTTGAAAAGTATTTGGTTAATTAAAATAATAGGTGCAAAATGCATTGGCTAACAGTTTATGGCTTAATCAAATGAGTAGCTAATACAAAGCTGCTTATTGGTTGGCTGTCCTTCTCTTACCTCCAGCCTCCAACTTTTTTCACGTCTCTTTTGTTACCTCTATGATTAATGATATTAGACAAGATAAATAAGAAGAATACTTTTGAAACTGCATAGTCATACTCTTATATATAAAGAAAATTGTAAAATAAAAAAATGCCAAATTCAACACTTTTGTCTGCAAATGCTTAATACATTGTAATTTGTAAATCTCGTCTTTATCAATATTCCTATCTCTCACAATTCATATTTTAAACACAATCCTGGTATCTGAAGATTATACCTAATTCCTTGAAGTACTGTTAAATTTTGTACCATTAATAACAGCAATATTGGAAATGCTCAGCAGGTGTTCACTGATGGATTGAGCAGAGGATACAAACTCCTGCTTATTATGGCCCTTTTATAACAAAGTAGATTGGTCTAAAGCTGGGACCATAATGTGCCTATACATACCAAAAGTATCACAATGTGCCTCCAACACATTACTGATGCATCTGTTACTCCTTTTTCTATATCTATTTCCCAATTCTATGTTATGTTTCAGCATTCAACATTTCTACAATTTCAAATTTGAGGCATCCTAACTGATCTGCCAATCTTTGGTCTGAACATTGCAAGAGAAATTTATGAGCTATTAGACCTTATAATGCTTGCTACTTTTCCACCATGTTAGTCCATATCCCTTTTAACAGATGTTGCTTTGCACGCAACTATTTATATCTCAATTATAATCCTTTCCTTCTACCTTCATCTATATAGATAGGATGGCACAATGGTTAGCACTGCTGCCTCACAGCACCAGGGACCCAGATTTGATACCTGGCTTGGGTCACTGACTGTGCAGAGTCTGCATATTCTCGCCATGTCTGTGTGGGTTCCTTCTACAGTTCAAAAGATGTGCTGGTTAAGTGTATTGGCAATGTTAAATTCTCACAATGTACCTGAACATGCACCAAAGTGTGGCAGCTAGGGAATCTTCACAGTAATTTCATTGCAGTGTTAATAAAAGTCTACATGTGACAATAGTAAATAAACTTAAACTATATGAAGGTATTGTCTTAACCATATATACAACCAATAATAATGGACTTTTAACAAATACCGTAACTCTGAAATCTAGTTTTAAAAGGTGTATGTGAGCTTTGGTCAAAACCATAGTGGGAAAAACTCAATAGCATATTGAGAAAAAGTAGAACAAGATAGGTTTTATTCAAATTGAACAAGTATAGAACTTAATCAGAGAGACTTTGGAAGAACTTGCAGAGTGAGGTACTAGATAATGGAACCACTAGAAAGATTCAACTGCTACTTAAAATAAACAGGTGATTCCGCTCCTCATTTGGTCTGATAAGGTATATCCAGTTAGACAGGATGACGCCCTTAGTCATCCTGTCTGCTGGTGGCAGAAGTGAACATTGAGCCTGCCAGATGTGCGTAAGCAGGTTACTAAGCAATGGAGGAAAGACTTTTGGGTGCAATTAGCCAATTAATTCCTAATTATGCTAGGAAGTAGAATGCTGTTGGCCAATGTAGATAATGTATGTTACGTAATTGGACTATGCCAGTTTGTATGACAGATTGGGCAGGGAATATGAATCTTTGAAAATAGTTTCTCAGATGTCTTCATGTGATATAATTTTAGACAGAAATTGGAATTCAATGTCTTTTACTGTATATTGTCTCTCCCAAGTTTTGTATTAACTAATGTCGCCTCATGCAGGACTTCCAAAGGAAAGCCCTCAGAAAATTCTCCTAACAGTGGGGGAGTCCAGAACTAGCAGTTATAGTTTGAGGATAAGGGCTAAACCTTTTAGAACTGAAGAAAAGTGAGGAGAAATTTCTTAACTCAGTGGATGGTAAATGTGTGGAATTCACTACCACAGAAAGTAGTTAAGGCCAAAACATTGTCTGATTTCAAGAAAAAATTAAATATAAATCTTGGGCTAAAGGGTTATAGGGAAGGGGCAGAAATCAGGATACTGAATATGATGATTAGCCATGATCAAAATGCAGGTTCGAAGGTCAAATGGCCTACTCCAGCTTCTAATTTCTATGTTGCTATGTAAGTCAGGAAAGGGAATCAGTCAACATTTCAGGTTGAGAGTTACCAGATTAAAACCTATCATAAAAACTAAAAGGTTGATTACAAGGAAGACAGATTATAAACACAAGAAAGCAGTGGTCAGGTCTCATTTGAAATTCAAGATATTTAGATGTGACATGTATACAGGGGTGACATGTAGACAATGCTCAAAGTAGGCATCACACCTACCCTGTGCATGATTGCAAAATCAAGCCCTATAGAGTCTGGCTGCTCTGGATCACTAAAGGATCTCTTGGGTTTGCAAAATCCTTCAATATATTCTGAGGGTAAGATTTTTGGAAATGTGGCCATCACTGATACACAAACAAAATAGCAACATCTGCTGCTTTGTGTGCAAGTAGGAGGTGTTTTTTTAGGGCTGTTTTTATTGCACATACCATTTCTCATTAAGATTTTCTTTTCACCCACTAGCATTAAGAACGTATTCATGGATCCCAAGCTAAAAGACAACAAGGAGAATTCAACAAAAACTGTAAAAAGGCTGCTCCCACCAAACCGATCCATAAAAACATCATCATGCTCATGTACCATATATGCAAACCTATTGCTCTATTATTAAAATTTGCCCCAAAGTTCAAAACATTCATTGAGTGCATGCCAGTTACAAATTAAAGTTGCCTCTTACCTTCCCGCTGTATTTGGTTGATGATTATGACTGACTTTCAACTAGTTTTATCTAACGTTTGTTTTAGTGTATACTCACTACTCTAATGGAAGGAGAATGCGAGGTGGCTGACTCTCAAAGGGTAGCTCCTGGAATTCTGGTGGCTTCATTTTCCCTCCAGATAGGCTTAAGAGGTAGCAATGATGGTACCATTTCCGAGACTGTTCCGGCTGCTCAGACATCTGTTTATGGATGGTTATTGCATCCTTAACAGACTCCATAATTGGTGTTCAGAAAGCAGCAATCATTTGTATTCAGAACCCAGTTGGCTCTGAGCCTACAACTCTGTATCTGAGTTGCAGCATGCCCTTCATGCAGCATGTTCCTGCCCCTCTGACTTACTTTCACTCAGCATGTTTGATTTTCCCAAAATAACCTGATCCAACTTGCTTGACTCATTCCATGCCCACTGGAAAGGATAATATCAGTGAAGTTAGTGACCCTTCCTCGAAGTTCAAATCTAAATCTAAATCCTCTGATATTAATAATGTCAGGAGCCGTTGGAGGAGATTGAGTGATTTTATGTCCTGCAAGACACAATATCACTGTGTAACTAAAGCTGTCAATAATGGTAATAATGGTACAACAATAGGCACACTGGAAACCATGGAAGAACAGGGATATCCATTGCTTGCTGAAATTCAGTTCTGAGGCTTTCAAGTCAGGCGACACTGACCTATACAAGAAAGCCAGTTATGATCTAAGGAGCTCCATCAAAGATGCCAAAAGACAGTACTGGACCAAGCTAGAGTCCCAGGCTAGCCACACTGACCCCCACCCGATTATGGGAAAGTCTGCAAGGCATAACAGCTATAAAATAAAGGCATGTAAAATTGCTGGCTCCAACACACCCCTCTCCGATGAGTTCAATGCATTTTACACTCATTTTGAAAGTCAGCGATAGTACACCCTCCATCCTGGAAGCTCTGGATGAACCTATACCTGGGGTCACCACCGCAGATGTCAGAGCAGCTTTCTCGAAGATTAACCCACGGAAAGCGACGAGCCTGGATGGAGCACTGAGACATACACTCAAATCCTGCACAAATCAGCTGGCAGGGGTATTCACAAACATCTATCTCTCTTTACAATAATTTGAGGTCCTCATCTGCTTCAAGAAGACGACCATGATCCCAGTATCTAAGAAAAACCCAGCAGCGTGCCTTAATGACTATTAGCCGGTGGCTCTGACATCCATCATTATGAAGTGCTTTAAAAAGCTGGTCATAGCATGAATCTATTCCAGTCTCCTGGACTACTACATCCACCACAGTTTGCCTAGTGCTGCAATAGGTACAAAACAGACACCATCTCTCCAGTCCTGCGGTCAACCCTGGAACACCTAGACAACAAGGAGACCTATATCAAACTCAGCCTTTAGTACTATTATTCTCATGAAATTCATTTCCAAACTCTGTGGCCTGGGCCTTGGCACGTCACTGTACAACTGGATCCTGAACTTCCTAAGTCACAGACTACAATCAAGAAGGATAGCCAACAACACCTCCTTCACAATCATCCTCAACACCAGTGCCCCACAAGGCTGTGTTCTCAGCCCCTGACTATACTCCTTACATCGATGATAAATTCCCCTCCAATTCAATTTTCAAGTTTGCTGACAATGCCACTGTAGTGGATGGATCTCAAACAATGATGAAACAGTACAGGAATGAGACAGAGAATCTGGTGCAACAATAACCTCTCACTCAACATCAACAAAACGAAGGAGGTTGTCATTGACTTCAGGATGAATAAAGGAGAACATGCCCCTGTCTATGTCAACAGGGACAAGGTAGAAAGGGTTGAAAGCTTTACATTTTTAGGTGTCCAGATCATCAATAACCTGTCCTGGTTCCTCCCACATACCTTCATTACAGTTAAGAAAGCCCACTGACGCCTCTACTTTCTCGGAAGACCAAGGAAATTTGGCATGTCAGCTACAACTCTCACCAATTTTTACAGATGCACCAGAGAAAGCATTTTTTCTGGTTGTTTCACAGCTTGGTATGACTCCTGCTGTACCCAAGACCACAAGGAACTACAAAACTATGTGAATGCAGCCCAATCCATTTCACAAACTAGCCTCCCATCCACTGACTCTGTCTACACTTCCTGCTGCCTTGGCAAAGCAGCCAGCATAATTAAGCGCCCCATGCATCCTGGATATTTTCTCTTCCACCTTCTTCCATTGGGAAAAAGATACACTAGTCTGAAGGTCACGTACCAACTGACTCAAACAGCTTCTTCCCTACTGCTGTCAGACTTTTGAAAGAACCTACCTTGCGTTGTTGATCTTTCTCTACACTCTAGCTATGACCGTAACACTACATTCTGCACTCTCTCGTTTCCTTCTCTATGAATGACATGCTTAGTTTGTATAGCACACAAGGAACAATACTTTTCACTATGTTAATACATGAGACAATAATAAATCAAAATTACTTATTCAAATCGGATGATCAACTGACCATATATAGGTGTCTTGTCAAAATATAATCGGAGTACATTCTAAATTTAAAAATAAAGGATGAGGAGAGAGACACAATAAACATCAATGGCAGGAGGTGCATGAGGCTTTTTCAGATGACTTAATCCAAATTTCCCTACCAATTCCATACCCAATATCATGTATAATTTCAGTGAAGTTAGACATTTTTGACTATTTCTTTGCCTCTCCATTCTATGCTTTTGCCTTTTCCTACAATCAAAATTATTGAGGTAGCAAAGTCAAAAATCACTCAGACATGACAATACAAGTAACCATCCTATCTTCCAAAACATGCAAAGTGAAAGATGCTTGATGGACCAAATGGTCTACTTGTGCTTCTATAACAATATTAGGATTACACACTAATAGTTATTTTACATTGGAGATGCTTCCTCCAAAAACATACACAATCATTTCCTACTGTAAATAAATATATCGGGATCTTAAATCCAATAACATTATTGAAAGCCAGATAAAACAAGGATTTAATAAAACAAACTTAATATATGATTAAGAACTGTTGGAAAATACTGCATCATAGCAACCTTTCTTCCACCATATACACTATTCAGCTTATATAATTCACAGTAAGGCATAAATTCTAACACAATTTATTTGCAGAAGGCATTTGATAAGGTGCCTCACAAAGGGTTGCTGCAAAAGGTTAGGGTGCATGGAATTGGGCGTAAAGTGTTAGCGTGGATTGAGGATTGGCTGTCTAACAGGAAGCAGAGAGTTGGAATCAACGGTGCTTTTCTGGTTGGCAGTTGGTGACTAGCGGAGTGCCACAGGGATTGGTGCTGGGGCCTCAACTGTTTACCATTTACGTGGACAATCTGGAGGAGGGGGCTGAGTGCAGGATAACAAAATTTGTTGATGACATTAAGATGAGTGGAAAAGTGAATCGCATGGAAGGTGCGGAAAGTCTGCAGATCTGAATAGGTTGAGTGAGTGGCAAATGGAGAATAACATTAGCAAATATGAGGTTATCCACTTTGGTAGAAATAATAGTAGGAGGGATTACTATTTAAAGAAGAAAAGCTGCAGCATGCTACAGTGCAGAGGGATCTGGGGGTCCTTGTGCACGAATCGCAAAAACTCAGTCTGCAGGTGCAGCAGATGATCAAGAAGACGAATGAATGTTGGCCTTTATAGCTAGGGGGATTGAATATAAAAGCAGGGAGGTCTTGCTGCAACTGTACAGGGCACTGGTGAAGCCGCAATTGGAGTACTGCGTGCAGTTTTGGCACCACATTTCTGAAAGGATATACCTGCCTTGGAGGGAATACAGAGAAGGTTCACAGGCTGATACCAGAGATGAGGGAGTTAGCCTATGAAGAGGGATTGAATAGACTGGGACTGTACTCGTTAGAGTTTAGAAGGCTGAGGGGGGATCTTATAGAGACAAGATAATGAAGGAGCTAGATAGGGTAGAAGTAGAGAGATTCTTCCAGCTTAGAAAGTATAGCAGAACTAGAAGGCACAGCCTCAAAATAAGGGGGGTGGGGAGAGTCACTTTATAACAGAGTTGAGGAGGAACTTCTTCACTCAAAGGGTGGTGAATCTCTGGAATTCTCTGCCCATTGAAGTGGTGGAGGCTACCTCGCTGAATATATTTAAGTTAAGGGTAGATAGATTTCTGATAGACCAGGGAATTAAGGGTTATGAGAAAGTGGGAAAGTGGAACTGATCCACGTCAGATCAGCTATGACCTTACCAAATGGCAGGGCAGGCTCGAAGGGCTGGATGGCCTACTCCTGTTCCTATTTCTTATGTTATGTTCTGACTGCTGCATAATACAGACTCAAAATCTTAACTTTCTCCTCCACAGATGCTGCTAAACCTGCTGAGTTTTTACAGCATTTTCTATTTCATTTCAAACTTCTAGTATTACAGCATTTTACTTTAACATTAAAATTTATTTCTCTAAATCACTTTCCTCCTTTTGAGGCGGTACCCTTAGCCTCTTATTTCACACCTATGACTGTGAAACCAAATTCCCTGCCAACTAGATTTTTAAGTTTGCTGATGACACCATTGTTGTGGGTTGGATCAAAAATAGTGATGAGGGACTACAGGAATGAGATAGAGAATCTGGTGAACTGGTGCAACAACAATAATCTCTCCCTTAATGTCAACAAAACAAAGATAGTCATCTACATCAGGAAGCATAGTGGAGGACATGCCCCTGTCCACATCAATGGGGACAAAGTGGAAATGGTTGAGAGTTTCATATTTGTGGGTGTTCAAATCGCCAACAATCTGTCCTGGTCCTTCCACACCAACATTATCGTTAAGAAAGCCCACCAATATCTCTACTTTCTCAGGAGCTTAAGGAAATTTGACACGTTTACTACAACTCTCATCAACTTTTATAAACGCGCCATAGAAAACATTCTTTCTGGTTGTATCATAGCTTGGTATGACTCCTGCTCTGTCCAAGACTGCAAGAAACTACAAAGGGTCACGAACGAAGGCCAGTCCATCATGCAAAGCAGCCTCTCATCCAGTGACTCCGTCTACACTTCCTGCTGCCTTGGAAAAATAAGCAGCATAATCAAGGGCCCCTCACACCCCAGATATACTCTTTTCCACCTTCTTCCTTCAGGAAAGAGGTACAAAAGTCTGAGGTTATGTAGCAACTGACACAAGAACAGCTTCTTCCCTGCTGCTATCTGACTTTTGACTGGTCCTACTTCGGATTAAGTTGATCTTTCTCAATATCTTACTAGCATTATATTCTGCAACTTCTCCTTTCCTGCTCTATGAACAATATGCTTTGCCTGTATAGCACACAAGAAACAATACTTTTCGCTGTATACTAATACGTGTGACAATAAATCAAATCCTTAAAATCCAACTCTGATCAAACTTTTGGTAAACTGTCTCATTTAATCCCCAGCCAAGGAAGGGACTAATTATGTCCGCATGCACTTGAGGACATTTTACTGGTAGAGGCGTTATATAAATTCTAATTAAAGTTGTTCTTGATATAACTCATTTTTCTCTATTTGTTAATTTCCAACTTACAGTTTTTATGAAAATACAACTAACTGAGTTTCATATGGCTATCCGTTAATTACTAGGCTGGAAGCACCAAAACTCTTATAAGAGGGGCTTATAAGAGTGATAGAGTCATACTTTGTCAGCTTCCGCCTACAGTGGAAGAACTCTCTTAAGTCAACTCTGACCGAACTACTCACTTGACTAGTACTGTCCCGCCAATTACAGTCCCCGCGATTGACAGCGGCAATATATACTTGTTCATTGCTCTTCTTCTGATCATTAAAGACTGGCACCACAACCCCGATTTAAATCCCTATCAGATAATTAAATTTAACTGGTTTAGGAATCATTGCTGGAAATCAACCAGAGTTCCGTGAAGGCAGCGCATAATGAAGTTGGCTGAGTGGATCTCTGCGCAGGCGCAGAGAGAGATGTGGTCAGATGGGGTCATTTCCCAGACTGCAACATGACTCCTATCTTTCTACCTCTTGCTCTACTCCAGCATATGTCACCACATACAGACTTAAAATAATACATTCAAATTTATTTACTTGGAAGTAAACCTTTCTGAAAGTGTTGCACTTACGCACTGTGATTAAAATGGTTAAGGAGGAGGCCATTCGGTCCAGCATGTTCATGCTAGCTCTTTACAAAAGCAACTCAGCTGCTCCTACAACATTCCTTTCCCTTTGGCATTTTCCCCTCTTCTGATAATTACTAATTCCATTTTGATAGCTATAATTGACTCTTCCAGCACTCTCTCACATGGTACATTTAAAATCCTAACTACACGCAGTTTGAAAAAGCTTTTCCTAATGCCAGCTTTAGTTCTTTTGCTGTTCACTTTCAATTTGTCTGTTCTGATTCTTAACCTTTCTGCCAAAAGGAACCATGGCTATAGCTAGAGACCTCATGATTTTGCAGTCAAATCTCCTGAGAAATGTTCTCAGCAACCAGACCTTGCTGTTCTGCTTTAATCTGATTCACGTAACTAGTCAAGAATGTACAATGGAGAACCCTGGACTACCACGACATACTGCAAATAACTGAAGACGGTCACAGATTAAAAAAAGGAACATTATCTAGAAATAGCAGACATTAGCTGAGCGTCCAGTGCAGACACTCTTCATAAGCTAGTTTTGCTCATGTGAACTTTTCAGTAGAATAATGCTTCCTTGTGTGAGCAGATAGCAGCAAGACCTAATGCTTGGACTCTTAACAGATCATCAATGTGAATAATCTCAAATCAATTCATTACAATGGCTCTCAGTCCTGACTTATTATCCCCACGTGACCCGTGCTGGAAAGCAAAAAGGCTGAAAGAGTTTGACTGCATTGAAATCGGCCCAGAAATGGGTTAATCTATGAAGACCTTTAGATCCTATCAAATACGTACCCCAAATCATACAATCCTTTCTGGAATTCTGCAAATGCTTTCAGCGATGCAGATTTTGATAAAAAGGACAAACAGCATAATCTCAGGGCTGTTATCAATATTGCCAAACAAGGTCTAGTAAGTGATTGAATAGCACAGCAGCCAGATATAACCTTCTTAGTCAACAGTGGTCGACACTCAAATGCTCTGCAAACTTCAAACAAAGACATCACATCTCATCCATAAATTGAATTTCAAGGATAATCCAACAGACAACCATAGCCATCTAGATCAGACTGTTCACTAAATTGTGAATAAATATGGCCAAAGAAAATTAGCCACATAATTATATAATTGTTTGACAATGCAAATATGCATGATAGTTAATTGTTTTCCCAATATCTTAAGACAGTGTATTTTGCTGAAGAGAGAGACATGTCAAAGCTTTTCATCTTTCACCAATCAGGACACTTTGTAAGAACACCAGAGTTTGGAGAAAACAGCAATTTATACTTTATGAGAAGAGAATGCTGATTGGTTGGCAAATGGACCCTGACTGGAAAGGTGTTGCCATAGAGAATGCACCAATTGATGCTGAGAGATCACTGCCAAGAACTATTTGAAATTTAATTCAGGAAGCTTGACCCTGGGAAATGAATTAACAAATTATTTTGCAATATGCATACATGTTCTCTCTGTCTGCAAAGAACTGGGCCTTTTATATCAATGTACACAATTCCAGTACACACAAATGCACCACACTGACAATTTTTAACTGGTTGTCAGTGTAATTCTTAGCACACTGAGGATTATTTGACAATGTGATCCAATCATGGAATGACATCTTATATTGGACACTGTGTTTTCAGTTTTACAAGCAGAGGTTGGTTGGGTATGGTCTGTATCTTGCCCATTGCAAACAGCAACTGGGACATGATATTTGATATGGTTTGCCAGTCTTTGAACTATTTGACCTACAGGTGTAGCATCAAACAGGTACTGAAATTTATATACCACATTACTCAATTGTGTGATAGGCAGAACATATTTTTGGCTTGATAACACCACATTGTTAGTGGTGAATACCACTTGTATAACAGTGTGAAACAGCTTTACCTGCTGCTCAAACTTTTGAGATATCTTGCCCTTCCAGGATAATTTGAGGTAAATGAGACAGTTATCAGGGCCAAAAGTGATGGCTTTAGGTCCATTCATGATCTTGTGTGATATACAGCACAAAATGATCAGATCAGGTGGCTATTATCCCTCAGATGCCTTTGATGTGCTCGATTTCAGCATCAAGCTTGCAAAGTGAGCACGTGATTGAACTGACTCAAATGCGACTGAATGTTTTTCTGTTCCTGTGTTCCTTTGTATAACACTGAAGTTGTAATGTAAATACTCTAATTGTGGTAATCGAAAATTTTGTCAATAAAATACCACACTGAGAAAAAAAGGAAAAAAGGAAGTATATTGAACCAAAAATGCCTATAGATTTTACTTCCCCTATAAAATGACTTGTAAATTTCTTCCAACGGATGAACTAACTTTTGAACTGACAATGATGTATTGTTCCCATCAAGCACTGACACAGCAGAAGGAGGCAACAAAAAAGGAAGAAAATCCATTTCTATAGTACCTTTTGTAAATTCAGGATCTTTCAAAATGCATTATAAGCAACTTATTTGAAATCACTGTTGCAATTGAGGCAAACATGATAGCCAATTTGTGCACAGCGAACTCTCAAAACATAAATGATATAAATAATCAGATTACTTGCATTGGTGATATTGGTTGAGAGATTAATGTTGGCCAGAATTTACTAAGCATTTTCAGATTAGCCATGGCGTATATTCCATCCACCAGAACAGATAAGACAGACCTCAATTTAACACGTCAGCCAAATGAGATCTCCAACACAGCTACACTCTCAGTACTGTGTACAAATTTCAAACTAGCTTTTCTATTTAAGTCCTTGAGTGGAACATATAACCTTCTGGTTATGATGAAAGATTGCTATCTTTAATGCACTTAATATAAAAGCTTAGACTAGTGAATCTGATGCCTTGTCATGTCAAAAGGCAAAAAATAAATCCCTTGTAGACACCTCTGCATTACTGACTGAAACTTATTTTAAAACCATCGTCTTTCAGAAACTGCAAGGAACAGAACAATTGGGTTGAATTGTCTTCAACAGACCAGTGGTATACTTTTGCAAAGTGAGAGAATAAAGCAATTATCATGAACACCTCAATTTACATGCCAGCTTTGTGGTGCACCCCAATCATTCCACTTTCTCCCAGTTGGATTCCATCCACCAAAACAGATAAGACAACCCTCAATTTAAAATGTCATCCAAATGAGTTCTCCAACAGAGCTGCACTCTCAGTACAGTGTACAAGTTTCAATCTAGCTTTTACATTCAAGTCCTTGAGTGGAACATGTTACCTCCCGATTATGATGAAAAAGTGCTATCTTTAAGACTTTAATGTACTTAATATAAAAGTTTAGACTAGCGAATCTGCTGCTTTGTCAGGTCAAAAGGCAAAACATTAATCCACTGTAGACATCTCTGCATCACTGACTGAAATTAATTTTAAAATCACCATTTTCAGAAACTGCAACTTCTCTGTCTTTGGCCTGCTACAATATTCTAACAAAGTTCAATGCATCCTTGGGCATAACTCCTTGTGTTTTCACTCAGAGCTCTACAGCCCCCTGATCTTAACAATTATTTCAATAATTTTGAATTATAACCCATGACCCCATTTTGTTTTGTGCTTTTTTTTAACTGGTTCAGGTTTACTTGTTTCTTTCTTAATCCCTTTCCTTTGCAGTCGGAGCACAACTATCCAGCCATTCACATTTTTTCTATTTTTTTTGTTTTTTCATTTTACCCATTACCACTAACTTTGGCATTTGGACCATGACATGTTTTGTCATTTAATCTTCCTGCCCTCCACCCTATCAAAGACCTTTCAGTTTATTCTTCTCCCTTTCCCTTTTCATTTACTCAAAATCTATTATATTTTAAGTTTTGATGATGCAGCACTCCACACAAGTGCTTCTGACATGTATTCCTTTTTCATCAAGCAAAGATTTCACATCAATTGATAGATATGGTCCTTCATGTCTATTTAACACTTTTGCTCTCACATTTCCCCTTGTTCTGAGAATAATGATAGGGTGTCCTTTATCCTCACCTTCCAACTGACCAGCTTATATATTAAATGGATCATCCTCCATCATTTGTTTCTGCCATCTCCATCAAAAACCATTTTCCCCAGCTCTCCCTTTCCAGCATTCTCTCCACCACACTCTGGTTCATTACTCAATCACACCTTTCTTTCCTCCAGTGTCATTCCACGCAAGTGTGAATGATACAAATCTGTCCTTTTACTTCCTCCCTTCTCACCATCCAAGGCCCAAGCGCTAATTCCAAGTGTTTTACTTGAATTTCTTTACAATTTAGTATACTCTAAATGCTATTCACAATATAATTTCCTCATATTGGGGAGACCAACCACAGTCTAGGTGACTACTTTGCAAGGAACATCCCCATTCCGTCCGTAAGCATTATCCTGAGCATTTCATTTCAATTCTCCAACTTGCTTCTATTCTGACCATTCTATTTTTGGCCTGCTACAGTTTTCTCTGAAGCTCAATGTTCGCTTGAGGGAAAGAACTTCATCTTTTGACTCTGTAGCATACTACAGACTTCTGAACTTAACACTAAGTTGGACAATTTTAGGCTATAACTTCTGCCTTTTTTTGTTGTTTCACTTTTTTTCATTTATTCCTTCATTTTGCATTCAGACAGCTGCTATATGCAGCCATTCACATCTTAATTGAACACATCTTTGGTCAATTTATGATGCCTATTACCACTCCCTTTAGTTTTTGTACCACAAAACCTTTTATCATTTAATCCTTTCATCTGCACCCTAAAATGTTTTGTTATTCCAACCCCCTCCTTTCATCTCCTCCCACATTTATTTGCTCAAAAATGATTATATTTCCTCCCATATTTACTTACTTAAAAATGATTGCGTTTCTTTTCTTTTTCAGTTCTAACAAAGGGCCATCAACCTGAAATGTTAACTGTTTTTCTCCATGAATGCTGCCTGATCTGCTGTGTATTTCCAGCATTTTCTGTTTTTACATCAATCATTCCATCAGATCATCCACTCAATGATACCACATTCAATAAAAGCTATGCCATCTCTGAATGGCCTCCTTCTATGCTGCAATATTAGTGTGCAGTCTTTGGTCACCTCACTATAAGAAGGATGTGGAAGCATTGGAGAGAGTGTAGGGGAGATTTACTCAGATGCTGCCTGGTTTGGAGGGTAGGTCTTATGAGGAAAGGTTGAGGGAGCTGGGATTTTTTTCTTTAGAGTGGAGGAGGATGAGAGGTGATTTAATAGAGGTTTATAAGGTGATGAGGGGCATAGATTGACTAGATGTGCAAAGGCTATTTCCTCAGGTGGATGTAGCTGTTATAGAGGGCATAACTTTAAGGTTCATGATGGGAGATATAGGAGGGATATCTGAGGTGATTCTTTACTCAGACAGTAGTTGGGTGTGGAATGCACTGCCTGCTATGATAGTGGAGGTAAACACTTTAGGAACTTTCAAGCGATTACTGGATAGGCACATGGAGCACACCATAATGATAGGGAGTGGGGTAGCTCGGCACAACATTGAGGGCCGAAGGGCCTGTACTGTGCTGTACTGTTCTATGTTCTAATATCCAGTGATTCCATTCACCGTACTAGAAAGTGCTGGAAAAACTCAGTAGGTCTGACAACACGGTGGGTTGCACGGTGACATCATGGTCAGCACTGCTGCTTACAGTACCATGAACCTAGGTTCAATTCCTGGCTTAGATAATTCTCTGTGCCAAATCTGCCCATTTTCCCCGTGTGGGCGATATTAGATTCTCCCTAGTGTACCCGAATAAGCGCCGGAGTGTGGTGAGGAGGGGATTTTCACAGTAATTTCATTGCAGCGTTAATGCATGCCTACTTGTGACACTAATAAATGAAGTCAAAAAAAATCTGTGGAGACAATAGAGTCTCTCTCTCTCCACAAATGCTGTCAAACCTGCTGAGTTATTACAGCATTTTTGTTTGTTTCAGATTCAGCACCTGTAGTATTTTGCCTTTATACGCTGAATAGGTACCTCAGCTGCAACTACAACGAAGAACTCGCTTTCCCAGAATGCACGGAAAACGGCAGTGTGTGTGTGTGTGTGTGTATATACACACACAGATCGACCTTTCCTCCTCTTCCCTTTCCGTGTTGGGGGGGGGGGCGAAAAGGAAAATGCGGCCGCCTGCGGGTCGGGCCGCATGCGCATTCGTCTGAAGCTCTTAAGTTTGAAGACAACACACGGATATTTTCATTATTTTCGTTCAGTTAAACGGAGTAATTTCTTTCCCCTTTTTTTTCCTTTTTTTCAGAGCCCGCATTTGGCGCTGTAGTGGGGGGGTGGTGGCTAGTGTTAGGCTTTCAGTATGTAACCGTGGGCGTTCACACTAGTGGAAAGGGAGTTGCACAGAGAGGGAAAATCGGAATGTGTGTGTATGCGAGGTCAGCTGGCGATTTGCTCCCCTCCTCCTTGTCACAGGGCGACCGTTGACTTTTGGTCTCGAGCCGTCTCGAGATCGCGCCGTTCCCCCCCGCTCCGTCCCCTCCCCCCCTCCGTCTCGAGCCTGAGCCGTTGGTTGGCTGGCTGCTGTATCCCAGCGTCTCCCCGCTTGCTCCCGCAGCCGAATGGTGTCCCCGGCGTGCGAGAAGAGCACCAGCGACAACAACGAGAGGGACTGGTGGGGGAGGTGGGGGGAGGGCAAAAACAAAAAAAAAGTGGGGGGGTGGGGTGGGGGGAAGAGGGGAACGATCACTTGGAAACTTTCAGGGAGGAGGTTAGGGGTGGTGTTCTATGTCTGGTATGAGCAGCAGTCGGCGAACGCCTGAGAAGTAGGGCAGGGAGGAAGGAAGGAGAATAATTTCGAGATCGGTCCTAGGAGTGACGATCGAAGAAGAAAACGTCCAATCTCTCTGACTGGGAAAAAAGGCTGCGGGTGTGCGTCTGGGGGCCGGAGGCAGCACCATGCAGCAGCCACAACAACAGTACGATTTCTTCAGCGAGGACAATGCACCCAAATGGCGGGGTCTGCTCGTCGCTGCTCTACGGAAGGTAAAGCCTGCCCTCTCTTGTGTATACTTATGTATTAAATAATACATTTGCGAGATTTATTGCTATGGGTTTTTTGTTAGTATCATTAAAATATAAGGCTTGACATACCAAAACATCGCATCGTTTTTCAATAGCAATTTAAGAAAATGTAAAAATGCCATTTTACGAGCATATGCAGTAAAGCACTTCAATTTTTCGTTGCTGGGAATGGAGAACTATTTTGAGAGGAATATGTCGTTTCCTGTAGTGTTGTCGGCTGGTTCAGCAAATAAGATATTAATTTGGTGAATTTGTCCTTTTTGGAATAAGTGTACAGTGGGTTTGTATAATTTTGCTGATATGACATTCTCCTTGGAGAACAACTTTTTTCTTGTGCAATATTTGAACCCTAGCCATCAGTTAATAAATTTACCTGATCTGTTTTGGTCTTTAGTGCAAGTTTTTTTCCTTTTACGATTATAATGTTGCAAATTACTTTGCAAGATCCCCTCCCACCTCCCCTCTGCCCCCCAGTCAGTCTACAAGGTGCATATTCATCATGTGGTTTTTGCCAGCAATTGGACAGTGACAGTGAGGAGGATGAAAGTGAATGCAGGACTGAGATTTCAAACTCTGACCCTGGTATATCTCCGTTTTAGTCGAAGATTCGATTTAAGACACACTTTCGAACTCAGGACTGAAAAGATAGACAGTAGTCTGATATGTGGATGTTGAGGGTTGTTGTACAGGCGAGGTATATCTATAGGGAACAAACAAAGTAAGACACACGTTCCCAATTTTTCCGACTTCTCCGTTCTATCAGTTTTGGAACATAATTTTGGTTAGGAAAATCTCGATTAAAAGAAGACATGCAGGAATATAAATACAATATAATGAAACACACGATTCTTTATGGAATAACTTGATTTTTTTAAAAAAAGCGATAGCTTACCTTGACCCTTCTGATGTTTGGTCAATATTTCGCTTTTAGATGAATAGCTTAATAATTTCTCATGTGAAGTATCTATATTTTCAAATTATTTTGTAATATTTCTGAAACACTCCAGTAATATGTCTGATCTCAATCAGTGACTTTCAATCTTTTCTATTTACTCTTGCATCCTGTCTTTCCAATCTATTCACTTCACAAATACTGTCATAACTTATGAAAGAAACAAAAGAGTGCTTTGATTTCAAGAAATGGAGTTTGCGCATTCTCCCCATGCTTGCGTGGGTTTTCTCCAGGCGCTCCGGTTTCCTCCCACATCCCAAAGATGCGCTTAGGCTAATGGGCAAAACAAATTCTCCCTAAATTGTCTCAAATTTGGTTTTTAATCCATAGATCTATAAACATGGACAGGGATCACGGGTAGAGGTGGAAACATTGAGGTGGCAGCATGGGCTCGTTGGGCCGAAGGGCCTGTTTCCTGTGCTGTTTTGTTCTTTGTTCTTTATTAGTACAAAAACAAAGGAGTACAAAGAATGTAAAATTCTTGAATCGTTGTGTTGTGGTTTGCTTGATTCCAGGTGGAGCAGAATTTTTAATTTAGTTTTTGGATGTCTGGGGTCTTTTGGACCTCAAAAAGTAACTTTTGGCTAACTGAATATTTAGAACTTCAATGCCATAGCACACTCTGACTGTACATTGGGTGGGACTGAAGCAACAGGCAATTAGTCTTGCTGTGTCAGTTATAAATTGTTGCTAGGAGGAAAATCTGTCATCTAATCACGTAGTACTTGATAGCGGGTCCTTCAGTGTATGACCAGGAGCGAGATTCTCTGGCCATGTTCACTTGAAAGACCCCAGGAAGATCTTGTGAGTCTTTGATTTTGTAACTAATTATTTTAATTTTTTAGTATAATTTCTAAAATGCTGTGATCACTTTGATAAATTGTGAAGGCTTTGTTTTCACCTTTCTGTCCTCCATAAATTATTTTGAATGATTTAAGAAATGGGGAAATTTGTTTTATTTTAAACAGTGAGCTTTATTGTGATCGGGAGGAGTGCTGGAAACAGATTCAACTGTAACTTGCAGAAAGGGAGTTGAATACAGACCTGAAAAGCAAAGGGCTATGGGAAAGAGCAGCAGGTAGAACTAAAGGACAGCTTTGTCAAAGAGCTGGCTGCAGCCATGATATGCTGACTGACCCCCTTTTCTGCTGTGAATTTGTATTATTCCATGAATTGCAACATGGGATTTATTATTTCATCTGTTTTGTGTAGAAAGAATTTGTATCTTAACAGGATCTCCATTTCCAAATATTGTAAGTTCCCAACATATCAATGATCTGAATATCTTACTATAGAGAAAGCCCTTTTTAATGTTGGAAGCTCCTTTTGCATGCATTAGATTGTGATTGTGAAATTTCTAATGGCATTTTTGATCTGTAAAGAATTATAGCTAGATTTTAAGATTATGTGAATTTCTAAAGTAATGACAATACATATTAAGCATTAAGTATCTTATTTAAGAATACATGTTTGGCATATGTTAGGGTACTGGATCAGAACCTCAAGTTATATTAGGATGCCAGACTGGCATCCTAATAATTTTACTTTTAGATATAAATGTGAAGTAGGACATTTCTTTCCAGGAGTGATTTCACTGACAAACTATTGCTCTTAAAACAAACTTTATTTAATAACAGTGTAAATATAATTCTTAAAAATGAAGCAGCTTAATCATTAACAGTTGAATAATATTTAAAAATGAAAGGATGCAGTTTTACTTTCTAGCTTATGACTGTTGCAGTTCCAAATAAGCAACATTCCTTTTACAGACTTAAAGGCCACTTTAAATATAGTTAGCAATCACAAATATGCTATAATAAGTGTAGACAGCTTTGACTTTTGAGTGGTGAGCTTCAGAATAGCTTAAGGAAGCCTCTATCTTCAAATATATTTCCAGCTAAAACTCCAACTGTAAACTGTAAAAGCATCTTCTCTTTACTACAGACCCAACTATGCCCATTGACCACATTATTGCATGGCCTGTCAACTAACTTAAGGAATCCTTTTGTGCGAACAAAAGTCCATTAGCTCTGTCAATGTAACAAATTCCTAACTGAATTGAATAATTAATTTGCTTTTTTTAAACCCTTGGGCTAAATATGTTCCAGACACTGAATTAAGCTGAAATTTTAAAAACTCTGCTGAAACATTAAAAAAACTTAAATGTATATTATATCAATTGCCTACTACTATCACACATGTCTTATACAGATACTCTGATTCTACCATATATTAAGCTAATCTGTCTCTCCAACCCAAATATGACTGTAACACTATATCCGGCACCCTCTCCTTTTCCTGTCCTCTGTGCTCTGTGAATGGTATGTTTTGTCTGGGCAAGTAACAGTACTTTTCACTGTATCCCAATACATGTGGTAATCAATCAAATTTTGAAAGATTATTTTGTTATCAAAAGGTTGGTTTCTTTAACTTTGCAGGGTCATGAATAAGACTCGGCCATTTTGCCTACCTGAGCCTACTCTGCCTTTCAATAAGAGCACAACTGATCGAATTTTAACTTCAACTTCACATTCCTGCCTACCCCTGATAACCATTCATTCCCTTATGAATACAGTGGTTTCAGATGACCTCAATCAAGAAACATTTAATACCGAGTCTGTATATTTCAAATAAGTTGCGTATGGCACATTCCACTACTTTGAAGTATAGAAGGTTTTTTAATATCTGGCTGCCATAACTCCATAAAATTTCCAGAGTTAGGATTGAGTTTTTTGGTTTGAGGTTAAGAATACTCATATCTTGAGAGTGGACATATCTCTTGCTTGACCAAGTTAATTACTTAGTTTAGCTAGGATTTGGTACTTTGATAGAGCTAATGGACTTTTGTTTGCACAAATGATTTCTTGGGCAGTTGGTCATACAATAATGTAGTTAATGTGCAAAGTTGGGTCTGTTGTAGCAGAGGGAAGAAGCTTTTTAGTTTAGAATTGGAGTTTTAGCTGGAAATGTATTTGAGATTGCAGGAGGTAATTGTGTCTTCAGCTGCCTGGGTCATAAGCTCCAGAATTATAGTATAGAGTATAATGTAGATTATAATGTAGAGTATAGGGCTAATGGTAGGGCTCTTAATAGTGTTGAGGAACAGAAGGATCTTGGTGTATGTGTCAATAGATCCCTGAAAGTAGGCAGTCAAGTGGATAAAGTTGTTAAGAAGGCTATGGAGTCTTAGCTTTTATTGGTAGGGGGATTGAATTTAGGAGCCGCAGCATCATGTTGCAGCTGTACAAAACTCTAGTGCGGCCGCACTTGGAGTATTGTGTGCAGTTCTGGTCGCCACATTATAAGAAAGATGTGGAGGCATTGGAGAGGGTACAGAGGAGGTTTACTAGGATGTTGCCTGGTATGGAGGGCAGGTCCTATGAAGAGAGGTTGAAGGATTTGAGGTTGTTTTCGTTAGAAAGGAGGCGGCTAAGAGGGGATCTTATTGAAGCATATAAGATGATTAGAGGTTTAGATAGGGTGGACAGTGATAGCCTTTTTCCTAGGATGGAGAAAGCTAGCACGAGGGGACACAGCTTTAAATTAAGGGGTATGAGTTATAGGACGGATATCAGAGGTAGGTTCTTTACTCAAAGAGTGATTAGGGAGTGGAATGCCCTGCCTGCAGCTGTTGTAGATGCGCCAAGTTTGGTGGCGTTTAAGAGGTTAGTTGATAAGTATATGGATGAGAAGGGAATGGTTTAGTTAGGAGGGGCATTGCTTTTTATTTTGGTCGGCACAACATCGAAGGCCGAAGGGCCTGTTCTGTGCTGTATTGTTCTATGTTCTATGTTCTAATTCTCTTCCAATGCCTCTCCATCATGCTTTGCTTGTATGATACCTGCTTTTTTGATCTGCCTTCTTATGTGCCTTGTCTCACATTTTGTTTTACAGTGCACTTTGGAAGTGCTTTGGGAAATTTTATATTGTTAAATGATGCTATATAATTGTAAGTTGATGCTGAAGAACAGGGATATCTAGCAGAATAGCTGTGGAACCATGACCTGGGTAATTTTTCAAGGTATTCGAAGATTAGTGGATTGTGACATCTGTGCTACTTTGGGAGTCTGAAAGAACCTGTGGTTTCCGTCTTTGGCTGCCTATGAACAATTGTAAAGGAAATTAAGTAATGGCAAGGACAATAGTTGATTCGGTGTTAACTGTGATTATTTAGTATTGAGTAACTTGGGCATTGCTGGTCATTGCCATAGGTCTTGAACTTGATGTTGTCGTTTCCAATACTGGCAACCTTGGTGCTGAGTCCATTATATAGCTACTTGCAGTGGTCAGATAAGACCAGTTTCAGCTCTGAAGACCCACTTTAACATTGCACCTCTGGCATTAGGACTTTGGAGTAGTGAGGTCAGCTTCCAAATTTTATACTCTAATGGTTGTGGAAGATACTTAATGGATTGCTTTTTAAAAGAAGATCAAACCATTCCAAAGTTTGAAATTTTAGTTTTCATTGACTGCATTTAGAGATTAAAAAAAATATTTTTGTGAGGTTAATACTTTCGTTATAAAATAATAGTAATACTGCAAATCCTCCCCTATACTTTTATAATTTCTGCAACATCTTGCACAATATATTATTTCTGATTTTTATAGTTATTAGACAGTCCATAAAAACATTTTACTTTTATTTTTAGTGCAAAGTCTCCAAAAAATGTGCAATAGGACGGGTTTTGTTATGATTCATTTCTCACAGTAACAGCACATTATTGCTTTATCTTTTTGTGTTTTGGGTGCAGGGGGTGTAGTGGAGTGGTATAATTTGAATTAGAATTAATATCACAGCAGATTAATCCACTACAGTTAGAAAAATCCTCATATTTTGGATTGAGTTTTTAAAATTACACTCTTTCCTGTCTCTCATTGGCACTGTCCTGACAATTCCCAAAAAAAAAGCTTTTTTTTAAAAAAAAAGGATGTTATATTATAAATAGGGAACAAGAATGGGGGGAAACAAATGGTTGTGGGGTTGGTAACGTTTTTTTCACAATAAAATCTGAAAAGATTATTTAAAAAAAAAATAGCAAATGCTTAATACTGGGCTACGGGATTAATAACCCAGCTATCTTTAGAACATAAATTATTATATCCATCTGATTATTTTCCATATTGGCTAACCCGAAGATGCTTTCCATTCTGTTGATTAAAATATGTAGTTTGCTCTTATACTTTTCTTTCTACTGCACTGGCATATAAAAGAATGTTTTGAGGTGAATTCAAATTTTATAACTTGTGGAAAATGTCTAACCTCTGATGTTCCTTATGCTATGGCAGATGAGCAACCAATCATATTAAATGAATGCAAGATGTATCCATGACCTCAGGAAGACCCAAAGCTCTTTATCTCCAGTGAAGCATGTAATCAATGTTGCAATATCGGCAGTCAGTTTGGGCACAGTAAGCTCCCACAGCCAGCAATATGGTACTGACCAGATCATTTTGTTTGTGGTGCTGATTGAGGGGTAATTATTGACCAGAAGAGCACGATACCTGTCCTTTGAAGTAGTGTTATGGGCTCGTTTAAGTCTACTTGAGAGAGCAGAGGGAATCTTGGTTTAATGTCGCAACTGAAGTAATAGTCCAACAGTGCAGTGCATCCTTAGTACCACAATGGAGGTTCAGGTTTGATTTTCTGTGTTCAAGTTTTTGCATTGGGATTTAAACCCAGGACCTTTTTGATGACAAGACGTGGGTTCTACAATGGTGTATTGGACCATTTGCAATTTTTTTTTACCAGTCCTTGCTGTATCCAAGTGTTAATTAAGTGACTTTTTAATCATTGGTTCCAATGTGAATTGTAACTTTTGGTTGGACTCCCTTCCTTCTCCCTGGCGTAATATAGAAGTTTGGTCAAGATTGAAATCTGTCATGTTAATCTTGTGCTCTCAACTGGTCTTGATGCCTTTCAGTTTTTATTTGAATCTTTAAACAGACTTTGATTATTTTCTTTAAAGAAACCAATTATATTTACTACTAAGATGTTATTAAAGAAAGTTATTACGGAAATAATAATAAAGATCTCTTTTAAGCATTAGATAAATTTTTGAATGTGGTCACAGATACATTTCAATACAAAAAAGAAACTGAAATTACCATCTTTATTCTCTGAGGTAGTCTGTACTTTTGAGTGTATTCAGCATTTATTATCATTGAAACTCACCTAACCTTTGGCTGTAATTCTTAACCTTTTAAAGCCAAAGACAATGTGGTTGCCTTGGTGAAGCTTTATCTGATCTGTTTCATAAAGTTAATTTTGGAAGTCCAATTCAGTATAATGCAACCCTTCAAAATTTCAGTTTGCTGCTGTATTAACTAATGCTCCATCTTGTAGCCGTCAAGAAGATATGCTCAATGCATTTAGAACTGTTCTTTGAGTAATGTTGATTATGGCTAAATAGGGATGGGCTTTAACCATCCATTAGCTTTATCAGATGTCAGTTGATTTTCTTGACCCTCAATCAGAACATTGTTTTGGAATTTTATTTTTAAAAAACTTATTATTTCTTCTGAATGGCCTCTGCACCAGATAGAACAGAAGTGTATCATTCGCTTTATCGATTGTCACATGGTATTCTGCAGGAGTCAGGAAGCGCTATTGATTTTGAATTCTTCTTGAGGAAAACTTCTTAAAAATAATTTTTCATTGAATAATAAGAAACCTAGAAATAGCTTTATGTTCAAATAATAGATGAGCACAATGGGAGAAATTTAACTTCAAAAATGGTTAGATTTGGTTTGAATGGGTGGTTAAAAAGGTAAATATCTGATCGGAGCATGACCTGACTTGAACCTGTCATTGCTAGTTTAAACAAGCAATTGCTTTATAGGTGGGACAAAGGATGAGCAGCCCATCTACTCACAGGAGGCAGGTTACTCATTTTAAGTATTTTAATAAGATGTGTAGGTTGGATTGATTGGCATACTAAATTGCCCTTTAACGTCATGGGGAATAGCAGGGTAAATACATGGGGTTACAAGGGTAGGGCCTGCATGGATGGTTGTTGGTGTAGGCTCGATGTGAAAGTGGGGGAGGAGCAGGATGGAGCAGTTGTCCAAAAACTAAATAATGTTTGCGTGAGGGCAAATGTGCTTGGAGGTGGTGTGTTGGTTAAAGTAAAACCAGCTCTGAGGTATTATTATTTAGATGAGTGTTTGCTCCTATCACTTTGGTCACTGTTGTCCGATACCTAGCACTGGATGAGTAGAAATATCAGCCAACCAATACTTGGAAGATTTAAAATTGTTGTCTTGTCCCCTGTCACAAACTCCATTCTCTTACCAGTGACTCTGTTCATCTTCTTGGCAACTGTCTGAAGCTATACTAAATTGTTTGAAATCTTGATGTGGGATCTTATCCAGTACTGAGACCATCTATATCTGGGTCAGTAATGTCAGCTGACTCTACCACTGATCTGTACTGAAACTCTCATTTGTTCATTATTATCTCAAGATTTGTTTATTTTAATGCTTTCCTGGCCAGCCTCCCATTTTGAACCCTTCAGAAACTTGACCTCATCCAAAACTCTGCTGTATGTATCATAGCTCATGTCAAGTCTCATTTATCCAACACCTCTTTACATATTGACCTGCTTTGACTTCCTGTCCAGCGACATCTCAATTTTAAAAAGGTCACTGATGACTTTAAGCCCCTCTGCAGTTTTCCCCTTATCTCTCTGTCTTCCCCCATTCATACAACCTTCTGAAATCTCTGCACTCCTCCAATTTTGACATCCCTAGTTTTTAATTCTTGCACCATTGGGGGCACTGCTTTTAGTTGCCAAAGGTCTGTCATTCGCCTGTTAAACATCTTTGTTTCTGTTCCATTAAGCCACTCCTTAAAACTTGCATCTTGGCCATCTGTCAGATTGCAAGATGTCAAATTTTTAATAATGCTCTTGTGAAGTGTCTTGAGATATCCATAGACTATACAGCGCAGTGCAGAAGGTGGCAATCGTGTTTACACCGACAACAATTCCACCTAACCCCACACATTTACCCTGGTAATTCCTCTAAATACACATCTGGGATAGTAAGGGGCAATTTAGCATGGCCAATCAACTTAACCTGAATATCTTTGGACTGTGGGAGGAAATAGAGCACCCAGGGAAACCCATGCAGGAGAATGTGCAAACTCCACACAAAAGTGACCCTAGCCAGGAATCAAACCCAGGTCCCTAGAGCTGTGAGGCAGCGGTACAAAACATAGTGTTGCCCACATTTTACGACATGACTGACTCTCCATAAATGCCAATTGCTGCTGCTTGATGAGATGGCTTCAATCAATGCAAATAATAAGTGAGATTATGTATTTTTATTCCATTTGAGGAGAATGGCAATCTGCAGTTGCCAATTTGAACATGTGTTTATGGGAAAACAGGGCACTTTTAAGTAAGAAAGTGTGATGCGCTTGCTTGAACAAATTTCTCAGTCTTCTGGGGGATTGGAGCACAGAGGCCCAAATGGGGAAACAATTGGGTTTCAAATCCAATACTTCTTCACTGTCTGTGGGCAAAGGAGGATTGTGAGGCATATGGAATTATAGTTCTGCTGCATAACACCACTATTAATAGTTCCTGATTAACTGCTTTTGGATTTGTAAGACATTGAATAAATTACCCTAAATTTGACTACTGATGTCCGGTTAGGATCACTCTGTTGCTTTGTGCTGGGTGTGGGTGATGGTGGTATAAAGTTTGCTGATTTGGTCAGAATGTGCCATGCTGATTTTGGTTTGGGGCGGGTGGGAGGAGGTGAATCTTTACCATGCAATTTTGCAACCGTTCTGGCTCCTTTTCCATTCTATTGATATTTTTGAGAGGTCAGGTCTCAAACATCTTTAGAAAGTTTTGTTTCTCAACATGATTTTTAATTTCATTTGCAGGATGCTTTTAATTGGTTTTCAATTCTGCTCATCTCCAATCAGATTTGTAAAATTTGTGGGCGGACCCAACGGACCTATCTTTGTTTTCACACGTTTCCTTTTTTAGGAGATATGCTATTCAGTGCTAACCACACCTCAGTTGGTAGAAGTCTTATCTCTGGAGTCACAAAATTCAAATCCCATTGCATGGCTTGAACACACAAATCAAAATGAATAGTCCGATGCAATTATCAGGGAGTATTGCACTGTCAGCGAGCCTGTCTCTTGGAAGAAATGTTGAACTGAGACCCTTTTTGCCTACTTTCGTGAATGCAAAAGATTCCCTGACGTTTTTTCCAAGGGTTAGCTGTGTCCTGGCTACAATAAATACGTGACTGTGTACAAATTGGTTGCTGTATTTCCAACTTTCAAAGTGCAGTCACTGTTTTAAAGAACTTAATTGGCTGTATAATGCTTTGAAATGTCAAGTGGTCATAAAAATAGTGTATATAGGTAAATCTAAATCTTTTTTCCTTCAAGATTTAGCATATTATCTTGCAATGTTGTTTTTACAATTTGCTGGGTTTTGAGGTTATTTTACAAAAATGAGAGAAAAAGTTTGGGATACAGTCATGGGATTAAGGTTGAAGCTGAAATATCATAAGCTTTTTTTCTGCTTTTTAAAAATGTCCTTTTTTGTGATAATGGTGACATTTGACAAAAATATTTTTCAGGCCAGAGAGCTTGTCCAGCATTAATTATAACTTAGTGCACTATTTATTTAAGAGCTGCTTACAGCAACAAAATTTAACATTTTCAAGGGTTTTTCTAGATGAAGCCAATAGCAGAAAAAATTGAAGTACTTGTCAAATCAAGTGATTTCTGAGATTTCAATCTGTGAGGACTTCAGCAACATATCCTTTGGAGGACTGGGAAATCACTGACAACTTCTGATTTCCCTTTTTAACCACACATGTGCAGATGTTAAAAGTTTCTGTCTATTTCCTTGTTGTGACGATGGCATATGTTGACAATTTCACAGGCCTTAAAACTGAAACTTCCTTGCCATCTAGCTATGCAATATTCAAAGCATAAGTTGAAGGTGCTGTACTTCCAGAACCTTGAGATCAGTTACCTTTTTTAATGTTTAGTGTATTCTCATTTAAAGGAGAAGATAAATGAAATTTTTGGCTGTTGTACTGTTTTAATGAGGAACTAATACAGACAACACCACAAAGATTGTGAAGAAAAGATTAGAAAAATCCAAAACAGTAACAGCAATTTTGGATTTGAAAAGCTGAGAATTTGGAAGACAAGTGTAAGTGGTAAGAAGTAATTCAAAGCCTACCTTTTGTAGAATTCCATTCCTATCTATCTAAATCTTAGTCGTCTTAGCTTCAGAAGTTATGTTCTTTCTCCTCTCTCACAGGCTATCTTCTCCAGAGTTCCTGAGAGTCTTAATCTTGATTGTCCTCTATTGGTCACCTCCCTCCCTCTGGCGCATGCTTGGATTGCAACAATTCCAACCATTATCTTGTAAATTGAGTTTGTTTGTGAACACAAGTCCTCACTTACCTGATGAAGGAGCTTGAGATTCTGAAAGCTAGTGCTGCCAGATAAACCTGCTGTACTTTAACCTGGTGTTGTGAGACTTCTTACTACAGGACTTGAATCCAGAACTTCAGGCTGGGACACTATCAGTATGACGTAAAAGATTTCTTTTCCCCCACCCCTGTAAATCATAGAATCACTAGTGTGCAGAAGGAGGCATTTTAGCTTATCAACTCTCCAAAGGCATCATACCCTGGCCCACTCCCTGCTAATTCCTCCTAACCTACACATTTTGGACACAAAGGGAAAATTTAGCAAGGCCAATCCACATAATCTGCACGTCTTTGGACCATGGGAGGAAACTCATGGAGACATGGGAGAATTTGCAAACTTCATGCAGACAGTCACCTGAGGCTGGAATCAAACCTGGCTCTGAGGCAGTAGTACTAGCCACCATGGCATCCAAATTCCTCCTCCTTGGAGAATGGTCTAATTCTGTTTTTGAAAGCTATGATTGAATTGGCCTTCACCAAGCTGTAGAAGATGCCGGCGTTGGACTGGGGTAAACACAGTAAGAATTCTGACAACAGCAGTTTTGCCATAGAGCCAACAGCTTATGAGTTTACTATCAAATAAATCGGTTGGAATTAAAACTGGTGTTGTCAGACTTCTTACTGCCTTCACCAAGTTCACAGACAATGCTTTCCAGATCTTAACCATTCATTAAGATTTTTTT
The DNA here is from genome assembly GCA_024679065.1 of Sphyrna mokarran. NCBI lineage: Eukaryota > Metazoa > Chordata > Chondrichthyes > Carcharhiniformes > Carcharhinidae > Sphyrna > Sphyrna mokarran. Next base: position 19,550,974 of record JAGIQG010000012.1, on the reverse strand, counting down.
CCTTGTCATTGCTTATTTCGCTAAATAGCATCTTAATATATCATATGAACTGACAGATACTGTGCTTCGTAACCTTGCACAAAGTCTGTATTTTTTTAAAATTTATTTATTAGTCATAAGTAGGCTGAGAGTTACGCAGCAATTAAGGTACTGTGAAAATCCCCTAGTAGAACATAGAACATTACAGCACAGAACAGGCCCTTCGGCCTTCGATGTTGCGTCGACCAATATAAAAAGCAATGCCCCTCCAAACTAAACCATTCCCTTCTCTTCCATATACTTATCAACTAACCTCTTAAACGCCACCAAACTTGGCGCATCTACAACTGCTGCAGGCAGGGCATTCCACTCCCGAACCACCCTTTGGGTAAAGAACCTACCTCTGATATCCGTCCTATAACTATCACCCCTTAATTTAAAGCTGTGTCCCCTCGTGCTAGCTTTCTCCATCCTAGCAAAAAGGCTATCACTGTCCACCTTATCTAAACCTCTAATCATCTTATATGTTTCAATAAGGTCCCCTCTTAGCCGCCTCCTTTCTAACGAAAACAACCTCAAATCCCTCAGCCTCTCTTCATAAGACCTGCCCTCCATACCAGGCAACATCCTGGTAAACCTCCTCTGTACCCTCTCCAATGCCTCCACATCTTTCTTATAATGTGGGGACCAGAACTGCACACAATACTCCAAGTGCGGCCGCACTAGAGTTTTGTACAGTTGCAACATGACGTTGCGGCTCCGAAATTCAATCCCCCTACCAATAAAAGCTAAGACTCCGTATGCCTTCTTAACAACCTTATCGACTTGACTGCCTACTTTCAGGGATCTATGCACATATACACCAAGATCCCTCTGTTCATCAACACTATTAAGAATCCTACCATTAGCCCTATACTCTACACATTTATTATTCCTGCCAAAGTGCATTACCTCACACTTTTCCACATTAAACTCCATTTGCCACCTCTCGGCCCAGCTCTGCAACTTGTCCAAGTCTCTCTGCAAACTATAACACCCCTCTTCACTATCTACCACTCCACCGACTTTAGTGTCATCTGCAAATTTACTAATCCATCCTTCAATACCCTCATCCAGATCATTTATAAAAATTACAAACAGCAGGGGCCCCAAAACAGACCCCTGAGGTACACCACTTGTCACCGAACTCCACGATGAATATCTCCCATCAACCACCACCCTCTGTCTTCTATCTGCTAGCCAATTCCTAACCCAATTAGCTAAATCACCCTCTATCCCATACATCTGCATTTTCTGCAGAAGTCTTCCATGGGCCACCTTATCAAACGCCTTACTAAAGTCCATATATACCACATCAACCGCCTTACCCCCATCCACCTCTTTGGTCACTTTTTCAAAAAACTCAATGAGGTTAGTAAGGCACGACCTACCCTTCACAAAACCATGCTGACTATCCCCAATCAATTCATTTCTCTCTAAATAACTATAAATCCTATCCCTAATAATTCTCTCCAATACTTTGCCCAAGTTGCCATACTTTACTTGTGTTTGGATACTCTGAGAGAATTTAACATGGCCAATGCATCTAACCAGCATACCTTTCAAATTATGGGAGGAAACTGGAGCACCTGGAGGAAATCCATGCAGATGTGGGGAGAACATGCAGAGTTGTCACAGACAGTGATCTAAGCTGGGAATTGATTCCGGGCGTCTGGCAATGTGAGACAGCAGTGCTAACCACTATGCCATCGTGCTGTCCATCATTTAAGCTCATTAATAGCTGACTCTAGTTTTCATATAATATTCTTATTTAAAAAGGGCTTAGAGCCAGAAATGCATGTAGAAGGACATCTGTAGCATTTCCAATATTCTTATTTTGTGTGTTCTACTTAAGTTTGTATGTTGTCAAACAGTTTGTTGTAATGGGTGTGATTTGAGAAATAGTTCTAAACAGCTATGTCACCTTTTGACTATATTGAAATGTTGTTTTCTTCACATGTTCTGAGCAAGGGGGAAAAAAGAGATTTGTTGAAATTTAAAAAAAAATGCATTATGTCATGGGTTGTGAGTATCACTGGCAAGTGGCACTTGTTGCTCATCCCGAATTGCCAGTGAATGGTGGTGGCCTTCTTGAATCATTGCAGTCCTTCTGGTTTTGGTAAAGTTACATTTCTGTTCTGAAAGGGGATCCAGGATTTTGACATTGAAGGACAGGTGATATACCTCCAAGCTAAGATGGTATGTGATTTGGAAAGACTTTGGACATGGGTGTTTGTAATTTGACTTGGTACTGATATGTTTTGCAAATAAATTTATTTTTCAATTTTTAAAAAATATAGCAATTCCAATTTTAGTTTTGATATAAAAGTTTTATCTATTAGTTTAGCTACTTTTGCTAAGAGTTTTAATATCAGAAATGGAAAAATGGATGGTTGGGTTGAATAACAGCCTCAAATATAATCTACTTTTTTGGGTGGGCTGAATCCATTACAGCAGCTCTATATGACTGATGGTTCAGCTGGAGATCTCTGGACAAAATTGAATGAGTGATGCTTTTGTGATTTTTTTTTTTAACCTAGTTTTACCCATAGAGCAGTTCGTACACATTGAAAGTCAAGTTTATCTACCTGCAGTGCTTGCTTGTTTCATATTTCGGATGTTCCCGCAAATCTTGAGATAATTGATATTTGGGAAATCAGTCTGCTGAAAACTTAGAAATTTGTGAGTAACTGATTTGATTTATTATTGCCACATGTATTTGTATACAGTGAAAAATATTGTTTTGTGAGTACTATATGGACAAAGCATACCATTCATAGAATATATAAGGGAGAAGGAAAGAAGTTGGGGGATATGGTGTTACAGTCATGTATAGCATATGGTATTATAGTTAAGGTGCAGAGAAAGATAGACTTACTATAAGTTGGCAGCATGGTATCACAGTGATTAGCACTACTGCCTCACAGAGTCAGGGATCTGGATTCAATTCCTGGCTTGGGTCACTGTCTGTGAGTTTTCACCTTCTCCCTGTGTCTGCATGGGTTTCCTTCAGGTGCTCTGGTTTCCTCCTACTGTCCAAAGGTGTGTGGGTAGGTGGATTGGCCATGCTAAATTGCCCCTTAGTGTCATGGGGACTAGCTAGGGTAAATGCACAGTGTTATGAGCATAGGGCCTGGGTGGGATTGTACAAACTCAATTGGCTAAGTAGCCTCCTTTTGCACTGCAGGGATTCTGTGATTCTATGAAGTAGGTCTGCTCATAAGTCTGATGGCAGCAGGGCAGAAGCTTGGGTCGGTTGATATGTGATCTCAGGATTTTCTATCTTTTCCTGGTGGAAGGAAGTTTGTCTGGGGTGTGGGTACGTGATTATGTTGGCTGTTTTTTCAAGGCAGTGGGAAGTGTGAACAGTTAGTGGATGGGAGGTGTGATGGGCTGGTAGTTTCTTGTAGTCTTGGTTAAAGCAGGACCCACCTCAAGCTGTGATATTTCTGGAAAGGAAGCTTTCTCTGGTGTATCTGTAGAATTTTGATGAGAGTAATAAACTCCTGCTGAGAAAGTAGAGGTGTTGATGGGATTTGTTAATGAGAGCATCAGCATGAAGGGACCAAGTTATTGGTGCTCTGAATACCTAAAAACTTGAAACCCTTCAGCATTTCCACTTCATCACTATTGATATGCATAGGGGCATTTCCCCACAACAATTCCTGAAGTCAATGACCAACTCTTTGTTTTGCTGACATAGAGGAGAAATTATTGTTGTTGCACTGTTTCCCCAGATTTTCTATTTCATTCCTTTGCTCCGTTTTATCGTTGTTTGAGATCCTAGTCACTCAGTTGTTTCATCACAAACTTGAAAATTGAGTTGGAGGGGAATTTGGCCACACAATCATAAATATATAGGAAATAAGAGGACACAGCTTGCTGGTGTTGAGGATGATTGTTGTCGATCTTTACTAATTGTGGTCTGTGTTAGGAAGTCTAGGATCCAGCTGCAGAGGGAAGAACCAAGCATGAGTAAATGTGAGGTCATCCATTTTGGTAGGAATAACAGCAAAATGGATATTATCTAAATGATAAAAAATTGCAGCGTGCTGCTGTGTAGAAGGACCTGGGTGTCTTTGTGTACAGGAATCTCAAGGAGTTGGTTTGCAGGTGCAGCAGGTAATTAAGAAGGCAAATGGAATTTTGTCCTTTATTGCTATAGGGATGGAGTTTAAAAACTGCAAAGTTATGTTGCAGCTGTGTAAAGTGTTGGTGAGATCAACCTGGAGTACAGTGTACTGTTTTGGTCTCCTCATTTGAGAAAAGATATACTGGCACTGGAGGCGATACAGAAAAGATTCATTAGGCTGATTCTGGAGTTGAGAGAATTGGCTTATGAGAAGATACTGAGTAGACTGGGGCTATACTCCATTGGAATTCAGAAGAATGTGAGGAGATCTTATAGAAACATAATCTTATGAAGGGAATGGATAAGCTAGAAGCAGGGAAGTTGTTTCCAATGGCGGATGAAACTAGAATTAGTGGAAACTAGAACTAACCTCAAAGTAAGGGGGAACAGATTTAGGACTGAGCTGAGGAGGAACTTCTTCACACAATCTGTGGAATTCCCTGCCTGGTGAAGCAGTTGAGGCTATTTCATTGAATGTTTTTAAGGCAAAGATAGATGCATTTTTTTTGAACAGTAAAAGAATTAAGGGTTATGCTGAACAGTTAGGTAAGTGGAGCTGAGTCCACAAGATGATCAGCCGTGATTTTTATTGAATGGCAAAGTAGGCTGGAAGAGCCAGATGGCTTATTCCTGCTCTTAATCCTTATTTCTTCCGGGTATTTGGAGATTTGTAAGCAAACTTATGTTGAAGGCTGAGCTGCAGTAAATAAATAGGAGTCTGACATAAGTGTCTTTGTTATCCAATTGTGTGAATTAGCTAAAAGGTCAGTATTTCATTAAGCTCAAGTTTGCACTATCATTGGACATCTACATGCAAATTACTGTGATCAGTGGAGGAAATCACCAAAAAAATGTGCTGTTTGTGTATTTGCATGCTGTGTTGCTATTTTATTTAGATGACCACCTTATAGTCCATTCTATACAAGCAGATAATTTCCATCTTTGTTTTCTCCTCTTGGGTCCTATTTTCCTCCTCTTCCTCTTGCACTCACATGCAATCTTTTTTTCCCTCTGAGGAACTGTTTCCTTTCCCAAACCATTGCTAAGTTTAAGGTTTATAAGCTTATTTATTGTTGTGACAATTAGGCTTACATTTACACTGCTGTGAGAATCCCCTAGTCAGCACAGTCCAGTGCCCGTTCAGGTACACTGAGGGAGAACATAACATGGGCATTACACCTAACCAGCACTACTTTTGGACTGTAGGAGGAAATTGGAGACCTGGAAGAAACCCATGCAGACACAGGGAAAATGTGCAGACTCTACACAGACAGTGACCCAAGCTGGGAATTGAACCCAGGGCACTACTTTGCCTCCCTTCTCTCCAGCTACTATCCCAGGTTTGAATTTTTCTTCAATCCTTGACATTTTCAAAAGGGCTCATTAAGGCACTTCTTGTTTAAAAAAAAATTGTCTTAAGAACAGTTATCTCAGCGACTTTTTTTCTTTGTTGATTTTTCCAGTTGATGCACTATCTTCTTCCTCCTCCTTGTCCTTGTCACCTGATCCAGCGCTGTCCCATAATCTGCCAACCAATCAACATTCAATGCACTTAGCGCCAACAAAGTCCTTACCATTCATTGTATTGTTGTAGATAATTGCAATACTACTTGGCTTTGATTGAAACTTAGCTTATGAATGGTGCAACCTTGTCCTTTCTGAAGGTTCTCTGCTGGTTGTGAGGAGCAGGACTAAGCAACTCAGTTCCTTGAGTCTGCTGCATCACTCAGTCAGACCTTAGCCGATCTACCTCAAGCCATTTTCTCACCCTTCCCCTGATGTTGGTATCTAGAAATCTATCAACTCTGTTTTGAATATGGTCAATGACTGAGGCTCTAAAGCCGTCTGGGATAGAGAGTTGCAAAGATTTTCTACTGTGTGAAGGCATTCCTTTTCATGTTCCTCTTGCGTTATTCTGAGACTGTGACCCCCAATCAAGAAACATCCTTCCTGCATTCATCTTGTTGAGCCCTGCAAGAATTTTGTGTACTTTTGTGAGGTCATCTGTCATTCTTCTAAACTCTAGAGAATACAGGCCCAGTATCCTTGTTACATAATTTTGTCACCCCAAAGATGAATTTGGTGAACCTTCATCGTACTCTGTCCGTGATCACTACCAGTTCCATGCACACTGTTAGAATGAGGGCATGTGTCTGGTAACTAAGTTATACCACTATCTCTGGCATCTTCTCATTTGAAGACCTTACTACATTCTCCCTGTCAATACACGCCTTTTGAAATTATTTTCTTCCTGTTTCTCAACAGGATTTCCTCCCTTCTTTCCTGCCTTGGTCTCTGTATTGAAGAACTCCTCTTTCTTAGAGATTGGAATATCCACCTTGGGTCAGGTGCCTTTCATATCTCATGGAATTCACTGCCCTCCTCCATAAACCACTTTCCATATAGCTTTGCAGGTATTATGATCCTTTGAGCATGCTCTATTTTGCAGCTTTATGATCATTGAACAAGCTATCACAGATTGTTCTATTGTGTCTTCATCACTAATTTCTTCACATCTGCTCTTAGAAGAGCAGTTTCCAGTAATCACTAAAATCTGCAATTCCAAACTTCCAGTTGCTTAGCCTTTTGCCTTCTGCATGATATTTCTAATGCCTTTTTTAACCGAACATTGGTACAGGAGTAGAGTCATAGAGGTTTACAGCATGGAAACAGGTCCCTTAGCCCAACTTATCCATGCCGTCCTTTTTTATTTTAAAGCCCCGAAGCTAATTGCCTGCATTTGGCCCATATCCATCCGTACCCATCTTACCCATGTAACTGTCTAAACGCTTTTTAAAAGATAAAGTTGTCTGCCTCTACCACTATCTCTGGCAGCTTGTTCCAGACACTCACCGTGCTCTGTGTGGGAAGAATTGCCTCTCTGGACGCTTCTGCATATCTTCACCCTCAACTTAAACCTATGTCCTCTATAATTTAAACTCGCCTACCTTTCGGAAAAGATATTGACTGTCTTGCTGATCTGTACCCCTTGTTATTTTATAGATCTCTTAAGATCAACCCTCAGCCTTCTATACTCCAGAGAAAAGAAGTCCCAGTCTATCAAGCCTCTTCTAATAATTAAAACAGTCAAGTTCCAGTAGCATCCTAAGAAATCTTTTCTGCACTCTTTCTAGTTTAATAATATACTTCCTGTAATAGGGTGACTAGAACTGTAGTGTTCCAAATGTGGCCTTACCAATGTCTTGTACAACTTCAACAAGACATCCCAACTCCTGTACTCATTGTTCTCACCAATGAAACTAAGCATGCTGAATGCCTTTTATTGCAATCGTTAAATGTTTTTTCATACTCACCCGTGACTAATTTGTCTCAAATAGGAATCCTCTTCCATTGATGATCACATGGAGTAATCAATTACTTGCTTGTACTTCTTTGATTTCTTTGTCACTATTGAAACCATTACTATCTCGCAACCTATTTGTTACCCATGATATGTTCCCTCAGATAAAAAGGATAGAAACTTAAATAAATTGGTTGTTCCATGAACAGATCTGCTGGATTACATTAAGCAATATCAGGCTGTCTTCTCCTCTGCCAAAGCAGCCCACTACTCCATGATCATCCTAAATAACAAAATAAGCTCTCTAAATTAGTTTCTCCACTGCAGCTGTCACTATAAACCTTCCTCATCTTGAAAAACATATGAAGCATTCACAAACTTTTTTTGTCACCAAGGTTGAAACTGCTAGTTCTGCTAGCTGTCCATTTGATTTGACATGGTTTGATTTATTGTTGTCACATGCATTTGTACAGTGAAAAGTACTGTTTATTGCATGCTTACAGATAAAGCACACTATGTAGGGAAGGAAAGGAGAATGCAGCATTACAATCATAACTAGGGTATAGAAAAAAATCAACTTAATATAAGGTACGTCCATTCAAAAGTCTGGCAGCAGGGAAGAAGCTGTTTTTGAGTCAGTTGGCACATGACTTCAGACTTTTGTATCTTTTTCTCAATGGAAGAAGATGGAAGAGGGCGTGTCCTGGGTAAGTGTTTGATTATGCTGGCTGCTTTTCCAAGGCAGCAGGTGGTGTAGATAGAGTCAATGGATGGGAGGCTAGTTTGTGTGAGGGACTGGATTTTGTTCATGACCCTTTGTAGTTTCTTGCAGTCTTGGTCAGAACAGGAGCTGTGATACAACCAGAAAGAATGCTTCCTATAGTGAGAGTCATAGCGGACATGCTAAATTTCCTCAGCCTCCTGAGAAAGTAGAGGCGTTGTTGGGCTTTCTTAACTATGATGTCGGTGTGGAGGGACCAGACCAGGCTGTTGGAGAACTGGACACCTAGAAACTTAAAACTCAATCGTTTTCACTTTCACTTTCTTCCCGTTGATGTCGACTGTGGCATGACCTCAACACTTCCTGATGTTGATAATTATCTGCTTCATTTTGCTGACATTGAGGGAGAGATTATTGTCATTGTGCCAGTTCAACAGATTCTCTAACTCTTTCCTGTACTCTGCCTCATCATTGTTTGAGATCTGACCCACTGTGAAAATGGTGTCATCAGCAAACTTGAAAATTAAGTTGGAGGGAAATTTGGCCACACAGTCCTACATATATAAGGAGTATAGTAAGGGACTGAGGACACAGCCTTATGGGGCACCGGTGTTGAGGATGATCGTAAAGGAGGTGGTGTTGCTTATCCTTACTGACTGTGGTATGAGGGTTAAGAAGCTCAGGATCCAGTCGTAGAGGGACGAGCCGAGCCTCAGACCATGGAGTTTGGAAATGAATTTTGTAGGAAAAATAGTGTTGAAGGCTGAGCTGTAGTCAATAAATCGGAGTCTGATACAGGTGTCTTCGTTATCCAGATGTTCCAGGGTTGAGCGCAGGGCCAGAGAGATGGACCAGTTGTGGCGATAGGCGAACTGTTGTGGATTCAGGCAGCCTGGGAGGCCAGAATTGATTTGTGCTAGGACTAATCTTTTTGAAGTACTTCATAATGATAGATGTCAGAGTCTCTGAGCCATAGTCATTAAAGCACACTGCCTGGCTTTTCTTTGGTACAGGAATGATGATCATCTTGAAGCAGATAGGGACCTCTGGTGTAGGCCTCCTCACTCCTTTTATGCCCATCAACTCCAATCTTTTTGTTGATTCTTCCTTGTCCTAACTTTAAATTCATGCCTCTAGCTTTTTCCTCAACTCCATTATGGGAGGCATTACTTGCTACCATGATTCTATTCCTATTAAATTAACAATCATACAACTTCCCTTCCTATCCTCTCCTCATGTGCTGTCCTTTGCTTTTAAAAACATAATAGATTATCACCTGATCCCTCAATATCAGCTCTCCAATTCCTCCTTCCTTGTAAGTTACTGATTTGATTTATTATTGTCACGTATTAATATTGAAAAGTATTGTTCTTGCGTGCTCTACAGATAAAGCATACCGTTCATCGATAAGGAAGTGAGAGAGTGCAGAATGTAGTATTTATAATCATAGCTAGGGTTTAGAGAAAGAACAAGGTAAGTCCATTCAAAAGTCTGATAGCAGGGAAAAAGCTGTTCTTCAGTCGGTTGGTACATAACCTCAAACGTTTGTATCTTTTTCCTGACAGAAGAAGGTGGAAGAGAGAATGGGTCCTTAATTAAGCTGGCTTCTTTTCCGAGGCAGTAGGAAATGTAAACGAAGTCAATGGATGTAATTTGCGTGATGGATTGGGCTACATTTATGACCTTTTGTAGTTTCTTGCAGTCTTGAGCAGCGCAGAAGTCATATCAAGCTGTGATACAACTGGAAAGAATGCTTTCTATGATTCGTCTGTAAAAGTTGGTGAGAGTCGTAGCTGACATGCCAAATTTCCTTAGCCTTCTGAGAAAGGAGAGGTGTTAGTGGGTTTTCTTAACCATAGTGGGGGGGGAGGAACAGGATAGGTTAGTTATCTGGACACCTAAATATATGAAATTCTTGACCCTTTCTATTTTGTCCAAATTGATGTAGACAGGGGCATGTTGTCCTTTACGCTTCCTGAAGTCAATGACAATCTCTTTTGTTTCGTTAATATTGAGGGAGATATTTTTGTTGTGGCACTAGTTCACAAGGCTTTCTATCTCATTCCCGTACTCTGTCTCATCATTGATTGTGATCTGACCCACTGGTGGTGTCGTCAACAAACTTGAAAATTGAATTGAAGGGGAATTTGGCCACACAGTCATAGGTGTATAAGGAGTATAACAGGGGGCATTGGTGTTGAGGATGATCGTGCAGGAGATGTTGCCTTCTTTACTGATTGTGGTGTGAGTTAGGAAATTCAGGATCCATTTGTTGAGGGTGGTGCTGAGACCCAGGCTATGGATTTTGGAGATGAGTTTCATGGGAATAGTGGTGTTGAATGCTGAGTTGTAGTCAATAAATAGAAGTCTGATAAAGGTGTCCTTGTTATCTAGATGTTCCAGGGTTGAGTGCAGGATCAGGGAGATAGCATCTGTTGTGGAACTGTTGCGGTGGTAAGCAAACTGTGTGGATCCAGATAGGCCAGGAGGCTGAAATTGATTCATGCCATGGTTAGCATTTTGAAGCACTTCATAATGATGGACATTAGAGCCACTGGCTGATAGTCATTAAGGCATACTGCTTGGTTTTTTAGGTAACAGGATGATTGTGTTCATCTTGAAGTAGATAGGGACCGCAAATTGTTGTGAAGAGAGGTTGAAGGTGTCTACGAATATCCCGCCAGCTGATCTGTACTGGCTCTGAGTGCACGTATGGGTATCCCATCCAAGGTAGTCACTTTCCATGGGTTGACCCTTGAGAAGGCTGCTCTGAGATCTGCGATGGTGACTCCAGATACAGGTTCATCCAGGGTGGAGGGTGTGCTTTCGCTGACCTCTTGCTCAAAACAGGTGTAAAATGCATTGAGCATATCAGGGAGAGGTGCGTTTGGATTCACAATTTTACATGCCTTCATCTTGCTGACTTTTGCTTTAGTCGGCAGGGGTTGATGTGGCTAGCTTGGTCCAGAACTGTCTTTTGGCATCTTTGATGGATTTCCTTGGATTATAGCTAACTTTTGAATATAGGTCAGTGTTGTCTGACTTAAACACCTCAGACCTTGACTTCAGCAAGCAGTGGATATCTCTGTTCATCACAGTTTCTGGTTCGAGAACATGGATGTGCTTCTTTGTCATAATCTTCTACATACTTACTACACAGTAAATATTGCTTGATCACTATCTTCCCTTTCCTCATGTTTGAATGCATTGTTGGCATCCAAATTCTTGTTGATCTTTGCTGTGAACATATGTATTGAATATGTTCAATCAGGTTTCTACCTTTCACAACTGCATCAAACAAACCTGAATTAAAGTCGGGAGTGGCATTTTCTGCGAATGCAACTGGTACAAAATCCCTTTGTCCAGTTTCATTGGACAGCTCTTGCTGTGTTCCATTCTTTCTATCCAATTGTAGTTGGAGCAAAAATGGTTTCTCTTCCTACTCTATACCCTTGCATATGGAATTCTTGATTTATTCTTGGTTCTCCTCTTCCTTAGCAATATGCTGCCCTTGGGTAATATCATCCCAATGTATGGGATGTTTTGCACATGTATGTTGTCAGCCAGTTCTGTCTTTTCATTGTGTATCTTGATCCCTCAACTACCTCTTTGGTAAGGAATTACCAAGAGCTACAATATCTTGTATCTAAATGCTGATGAGAGCAAAGTCGTCATTTTTGCCTCTTGTTGTAACGTGTAGTTGTGCCACTGACTTCTCCCTTCCAAGCTATTATTTTGGGTTGAGCCAGACTGTTTGGGTGTTTAATCCTAAATTGACTTTCTGACCTCCTTCCCCCTCCAATAATATTGCCATAATATCATGTGCATCTGCTGTTAACCTAACCAATCAGCCACTGAAATCACCATCCATTCCTAGGACTTTCAGACTTGAGTATTCTGGTACTTTCCTGCCTAGTCTGAGAACCTTCTTTGCAAATTAAGTAATCCAAAATTGTGCCACTTAAATTTTACCTTGAACCAAGTCCACACGCAGAACACTTCTGACCTTGCTGACCAGCATTAATTCCTGATGTTTAGTGCCTCAAGAATCCTTTTCCAAATTTAAAACACTACATATCCCATATTTTTCCTATCATTGTTATCTTCTGCAGCCATGCAAACTTCTTCCGTACAACTTTTTGTTCCATCAGTTTTCACTTGTTTTGCAATGTCCTCTCCCTAAACCCCTCTGCTGCTATTCCAGCTCTTTCCTTCTTTGAAATTCATCTTTTTGACCAAGCTTTTGATCACCCAGCTAGCTTCTTTGGCTTCATGTCCATTTACTGTTGTGCTTTTGAGACACTGTGGAGTATTAACATGACTAAGCTTAGGAAGGAATCGTTTGACCAGGGTTACTCTTCTGATTGCTGTCAACTTGCCTTCCTTTACTGAAAGGTGCACATATTTGGAAAAACTGTTTACAATTGGTGATGTTTACCTTGGTTACGTTGATAAAGCTGTCACGTGAAGAGCAAGTTCCTGGCGTTGGCTAGTTTGTATGGATCAATTGTGCAGAAAGAGTCTGTTTTCGGGAGAGAATGGAGTGGAATTTTCAGGAGATGTTTAGGAAGAGAGAAACCCAAGTTCCTTGCTCAATCATGACGTCTGAGAGAAGTAGTGGAATATTCTGGTGTCTCAACTTCAAGTGTTTGTCACAAAGTTTTCAAAGCTTACTGTTTCTCAGTAGTGGATGGAATTGTAACTGGCAAATGGACTTAGACATTGAATTTATGAAATTCTTGACTTCAGCATGGCCATGTTGCCATCCAAAATATTTATCTGCAACTGAATGCCTTTAAAATCCTTGCGACCATCTAATAACAACAGGAGATGTGAGCTCCATCTGTAACTCAAATTGACCTGGTCAGGGATTTGAAAGATTCCTTCATTACTTGTTTTTCATTATTTGGCTGCCTTGTACAAGTAACTGGGTAGTATTTTCTCTAGTCACACACTGACTTGTAGCACATTGGCATCAACTTCCATGGTGGCATCAGCAAAACTCAAGTTAAATTGGCAATTGAGTAAAATCAGTTATCTCTCTTGAAGATTATAGATTTTACCCAGAGTTCTGGCTCAAGCATCTTGTCTTTTAGGGGATAAAAAAGAATGAGGAACATGTTCTGAAATGGAATAAAATATTATAATGGGATCCACCTCTGATCAAAATTTGGTTACCTCTGCTAATTTTTTAAACTATATTTGTCTGACAAATTCTGTTTGATAATGCTCCTGTGAAGCGCCTTGATGAGACAATTATGTTAAAGATATTATAAATGCAAGTTGCTGATCTAATTGTAAGTCTAACATCTATATAATGAACTACTTGAGAAAATAACCACACTCATTTTGATATGAAGCACAATCTCTGCAAATATAAAATGAAAATCTTCCTTTTGCAAGAAATTCCACTTGAGAACTACATAAAATATCCATTGCTGAAGCATTCTCAAGGTTGCAGCTCCACCTCCAATATAATATGCCATCAAAAAGAAGGGGGCAATCCAGAACAATTTTAACATTTGCTTTGGACCCAGGCTCAATAATGTCCATTCTGTGATTAAGAATTCTTATTTATACGACTTGTCACAGGTTGCCCAGTGGTTTTCAATTTGCATACTAAATATGGAAAATCTGTTGTGTATTGACACTCCCTTCAGAAAAAGGGTTAAAAATGGATAGCTGCAGCATAAAATTGCTTTGTAAAGGAGAAGTTTATCTTGTGCTAAGATATTTTAACACTAAATGTCATTACCAGCTATGAGCCAGATCAGTAACAAAGTAAGAAGTCTCACAACACCAGGTTAAAGTCCAACAGGTTTATTTAATAGCAAACGCCACTAGCTTTCAGGCTCTGTCCCTTCATCAGGTGAGCAGGGAGTTCTGATCACAAATAAGGCATATAAAGATACATATTCAGTTTACAGAATACTGCAAACAGAATACAGAGCCTCAGGAGAATAGTGACCATGACACCACACAACCCTGCCACAGCAACCTCTGCAAGACAAGCCGGATCATCGAAAGGATGCCGTCATCTCATGTGAGAACACCATCCACCAGGTACACGGTACATACTCTTGCAACTCTGCCAATGTTGTCTACCTGATACACTGCAGGAAAGGATGTCCTGAGGCATGGTACGTTGCGGAGACCATGCAGATACTATGACAACGGGTCAATGAACATTGTTCAACGATCACCAAGCAATAATGTTCCCTTGTTTGCAGACACTTCAGTGGTCATGGGCATTTGGTCTCTGATCTTTGGATAAGCATTCTCCAAGGTGGCCTTTGTGAAACACGATAGCACAGAGTCACTGAGCAGAGACTGATAGCCAAGTTCCACACACATGAGAATGGCCTCAACTGGGATCTTGGGTTCATGTCATTATATTTGTAACCTGATGACTTGCCTGGGCTTTCAACTTCTCACTTACTGTTCTGTCTGGAGATAATACACATTTCTTTAACCTATGCTTAGTGCTATCACCATTCACAAAGTCTGCACCTTTTTAAGACTTGATTAGCTGTAAAGACTGCATTCTAATCAGTATGTAAATTGAGTGTGTGTCTTTATATGCCCTGTTTGTGTTCAGAACTCCCCATTCACCTGCCGATTTGAGCCCTGAAGCTGGTGGTGTTTGCTACCAATTAAACCTATTGGACTTTAACCTGGTGTTGAGACCTCTGAGTTTACCCCAGTCCAACGCTGGCATCTCCACATCTGGATCAGTAACCCAACCTCACAGATTATCTATTATGTGGTTTGTGTGTGCCTGTTCAGATGTTGATGATGATCCCCAAATAATTGAAGTAGTTTACTGTGTCAGTGCTTTCAATAAAACCCCTCAAGCTATGTGTTTTATTCTAACTGTATGTAACTTTATTGAAACATTGCAGAGTGCACCATGACTGTGTATATAGTTTGTAAAGAATTTTACTTTCTAATGAAAATATTTAAATAACTGTAATGTTCTAGTTGCTGAACTGAAGCATCTGAGTGCATCTTGATTGCTGAAAAAAATGTAACTAGCATTGTGCTTCATTATAATAATTTGAATTGTTTTGTAATTTCTTTCAGATTTTATATGAATAAAGTATGTTTTTGTAAAAAATATCTATGCCTTCAATACAGATGCCCAAACTTAGAGCTCTGTAAATTGGTATTAAGACCATGAGACAAAGGAGCTGAATTTACTCACTCAGCTCGTCAAGTCTGCTCCGCCATATAGTCATCGCTGATTTGTTTCAGATCCCCGTTTTCGTTCCTTTTTTCCCATAACCCCTGATCCCCTTATTAATCAAGAACCTATCTGTCTCTGCCTTAAAGACACTCAATGACCTGGCCTTCATAGCCTTCTGCGGCAAAGAGTTCCACAGATTCACCACACTCTGGCTGAAGAAATTCTATAATTAGATCCATTACCCAAGTTGCAAGAGTAAAACAAACTAATGTCCCAGCCTGTGAATGCTATGCTATGAGCACTGCCAGAAGGTGCCCACATCATCTAGACAACAATGAAAGGACCAGGTTTGGTTGTAGAATTGCCCTAATTGAAACTGCCTATTAACACTAACCATCTTCATTTCTACATCAAACAATTGGTAAGCTGTCAAAGACGACCTAAATCATGAGTCTGTACCTTTGTGCCTCCTTTGCATACTGAACAGAACATCCGCCAGGATCCCTGGCAATCAGTATGAATCAACAATTTATACGTATTTGTTTTTTTAATTCTTAGACAGGATGTGAATGTTGCTGGCTTGGACAACACTTAATACCAATCACCAGTTGTTCAAGAGGTGGCTGTGAGTTGCCTTCTTGAACTGCTGCAGTCCTTGTGATAGAGGTACACCCAGTGTTGTTAGGAAAGGAGTTCCAATTTTACATCCAGCAAGGGGGAAAGAACGTCTTTTCTTTATCTCTTACATCATAACATGGTCTAACTATACATTAGCTAGAGCAGCAGAGTTCAGCTTAAAAGCTGGGGAGGCGCTGGTCAAGTGGTATAATGCAAGACAACCAATTAATCCAGAAACTCAGCTAATGTTCTGGGGACCCGGATTTGAATCCGCCATGGCAGATGGTGACACTTGAATTCAATAAAAAATATTTACAATTAAGAATCAACTCATGACCACGAAGCCATTGTTGATTGTCAGGAAAAACCCATTTAGTTCATTAATATCCTTTAGGGAAGAAATCTACCATTCTTCTCATCTGGCCTGGTCCACATACAACTCCAGAGTCACAGCAAAGTGGTTGACTCAACTGCCCTCCAAGAGCAACGAGGATGGGCAATAAATGCTGGCCAGCCAATGTCTCATAATGAATTAAAAAAAAACCATGCTTGGGATTGATTTCACACTTTTAGTCCTTTGTACAACCGAGCAAACTTAGTTTGTTGCAAGTAATTTGAACGTCAAAGTATCATTAGGCATTCAGTAATACAAGAATGATCCCTGGATTGAACAGCCTGTCTTATGAGAAACAGTTGATGACTCTGACTTTAGAAGAATAAGGAGGGATTTAATTGAAACTTACTGGATACTGCGAGGCCTGGATAGAGTGGATGTGGAGAAGATGTTTCCACTAGTAGGAAACTAGATTCAGAAGCTAAAGGGACGACATTTTCAAACAGAGTTTAGCTTTTAAGCTAAACTCTGCTGCTCTAGCTAATGTATAGTTAGACCATGTTATGATGTAAGAGATAAAGAAAAGACGTTCTTTCCCCCTTGCTGGATGTAAAATTGGAACTCCTTTCCTAACAACACTGGGTGTACCTCTATCACAAGGACTGCAGCAGTTCAAGAAGGCAACTCACAGCCACCTCTTGAACAACTGGTGATTGGTATTAAGTGTTGTCCAAGCCAGCAACGTTCACATCCTGTCTAAGAATTAAAAAAACAAATACGTATAAATTGTTGATTCATACTGATTGCCAGGGATCCTGGCGGATGTTCTGTTCAGTATGCAAAGGAGGCACAAAGGTACAGACTCATGATTTAGGTCGTCTTTGACAGCTTACCAATTGTTTGATGTAGAAATGAAGATGGTTAGTGTTAATAGGCAGTTTCAATTAGGGCAATTCTACAACCAAATCTGGTCCTTTCATTGTTGTCTAGATGTGTGTACCTTCTGGCAGTGCTCATAGCATTCACAGGCTGGGACATTAGTTTGTTTTACTCTTGCAACTTGGGTAATGGATCTAATTATAGACCCACTACTTGCATCTCAACCAAGACTAGCTGACTGAGCACAGACTGCAAGTGGAACTCCAAACTTCCCAGCCATGCATGATTTGAAGTACAAAAGCAAAATAGCGCCAGTGCTAAAATTCTGAAATAAAAACAAAAAATGCTGGAAATACTCAGCAAGTTGATGGAGAGAGAAACGGTTAACATTTCAGATTAACATTAGATAAAGTTGGAAAAAGTTAGAAATCCAATAGGTTTTAAGTAAGTAAAAGGGGAGAGTGGGAAATAATAAAACAGAAGATCTGTGATAGGATGTAAGATAGGAAAGATAAAATGATAAAAGGAGTTGATGTCAGATTGAAGGGAATAGTAATGGGACAAATAAACTAAAAATGTCTCCAGATGTGGTATGCATAACAGGATGAACAGCTGCCTTTAGAAAACAAAAACAAAAGAGAAACTAAACTTAAAAAAAAACAAAATGGGGGCAGATTATTGTTTGGATTAATCTAGAATGGTGTAACATATTGAGAGATAAGGTACTTTTCCTTGAGCTTTTTTTGTTGACCGTCATTGGAACTGCAGGAGACAGAGGTCAGTGTGAAAGCAAGATAGAGAACTAAGATGACAGGTGTCCAGAAGATCCAGTTCAAGCTTGCAGACCAAATGAGTTGTTCCATAAAATGGTTGCCCAATTTGTGTTTGGTTTTTCCAGTTTGTGAGCAGTGAGTACACCATACAAAATTGAAAGAAATATGTTTTAATTGCTTGTTACTTAGATGGAATATTTTAGTGAATAGTGAGGAGAGAGTAGGTAAAATAGCTGATATTGCTTCTCCTGTGCTTGCATACACAGATACTGTGGGAGAGGGAGGGTAATTGTATCCTGGAAGTAATGGTTTGTTGGGAATTCTGTAAGGGGATATGTTTGGCAGTGGCATCGAGTTTAAGGTGGTGGAAATGGCAGAGAATAATGGATAAAATATGGGGTGGAAGATGGAAGGGGAATACTATTTTGTATCTGGGAGAAAGGAGAAGGGGTGAATGTAGTGTGTGGAAAATGGAGATGGCTCCTGTCTGGGGAGTGGAATTCTTGGTTGAGGAAAAAAGGATTCATATTATAAAAGATTGTGTTATCACATTGTAATGGAATATGAAGGAATTGAGAGAATGGAATGCAGTTCTTATAAGGTCTGAGGAAGTGCAGACAGTGGGAGCCAGTGGGCTTATAAATATTTACTGATCACCTAATTCTATAAATGGAAGAAGGAAGGAGACAGGTGGACTGTGTAAGTGAGGGAAGGATGGAAATTTGAAGTTAATATTCCATCAATAAAGTGGGAATCATCAGCAGTGCAGTAAGCTGCTCATTGACACTGAATTTGGTTTCTGCTAGGACCATTCAATTCCTGACCTCATTACAGCCTTGGTTCAAACACGGACAAAAGAGCCGAACTCCTGAGATGAGATGAGGTAAGGTAAGAATAAATGCCTTTGATCTCAAGGCAGCAGTTGACTGAGTGTGGCATAAGGGAGCCATGGCAAAACTGGAGTCAGTGGCAATCAGGGGAAAAACTCATTGCTGATTAGAGTGATGCCTAGCACAAAGGAAGATGGTTCTGGTTGTTGGAGATCAATCATGGATTGGAATTATTTATCCAGTTGGACAGTGGAGACTGCAAAACAGTTTTGATGTACAAGAAAGTCAGGGTTTATGAGGGCAGCATGGTGGCACAGTGGTTCGCACTGCTGTCTTTGTAGCATCAGGGACCCTGGTTCAGTTCTGGTCTTGGGTCACTGTCTGTGCTGAGTTTGCTCTGTGCTCTGGTTTCTTCCCACACTCCAAAGAAGTGCAGACTAAGTTGATTGCCAATGATAAAAATAGCTCCTTTAAGGTCGGAGACTAGCAGGGTAAATATGTGGGGTTAAGCAGATAGGGGCCTAGGTAGATTGTTATCGATGCAAGCTCAGTGGGTCGCATTACTTTCCTCTGCGTGGTAGATACTCTATGGATTATATCTCCATTCCAGGACATCACTGCAGCAGTTCCTGAGAGTGGTGTTCTTGGCACTATCATACTGAACTTCCTTCTGCCATATGGTCGGAAATGGGGGTGTTTGCTGATGCACAATGGTCAGCACCATTTGTGACTCCTCAGATACTTAGCTATCCATGTCCAAATGCAGCAAGACCTGGATAATATTCAGATTTGGGCTGACAGGTGGTAAGTAACATTCATGCTGTACATGCGAGTTAATGGCCATCTTCAGTGAAAGAGAATGTAACCATTGCCCTTGACATTCAATGGCAATACCATTGCTGAAGTTTTCACTATCAACATTTTGGGGATTACCATTTGGCCAGAAACTGAACTGGAGTAGCCATATAAATTTTGTGGCTACAAGTGCAAATCAGAGGTTAGGAATCCAACTGGCGCGTATCCCTCCTTTTGACACTCCAGAGTCTGTCAACCATCTACAAAGCACAAGTCAGGAATATGTTAGAATGCTCTCCTCTTTCCTGGATGAGTGCAGCTCCAACAACACTCAAGAAGCTATTCACCATTCAGGACAAAGAACCCTGCTTGGTTGGCACCTTATCCAGTTTGTGCCACCTACAAGATGCACTGCAGTAAGCCACTAAAGTTCCTTAGACTGCATCTTTCAAACCAAAACTGCTACCATCTCAAAGGACAAAGCAGCATTTCATGATTCTCCCCCAATGTACCATCTTCATTTGGAAATATATTGCTGTTCCTTCATGTCACTAAGCCAAAATCTTGGAACTCCTTCTTAGCAGCACTATATTCATGGACTGCAGAGATTAAAGAAAACGGCTCACCATCACTTTCTTGAGAGCAATTAGGGATTGGCAATAATTGCTCGTCTAGCTAGCAGCACCCACATCTCATGAATGAACTAAAAAAGGATGCATTATAAGAGTAGGGAATTCTTGGTGTAACTGTACAGGATATTGGTAAAACCTAGAGTACTGTTTTAGCTTTCTGACTTAAGGAAGGTAATTCAGAAGAAGTTCAATTGATTCCTAGAATGAAGTTGTTTTCTCAAGAATTGAACAGATTGGGCGTATACTCATTGGAGTTTTGAAGAATGAGGGGTGATCTTATTGAAACATAAGATTCTGAGGGAGCTTCACAGGTTGTTTCCCTTTTGGGGAATCTAGAACAAGGGAGGATAGTTTCAAAATAAAGGGTCTTGCATTTAAGAGATGATGGACTTCTTCTCTGATTACTTATTCCATTTGGGCAATGGAGACAGCAAGACTGAGTTAGCCAGATCTTTGATGTACAAGGGAGGCGGGATTTATAAGGGGCAGATACAAAAGTGGAGTTAAGATTACGGTCAGGTCAGCTATGACCGTAATGAACGGATGAGGAAGTTCAAGGGGTTGAATCGCTGTCTGACTTGTTTCTCATGTTTGTGTGAAATTTTTCCAGCATGGAGCAGGAGCAGGAAAATGTACTAGTATAACCTTCAATGTTGTATGGGGGAAAAAATGAGGGTGGAACCTGAATGGGACTGGAAGAAAGAATGCTCCACATATCTTGTAAAAAGGTGGACATAGCTTGGACCCATGCAGGTAACTGTAGCAACACTCCATTATTTGGAGGAAGTGCGTGGAGTTAAAGAAGAAGTTGTTCAATGTGAGAAACCAGGTGGCAGAAGAGAGTGGATGGAAACTGGTTGGAGCCTTTGGAAGAAGCAGAGCACAGTTAGACTGTCCAAGCAAGGATGGAGAGATTGGACGTCTGTGGTGAAGAAGACACATCTAATGCCATAAAATTGAAAATCAAATCAAAATTAATGCATTAAGCCTACTGTACCCTTATCTCTTGGTTGCCATGTTAGTAATATTTTGTAGAATACCAGACTAATTTAGCATGAGCTTTCCTTTCCTGAGTCTGTGCTGAGGTAACAGATATTCATTAGTTTTCTTAAAATGACCTTAGAGTTTCCTAGCAACTGAAATTAAATTTGTCAGTTGGTATAACTCAAGTTAGGGACTTGTTAGTTCAGTTGGGACGACACTTATCCTGTGGTTCATGTTACTCCCAGTGGCTAAAGTAGACGAGAGGCTGGTCTCCTCAGCCTACTGTAGTAAAAATCTGTGTGTGTATTAGCTATAAGATGTGAACTTAAACTTGAATTATTTCAAACCATATCTCCATTAAGACTTCTGGTGTATATTCCCTCAACTAGGTAATTAATCTATTTTGATAACTTTGAACCTTTTTGTAAACTGGCTTAGCATTATTTGTATTGTGTATTATTATTTTGTTGCTGTTTCTGGAAACCTTTGTTCCTAATTTATCCTGAAGTTATTGCAAAAACAGAATACTGAATGCTGGAAATCTGAAATAAAATCTGGAAATACTCACCAGTTTGGCATTTTTTTGGGAAAGAATAGCAGAGATAATATTTTCAAATCACTATCTTTTTTTCAAACCTTTTGAGAATTCCTTGGTCAGATTGCACTTGCACTTGCTGCAGTAGGTATAGATCTGGTTACTTAAATGTTGGGCAGGATGCATGGAGGAAAGCAGTGGGATTGATTCCAGATTTTGGAAAAAAAAAACATCAGGAACATTTTGATAAACTAGAACTCTTGTGTTTCAAAGATTTGTCTCAGTTTCTTCCAGACAAAGAAACATAGAAATTAAAGACCATTCAGCCCTTGAACAAAGAACAAAACAGCATGGGAAACAGGCCCTTCGGCCCAACGAGCCCACGCCGCCACCCCGACGTTCCCACCTCAACCCACAATCCCTGTCCATGTTTATAGATCTATGGATTAAAGACCAAATTTGAGACAATTTAGGGAGAATTTGTTTTGCCAATTAGCCTAAGAGCACATCTTTGGGATGTGGGAGGAAACCGGAGCTCCCGGAGAAAACCCATGCAAGCACGGGGAAGAATGCGCAAACTCCCACAGACACAGGCCCAAATCCATGTATCCGCACAGCACAGCGATGGTCACTGAGCTGTCACGTTGCCCATCAAATGGTCCAGGTCAAGCGTACACTAACAATGTGAAGCACTAGGATACTCTCAAAAAAAAATCCAAGAGCAGCCCCCTCATGACCCATCGCGTGTATGCCCCTTGTTAGACAACAAGGTGGACCAAAGCACCTGTAGGATAAAAACAAGTACATCAATATTATCATCTATTTACACACTTCCCAGGGACTTGCAAGGCTTATGATCCCTATTTTAAATCAGTTTTCTATACCCCTCCATTCCCATTCTGTTCATGTGCCCATCTAAGTACGTCTTAAATATCTCCAGAGTACCTGCCTCCACCACTTTACTTGGCAGCGCATTCTATACCCCCACCACCCTCTGTGTGAAAAAACTCCCTCTAGCATCCAAATTATACCTTACCCCCCTCACCCTAAGCCCGTGACCCCTCGTGCTATTTGAGTCCATCCTAGGAAAAAGCTTAACCCTGTTTACTCTATCTATACCCCTCATAATCTTGTACACCTCTATTAGATCTCCTCTAAGTCTACGTCTTTCTAAGGAAAACAGTCCCAATTTGCCTAACCTCTCCTCGTAACTCAGACCTTCCATACCAGGCAGCATCCTGGTAAACCATCTCTGCACTGTCTCCAGAGTCTCCACATCCTTCTGGTAGTAAGGTGACCAGAACTGGATGCAGTATTCCAAATGAGGTCCAACCAGCGTTTTATACAACTGCAACATTAAAGGCCAGCTCTTGTACTCTATACCTCTTCCTATAAAAACTAACATACTATATGCTTTCTTCACAACCTTCTCCACTTGTTCTGCCACCTTCAGAGACTTGTCCACCTGCACCCCCAGGTCTCTCTGCATTTCTATACTCTGAGTAGGTCTACCCTTTATCATATATCTTCCCCCCACATTCTTTCTCCCGAAATGCATCACCTCACATTTATCAGGATTGAATTCCATCTGCCATCTGTCTGCCCAAGCTACCAGCCTATCTATGTTCTGCTGCATCGCCTGACAATGCTCCTGCTTTGCCATTCATTCTGATCATGGCTGATCATTAAATTCACTATCCTGATCTCCTTTCCCCTATCCCCATCTCTGTGTCCTTCCCCCAAATTGCTTGATCATTTTAGCTGCAAGAACTATATCTAATTTGAAATCAGACAACGTTTTGACCTGAACTACATTCTGTGGTAGTGAATTCCATACATTCATCACCACTTTGGTGAAGAAATTTCTCTTCACCTCAGTTTTAATAGGTTTACTTCTTATCCTCAAATTATGACCTCTAGTTTTGGACTCCCCCACCATTGGGAACATTCTCTTTGAATCTGCCCTGCCTAATGTTTAACCCTGTTAGACATATATAAGTTAGACGTTCATAAGTTTCTATGAGATTCCCCCTCATTCTTCTAAATACGAATGAATACAATCCTAACCAACTTAGCCTTGCCTCATTTCACAGATCTGCCATCTTAAGAATCAGCCTGGTAAACCTTGCCTATACTCCCTCTATAGCAAGGACATCTTTCCTCCGATAAGGATGCCAAAACTGCGTAATATACTCACCAACATTCTATACAATTACAGCAAAACATCCCCATTCCTATACTCAAATCCTGTTGCTTTGAAGGTTAACATACCATTTTGCCTTCTTTACCACCTGTTGTACCTGCACATTTTACTTTGAGTGAATGATGCACTAGGATACCAAAATCTCGCTGAGTCTCCACCTCTCTCAACTTACACCCATTCAGATAAGAATCTGTCTTCCTATTGTTGCTACCAAGGTGGCTAATGAAACATTTATTCACATTATACTGCATCTGCCATGCATATTTCGGAAAATTTGTTATGAAGAAGTAAATCTGAAACTCATATTTGGTGAATAAGGAAATTAAATACTCCACACAAAACCAAAATACTTCTGATGCTGGAAATGTGAAATAAAAACAGATAAGTAAATATTCAACAGGCCAGGTCACATCTGTGGAAAAAGAAATGATGTTAAAATTTCAGGTTGATGATGACTTTCTCATCAGAATTGGACAAGGTTATGAATGCAACAGGTTTTAAGCAAGAACAAAAGCAAAAGGGAAGTTTTATGGTAAAATGGTAGGAGAGATTAGATACCAAAAAAGGTGATGGCTGAGTCTTGAGGAAATGGTAGTTCAAACATAGAACATTACAGCGCAGAACAGGCCCTTCGGCCTTCGATATTGCGCCGACCAATTAGGAAAAAGCAATGACCCTCTAACCTAAACCGTTCCCTTTTCGTCCATAAACTTGTCTACTAACCTCTTAAACACCACCAAACTTGGCGCATCTACAACTGCAACAGGCAGGGCATTCCATACCCTTACCACCCTCTGGGTAAAGAACCTACCTCTGACGTCCGTCCTATAACTACTGCCCCTTAATTTAAAGCTATGTCCCCTTGTGCTAGCTTTCTCCATCCTAGGAAAAAGGCTATCACTGTCCACCTTATCTAAACCTCTAATCATCTTATGTTTCAATAAGGTCTCCTCTTAGCTGCCTCCTTTCTAACGAAAACAACCTCAAATCCCTCAGCCTCTCTTCATGAGACCTGCCCTCCATACCAGGCAACATCCTGGTAAACCTCCTCTGCACCCTCCCCCAGTGCCTCCACATCTTTCTTATAATGTGGGGACCAAAACTGTACACAATACTCCAAGTGCAGCCGCACCAGAGTTTTGTACAGTTGCAACATGAAGTTGCGGCTCAGAAATTCAATCCCCCTACCAAAAAAAGCTAAGACTCCGTATGCCTTCTTAACAACCTTATCGACTTGATTGCCAACTTTCAGGGATCTATGCACATATACACCAAGATCCCTCTGTTCATCAACACTATTAAGAATCCTACCATTAGCCCTATACTCTACACATTTATTATTCCTGCCAAAGTGCATTACCTCACACTTTTCCACATTAAACTCCATTTGCCACCTCTCGGCCCAGCTCTGCAACTTGTCCAAGTCTCTCTGCAAACTATAACACCCCTCTTCACTATCTACCACTCCTCCGACTTTGGTGTCATCCGCAAATTTACTAATCCATCCTTCAATACCCTCATCCAGATCATTTATAAAAATTACAAACAGCAGGGGCCCCAAAACAGATCCCTGAGGTATACCACTTGTAACCGAACTCCACGATAAATAACTACCATCAACCACCATCCTCTGCCTTCTATCAGCTAGCCAATTCCTAATCCAATTAGCTAAATCATCCTCAGTCCCACACATCTGCATTTTCTGCAGAAGCCTTCTGTGGGGCACCTTATCGAACGCCTTACTGAAGTCCATATATACCACATCAACTGCCTTACCCCCATCCACCTCTTTGGTCACGTTTTCAAAAAACTCAATGAGGTTAGTAAGGCACGACCTACCCTTCACAAAACCATGCTGACTATCCCCAATCAATTCATTTCTCTCTAAGTAACTATAAATCCTATCCCTAATAATTCTCTCCAATACCTTGCCCACAACAGAAGTAAGACTCACTGGCCTATAATTCCCTGGAAGGTCTCTCTTCCCCTTCTTAAACAATGGGACCACATTCGCTATCCTCCAGTCCTCCGGAACCACACCCGTAACCAACGACGACCTGAAGATCAGAGCCAGAGGCTCTGCAATCTCCTCTCTTGCCTCCCAGAGAATCCTAGGGTAAATCCCGTCCGGCCCAGGGGACTTATCTAACTTCAAACCCTCAAGAATATCTAGCACATCCTCCTTATCTACTTCAATACTTTCCAGTTTGCAACCCTGTATCCCAGTGTTCTCCACAACTACATTTACATCTCCCTGCGTGAATACGAAGAGAAATATTTGTTCAGTGCCTCTCCAATCTCTTCAGGCTCCACGCACAACTTCCCACTGCTGTCTCTGACTGGCCCTAATCTTGCCCTAACCAATCTTCTATTCTTAACGTATCTAAAGAAAGCTTTAGGATTCTCCTTGATCCTATCAGCCAAAGTCTTCTCGTGTCCCCTCTTAGCTCTCCTCAACTCACTCTTTAGCTCCCTCCTGGCTAATCTATAGCTATCCATTGCACTAACTGAGCCTTCAAGCCTCATCCTGACATAAGCCTCCTTTTTCCTTTTAACCAGTGAATTAACTTTTTTAGTACACCATGGTTCCCTTACTCGACCATTTCCTCCTTGCCTGACAAGGACATACTTATCAAGGACTCGCAGCAGCTGCTCCTTGAATAAGCTCCACATTTCAGATGTTCCCAGTCCCTGTAGTTTCCTCGTCCAACCTATGCACCCTAATTCCCTCCTTATGGCCTCATAATTACCATTCCCCCAGCTATAACTACTGCCCCCAGCTTCATGCCTATCCCTATCCATCACTAAGGTGAACGTAACCGAATTGTGGTCACTATCACCAAAATGTTCACCAACTTCCAAGCCTAACCCCTGGTCTGGCTCATTGCCCAGCAGCAAATCCAATATAGCCTCACCTCTAGTTGGCCTATCTACATACTGAGTCAAAAAACCTTCCTGCACACTTTGCATAAAAACTGATCCCTCTAATGAGCTAAAGCTATAGCTATTCCAATCAATATAGAGCTATAACTATTCCAATCAATCCAAACAGAAGATGGGAAATAAGAAATCACCAACAGCAGCCATCCAGAAAAGAACGGAAGCAGAGGTTATGATTTGAAACTGCTGAATTCAATGTACAGTACGAAAGGCTGTAAAATACTTTACTGAAAGATAAGGTGTCATTCCTAGAGTTTATGTTGAGCTTCAGTGGAACCATGTTGGAAACTGAAGTCAGGATGGAGTGGGCCTGAGAATTAAAATGACAGGTGACTGAGAACATTTATGGACAGAACGGAGTGTTCCACAATGTATTCACCCAATTTGGTCCCACCAGCATAGAGGAAACCACATTGTGAACAGTGAATAAGTCTAGTAATTTGAAACAAATGCAAATAAATTATCATTTTACCCAGAAAGAATGCTTAGGGTTCTGGTCGGAAGGAAGATGATAGGGCAGGTGTTGCACCTTCTTAGCTTGAATGGGGAGGGTTTTTTTTGGGGGGTGATTGAGAAGTGGACCAAGGCATCGCAAAGGAAACTCTCCCTTCGTCATGTTGAAAGGATAGGGAATATTCCAGTTATCAGTGGGAGGGAGTAGTCTTACGGGATGATCGCACTTCTTCTAGGGTCTAAATTCTAAATTTCTTTGTCTCAAAGTGTATACTTTTGGACAGTTTTGTTTTCTGATGCTTCTGTTTTGCCTTTCTTTTTCATCAGGTGTGGATTCCCCTCTGTCATGGTTTACAGGCTCTAAACTATGTCTGTTTCCTTTTGTGTCCTTTTTGCTCTTGACCTTCCTCCTCCTCTTCTGAATTGCAATAGGGTTTTACTTGTCCTCCCTGCCATCCCACTAGCTGTCACATTCAACTTATCCTCTGCCATCTTTAGCATGATTTCATCAGCAAGCTTGCCTTTCTTTCCCTTCCCTTTTAATTGTTTTAAAGGGACTGTTCATCTGTGACTTCTGTGTCAGCCTCCTATGCTATTGCCAGTATGCTCGTTGTAAAGTTGAGGAACAACACCTCATCTTTCAATTCATTTTACTACTTCTGAATTCAAGATTTTGTGAAGATACACAATTTCAGGTCATAATCTCATCCCTCTTTTTCAGATTACAGATGTTGCTAATTCTGTTGTTGCCTTATCCATGTTTAGTTCCTTCACTTGTCCTATACCAACTCTTTTATCACTTGATCTCTCCTTGCGCCCTCCATCCTTTCCCTATCTCTGTATTTCCCGAAAGCCTATTATATTCCTAAGTTTTTCCAGTTCTCTTGAAAGGGCAACACCTAAGATGTCAACTTTCTTTTCTTTCATAGATATCTTCTGACTCGCTGAGTGTTTGTAGCATTTTCTGAAGAAATAGTCTTTGTCAGGAGCCTAGAGTAAAGCATTGTTACTCCTTCCTCTGAGCCAGAAGGCCCTGGATTCAAGTCCCACTCTTCAGGATTTGTTGGTCACAGAAAAATCCTATCACAGTGCGCTTAAGCTAATGTATAATGAACAAAGATAATGGTGCTGGTCCCCAGCCTGAATGAATGGGGCAGCAATGAGGACGTTGGGCTGTAAATTACCAGCCAAATCTGAATAATTATTGCTGATATGAAGACTGGTCAGAAATATTGTGGCCCCCGTGTAACATGGGAAAAGCCAAATGAACAAGCAAAAAGAGAATCCTCAAATAACTTTTATTCCTGAATTCCAAGTTCCCACTTCTAATGGATCTCAAAGTTGAGTGCAGATAAATGAAGTCATTCGTACCATCCAAAAAACTTCCCCATAAATGTAATACCTTCCTGTGTCATGGTATCTAAATGCCCCTTGATTCACTCTAGATTTCATGTTTCTGCCATCCTACCTGGCCCATCATTGAGTATTGATCACTCCTTGCATGAAGAAGTGGTGGCTGACTTTAGCCCAAAAGTTAACTTTTATGAGTGTGTACGTTTTGTTCTGTCCTGTGATTGTGCTTTAATTTAAAATGTGCCCATTGTTATTTAAATTAATGTCCCATATTTCCTTAAGATTTTCTTTCATTTACCTCCTGTTCAGGCTGAAAAATTTGTTTTCCTAACCTTTCCTTATAATTCAGACCTCTGTCAGAAAGGACTTATGGACCATATTGCTTCCAGGGCTTGAATTTTTTTTTTTGTTGGTGTACAAAAGTACCTGTGGTATTGAGCTGAGGCCTCTATGACTTAGTTGACTGGCCTCAGATCTACATTTCTACTGATATGACAGAACCTTTCAACTTTTGTTTTAATGAAAGATCGTTAGAACTGAAATGTTAACTCTATTTAAGTTTATTTATTAGTCACAATTAAGTGTTACTTTAACACTGCAATTAAACTACTTTGAAATTGCACCAGTCGCACCCAAACTGGTGCCTGTTTGGGTTGTTAGCGTGAGTGGGCGAAACGACCACTACAAACTCAGGGTCAAGTTCAACAATGGTACAGCTTTATTTTTTACGTCGATGGAGGTGCAGTCAGAATGTACAATCGAACTGTCCTGAAAGCACACTAAAGATCCACCAGAATGGGCTATAGTTATACCTGAACTTCAGTGTAGTGTACGATTCAAATGTTAACGCTTTATTTACAGTATTTGATTTTGGCCATCCTGTCATGATGTTTTCAAGTGTGTGGATGATTGTTAAGTATGTGTTAATCGTTTTTGTCTGGTTATCAATGGTCTGGAATCTCCAGGGCTTGAACAATAGGTATGCAGTTATTCTCAGGAAGTTTAGAGGCCAGGGATGCTTCTTTAGCTAAGCTAATCTTAATGTGTCTCCGTAGGTTGTTTGACTGTTCTAGACGTGCTGATTTAGTAGGGTGGGAAGGTGTACTTTTTAATTTAGCTCCTGGGGTTGCTTTCCTGACCAGCTTTTCCTATGTGCTAGCCCTCATGTGCATTCTAAAAGCATGCTCTTATTTGCTAGTCTGTGATTTTTGATTTTTAGTGGAGGTGCTCTGAGTATGATTTTTAGTCTGCTTCCATATTGTGTGCCCAATTTCATAAAATTTGTCGTCTGATAACAGTTCCCCCTTGTCAGTCGGGAGCAGATTTGTTCTGTCAGCAGATTTTACGTTCGGTGCTCCCTGCATTTGTACGCTGCAGTCGTGCAGTTTAGGGGAGCACCGGGTTTGCCAAATTAGGGGTATGCAGGAGAAGTCTTCCCGATTTGTTAATTGTTCCATGTTGCCTTCTAATTAGTTCCCTCCTAGTTTTAGTTTTCTTGCGCTGGCAGTAGATATGGCACGTTATCATTCCCCAGAATATTGCCAGTATGAGTTGGACAGCAATCAGTATATGTGAGATTATCTGGATCCAGGGGTGAATATCTACATTTAGGCCCCAGTCCTATACCTTTTGCACCCATGTCTGGCTCTGTAAGGCTGACTCTGTATCCTGTTCCAGAGTTTTAATGTGGGTTTGTACCTGGTGGTATAACCAAACAGAATATCCCACCTTGAGACGGCGTTCTCTCAGTACTTCCGCTAAGTGTGGGATGAAAGCCTGTTCTGGCTTTTGATAATACTTAACGCCACCAACCCACTAAGAGACGACCTTAAGTGTCAGGGCCTGCCTACTCTGGATGTTGGTAAGGTAGACTTGGCCAATAGTGACTGTCTGTGAGGGGTGAAACAGAAGTTTGAGTTGGGGATCAGGCATGCAAATAAAGGATGTAAAGGATGTTTTTGTTATGGCTACACAATACCTGCCTCGCCCTCTATAGCCTGCCCGGGCAAAATGTGGGATTGTAGGTGTAATTTCGATTAAACCCACACTCAGCTGCCTCTCCTTGTCTCAGTGGGTGAGGGCAAATGGTTATCTCTCCCCTTTGTTTGCATCCCGAGAAGGAGGTACTGAACATCATGCCATGTCTTCAGATAGCTGTGACTTCGCTTATGTGGTAGCGGGGGAAGGTACTGCCTCTAACGACACCGATGTTCTCAATTTGGAAAATAGGGAATGGTCCCGAGTCTGCTGTCACTTATAGGGATTAAGAGGACCATCCCTATCCCTGTGTTCTCACTAACCTCGCAGTTGGGAATCACTGGATACATCCATGTCATCCCTTTCAAAGTCTGGTCATCCAGCACCCTCTTCTGATCTGCACGTTATGCTAGCTGGGTGCTGTAAATCCAATCGGGCATTTCCCTACTGTGTACCTGGTCCAAATTGTGTCTCAATTGGCCTATCATCCACTGACCATACACATGACACAGCTGTCCCTGTTGTACTCAGGCAGTGTTTTCTCTCTCTCTACCTATGAGGCAGATAATGGTACGGGCATGTTTCTAATATTGTGATTCCATCTAGTTGGGTATGGGCGCCCCTTTCCCCTAAAAAGTCTGCTCGGTTTGTTGGCCTAATGACCGTTGCAGGATGTCTTTCGTTACTCCCTTTAACTGTTCTTATTATTGAGGCCCTGGATATCAATTGAGTTAACCACGTTGGATCCGGTATTTATTCCTGTGAGGATGTCATTGATTATACCTCTTTTGCTTTGTGTGTATGCGTGTTATCTCTATAGTGTCTTGCTCCCATCACATCGATAGCCTGCTTCATGGTTTCCCTACCCAGCATTTGTTCTGTTCTGAATAGTATTCCGGCGCCTGGATCCCTGAGATATCAATCAGAATAGGCACGATTTTATGTTTCACATTGTCATATACGATACCACCACCACCACCACCCCCACCCCCAGGTGTCGTAGTCGTGGGGGGCACGTGTTGTCGGAAGTGCAAAACATACATATAGTGAGAGTGCAGGAGCCTCAAATAATCCATAATATCTGCAAATATCAATGTCCGGTTTAAGAGTCTCGCTTTGTATTGAGTTCTGTGGGTCTTCGGGGAGGGCGCAGATAGTTCCAAAAATGCAGCCAGTCGCTCAGCAAGTCTGGCAGTTGGATACATGTTTGAAGCTTATCCAATGTGCAGGTAAAGCAAATCACGAACGTATTGAATAGTATCCCATGGGGTTATTGATGAACGGTGTGTCCCTGGAAGGTGACACTCAACAAGAAGATCATCCTTTCAATAGTTAACGTGGTCCTGGAGAGGGGAATGGGAAAGGTGTATAAAGCCTGGTGGGTGCCAGATATTAGAATCTTAGTATAAACCAATTTCTACTTACTAATCTACTTAGGCATGCATCCATATCTGTATACGTATATTAGTGCCATGGCTGACGTGTGGTTCTACTCTGACCCAGAAATGAAGGTGGTTAATTCGATCTCTGCTGTGTGGATAGAGGTGGTTAATTAGGGGTCGATACATGGCCTGTTTATGTCGAGGGGGACTATTCTCGTCCATACAGTCGGTCTGTTTCCCCCTCACCGGGTTGGTAAGCCTTCAACTGTGACCAGTGTTTACAGCGGCCTTTCCCTTTGATATCGACACAGGCACATGCCTCATTGGTGAGGATGATCTCATGGGGTCTTATCCATTTTGGAGATAACCCTGTTTTGGTCAGGGGCTACTTGGATTAAAACTTTGTCCCCAACTCGGGGAAGCTTGCTGGTGTGACAGACATTATGTTTCTTAACCTGGTCTCTTATAGCCTGTTGGTCTCTGGCTGCGTGGCACAGCTCTCTGAGTTGGTGGTCTAACTGTTGTACGTATCTCTTCATTTTATTCCGAAAGGGTGCCATTTCTTCTCCTCCTACTGCTATATTTTCTAGGAGTCTCATTGCCGTCCCCGTCATTAATTCAAATGGTGTGAGTCCTAGGGTAAGACCTGGGATGGCTCGTAGGCACATTAAGATACAGGATAGGATGTCTACCCACGCCTGACCTGTCTCGGCAATTGCATTTTTAAGTGTGTGGTTCATTTGCTCGACCATCCCAGAGCGCTGAGGGTGGTATGGGATATGGAATTGCTGTCAGATTCCCAGGGTTTTACAAGCCTGTTTCATTATCTTGCCCGTGAACTGTGTCCCCCAGTTGGAATCCAGTTGTAGTGGGATTCCCCACCTCGGGATGATCTCGTGTGTTAAAATGCGGGCTACAGTGACGGCTTTGCAACCCCGAGTTGGGAATGCTTCTACCCAGCGGGTGAATTGATCAATTAGGACTAAACAGTATTTCTTCCCTCGGCTAGTGGGTACAGGGCCTAAGAAGTTGACCTGGAGGTTTTCCCAGGGTCCCTTTGTTCGGGGTTGGTGGGCCACCTTGACTCTCAGGGGTCAGCCGGGTTGTGCTGGGTGCGTATGATACAGCGCTGGTGGTGTTTGGCTACATTCCGTCCCATCCCTGGCCGCTACCAATCAGCTGACAGTCAGGCCAGGGTCCCATCTCGGCCGGAGTGGTCCGGCTCATAGTGGAGTCGGAGTGATTCGGTGTGTATAAATGAGGGGGCAGCTACTTGGTGACCTCTGCGCCAAACTCCGTCTTTGTCTCTGGATGCCCCTGCCTGTCCCCACTGTGTCACCTCATCTGGGCTTGCATTACCCAGCAGCTTACAAATATCCACTTCCTCTGAGAATGCTGTTGTGGTAGCAGCTATGTGCAGGAGAGCTTCCCTAGCTGCTGTCTTAGCCGCAACATCTACTAGTTGGTTCCCCTTCCGTCCTGCTGTCTTTACCCTCTGGGCTTTTATCTTAATTATGGTTGCTTTGGAGGGCAGCCTGGCTGCAGCTACCAGCTTTCGAATTATATTTTCATGCTTTATGCGCCCCCCTCCACCTGTGGTGATAAACCCGCGCTTTTTCCAGGCCATCATGTAGTCGTGGACCACCCCAAACGCATATTGGCTATCAGTATACACAGTTACTCGCTTTTCCCTTCCCATCTTTAAGGCTTCTCTGAGGGCTAGGAGTTCGGCCACTTGGGTGGAGGTTTCCCCACTCATGGTACCTTTTGCCATCAGTGTCCCCTCTTGGTCTACTACTGCCCAGCCTGTGCGGTATTGTCCCTCTACTTGTCTTTGGGACCCGTCTCCATAAAGTGTGATGCCAGGGTTATCTAAGGGTTGGTCATTAATCCCTTCCTCTGCTTCAGTGTCTGGGTTGATTGGGCAGCAGTGCGATAGGAGCCCCTCTGCGGGATTTTTCCCAGTGTCCTGCACTATCTGGACTGACCGGTCCTGGGGGAGGAGTACCGCTTCCCAATTGGCCCTTCGGGCATCCGGAACAGTCTGGAGCCGGCCTGTATTCAGGAGCTCGACAGTAGTGTGTTTTGTATTAGAATGATTTGTCCTGACATAGTGATTGGTTTGCTTACCCTGACTGTCCAGGCAGGGCAATCTAGAGCTGCCACGTATTTGTGCAGTCCGTTGGCTACCGGGGACTGCCGGGTAGAGTAATATGCCACCGGCTGCATGGGTACCCCCGTATTCTTGCGTTACCACGGAGCTATAAAATCCCGCTTCTGAGTCATAAAAGAGGTGAAAGGGTTTAGTTATGTTGGGCAGATGAAGGGCTGGGGCTGCTAATAACGCCTGTTTTGGGTCCCCACTCGATCATTTCTGCTCCTGTCTTTCCAGCCACTGAATCAATTCGGCCAGGGATGCAAACTGGTCAATGATATTCCGAAGTAGTTAGAGTCCCATAACTGCGCACCCCTTTGACTGTGTTTGGACGGAGCATATTTACAATTGCGGTCTTCCAGTCGGAGGGGAGGGCTTTCTTTCCCTAGCTTATGTTGTGTCTTGGGTACCGGACCTCAGGTTGTGCAATCTGTGCTTTGGTTGGGTTGATTTTAAACTCTGCAGCCTGGAAGGCCCGTGGGATTGTGGACAGGGCTCCTATATGTCCTGTGAGGTTGGTGGAAGCGATGACGATGTCATCCACGTATTGGAGGAAGGTACCCCCATATGGGGACAGATCACAGTCCTCAAGGGCCTCACTCATAACTCGGTGGAAAATGTTGGGGCTGTTGTGGAACCCCTGGGGGAGGCGTGTCCATGTGTATTGTTTCTCTCCACAGGTAAAGGCGAACCTTTCCTGAGAGTCCGTGTGAAGCGGAATGGACCAGAATCCGTTTGCTATGTCTAGCACGGAGAAAATACAATGTTCAGGTCGGAGTCCATTGAAAATAGTGGATGGACTCGAGACTATGGGGTGTTGTTTCAGCGTTGTTTTGTTCAGGGCAGCGTAATCTATGGTCAGCCGGTAACTTCCGTCTGGCTTACGGACTGGCCATATCGGGGAGTTGGTGTTTGACACCGTGGGTCTTAAGATATCCTAGGCAACCAAAACCCGAATGATTTTCTCAGTGGCTTGTAGTGCTTCAGGCTTTATGGAGTATTGTTTGTGGGTGTATGGATCGGCCCCTGTATGTGTAGTGGAGGGATTCTTACAAGGCTGCGGTCTTTGTTTTCCTGCCGCCCAGACTTGGGTTATTGATTGGCATAGAAGCCTTACTATTCCCTCCCCTTTCCAATCTCACGCTGTGAAGGTGTGATCTACTGCCTGGACCGCAGCCATGTTTTTATTGGGGACCCAGTATCCCTGAATTCCACTTTTGTGTTCCTTCCTTGCAGTCCACAGGAGGCGCTTGTTAAAGGCGTCCACCACTGCCCTTAACTCCCCCAGGAGGTCTATCCCCAAAATCATTCCCTCCTGGTTTGGGCTCCCAGAAGTGTACTGGGAGTAAAATGTCCTCGATCTCAAGTAGGACTGCCTTGCCCTGATAAGCTGTAGTTCTATCTCCCCCTACCCCCACTACTGTCTTGGAATGGTGGTTTGTTGGTAAGGGATATCGCAGCCCCCGTATCTATTAACTGGACTTGGCAGTCTTTTTTATAATGACCAGGCTTCCCACACCTGTAGCAGCCTGCTCCGTCAGTCCCCAGGGAAGATACCTCTGCTCTTGCGCTTTGGATCTTTCTCTGTTGGTTGTCTAGTTCTCTAACTCATTGAAAGTGTTAAAGTTTACCAACCTGGTTTTTAGGATTGCTTGGTGCGCTGGGCTCAGTCCGTCCTTATACAGCTGGAGGAATGTGCGATTTTGTCTATCAGCATCGGGCATCTTCCTATGGGCTAGAAAGGCGTCAAATTTCCACCACCCGTATTCCTGGGCTCCTTCTTCCTTCCCTTGCATTACTCCTACTATTGCATTTCAACTCATGGGGACTCGCCCAATGGTTTGGGTAATGTCATCTTTAAAATCCGTCAGAGCTTGGTCTTGCTCTTGGTAACTCTTGTTCAGGTTAGTGCACTATGTCCCGTTCTCGTGTTCTGTCTGAAGCTGGGCCCAATAATTCTCCAGCATTTTGGCTCTTACTATATCCTGATTGTGCAGATTGTGGCACATTTGCACCTTAAGTTTTGTCAGAAGATTGCATTACTGTGTCTGGGCTGGAGGGTCAGGAGTTTGTCCAGCAGTTTCATTGTGTCCCCCAGGGTAAGGGATATGTAGGTCATCTTTATCTGAGCCTGGGCAGATTGCCCTTGCCAGTCTCTCCTTTGCCCCCACACTCAATTTTAATGGCGGCTGCCATAACGCTCTGGGATGGGGGGTCAGTGGTAGGGGAATGCTCCCCGCTGTCGGGCATAGTGGACCTGTTTCATCCACTAAACATTCCCAGTTGGGACACTCCTCATTCGGGGGTTCGCGTGAGAAGTCAGACCACTGGCACCACAGGGTTAGCGGCCATCACAGCGCATGTTGTTGCTGTGCAGCTTGCTCCTGCTTGCCTTGTACATACTTATGAACTCGTCCTCCAAGAGTGACATAAGCCCTTAATATTAGATTCCAAGCTTTGTCATTTTTGCTCCTTTTCTCCTTTGCCCACCACTCCCGCTGTGTTTCAAGCAGGGGCTTCCACCCTGCCTTCATCATGCTTTTAATTAGGTCCTTGTTTTTGTCTGCTAGATAGCGAGTGAGGGACCCTTCTGGGTCCCTATTGCTATCCATGTTAGTTTCCCTTACTAGGATCAACAGTGTACCAACCCTGGCTCTAATACTTACTTACACGCTGTGATGGCCGCTAACCCTGTGGTGCCAGTGGTCTGACTTCTCACGCGAACCCCCGAATGAGGAGTGTCCCAACTGGGAATGTTTAGTGGATGAAATGGGTCCACTATGCCCGACAGTGGGGAGCATTCCATCTACCCTGGCTCTAATACTTTCAGAGGTATGTATATCTCTGATTAGGTTACGGTCTCGTGTTCCTACTGTTGGTATGTTTGTACCTTCAGTAGCAACCTGCAGAGCCCGACCTCTGTGTAGCAGGGAAATTACTGCTCTCAGAGGCAGGTGAGCTCTGTACAGCCTCTCCGCAGGGACAGCAGCATACGGAGAGACTATAGTGACCGGAGCCACTAGCTCTTCCCCAGACTTCTATTGCTAAATCGATAAAAGGTCAGTCGTTTCCCTATCTCCTTGAGATTCACCTGGACCTGGTTGCGGACTGGCGTGTAATTGACTGCGGGTCGGAGTCCCCCGATGTGTAGTCATTTCTTCGCGCTACCAGAGGTCTCCTGCTTGTAGTGGTTGAGGCACTCACAGAGGCTCTAGACTTAGTAGCGCCCGAAGATGTAGCAAACTCCTCGCAGATTTTGCCCTTAGTGGCCTGATCTTTCGCGCCTGTGGAGGTCCTTACCAACTTGTAGCGCCTGGATTTATGCCGAACTCTGAGTGTCGGATCTCGGTGGCTTGAAACCTTGGACATCCTTCTTAACCTTGATTCCCAGGGTGCTGTCCCTGCCTTATACCTTTTAACCTTGTATTCCAGGGCAATATCCCTGCCCTGTAGCTTTAAACCTTGTATCCCAGGGCAATGTCCCTGCCCTATACCTTTAAACATTGTTCTGTCGAGTCCCCTAGTGGGCAGTCAATCTGTGGTCGGGCTTGTCAGGGGTCAGCGGAATGTAAAAATAACACAATGAATCACAGTTCGCGATCCCAGTTGCCGACCCAAAAAGAAACTTAAACCCATGTTACCGCTATACAACTATTGAAAGGACCCTGTTCGCAAGTTCAGATCGCGGCAGCCTCGAAACACCACTCTGACACTGGGACACTAATATTCCGCGGATTTGATCAAATGAGTAAAGATACTCACCAAGTGCCAGGAGACAGCGTTTCAGTGACGGTCGCGATCCCGGACGAGCCCCCGGTTGTTAGCACAAATGGGCGAAATGACCACTATGAACTCGGGATTAAGTTCAACAACGGTACAGCTTTATTTTCTTTTATGTCGATGGAGGTGCAGTCAGGACATACAATCGAATTGTCCCGAAAGCACACTAAAGATCCGCCAAAACGGGCTATAGTTATACCCAAACTTCAGTGTAGTGTGCGATTCAAATGTTAATGCTTTATTTACAGTATTTGATTTTGGTCATCCTGTCTCGATGTTTTCAAGTGTGTGGGTGATTCTTTTAAGTATGTGTTAATCGTTTTTGTCTGGTTATCAATGGTCTGGAATCTCCGCGACTTGAACAATAGGTGTGCAATTATTCTCAGGAAGTTTGAGAGGCCAGGGATGCTTCCTTAGCTATGCTAATTTTAAGGTGTCTCCATAGGTTGTTTCACTGTTCTAGACGTGCTGATTTAGTAGGGTGGGGGCAGTGTACTTTTTAATTTAGCTCCTGGGGTTGCCTTCCTGACCAGCTTTTCCTATGTGCTAGCCCTTATTTGCATTCTAAAAGCCTGCTCCTATCTGCTAGTCTGCGTCTGTGATTTCTGATTTTTAGTGGAGGTGCTCTGACTATGGTTTTCAGTCTGCTTCCATATTGTGTGCACAATTTCATAAAATTTGTTGTCCGATAACGTTTAATGTACCTAACTAGCACGCCTTTCAGACTGTGGGAGGAAATCGAAGCACCTGAAGGAAACCCATGCAGACATGGGGAGAATGTGAAACTCCACACAAATAGTGACCTAAACTGGGAACCCACAGCCTTGGTGCTGTGAGGCAGCAGTGCCTAACTACTGTGCTACTGTGCACAGATCTCCATGATACTGCCTGATTTTCTGAGTACTTTGTATATTTGGTATTATTATTTTGAAGCTAGTTCAAGACAGGGAGGAAGAGAACATTTATGGAATTGGATTTAGTGGGCTAGGATCATGTAAGGAAGTAGTAGAGGCATTTGAATGAGTGTCCTCCGTCTTAATGACAAAGAAGTGCACAAATACCTGAATGTTGTTTAGGAGGTACAGGAGTCAACTGATGAAGGAGCAGCTCTCTGAAAGCTTGTGATTCCAAATAAACCTATTGGACTTTAACTTGATGTTGTGAGACTTCTTAATATATATTTTGTGCATAGTTCAATAGTATATATGATACACTTTTTGTACTTAAAATCATTTGTCAATTATATTTGAAGTTGCCCTTGCTCAGAACGTCATTTCAATTAATATGTAGAATTGTCTGAAGTTTATTTATCAATATGTTAATTGAAGAATGAACGCAGTTTTCATTTTAAGGCTTTGTGTGACTTTGTTTAATTTCTAATATCATCCATTATCAGTTTCTCTTAATTGATTGGCTTGTTGAAGTTAATTGTTTACTTTCCAGTAAATTTTCTTAAAGTAATAAAACCTAAACAGTTGCATAATTTTATAAAATTAACATTTTAAATATCATTTAATATTGAAATATCTCCTAATTTATATCCCATTTTATGCTTGTTCTGTTTTATTTAGTTTAAAAATTTACAATAAAATTAAAAGTGTAAATTTCCCAACTATTTTGATGCTAATGTTGACTATAAAATCTAGACCCTTTGCTCATATACTTCTGATTTCACCTCACCTATTTTTACTTTTTAAGCACCCATCATTTGGGCAAAGGTTCAACAAACTTGAATTCCTGTCAAACCTCCTCATTAAATGAAGATGAAATTATTTTGTCAACTACTTCCTCCCAATTTATAAATGATTTGCTCCTCCGGCTTGTGAAATCATTGCTTAAAGGAGTGGAGTAAAATTATGATGCCTAAAACTGCATTCCTACAATTTTGTTGCTCTTGGTGCTGTTTGGGAGGAGAACTGACTATCTTCCTGCTTGCTCAATGACTAACTGTTAATTATCCTCTTCAGTCGGGGATCACTTGGGTTGAGTTGATTCCAAGTTTGTGTGTTGGCCAGGGGTAAGTCATAATGAGATACCTGAATCAGCCAGATTTGCACGACAACCTGGATTTAACAAATAGCTTAGTGTAGTAAGTAGACCTCGAGATAGACCATTTAATGTTAACTGTGTTCCTATATATAAGAAACTGAAACTGCTATCTTTGGATTTGGAGATGGATGTTTGTAATGTGTCTCTATAAATAAAAGCTTCCAATATGTGCAAAGATTAGGCTCTAGTTCTATCCTTTCACCATCTGGCTTTCTGGAATGGAATATTTAGAGCAGAGAATGGTTCTATCAAGTGGTACTTGCACAGCCAAAACCTGTCCATTGATGGTCTATCTGGGTTCTGCCAGCATCTTTCAGCTTCGGGCTTCCTGACAGTTTTGGGCCATGATGTAGAAATGCTGGTGTTGGACTGGTGTAGTAAGAACTCAGTAAGAATCTAGCAACATCAATTTTAAATCCAACCGATTTATTTGATAGTAAATTTGCGAGCTTTCGACCTTTTCGTCTTCGTCAGGCAAATTTCCCAACTATTTTAATGCTAATGCAAATGCCTGACGAAGACGAAAAGGTCGAAAGCTCGCAAATTTACTACCAAATAAATCGGTTGGATTTAAAATTGGTGTTGCTAGATTCTTACTGAGTTTTGGGCCAAACATAGACAAAAGAGCTGAACTTGAGGTGAGATGAATGTGACTGCTTTTGACATCAGGGCAACATTTTACTATGTGTGATATCAAGGAGCCTTTGTAAAATTGATATCAGTGAGGGTCAGAGGGAAAGCTCCTACGTTGGTTGGAGCTATATCCAACAGAAAGGAAAATGGCCATCCTTGTTGGAGACTAATCCATCACAGCTCCAGCATCACCGCAGGAGTTCCTCGGGCAGTGTCCTTGCCAGCTTCATTAATGACCTTCCATCCATAATCAGGATAGAAATGGGAATGCTTCCTGATGATTACACATTGTTCAAAACCATTTGCAACTCTTTATATTAAAATAGTAATCAAGTGTTAGTATGCAGCAGATTTGTAAGCATTCTGGCTTGAGTTGACCTGTGAAGGAACATAGATGCCATATGCATGAATCTAGTCATCTCCCCATGGCATTAAATAACTTGATCATTGTTGAACCGGCACCATCGACATTCTGTGGGTTACCCTTGAATAGAAACTTAACTGGACTTGCCATTTAAATAATGTGACTACAAGACATGTCAGAGACTGGGAATTCTGCAGTGAGGAACTCACCACCTGATTCATTTGCTTACTAGTTACAAGATGCAAGCTTGGGGTGCAATGGGAATGCATTCTATTTTTCTGGATGAGTGCAGCTGCAGAACTTCAGAAAATAGATATTGTCCAAGGCATTGCAGCTTGCTTGATTGGCAGCCCATCCATCACCTATACATTCACACCATTCAGTGTGCAGTAGTGTGTACCATCTACAAGGTGCAATTCAGGAACTTGTCAAGGATTCTTTGAAGCATCTTCCAAACCCATAATCTGTACCATCTGGAAGAATAAAGACAGGAGAAGCATGTGGATACCATGACCTATAAATTCCCTTTGAGTTGCACATTATCTTGACTTAGAACAGTATCACTGTTCCTTTACTGTCACAAGCTTGTACTTCCAGCAATATGTGGGACAGATTGGTAAAAATGTTATTTTGATTCATTTAGTAATGAGGTTCCAGACAAGGTTAGAAATATAAAAGTACTATTTGTTTTAGCTTTGGTGACACGTTTGAGATCATTGAAGAGAATTGTAAACACGTGCAAGATAGCTGGTACTGATATAGTATCTGGTGAGATACCTACCCTTTGGAGTAAACCTTTTATGATACACAGGAAACTTTACATGGAGCATGTTAAGGCAATTATTTTTGGAAAATCAATTCTCATTTAAGTTTGAGATATTAGGTATTTAGGTAACAATCAGAGGATAAAGCAAATGCCCTAGAGTTCTATTAGTCAATTTACTCTCTTTACTAGATTAAAAATCCTGCTGAAAGATGTAGTTAACAAAATAATAGAGTAGTTTAATGAGAATTGTGATATCAGTAAAAAGTATCAAAGGACTCTGTCATGTCTTATAATAAGCCTTCAATTGACATGTGATTGTAACAATGCAATTGCCATGGATCAAAAAAAGGGACAAAGGCAGAAATATTTTCATCCTGTATTCTATTGGCCCACAACTTTCGACTTGAATCGTGATTTAAGTTGATTGTGCGCTGCATATATGCTTCGGGACAATACAGAAATCTTAATGCATGGACATGGATGCTGAAAACTTGCCAAGTTTTAAACCTCCAGTTCGGGTTTGTAAGGCTGCCAGTACTAAAGTGCTGTGCTGCAATCTGTCCCTAATTTCCGTCATTTGTATTGATAGGTGACTATTTGCAGACTTTTTTTTGGTCTACCTGCAGTGAGTTGAGGCAGCAGACATTCTTTGGGTGCATTAATTTTTTTGGTACATATTTCAAAAACATGTTTAATGTGTATGTAATGCACAGAAATTGAAAGATTTAAAACAAAACTTTTTACAATTTTGCCTTGACGTATGAATTCCAGTTAAAAATTATGTTCATATATAATGGGGCAGCACGATAGCACAGTGGTTAGCACTGTGGTTTCACAGCTCTAGGGTCCTGGGTTCCATTCCCAGCTTGGGCCTCTCTCTGTCTGGAGTTTGCACATTTCTTTTCATGTTTGCGTGGGTTTCCTCTGGGTACTCTGCTTTCCCCCACAGTCCAAAGATGTGCAGATAGGTTGATTGGCCATGCCAAGAAATTGCCCTTTAGTGTCCAGAGATGTGTAGGTTAGAGGGATTAGTGGATATAATATATAGGGATATGAGGCTATGACCTAGGTGGGATTGTGTTCGGTGCAGATTCGATGGGCTGAAGGGCCTCTCTGCACTGTAGGGTTCTATGATATATAGTGGGGCAGCTGCTAGTGTCTGGAATCATAGAAACCGTACAGTACAGAAAACGACCATTCAGCCCATCGAATCTGCACCAACTCTACAACAGGACATCTTACCCAAGCTGACTTCCTGCCAGATTTCCATAACCCCACATATTTATCCACTAATCCACCTGACCTGCACATCTTCGGACTGTGGGAGGAAACTGGAGCACCCAGAGGAAACCCATGCAGAAAGGATAACGTGCAAACTCCACACAGTTACCCAAGGCTGGAATCAAACATGGATCCCTGAGACAGCAGTGAAGTAGCCACTGTACTACCCAAATTCATTCTCTTTGGAGAATGGTCTAACTTGCCTTTGAAAGCTATGATTGACTTGGCTTCCACCAGGCTCATAGGCAGTGCATTCCAGACCTTAACCACTCACTGGGTGAAGATTTTTTCTGTGCGTCGCTAATAATAACCACAGTGCTATCAGCTAAAGTCCATTTGTTTATCCCAATTTTAAGAGTCTCCCTGATGAAATGTTGATCCTTAGAAGCTTCTTAGTGAAAGAAGTCCACATTTATAGTGGGAAATATACAACTTGGTTAGTTCAAATGCGTTAGGAAAATATTCTCTAATATACAAGTCTTCTGTAAGCTGATGTGAACTCTGTCCGATAGGTACTGCAGAATCCAGTGCAAATTGAAAATCTGGAGTCATGTTCCAGCACTGCTAGTATACCTCTTTTCAGTTTGGCTTCTTCACTGAAGTTCTTTTCAGGCTTTGACATAGGCACAGAAGAGTCAGGCTTAATCTAATAAGGTTTGTGAAACAGTTTGGAAGAGTTGGCTCTGAAGGTTAAGGTTGTTTGGAACTATGTAAATTAGCATTACTTTGTATCACCATTGTCTTAGTTAAGTATAATTCTATTTTGCTTTGTTTATTTTATTAAAAGTTGTCACAATTTCTGAGACATTATTCTCTGGGTTTCAAACTTTTCCTCATACTATACCAAATTGCTAAAATAGTTCAGCACAGTTGTTTTAAATTTCCTTCTGGAATTTGAACAATCCTGCATTTACC
The DNA here is from genome assembly GCA_024679065.1 of Sphyrna mokarran. NCBI lineage: Eukaryota > Metazoa > Chordata > Chondrichthyes > Carcharhiniformes > Carcharhinidae > Sphyrna > Sphyrna mokarran. The sequence continues at coordinate 19,506,985 of JAGIQG010000012.1, read as the reverse complement.
ATCAGTCTTGCCCTTAACACAATTAAACTGTTGAGTTCACTCATGAATAATTTTAATTAATTAAGCAATCTAAAAGCTGCTTGGTGGTGATGTGAGTGATCATGGCACAGGACAGTGCTATCACGTTCACAGGTCAATTACCTAGCTTACTCAAAAGTGCTAACTTTCACTCCACAGGTATTGTCAGATAGGCTGAGTTCTTCCAGCACTTTGATTTTATTTTATATGTAGTGTGAGTATTGGAGTGACATGTATCCCTGATGGAGGGAGGTGACATTTGCAAGCTGTGCAGAAAAGAACTACCAATTTGTTTTAATACAAGTTGAATTACGATGGCTAAGAAGTGAGGTCTATGGCCTAACAGAATGTGATAGATTCGAAAGTAAATGAAGTGCAAGTACTCAAAGTGAATCCTGAAGAAGCTTGTATTAAGAAAACACTAATGAACTGGAGAAAGGACCTCTGATAGTGCAAAATGGCAGACTTGCAAAAGTATTTCTGAATGATTAAAAAAATGGGAGTTGAGCTTGCATGGAGCAAACAATGAAATAAAGACCATAGAATTAGAAGCTCATGATTGTGAAGGATAAACTGAAAGGCAAAACAAAGGCACTTAGATATTGGAAAGTTATTCTGAGGTAACAGATAAGGCAAATAGCTTTGCATCACAGGTGGAATTTCACTGAAGAAGTTCTTGCAGATTAAAATCTTCCTTGCTTTTTTTGGCCACGTGCTCATGAGCATTGGTCAAGTGACATAAAAGCTGCATTTCTGAAGTGTGATACTTTACAGAAAAAAATGTTTCTGAAACCACATAGACAAGCAGCAGGTGAGAATGAAAACCATGGAAACTAAATTGCTTCTAACGCCTAGCTGATGCTTCCAGGAATGGTATTTTTCAGTGAGATTTGAAAATCTATCATATTCAGCTGAGAGCAGATTACTTTTTCACTTTTTGAAAAAGTGACCAAAGAGGTGGATGGGGGTAAGGTAGTTGATGTGGTATATATAGACTTTAGTAAGGCGTTCGATAAGGTGGCCCATGGAACGCTTCTGCAGAAAATGCAGATGTATGGGATAGAGGGTGATTTAGCTAATTGGATTAGGAATTGGCTAGCAGATAGAAGACAGAGGGTGGTGGTTGATGGGAGATATTCATAGTGGAGTTCGGTGACAAGTGGTGTACCTCAGGGGTCTGTTTTGGGGCCCCTGCTGTTTGTAATTTTTATAAATGATCTGGATGAGGGTATTGAAGGATGGATTAGTAAATTTGCAGATGACACTAAAGTCGGTGGAGTGGTAGATAGTGAAGAGGGGTGTTATAGTTTGCAGAGGGACTTGGACAAGTTGCAGAGCTGGGCCGAGAGGTGGTAAATGGAGTTTAATGTGGAAAAGTGTGAGGTAATGCACTTTGGCAGGAATAATAAATGTGTAGAGTATAGGGCTAATGGTAGGATTCTTAATAGTGTTGATGAATAGAGGGATCTTGGTGTATATGTGCACAGATCCCTGAAAGTAGGCAGTCAAGTCGATAAGGTTGTCAAGAAGGCATATGGAGTCTTAGCTTTTATTGGTAGGGGGATTGAATTTCGGAGCCGCAACGTCATGTTGCAATTATACAAAACTCTGGTGCGGCCGCACTTGGAGTATTGTGTGCAGTTCTGGTCCCCACATTATAAGAAAGATGTGGAGGCATTGGAGAGGGTACAGAGGAGGTTTGCCAGGATGTTGCCTGGTATGGAGGGCAGGTCTTATGAAGAGAGGCTGAGGGATTTGAGGTTGTTTTCGTTAGAAAGGAGGCGGCTAAGAGGGGACCTTATTGAAACATATAAGATGATTAGAGGTTTAGATAGGGTGGACAGTGATAGCCTTTTTCCTAGGATGGAGAAAGCTAGCACGAGGGGACACAGCTTTAAATTAAGGGGTGATAGTTATAGGACGGATATCAGAGGTAGGTTCTTTACCCAGAGGGTGGTAAGGGAGTGCAATGCCCTGCCTGCGGCAGTTGTAGATGCGCCAAGTTTGGTAACGTTTAAGAGGTTAGTTGATAAGTTTATGGAAGAGAAGGGAATGGTTTAGTTTGGAGGGTCATTGCTTTTTTTTCATAATTGGTCGGTGCAACATCGAAGGCCAAAGGGCCTGTTCTGCACTGTAATGTTCTATGTTCTATAATTTATTGATATACAGGAAAACGTTCAGGCGTATTTATGATTGACATCAATTTCTTAAGGGTTAGTAGTGTGAATTTTAAAAACATTACTAAAGATTAGAGTAAATTTAAAATTTGGAGTTAAGTTTATTGATATTCATTACTTTAGATATTAAGCAGAATAGGTCTGGAATAACTTTATATGAACAATCTTATTTAGAGTGTGTTACTCCCTTCTCAGTTAATTGAACTAAGTCATCACAGAAAGATAATGTTTGTAAAGCTTGCTTGATCAGTTGAACTAGTTGTGCACTCAGAAGAGACTGGATGCTAATTTTGATATGTTGGGGATAAGTACTTTGATGAAACAGCCTAATATAGGGAGTGTAAGAAACCTGGGAAAAGAATTGTTGAGTTTCATCATTGGGTGACCCATTGATGCAAGAATGGGGAATAGAAAACAAAGATTCTTGGTGGACAAAATAGTGAAAGGATGAAGAAAATTATTTGAACTAAGTGGATGTTGAGGTAGAGGCCAAAAAACAAAAGAACATAAGAATTAGAAGCAGGAGTAGAGCCATTTGGCCTCTCTATTCTCCACCATTCAATAAGCTCATGTCTGATCTTTTCGTGGACTTCATTTATCCTCCTGCTCACCATAACCCTTAATTTTTTTACTATTCAAAAATTTATCTATGCTTGCCTTAAAAATGTTCAATGAGGTAGCCTCAACTGTTTCATTAGGAATTCCACAGATTCACAATCTTTTGTCTGATGAAGTTGCTCCTCAATTTAGTCCTAAATCTGCTCCCCCTTATTTTGAGGGGAAGCCATGCCCCCTATTCTAGTTTCACCTATCAGTGGAAACCATTTTTCTGCTATCTATTCCCTTCATAATCTTATGTTAATTTTAAATTCCACCTCCCCATTCTTGTGAATTCCAATGAATATAGCCCCAGTCTACTCAGTCTCTCCTCAGCCAACCCTCTCAACTCCAGAATCAACCTAGTGAATTTCCTCTGCACCCCCTCCAGTGCCAGTATGTCTTTCCTCAAGTAAGGAGACCAAAACTGTACACAGTACTCCAGGTGTGGCTTCACCAGCATCTTATACAGCTGCAACCTAACCTCACTGTTTTTAAACTCCATTTCTCTAGCAATGTAGGACAAAATTCCATTTGCCACCTTAAATACCTGTTGCACCTGCAAATCAACTTGTTGTGATTCTTGCTCAAGGATACCCAGGTCTTTCTTCACAGCAGCATGCTGTAACTTTTTATCATTTAGATAATAGTCCATTTTGCAGTTATTCTTATGCCCTCACATTTACCAACATTGTACTCCATCTGTCAGATCCTTGCCCATTCACTTAGAGTATCTATATCTTTTTTCAGACTTTCAGCGTCCTCTGCACGTTTTGCTGTGCTACTCAGCCTAGTGTCATCTGCAAATTTTGGCACTCTACACTTGGTCCTCAACTCCAAATCTATGTAAATCATAAACAATTGCGGTCCCAACACTGATCTCTGAGGCTTACCATTAGTCACTGATTGCCAACTAGAAAAACACCCATTTATCCCCACTTTTTGCTTTGTTAGTTAACTAGTCCGCTATCTATGCTAATACATTATCCGTAACACCATGCACCTTTATTTATGCATCAGCCTTTAGTGCAGCACCTTATCAGATGCCTTCTGGAAATCCAGATACACCATATTCATTTTCCCCATTGTCCACTGCGCACGTATTGTTCTCAAAGAATTCCACCAAATTAGTCAAATGTGACCTGCCATTCATGAATCCATGCTGCGTTTTCCCATTGGGACAATTTACATCCAGGTGTCTCGCTATTTCTTCCCTGATGGATACAAATATTTTCAAAACTACAGAAGTTAAGCTAATCGGACAATACTTACCTGCCTTTTGTCTACCTCCTTTTTTTAAATGGTGTCATGTTTGCTGTTTCCAATCTGCAGGAACCACCCGCAGAGTCCAGTGAATTTTGGTAAATTACCACTAGTGCATTTGCTGTTTTCCCTGTCATTCCTTGTGCTACAAATGGGGTATATATTTGTGAAACAGGAATGCACAAAATTCTTGGTGGGAAAGGAAGCAGGTTACAGGAGAGAGTTGCAAGGGGAATGCCAGCCAGCATGTTACCGGATTACAATATTTATATTGTTATGATTGGTATTTATATTACTCTGATTTGATGGCATTATACTATTATTATTAGTGTTACTGTTTGTCATGATGGCTATCTGAATCTTATTAGATTTGTTTTTCCTGTTGATTAACAATCATTTCAATGAGTAACTAATATTTACTGGTGGAATCAATAGCCAATTGGTTGATTCCAGTGTTGTAATTTCTATAGTTCTATGAAAACTTTTCTTTAATGAATCCAAGCTTGGAGTGGTTCAGGTATGGTTATGGTTGATAGAGTTTAAGTGAGTTCTTGAAAGAGAACCACTTTAATTATACTCCATTGCTAGTTTTGACATATGAGGACCAAGTAGAGAAGTTCCCAGTTCGAAAATATCACTTAAGAAGCATCATCCTAGCCAAAGAAATTGAAAAACAGAGCCTGTTAAAGTGGAATGCGATAGAAATTGACAGCATCTTGTCCTTTTTGGTTTCTGTTGCAAGGGGAATACCAGTAGGTTATGGGATTACAGCACTATATTGTTACACAATTTTGTAGCATTATGCCTATTACCATCAGTGTTACTGTTAGTTATGTTGGATATCTGAGCCTTAATAGGTTTGTTTTTCCTATTGGTTAACAATACCAGTTCAGTGAGTAACGATCATTTACTGGTGGAATCAAGAATTTGTCCCATATAACTATACAGTCATGTGGACTCAACATTGAGTTCAACAAGTTTAAATTATAACTTCTGCCAATGTTTGTTTTTTGTGTTTTCTTTCTTTTGCAGCTTTGGTTTTTGTCTATTTTTATGCCTGCCTTTTGCATTCAGATGATTTTTATATGGCCATTCATGCCTCATTTGGACATAGCCTTTATTTCTTTACTTTATCCATTAGCACTTACTTTGGCTGTTTCATCATGAAGTTTTTTTATTATTTAATCTCTCCTGGTCTCCACCCAATAACAGATCTTCTCCTTTGATGTTCCTGCCCTCCCTCCAATTATACTATTTAAAAAGACGTTCATCAGAACTAAAGAAAATTAGAAGACATAGAATCCCTACAGTATGGTGCACTTGGCCCATCTAATCCACACAATTTTAGCACAGTTTACTCAGGCGCTCTCTCCCACCCTATCCCTGTAACTGCACGCATTTACATGGGCGGCATGGTAGCACAGTGGTTAGCAGTACTGCTTCACAGCTCCAGGGTCCTGGGTTCGATTCCTGGCTCGGGTCACTGTGTGGAGTTTGCACATTCTCCCCATGTCTGCATGGGTTTCCTCCCATATCCAAAGATGTGCTGGTTAGGTTGATTAGCCATGCGAAGAAATTGCCCCTTAGTGTCTAGGGATGCATAGGTTAGAGGGATTAGTGGGTATAATGTGGAGGGGTATGGGGGTAGGACATTGGTGGAATCGTGTTTGGTGCAGACTTGATGGGCCAAAGGGCCTGTTTCTGCACTGTAGGGTTCTATGATTCTATCTACAAATCCATCTAACCTGCACATCTTGGGACACTAAGGGGCAATTCAGCATGGCCATTTCACAAAACCTGCACATCTTTGGACTTAAAATGTCAGGCCATTGATCTGAAATGTGAACTGTTTCTCTCTACAGATGCTGCCTGACCTGCTGAGTTTTCCCTTTTTTTGGTTTTAATTTCAGATTTCCAACATCTGCAATATTTTACTTCTGCTAATATCCTTCCACCAAGAATGGTTCCAGGAATGAGAAACTTCATAATGAGGAGAGAATCGGATTGCTTTCCTTGGAGAGAGGACGGCAAAGAGGAGATCTGATAGAGATGCTCAAAATTATGTGGGGACTGGATAGATAGATCAGGAGAAACTGTTCCCACTCGTAAAAGGATCAAGAATGGGAGGGCACACATTTAAAATTGCCAAGATAGTAAATATGTTATTGGGAAAAACTTTTTCACAATGACTGCCCTGATGGCATAGTGGTTAGCACTGCTGCCTCACAGCACCAGAGACCCAGTTCAATTCTGGCACCAGAGTTTTCTCATTCTCCCTGTGTCTTCATGGGTTTCCTCCAGGTGCTCTGGTTGTTCTCACAGTCCAAGATGTGCAAGTTAGGTTGATTAGCTCTGCTAAATTAACCTTAGTGTCAGAGGGATTAGCAGAGTAAATATGAAGGGTTACAAGAATAGGGCCTGGGTAGGATTGTTGTCGCTGCAGACTTGATGAGCTGAACGGCCTCCTTCTACACTGTATAGACTATGATTCACAAGTGGTTTGAGTCTGGAATACACTGCCTGGAAGTGTGGTGGGGATAGGTTCACTTGAGACATTCAAGAGAGTATTAGATGATTTGAATAGCAACATTGGTATAATGAAAAGGGAAGAAAATGGCACTAAGGCCGTTGTTGCTTGTTTGGAAAGCTGGTGGAGATTCAATGGGACTAAATGCCTCCTTCTGTACCATAACAATTCTGTGATAGGTCTGGTCTTGTGGAAAATCTGTGAAGTTAAATGATTTCAGCTAGTACACCAATTAGGTTGCAACCTTTGGCCTGAGTGCTCTTGGTTGGAGAGTGTCAAATTATCTATTATCTTGCTCCTGGAAAATAATTGATCTGTAAATTATGGTTCACTCCTAGCATTAACTGGAAATTTACTTGTGCTCTAGACTGTAGTGTATCAGAATGTGCGTAATCAAAGTAAAAATACAAAACTGATTCCACAGTTCCATTAAATAAATAAATGTGAAGTTACAATATTTGAAATCCCAACTAATTACATTGAAACGTTATTCAATTTATTTTGACATTCTATACCACATACAAATCCTTTAATATCTTTTACCATTACTAAATTTTTTTTGGATTTCATCATCATGGAGCATCTACAGTGCAGCAGGAAGCCATTTGGTGCTTTGAGCCAAAACCGACAACAATCCCACCCAAGCCTTATCCCCATAACCCACGTATTTGCCCTGCTAATCCCCCTGACACTAAGATTAATTTAGCAGTGCCAATCAACCTAACCCACACATCTTTGGACTATGGGAGGAAACCGGAGTATCGAAGGGAACCCATGCAGACACAGGGACAACGTACAGACTTTGCACAGACAGTGACCCAAGGCCAGGGATCAAATCTGTGGCTTTGGCGTTGTGAGGCAGCGGTGCTAGCCATTGTGCCACCATGCCATCCATTTACTCCACACACATGGCTGTATTTATTTATTTGGCATGCAAATAGTAATAGAATCCCACAATAGCCTTGTCAATAGGTAGGGTGTTGTTTTTTAAGCCCAGTTTTAAGTTCAGCCAGGGAGCACATCTTGATAAAGTAAGTCATTGTTCGTACTGTGGAACAGTTCCAATCTGGATGGTCTTGTTAACATTTCTGATGGTGGGTGACAACACAGAGGCCTTGGCCAATCTAGAAGAAGTTTTTTTGAAAGGGCCAGCATCGCTGTGGAAGATCAAAGCCAGATGAACAAGTGGTAGGGTATTTGATAAGAAAGTAGTTTCTGGTGAATGTTTTCCCCTTCTAGTCCTTCTGCCGTAATCATCAACTGTTCCACTTTGGCATTATGGGTTTAACAATATGAGGTGAGATAGAAATCATAGAAACCCTACAGTACAGAAAGAGGCCATTCGGCCCCTTGAGTTGCACCCACTGCAATCCCTACCCAGGCTTTCCCCCCATATCCATACATATTTTACCCACTAATCATCTAATCTGTGCATCTACAGTCAATTTAGGATAACCAATCAATCTAACCCACACGTCTTTAGAGAGTGGGAGGAAACTGGAGCACCCGGAGGAAACACACGCAGACACGAGGAAAATGTGCAAACTCCACACAGGCAGTGTTCCAAGTTGGGAATCGAACCCAGGTTCTCACCACTGTGCTACCGTGCCATCCCTTCAAACAGACATGTTGAAAGGTGGGTTGAGAAGATCATTGAAAAAGGTCAGCCTTGGTTTGGAGTATAAGTTCTTCAATAGATTACCTGTTGCAATTGCTCTTCTGATTTAAGGAAGGGGAGGTGTGCAGTGTTGCTGAGGATTGGGAGATGGGTGAGACGAGTTGTTCAAAGAGTACCTGTGATTACGCGCATTATTGAGTTCAGTTGTGGGCAATTTGGTACCAGCCGGGAAGCGGAATTCTCCAGTTGAGTATGTAATAATAAATAAGACTAGAGACTCATAGGTCCTTAGCCTGTGATCTCCATAAGATACCTGCCAGTTGATTGAGGATGTTGTTGCAGATTTTAATTTTTTTCTATAGCCTTGATAAAGAGCTGCCTGCATGTGATGGTTCTGTCAAGAATGAAGCTTAAGTCGACTTGCTGGGGATTGTGCTTCAGTTTTTGGCCATCAAGAGTGATGTTCAGTTCCCTCTTAGTGCTTCAATTGTGAAGATGAAATGTGCTCGAGACTATTGGTGCTCGATTGAGGCACCCCGTCTTAATGTAGTAGTAGGCCAGTTTTGCAGTATTGTCTAATGCACCTTCCAGCTCCAGAAAAGTCTGAGCTTTATGCCACACAGATGTCGTATCCAGAGATAAACTTCTGGGACGTTGCTGGGGTGCGTCATTGGTGTGCAAGTTAGAGATGGTTTGGGCTGAAGCAGAGTGTTGGGGGGTAGTTTATTTGTCTGTTTCTCCAGGTATTAGTCTTGTCACCCATATGCAACTTGAACAGTCTGTCCTGGAGTAGCAGTTCAATGGCATCAGTAATCCCAGGGTGGGATAACTCTTGATATTTTGATGATAGGCTAGTATGCCGCACTGTATATAGTATGCTGCAGTGAGGTCAAGGAAAATTGTCTCTATTTTGCTATTCCTTTGAAAGCTATTTTTAGTGAAGCTGTTAATGCGAAATGGATGTTTTCCATTGGTCGAAGTATTCTACAGGCACTTGAGGGCATCTAAAAAGACAATACTTGAATCATGGGTGACTTAATTTTCTTGTGGATTTGGAAAATCAAGTTGTCAGAGATAGCCATAAGGAAGAATTCATTGTGCATTCAGAACAGTTCCTAGATCAGTATGTTGTGGTTTCAACCAAGAATCATTTTGGATCTATTTTGGATCTGATAATGAGGCAGATTTAATAAATCCATCTCAGAGTAAAAGATTCCTAAGGAAACAGTAACCATTAACAGGGTAGAGTTTAGCATTCCATTTGAAAGAGAGAAACTTGGGTCAGAAGCAATTGTGCTAAACTTAAGTAAATATAATTTTAAAAGAATGAAGGCAGAGTTGGTTGGAATGGACTGAGAAAGGCTTGGCGGGAAAGGAAAGGAATTTATGAAAAACAGTCGATCAGCAATGGCAAATATTTATGAAAATAGTTCATGACTCACAACAAAGATGTATCCCAGTGAAGAAGAATTCTAGGAAAGGGATAAATTAACCATGGTTTACCAAGGAAGTCAGGGATAGCATTAAAAGTAAAAACATACAATCTGGCAAAGATTAGTAATAAACCAGAGCATCGGGAAAGTTATAAAAACCAGCTAAAGAGCACCAAAAAATAAGAGGGAGAAAATACATCATGAGAGTAAACTAGCAAGTAATACAAAAACAAATAGCAAGTACTCCTTTAATGATATAAAAGTAAAAGAGAGCAAGTGCCCTGACAGAGTGACACTGGGGAAAAAATAATGAGGAACCAAGGAATGGCAGAAGACTTAAACAAATTTTCTGTTAGTCTTCATGGTGGAATACACTAATAACATTCCAGAAATGCTAAAAAATAATCAATGAGCAAAATCGGGATGGGGAGGAGGAAATAAATACGATAAGTATCATAAGAGGAAAAAATACGAGGAAATCTAATGGGGCCAAAGACCAATAAGCCCCCTGGATCCAATGGGTTAAATATTAAAGCAAGTAGTTAGAGGTAGTGGATGCACTGGTAGTAATCTTTCAAGAATCCTTAAATTCTGGAAAATCGTTGGAAAGTGATCAATATAACATCCTCATTCAAAGAAGGAGGGAAACAAAAAGCAAGTAATCATAGGCCAGTTAACTTAATATGTTATTAATTTAATGCTAAAGCCATTGTAAAGGATGTCTTAGCAAAGCATTTAGAAATATGCAATATAATCAAGCAGAGTCAATATGGCTTCATGAAGGGGAAATCATTCTTGATAAACTTATTGGAATTCTTTGGGGGATAACAAACAGGATAGATAAAGGGGAAACAGTAAATATATTTGGATTTCCAAAAAGCATTCAAGAAGGTACCACACAAAAGGCTTCTTAAGATTAGATCCCAGGTTGTTCAGTATAGTACGTTAGCATGGATAGAGGATTGGCTAACTGATAGATGGCAGAGTTGGAATAAGAGGGGTGTTTTCAGGATGGCAACCTTTTACTAGTGAAGTTCCTGGGGAACAGTGGGGCCACAAGTCCTAAAATATGTATTAATGATTTGGATGAGGGAAGTGAATGTATTATTGCCAGATTTGCTGATAATACAGAAAAATAGGTAGAAAGGCAGGTGGTGAAGCTGACAGTCTACAGAAGGAGCTATAAACAGGTTAGGTGAGTGGACAAAAACTTGGCAGATGGAATATAATGTAGGAAAATGAGAAGTTATACACTTTAGTAGGAAGAGGAGCTGAATACTATTTAAATGAAGAAAGTTTGCAGAAAGCTGCAGCATGTGGAAATTTAGGGGTTCTTGTGCATAAATCACAAAGTTAGCATGCAAATTCAGCAGGTAATAGGGAAAGCAAATTGAATATTGGCTTTTATTTTGAAGGGAATGGACTATTAAAAATGGGGAAGTCTTGCTAAAACCATGAAAGGCACTAGTTAGATCACGTCTGGAATATTGTGGACAGTTTTAGTCCTCTTATTGAAGGAAAGGTCATTGGAGGCAGTCCATAGAAGGTTCACTAGGCTGATCCTGGGTAGGAAGGGATTTTCTTAGTAGGTTGGCTCGTATTGAATGGCGTTTAGAAGAATGAGAGGCAAACTTATTGAGACTTATAGGATTTTCATGGGCCTTGACAGGTTAGATGCTGAGAGGTTGTTTCTTCTTGTGGAGAATTTAGGACCAAAGAGCACAATTTCAGAGTAAGGGATTGCCCATTTAGGACAGAGATGAGAAGGGATTCCTTATGTGAGGGTAGTGAATCTGTGGAACTCTTTACTGGAGGGATTGGTTACTTATTTTCAAAGCTGAGATATAGACCTAAACTGTCCAATCTCTCTCCATAAGACAAACTCCTCATCTATGGAATCAATCCAGTTAACTTCCTCTGAACCATCTCCAATGTAGCCATGTCACTTGTCAAGTAAAGGGACCAAAACTGCACACCATTTTAAATGCAGTCTCACTAATGCTTTGTACAGTAGCAGCAGCACTTCACTACTTTACACTCTATTCCTTTTGCAATAAATGCCAAGATTCCATTTGCCTTTCTTATTACTTGCATGTTAGTTTTCTGTGATTCATTCATGAGGACACCCAGATCCCTTTGCACTGATGCACTCTGAAGTTTTGCTCCATTTAGATAATTTGCCTTTGTATTTTTCCTGCCAAAATGGATAACTTCACACACATTGTTAAATTCCATCCGCCAGATTTTACCCAATTCACTTAACCTATTCATATCCATTTGTAAATTTCTTATTATTATTGCAACTTATTATCCCATCTATTTTAGTGTCGTCTGTAAATTTAGCTATGGTACCTGATATCCCTGCAACCACGTCATTATTGTAAATTGTAAATAGTTAAGGCCCAAGGACCGAACCCTGCAGCATCTCTTTTTTGGATAAGAGTGTCATATTAATATTTTTCCAATCCGCTGAAGTCTTTTCAGCATTTGGGGAATTTTGGGACAGAGTGTACAAATTTAGAGTGTGATAGCAGACAAGGCTAGAGATTGCAAAAATTAAAAAAAAACAGAGGCTCTGTATCTGCATGCTCGTAGCAATCGTAACAAAACAGATAATTGACATCTCAAAAATGAAGGAGTATGCAAGACCTGATGACTATTACACACACACAGCTATCAGATGACAAAGGCTGGGATCTGAATATTCAAAGCTCCACTGTGTTTTGGAAGGACAGGAAACTAGGCAAACATGGAAGGTGCTATTTTAATTGAGGACAGTATCGGAGAGAGTTAGCCTTCGTTCTGAAGATCAAAATGTGGGGTTAGTTTGTGTAGAAATCAGAAATAGTAAAGCTCGAAAGTCATTTGTGGGAGCAGTTAATAGATTCCCTAAAAGTAACCACACTGTAGGGCAGTGTATACAGGTAGAAATAATGAAGGCTTGTGAGAAAGGCATAGCTATAATTGTGAGTGATTTCAATGTATATTTCAATTGCATGAATCAGATTGGCAAAAGTAGTCTGGAAGATGAGTTCATAGTGTGTTTTTGGATGAGTTTCGTAGAGCAGCATGTGCTAGAGCCACCAAAGAGCAGGCTATTCTAGATCTAGTAATGTGCAATATGACAGGATTAATTAATTACCTCACAGTAAAGGTGCCCCCAAGTGGCAGTACTCATAACATGATTGAGTTTTGCATTCAGTTTAAGGAGAGAAGAGTGGGTCTAAAACGAACATTTTAGATTTAAATAAGGGCATTAAAGACAGAGCTTAGCTAAAATGATTTGGGAAATTAGATTAAAGAATACGTCAGTAGAGATGCAGTGATAGACATCAAAAAGAGATACCTCACAACATTTAACATCTGGGGGAGGATATGCCATCTGTGGCTAACGAAAGAATTTAAAGAGAATATGAAATTAGAAAGCAAGTATACCTTGCCACAAAATGAATGATCAATCAGAAGATTGGACCGAATATTAAAATAAAGAATTACTGAAAGAAGGGAAAAATTAGCTTACAATAGGAAGTTAGCTAGCAATATAAAAACAGGTGTTAAAAGTTTCTATATCCATTTAAAAAAGAAGAAAGTGCTTGAAATGAGAGTGACTGGCTCTGGCGAGTTAATAGTGGAAAATAAATAAATGGTGGAAGTGGTGAACAGATATTTTGCAGCTATTTTCACTGTAAAGGTTACAAATAATATCCCAAAAATAATTCTGTGCAGAGGTGAAGGAAGGGAGCAACTTTAAACAATCACCAGGGAAAGGGTACTGAAAAAATTATTAAAATTAGAGGTTGACAAATTCTCAGGTCATGATGGGTTTCATCCTCGAGTCCGAAAGAAGTGGCTGCTGAGTTGGTGGGTGCATTGGTTTTCATTTTCTTTGGATATTGGAATGTTCCTATCAGATTGGAAAAAAGCGAATGCAACTCACCTATCTCAAAAAAAAAGAGGGAGATAGAAAGCAAAAAAACTGCAGACCAGTTAGCTTATCATCTGTCATAGGGAAAGTGCTGGAATCTGTCATGAAGGCAGTTACACCAGGGCACTTTAGAAAATCACAATACAAGCAAGTAGACTCTTTGTTCAACAGAAATCATGTTTAATTAATTTATTAGAGTTCTTTGAGGAAGTAAGAAGCAATATAGATAAATAGGAACCTGTGGATGTGATGCACTTAAATTTAAGCAGGCATTTGATGAGTTACCTCGTCAAAGGTTACTCCAGAGAATAAAAGCTCATGGCTTAGGGGATAACATTGCATGGATAGAAAGATTGCTTAGCTAACAGAAAACAGTAATGGCAAGATGTAATGACTGGAGTGCTGGCGCCTCAGTGACTTGGATGATGAGATAGAATTGGCTGATGACACAAAGATAGGAGAGTAATTTATGAAATGGACATAAGGCGTCTACAGTGAAATACTAAGTGAGTGGGCAGAGAGTATAATGTGGCAAAGTGTGAACTTGTCCGCTTTGACAAGAAAGTCGAAAAGCAGTATATTAATTAAATAGAGAATGGTTGCAGAGTTCTGAGGGATCTAGATTTTCTGATACTTGAATCACAAGAAATTAATTTCCCAGTGATTAGGACACCAGATGAAATGTTGGCGTTTATTGCAGTTATAGGGAAATGGAATATAAAAGTGGGGATGTTTTGTGACTGTTGTACAATATATTGGTAAGATAAACTTAGAATACAGTTTTGGTGGCCTTATTTAAAAAAAAACGCAATTACATTAGAAGCAATTCAGAGAAGTTTCACTCCCAACGGATTCCTATCATGGGGGTTGTCTTGTGAGGAAAGTTTGGGCCTGCAACCTTTGGTGTTCGCAAGAATAAGAGGCAATCTTACTGAAACATACAGATCATGAGAGGACTGAAGAAGGTGGATGCTGAAAGAATTTTTTTTCTGTTGTGGGAGAGTCTAAAACAATGGAACACAGTTTTAAAAATAAGAAATTTCCTATTTAAAATAGAGATGAGGAGAATTATTTTCTGTGAGGGTCTTGAGTCTGTGGAGCTCTTCCCCAGAGAGTGAAGGAGGCAGGGCAAGCTGAGTTAGATTGACTCCCTTGTTGGTCAAAAATGTAAGAGTTTTGGGGTTTGGCAGGAAATTGGAGTTGAAGCCACAAAGAGATTAGCCATAATTGTATTGAATGGCAGAGCTTATTTGTGGGACCAAATGGTCTACTCTTGCTCCTAATATTTTTGCATGTATAAAATTTCTACCCATCTTTTGATTCTTTGCTTCCAATACTGCCTTTGTTTTCTTTCACCACAATCCTTTTGGCATTTAATCTCAGCTGCCTTCCATCCCATTAAAGACCTTTCCATTTGTTTTTTCCCCCATCCCTACCGATGTACCTACTTAAGATCAATTACATCTATAACAGCCGCCAATTGTAACAAAAGGACCTGAACTATTAACTCAATTTCTGTCTTCACAGATGTTGCCTGAATGGCTGAGCATTTCATGTCCAACACCTTGGCCCCTTCCCGTGCAATCACAGAAGATGCAACATCTGCTCCTTTATCTTCTCCCTCCTCACTGTCCACCACTGAAAATACTGCTTATTTCAGGTAAACCACTTTGTGCAATGTGGCCTCCTCTGAATTGGGGAGACTAAGCGCAGAGTGAGTAACTGCTTTGTGAAAACATTTCACTCAGGCATGACTAATCTTTCTATTGCTTGCTGTTTCATATCACCATTTTACTCTTGTGCCCACATTTCTGTCCTTGACTTACTATACAGTTCCAGTGTAGGACAGTCCAAACTGAAGAAATAGCACCTGATCTTCTAATTAGGCACTTTATAGCCTTCTGGGTTTGAGTTCAGCAACTTCACAATATGAGCTCTGTTCTCCATTTTGATATAATTTTTTTCCCCAAGCCCCACCTCCACAGGCCAATCTGTGATTGATGTTTTGCTTTCAGAGAGCACTGACCTTTGTTCTGCCATAAACACATTCTGATATCTGACCTTTATGCCATATACAGTTGTTACCACTCCCTTTATCTTGTGCTTGTGACATTTTTGTTAAATCTCTCCTGAACTTGCACCTAACCCTAATTTATTTTGCTCCACCTGCTCTCCTTTAACTGTATAAAACCTATCACATTTATACCTCTCTTAAGCTCGAAAGAAGATTCATATGAACGTGAAAAGTTAGCTTTGTTTGTCCCTACGTAAATGCTGCAAGACCTGCTGAATATTTCCGGCATTTTCTGTTTCTCGTAATTTCAGATTTCCAGCATTTGGAGAACTAGCCATAGAGGTTTACAGCACGGAAACAGGCCTTTCGGCCCAACTTGTTCATGCTACCCCCTTTTTTAAAACCCCTAAGCTATTCCAGTTGCCCACATTTGACCCATATTCTTCTATACCCACCGTACCCATGTAACTATCTAAATGCTTTTTAAAAGACAAAATTGTACCTGCCTTTATGACTACCTCTGGCAGCTTGTTCACCATCCTTTGTGAAAAAATTGCCCCTCTGGGGCAATTGTGTATCTTGTGTATCTCTCCCCTCTCACCTTAAAACCATACCGTCTAGTTTTAGATTCTTCTACCTTTGGGAAAAGATATTGACTGTCTATGTCGTCTATGCCCGTCATTATTTTACAGACTTCTATAAGCTCAACCTTCAGCTTCTACGCTCCAGAGAAAAAAGCCCCAGTCTATTCAGGCTCTCCTTATAACTCGATCGATCAAGTCCCAGTAGCATCTTCGTAAATCTTTTCTGCACTCTTTCTGGTTCAATAATATTCTTCCTATAATAGAGTGACCAGAATTACACATAGTATTCCAAGTGTGCCCTTACTAATGTCTTAGACAACTTCAACAAGATGCCCCAACTCCTGTATTCACTATTCTGATCGATGAAACCAAGCATGTCAAATGCCTTCTTCATCACTCTGTCCACCTGTGATTCCACTTTCAAGGAGCTATGAACACGTACCCCTAGATCTCTCTGTTCTGTAACTCTCCCAAATGCTGTACCATTAACTAACTCCTGCTTCACCTCACATTTGTCTAAATTAAATTCCATCTGCCATTCATTAGCCCACTGGCCCAATTAATCAAGATCCCGTTGCAATTGGAGATGATTTCCTTCATTGTCCACTATGTCACGAATCTTGGTGTTATCTGCAAACTTACTAACCATGTCTCCTATATTCTCGTCCAAATTATTAATATAAGTGACAAATAACAGTGGACCCAGAACTGATCCATGAGGCACACTGCTGGTCACAGATTGCCAGTTTAAAAAACAACTCTCTATAATCAGCCTAAGCCAATTTTGTATCCATTTAGATATCTCATCCTGGATCCCATGAGGTTTAACTTTATGCAACAACCTACCATGCCGTCCTTACCAGTCATTCCTATCTATATCTGATGGCAGACCCACAGAAGTGTGGTTGACTCTTAACTGCCCTTTGAGCAAGCCACTTTTGTATTACATGGCTGTTTTTTTAAAAAAAATCTGAATAAACTGGATGGAGACTGGATATTCTGTGGTGAGTGGTCAAAGCCTTTCCACCATCCACAGGGAGTGTGATAGAATATGCATATGGACTGACTTCAAGCTCATTATTGGAGTCAGAAACTTAAATACTTAATGAAAGCAACCATAAAGAAAATTACAATTATTGCATCATTTTAGATCTATCATCTTACTTTATCTGCATCTGCACTTCACATATGAATTGTCAGGATTAATGATTAGATATTGTGTTTTGTAGCACATGTTCAAATCTCACTTTGAAATGTTCGCAGCCACAATTTTTTGTTACAGTCCACCAGTTAAATTGTTCTGACTTTCATCGTTCGAATAATAGCACCAAACTGTTTTCCTGTTTAAGTCAATAAAACTTGTTTTCAGTTTATGGTTATACTGAGCTTCAGGTTTTATGTATCCTTTTCTGCGGCTATCTATTTATCATCTTTGGTTTTCTATTGATTTGACTTTCAACAATGTGAAGCCTGGTTTGGCTTCTCAAATAGGCATACAAAGAAGTACTTCATATTTGAGAATTAACTTCCCATGGAAATGAAATGGAAATTTTTCTGTGCTTTATGATAGCTTGGACAGGATTCTTACTTTCTGCCACTAGCTGATTCTTGGAGATCAGTGGGAAATTCCATTCCAATGAGGGCCACCTCCTGGCTCGTTATTGTGTTATTGGTCATGCTTGCCAGTTATGTGAATAGCAATCTTAAATACTTAGCCTATCCCTGGTGTTCCATTTAGATTTAGTCTCAATGTTAATTTTTGCACATAAAGACCAAGTACCGTCTTCAGATGAAGTAAGGTTAAAGGCTAGGGATAATTGGATCATGGCTTACAAATTTAATTTCACTTCCATTTTATTAGGATTATAAACCAGCTATCACACCTTAATGGTTGACCTCCATAAGCATTATCTGTTCACTTGGCCTTGCTGATTTTTTCCCAAATATTTGTTAGGGAGACTACCTATACAGATATAATCCACACAGAAACAGCAGGTTGGTATATTGGAACCAGTAAATATCACATCGTAAAATAATCAAATATGTTTTCTTTAATATGTCGCAGTAAACCTTGTGACGAGGAGGATCCATTGTTTTTCATAGAAGCTTTTTCATCCAGTTCCGTTCATCAGGGTTTGTAATGATTAAATAAGTGAAATGTTATTTCAGTTAGATGGTGTGTTGACATTTTTTATTGGTATTTTGGAGATCAAATTGTCAACATTTTTCCTATGAATGTGTAAATTAGTGAACTTGATTAGTCTCATAATCATAATGAAACGACTTCTTTGCATGGAGTTCAGTAGGCATTACTTTTACCAGCACTAAAATATATTCTTGGGCTGAGGTTTGGGGGAATAATGCCAGGATTTGACAGCATTGTGTTTGGCTGCTGAAGTTTGTCAGCAGGGCATCCTGATGTCATGTCGGGTTGACTTATGGGTTTTGAAATGTGAAACTTGGAGATGAAATGAAGGATTAGGCTTATTATTTGGTTCCTTTAATCAGCCAGCAGTGGGTATTTGAAGGACAGGTATCTGATACCACTGTGTGGATTGTGGCTGTGGCGATATTTTTTAGTATATTGATGAAAATGTCAAATTAATTGTGTTCAGTTTTTATAAAAGATATTTTTTCTTAAATACCAGAACTGAATATACATATAATACCCTCATTTTTTCTGGATTTCTAATTAAACACAAAATATATTCACTATATTATTTGCAAAGTTTGAACAGTATTTATTGTAAAATGGCAAGAAAGAAACAATAGTACTTGCATCCTTGTAATTGGCCAGTCTTTGTCAATAATGCAAATGTCTAGCAATTATCTGAAAATGTTATCCATCGTAGAAATTCCAAAATTCTTCAGATTTAAAAACCTGACAACAAAATGACGTATTCTGTTACTGTATCAAATTAATGCTTTTTCTACTGAAAGATAAATAATATTTCACTACCACACAGCAGCTGTGTAAATAATGATTAAATGTAAATAGGAAGATTTTGCTTCTATTTGATTTCATTTTTTTCTTGTCCTTTCAACTTGAGGCTGTCTTGTTAAAATATAATTCAAACAAAAGACGTCGTATGTGTGTATTTACTACTGTACTATTCATTGAGAAATATATCCATTGAGAGACTTAATACACAGAATGAGATAATTTGGACCGTCACTGATAGTTGTACATAATCCCACATCCTGGTTTTTGTCCATAACCTGGTAAATTCCTTATTCTCAAGTGTTGAATTTTCTTTTTAAAGTTATTTGTATAAATGGCTTCCAACTTTTTTTTAAGAGTGATGCAGATCCCTGCACCTATCTCAATGAAAATATTTTCCTTTTCTGATGTTCAGATTATTTGCTAATGATTTTGAATCCAGGATCTTGAGATATAAGCACATTGATTTAAGGATTATGTTTTTGGATTTTGTTTTGGCTCTTGTATCACTCAAATAAGTCCCTTTTGAGAGCATCTAACCTCTATATCTAGGTAAGCCTTTAGCAATGGGCTCAGTTGCAAGCAGAACAATCTTTTGCTAGTCACAAGTTATCCTAAATTTCCAGAGGATCCTTCTGTCATTACCAGTAAAGGGTAAAGTAACTCAATATCTGATCACGTTTTCGTGGCAAATTATTGAGCCAATTTATTTAACAAAATATTTTAAGGGGATAAATGACAGTAAGCCAAGTTTCTAGTTGAATTTTTTCTTTTTAGTTCTTAGAAAACAATAGATTGCAATTTAAATAGTATTTTGGAAATTATTTTACAGGCTCAGTTTTAGGTTTTCTTGTATTTCTTGCAATTGTGGGGTAATACAGTGCCTGTGTTTGAACTCTACTGATAGTAATACAATTTGTACTAATAATAAAGCTCAGTGAAGTATTTTGTATTGAGTTGAGCTCTGGACTTCTGTTTTTCAAACCTGTGGTGTTATATGTATGTTAATTTCACCCCCCAATCTCACCGCCTCTGCTCCCATCTCTGACAAATCCAGTCCGTTGTTAACTTGATTCTGTTTCAAGTATCCAGCTATTAATTCTGTAACAATGTTAATTTTGTTACAATCTATAACATTATATAAATACATTCATTTGTATCCTTGTACTGCTCCTTATACATTCTGATTCTCTAAACAAAACAACTTGCTTAATTTTTCAATAATATCCGTATCATGGTTAATGTTAGTTTATTTTACTTGTTCATGGGATTTTGGTGTTACTGGCAAAGGCAGAATATATTGCCTATTCTTAATTGCCCTTGAGATGCTGGTGGTGAACTGCCACCTTGAATCACTGAGGTAGTGTAGCTACACCCACAGTGCTGTTGTGGAGGAGGTTCTGTGATTTTTGACTCAGTGAGACAATGTGTCATGAGGACATATGACTTAGAAGTGGACATGTAGGTGGTGATGTTTCCATGTACCTATTGTTCCCCCTTTTTTATCCTGAGAGGTAATGGTTGCAGATTTGGGAGGTGTTTTTGTTGGACTTTGCTGCAGGGCATTCTGTAGATGGCACACACAGCTGCTACTGTGCATTTGTGGTGGAAAGGGTGCATATTTAAGCAGTGGCTGGAGCTCCATTGAGGAGATGATGTGGGAAGGGTGTTTATTCCTGATGCTTTCAAATTTATTGGAAGTTGTAGGAGCTGCATTCATTGACTTGACTTGTGCCTTGTCAATAGTGGGCAGGTTCCGAGTCTGGAGGTGAACTATTTGCTGCAGTATTCCAAGCTTCTTATCTGCTCTCTCAACCACATGGTATTTATGTGATTGTTTCAGTTTAGTTTCTGGTCAGTGGTAGCCCGCAGGATGTTGACTGTGGGAGATTTGACAATGATAATGGACTGCTTCATAGCAAATGCTATGACACACTATGCAATCATCATTTTTGTCCTGATTTTGGAAGGAAGGGCATTGATGAAGCAGCTAAATACTGCTAGTAAGACATTGCCCTGAGGTAATGTCCTGGTGCTGACGTTATTAGCCTCCAACAAAGAGAACTATTTTTCTGTGTGCTAGCTGTAACTCCAGCCAATGGAGAGTTTTTTTCCCTGATTCCCATTGACTTCAATTTCACTAGATTTTCTTGATGCTGTATTTTGTCAAATTTTGTCTTGCGCTAAGTGAAGGCACTTACCTTTCTTTTTTCCATATTTGGACAGGCTGTAATGAGATTTGGAGATGAGGGGTCCTGGTGGAACCCAGACTGAGCATTGGTGTGTGGGTTATTGTTGAACAAGTGCTGATTTAGAGCGGACTGCTAGGTCAATAATTGACCTGATTGGATTAGGCCTGATTTTTGTGGACAAGAGATACCTGGGCAATCTTCCACATTGTCGTTTATGTGCCAGTGTTGCTGTTATAATGAAACAGCTTGGTTATAACCAGAGGTAGTTACTCTGCACAAGTCTGCAACACTACTATTGGGATATTACCAGTGCTCTCTATCTTTGTGGTATCCACTGTCCTCAGCCATTCATTGGGAGCATGTTCAGCGGGGTGAGTTGAATTGGCTGAGGATAGGCATCTGTGAAGCTGAGACCTCAGGATTAGGATGGATCATGCACTCAACGTTTCTGGCTGAAAATAGTTGTTTGCATGATGCTGGACTCTATCATTGTTGAAGATGGGTATGTTTCTGGAATTTTCTCCACTTTCTAGTGTGACTTGTTTAATTGCCTAGCACCATTCATGACTGGATATGGCAGAACTGCAGAGTTGTAATGTGATCCATTAGCTATTGGGTCACTTAGTTTTGCCCATTTTTGTCTCCTGCTATTCAGACATGAATTGTGTCTTCAGGTTGGCATCTCATTTTTGGGAATGTCTTCCATTTAAACATGTCTTGTTTGCTCCTATCATGCTGTCCAATATTTCTCATTGAACCAGGATTGGTCTCCAGACTTGATGGTACTAGTAAATTGAGCTGTATGTCAGGTCATAAGGTACAGATTCTGGTTGAATTCAATCCCACTGTTATTATTGGCCCTCTTCTGCGCTGCTAAATCTGGTCTGAATCTTCCATTCCAAATGACGGTCTTGCCACACAATACGTTGTGGGAGTGTGACTTTGTATTAGAACTCTCCATAAAAACCATGTGTTGGACTGTCATGGACACATGCATCTGCAATAGGTATTTGGGTGAACACTACATCAAGTAGATTTGTTTATCGTGTTGGTTGTGTTATCACCTGTGATCTGCCATATCTAGTAGATATATCCTTTAGGGTTTGGTCAGCATTGTTGCCGCTAACCAGTCATCACACTGAACATTTAAATCCTGCATCTTTGTGCCGTTGTAACCTCAAGTTATTTTTTCAAGTAGTATTCAGCCTGAAGAGAGGACAATAGGTGGTAACTAGCTAAAGGTCTTCCTGCTGTTTGATCTGATTATTACTGAGTACAAAAGCAGGGATTTTATACTGAAATTTTATAATATTTTCTGCATTCTCTCAAGGAAGTGCACATCCTTCTTAAAGTTTGGTGAGCAGAACTGGATGCAGTATGCTATTTGTGGCCTACCCAAATAGGGCATTGCATCCAGTCCTGCTCACCAAACTTTAGGAAGGATGTACACTTCCTTGAGAGAGTGCAAAGAATGTTCACCAAAATGGTTCAAGGAATGTGAGATTTTGGCCGAACGTGTAGGTTAGGTTGATTGGGCGTGGTAAATTAATTCTTAGTATCAGGGAGATAAATACATGGAGTTACAGGTTAGGCCCTGAGAGGAATTGTCGGTGCAGGCTTGATGGGTCAGTGGCTTCTTTCTGCACTGAAAGGATTCTATGATTCAGTTGGAGAAGCTGGGGAACAAAAGGGAGATTTAATAGCGTTTCATTAGATTATAACAGGTTTAGAAAAGGTGCAGAGAAAAAAGCTGGTCTATTAGCTGATGGTACAACATTCAAGTGACACAGAATTTAGGTTTTGGGCAAGAATTGCAGGAGATTTAACTTTTTTAATGCAGTGAATGATAATCACCTGGAACTTGCGTCTGACCAGAGTAGCAGAAATAGAATAATTTCAGAAGGAAATTGGATGGCTACTTGAGGGATATAAACTTTCAGGGATATATGGATTGAGCAGGGAAATAGAACTGAAGGGATTATTCCAAGAGGCAGCATGAACTTGGTGGGCAACATTGTCTCCTTTTGTGCCATTATCACACTGACTGATGCTAGTCAATGTTGAGGGCTCCAAAGGCCACTGCCTGCTGACTCTATACTTTGCTGCCACATCTGGTGCATCTGTTCTGTTAGTCGGACAGCATATAGGACATAAATTATAATGGCTCAGACATTGGCTGAAAAGTGTGATTCTGTAAGTATATCTGTTGGGTTGATGCTTGACCAGTCTGTTGAACATCTGTCCCAATTTTGGCCTGAGTGTCCAGATGTTATTAAGGAAGACTTTGCAGGATTGATTATCTCCTTCTCATACCTGGTATCTGAGTCAATCGTCGTTGGCCTGAGCAGTTTTATTCTCCTTTAGTTTTTTTTATTATAGTTTGATACAGTTGAGTGGATTGCTAAATCTTTTAACCAAATTTTTGTGTCCCTGGACTTGCATGTTGGCCAGACCCAGTTAAGAGTGGCAGATTTCCTTCCATAAAGAACATTAGTGAAACAGATTGGTTTGTGTTACACTCATAGACGGTCATCATGAGTGATATGAGCTTTTATCTCTCACTCAAATTGATCAAAGTGGTCAAATCGAAGCATACAAAATTATTAGCAGGCTTGATTCAGGAAGGATATTTTTCCTGTCTCAGGAGGCCTCGGGAACCAGAGATCTCCACAATGTTCAAAGGGAGGCCATATAGGATTGAATTGAGGAGGAATTCTTCACTCGGAGGGGTGTGGAGGCTCAGTAATTTTAGTATATTCAAGACTGAAATTGATAGATTCATAGATGCTAGAGAAATTAAAAGATTGGGAACAGTGTGGGAAAATGGCATTGAGATAGATGGTCAGCCCTGGATCTACTTGTATCAGAGCAGGCTCAAGAGGCTGAATGACCTACTTCTGCTCCTAATTCCTCTGTTTAAATTGGAGCATTTTTTCTCTTAGGCTAAAATACTAGTTGAATTTATTTAAGAATTAAATTTAGGATTTTTTTGAGTTGATGCAAAATAAAATGAAACCTGCACTTATAATAGCACCTTTTCCATCAAAGCATTATGAAGTATTCACAGTGAACAGACTGTTTTGATCTGATAATTACTGTTTTTTTCGGTCAATTCTACAACCATTTAATGTACCATAAGGCTTAAGAACAACAAAAGACATGTGGTGACTTTAATTTGTTTTAATATGATTGTTCCAGAATAATATGGGTATGAGAGCTCCTCTCTATTCACTGAAAGATACTGTTGGATCACTCGTGCTCTGTTGAATAGCAAATGGGGCTTTTGCTTAACTTCTGATTTGGAAGATGACCTGTCCAGCAATGCAATAATCTTAGAAAAGTTCTGAAATGTTCATTTAGATTGTGAATTTGGAATATGAGTAGAATCCATTATCTTCCAATTTAGAGGCCAGACTGTTGCAAATGAGCAAGTTTGGGTATGAGGGGGAAGATCAGAGGTTACAGTGGTTACAGTTTTTGCCTTTACACCTTCAAAAACTATTCTTCCCAAAGCAGATTCATTGCTTGGGAAATATGGTATCTTTTGATTTAATTAGCTGAAGCAAGTGAAGAAAATCTCAATTATCAAAAACATTTGATTCACTGCCTCAGCAAAACTCATGTGCGCACCACTTCCACACTGCAGTTTTGCCTCCTAGAATAGCATAATTTCAGACACACTCAGCATAATTTCTGACACACCACAAGGTTTTGTGTGTTCAGAGTAGTGTGAAAATGATTCTTAGATTCAAGAATCAATCATAGTTATTTAGTTAAAGTGAAGGATTTTTTTTCAGCAGTGTTAGTTTTCAGTGACCTGATAGAGGTTTATAAAATAATCAAAACGTTGGATAGCAGGTCCATTAATATTTATCCCAGCTTAATAGATCTGGGATGACCAGAGGCCATGTGTTTCAAGTATGTACAACTGGAAATAGCTGAACTAACAAAATTAAATGGGAAATGGCTGCACAAAATTAAAATAAAATTCACGTGAAATGGTTACACCGTAGCCATGAAGACTAAAAAACAAACTGTAGCAAATTTACATAATGTGCCTGAGTGATGCAATAGGTATTTGGATGGTATTAAGGGTGACACGGTGGCACAGCGGTTAGCACTGCTGCCTTACAGCACCAGAGACCTGGGTTCACTTCCTGTCTTGGGTCACTGTTTGTGAGGACTCTGCACGTTCTCCTTGTGTCTGCGTAGGTTTCTTCCACGTGCTCTAGTTTCCTCCCACAGTTTGAAAGACGTGCTAGTTAAATGCATTGGTTTTGTTAAGTTCTCCCAAACCGGTATTGGAGTGTGGTGATGAGGGGCAATTTCAAAGTAACTTTGTTGCAGTGTTGATGTAAGCCTACTTATGACACTAATAAATACACTTTTTAAAAACATTATTTTTTTTGATACTAAATAAAGAACTACTTATTCTTTATGAAATAGGTAGAAATTATTTGAACATCAGTGTGGGAAGCCCCCATGAGTTCCACAGGGAATATCTAATTGAGCTCCTTGTGGGGCTCGTTGAATACAAGTTCTCTTAGTAACAGTCAGTGGTCTGTCCAGGTGGAACTCGTCGCTTGAGCCCTTTGGAAGGCAGACACTGGGAAGGGTCTGCAGAATTACTGTCTCAGTTTGGACTTGCATATGTACATCACAGAGTGTGGCTTTACTTTGTGTTAACAACAAATACAGTTCCTTTCCAGTTGGACTCACTGATTTATTACATTGGTGACAGAGAACGTTTTGGATAATCTTGTCTTTAGACAAACTCGTTAAGATAGTAACAGGGAGATTTGAAAATGCCACTACTTGAAAAATTGAATCATATGATGCAGGTGTGGAAGATTGTATCCAGTGCATCGAACTAATGAAGTACTTCTTCTTGGCAAATGGGATAGAAAGGCAACCAGCAGAAAATCATCCGCTGATCGCTTGTGCCCCAACTTTCAACATCAGTTTAACCTACCTGGCAGCTCCAGATAAACTAATAAGATTTGCTTGCAAACAACTATGGCCCCAAACCATCTGTTATGATGCAATGTAGAACATGCCAATTACACTTTCTGGAGAACCAGTTACAGAATTCTTGACATGAATTCTTGAAATTTCAAGAACACTGTGTACGGGCCAGCACTTCTAGAAATGTTAAAAGGCTGTTTGGTATGTGGAATAAATAATGTAGTGCTGGGCCTTAAGAAAGCCACAGAGGTAGCCCTTCCTTGCAACAATGCAGAGAAAGGGGCTCAGGAGCTTCAAGATCCATAGTGCTGCCCTTAACCTTGGATGACCGCATACTGCAGAACTATGTCCCCAGCAGATAACACTCGTGTTCTCCATTTGTTACCAGGGAAGGGTGATTGGACAAAGAGGTTGCAGAATTCTGGAACTGGATGGAAGATTTCTGTACAGTATGGTTAGGAGCAAGCACATCCATGCTATATTTTGTAGGGTCGATCCCAGACAAGGATACTGAAACAGGCAAACCGTGTATCACTCAGGTAAATGACCACCTCCTAGACATGGGGGTAGACACATGCTTCAGCATCTATCATTGTGGAATACATTGGATGACTCCAATTGGCCATCTTGGCTTTAAGCCTAAAGACACCAAAGCTAGATCGGGCCTTAAACATTATTGGGACCACTATGATCCCAGTTACGTGGTCTGATTCCCCCTAATAGTAGTGCAAGGAATAGAGCTCAGCCTCTTAGGAGGGGAATGGCTATAGAAAATCCACTTGGATTGTCAATAGATCTTTAAAATAGATACTAGCAATATATACAAAGTCATTGGGAAGTATTCCAAAGTGTACTGAGAAGATCTTGGGAAGATTAAAAGTGCAAAGCTAAGATCTATGTAGACCCAGAGGGCCAAACTGAATACTTCAAGCACACTGGTCCCCATGCCCTACGTGCCAAAGTAGAGGCCAAATTTGAATGTCTAGAGGAACTTGGCATTATATGCCAAGTACAATTTGCTGAATGAACCATGCCAGTAGTCTCAACTTTAAAAACCCAAAACACAGTCTGTCTCTATGGGGACTATAAGTTGACGGTCAACAGAGTTTCCCACTTAAACAGGTATCCCATGCCACGCATAGAAGACTTGTATGCAAAACTGGCTGGGGGTCATGCATTTTCCAAATTGGATATGAGCTATGCCTACTTTGAATCAAAGCTCGAGTTGTCATTCTAGGAAATGTATCACTACAAATACTTACAGAGGACTATACGAGTGTGTTCGCATGCCTTTTGGGGTGACTTCATCTTGCACCATTTTCAAAAGGTAGTGGAGAATATCGAGCAGGGGATGCCCAGAGTTGCAGTCTACCTGGATGATGTCTTAATCTCAGGAGCTACTGTAAAGGAACACTTGGAGAGTTTGGAAGAGGTTTTATGGCATTTCTCTAATGCCGGTGTCAGGCTAAAAAGGGAAAGATGTGTGTTTCAAGTAAATGAAGTGAAGGACCTTGGATACAGTCAACAAGGGAAGATGAAGACGTAAAAAGGGCTCTGACTCCAAGGAACACAATTGAGTTAAAATCTTTCCTAGGTCTGATCAAGTACTGTGGGAAATTTGTACCAAACCTGGCAACCCTGCTGGCACTCCTCCATGTCCTGCTTAAAAAAAGTCCGAAATAGTCATGGCAAATGCCACAGGAGAAAGCCTTTACAAGTATCAAATGGAAATTGTAATTGATAAATATATTGGTCCATTATGATCCACAGAGACCATTCATCCTAACTTGTAACACTATGGGATGAGAGTGGTATTGCCACATTATTGGGACAATCAGACACAGCATCCAATCATGTATGCTTCATGAGCCCTGACAAATGCAGAAGGAAGGTACACCCAAACTGAGAAAGAAGCCATGGTTTTTGCAGTGAAAAAATTCCCCCACATAACATCAGCTTGAATCCAAAACTAGATGCTACTGTTAGATACCAATAAATAGACCCTAGAATATCGTCCAGGGAGGCAATTCACTAATGTGGATGCCTTGCGCTGTCTACCATTCCCAACCAACTTAGCCTCATGTCAAAAGATGGATGAAGTCATCATGATGTTGAACTTCATAGACACTCTGCCAGTGTCCATCAAGCACATTAAGGCTTGGACCCAAAAGGACTCTGTTGACAAAAGCTATGTCATGTCATCTTACAGAGAATCTAAAACCTTATTTTCAAATATCCAGAACTGAACATCTTGGTGGGAGCCCAGGTGGTTGCCCTATGTCCAGGCCACTGAGCAATGTTCTATGAATTCCATAACGGCTACATCTCGAATTTTGGAGGCAGGTCCCTCTGGATCCCAGGAGTCATTCTCTCAAAGATGGGATTAGATGGACAACTCCAGCCACAGAAAGCCCAAGAGAGATCTGAGTACTCAGCATCAGAAACAAAGACTGCGATAGTGGAGTTGCTGTCAGAGATCACCATCAAGCCTCCAACAGTGGTCCTTCAATGTTCCACAAGGAAGAGACATTCACCCACTTAATATATGCCACCTGGTCAGAATGTGCAAACAACAGAAATGAGGCCATACGCAAACAACAAAGGCACCTCCATTGTCACAGGTGTGGGGGATGTGGGGGGGGTGGGGACTTCAGAGGGGGAGAGGTGTGATAACTTAAGAACCAGGAGCAGGAGTAGATCATCCAGCCCCTAAAGCCTGCTCTGCCATTCAATAAGATCATGGCTGATCTTTTCATGGACTCAGCTCCATCTACTTGCCCGTTCACTGTAATCTTTAATTCCCTTTTACTGTTCAAAAACGTACCTATCTTTGCCTTTAAAAACATTCAATGAGGTAATCTCAACTGCTTCATTGATTTTTTTTGATTTATTATTGTCACATGTATTAACATACAGTGAAAAGTATTGTTTCTTGTACACTATACAGACAAAACATACTATTCATAAAGAAGGAAATGAGAGAGTGCAGAATGTAGTATTACAATCATAGCTAGGGTGTAGAGAAAGATCAAGTTAACACAAAGTAAATCCATTCAACAGTCTGACAGCAGTAGGGCAGAAGCACAGGAATTCCACAGATTCATGGCCCTTTTGGTGAAGAAGTTCCTCCTGAATTCATTCCTAAATCTGCTCCCCGTTATTTTGAGGCTATGCCCTTAGTTCTAGTTCAACCCACTAGTGGAAAAAACCTCGCTGCTTCTATCTTATCTATTCCCTTCATAATCATACATGTTTTTATAAGATCCCCCCTCATTCTTCTGAGTTCCAATGAGTATAGTCCACTGTGCCCGTGTTTGTCCACCAACCTCCTCAGAAGACAAACATGGGACATGGTGGACAGAGTACCCTTCGTCTTCTGGAGTAGAGAAGCTACAACATCTTCTCCAGAGTTTTCAACATGTCATTGATGAAGACGAATATCTCGCCAGGGCCAACCCTACACCCCCACTTCTTGCCTTCAGACAACTGCACAACCTCAAACAGATCATTGTTCGCAGCAAGCTACCCAGCCTTCTGGAGAACAGTAACCACAACACCCTATAACCCTGCCACAGCACCCTCTGCAAGACATGCTGAATCATCGACATGGATGACATCATTACATGCGAGAATAGCATTCACCAGATACACAGTACATACTCTTGCAACTTGGCCAAAGTTGTCTATCTAATACGCTGCAGGAAAGGATGTCCTGAAGCATTGTACAGTGGGGAGACAATGCAGATGCTACGACAACGGATGAATGAACATCGCTCGACAATCACCAGGCAAGACTATTCCCTCCCTGTTGGTGAACACTTCAGTGGTCACGGGCATTTGGCTTCTGACCTTCGGGTAAGCATTCTCCAAGGTGGGCCTTTACAACACACGACAGCACACAGTTGCTGAGCAGAGACTGATAGCCACACATGAGGATGGTCTCAGCAAGGATCTTTAGGTTCATGTCGCACTATCTGTAACCCCCATGATTTGCCTGGATTTGCTAAACCTCATTTACTGTACTGTCTGGAGACAATACATATCTCTTCAACCTAGGCTTAATGCTCCCTACACTTAGGTTGTTGGCCACTTTAAGACTTGAATAGCAGGCTAAGTGTAAAGATGCACATTCTAATCAGTAATCTGTAAACTGTCTGTGCTGTTATATGCTCTGTCTGAGGTCAGAACTCTCCATTTGCCTGACGAAGGGGCAAACCCCGGAAGTTTGTGAGTTTACTATCAAATAAATCGGTTGGACTGAAACCTGGTGTTGTCAGATTTCTTATTGTGTTTACCCCAGTTATCTCCTTATCTATATTGAAATCCTTCCAACTTTTGTTTAGTGTAATATAGTTCATTTTTTTTTGTTTAATAAATGTTTTGTTCTTTGTGCCGGAAGTGCATCAGCAGACTTACATGAATTTGTTAGCTGCCCTCCACGGCGACTTAATAAAAAGACAGGATCTTTCAAGCCAGGTTCCACTCTGGGATCTGACTTGTCTGGTAATGACATCAGCTGGTATTGTCATAATAGCGGTAAGACCTATTGACTCTTACACTCCAATCCCCTTGGAATAAAAGCTAATATTTCATTTACTTTTTGAATTGCTTGCTGTACCTTTTATGTTAATTTTTTGTGATTTGTATACAAGAACACCTAGACCACCCCGAATGCAAATACTTTGCATTCTCATTTCAAAAATATGCTAGGTTTTTTCTATCAAAATAGATAACTTCTCATTTTCTTATGTTCCACCTGCTATTTCTTGCTCACTCACTCACTTACCCATCTATATTTCTTTGCACATCCTTTGAGTTCTCCTTGCATCTTACTTTCTTGTCTAACTTTGTATTATCTACAAGCTTGCTTGCATTATAATTTGTTTTCTCATCAAAGTAATTGAGAGTAGTAATTTCTCTGGGGAATGCAACCTCAGCCCCGTGGCACCATAGCTAGTTGAGTTGTGCTTATGTACAACTCAGCTAACTAAAATTGATAGGATAAGTAAACTAATAGGCATTACAGGAAATGAACAGTGGGAAAAGTTTAAAGAAACAATTGAAAATATTTAACAAAAATACATTCAGTTTAGAAAAAAAAAA